>CM024615.1:39402046-40101284 GCA_014182575.1 Eucalyptus decipiens | reverse complement strand
TCGTGCAACTGGGAGAGGCTGGGTAATGGACTAGACTGGGCCGCCCATTATGAACTGGACCCAACCCAGCACCAACACAATAATAACAAGCTAAATATAAATCATGATTCATGGTCCTTCCATGCTTATCCATAAGTCTTCATTTATCTTTGCAAGTTGAACATTCCTTATTTCACAAAGCCTTGAGAGACCCAAATTTTAGATTGTTGAATATAATCAATTTTCATTTTCGTTTTTCGCACGAATAGCGTGCTCCATTCCTAGTAAATATAGCATCTCTGTAAAATTCATATATACACCTTATTTTTCCTTTGTATTTCAAAAATTCAGTATAAAATGCATATCTTGTGGCCATCATTATCTTGATAAAGGAATGTGACTGGTGCCTCATAAGTTACTATGCATACTTTGGGAAATTAAACTAACATATTAATATAAAGATTGTCACAAAATGCTATGTTGCATTTTTAACAATGCCACACGGGACAATAGACGGACTAGGACAACATGTATAGAACAAATGCAAACTCACACAAAGTAATATTGAACATGTGGGAAAAAAAGCCTCATTTTTTTGTGATTTGTTCAAAAATGGAAAAATATAAAAGAAATTAAATGCAAATTTTGTAGTCCTTCTCATAAGGATGTATGTTTGAACTAGGGACCTCTAGAGTAAGGACAGTAAATCACATAAAAGTCTCACATCTTATATTGTTATATTTTAAATGAACCTAGCCTATAACCATAGACAATCTAAACCGAACCCGGCAACTTTTATATGCACTGAGCGGAACTCCAAGAGTCCAATAGAAATTGTCGATGCAACTCGGATGATATATGCATACGAAGCAAAACCCGAGACAAATTTGAGATTAAACGACCCAAGCTCAGTCTCCATCCGAGAAGATGGTACTTAAATCCAATCCTGAACCAGATGGGGACCCGAGTCACCCATTCGAAGCTCCGACCCGCGACAAGATGGAGCGGGCAGGCGTCTCCACCTGCCCCCAAAACAGGCCGTCAATCGATATCACCCACTTGTGTTGTGTGCCTTGATTTCAGCGAAGTGAGCTTTCCTTGAACGAACGAGAGGAAGAGAAACGCCAAAGACCCGAAAGACAGTGACGAGCCCTTTTGAGCAGTGAGGCCAAATTGCCTCTTCAGAAGCAGCTGCCGACTGCATTCCTTCTGTTCTCTACCTGCTCATGTTCTTCCCCAATTCCTCTGTCTAAGCCTGAAACTCCACGAGTTTAGTGTAGGATTTCCCTGTTCAAGCATCAGATTGGATTGACTTTCTTTTGGGAAAAGGAGTAGTGAATGGGTGGGCTCGCGTTCACTTCCCAACGGTTTCTTTTTGTCTGTGGAAGTTCAATATTTCTTATTGCACAGAAGCCTACATTCTTCTCCTAAACGGACCAAATTTTAAATTTTTCAATATAAATATATACGTGTGTATATGTATAAATTCGTTTTTTGCACGCATAGCGTGTGCTCTGCTCCTAGTAAATATAATATTTTGAAATTCATATTAAGTCCTTATTTTCCCTTTGTATTTCAAAAATTCCATACAATTCATATCTTCGTGGTAATCATTATCTCGATAAAGGAATGTGACCAGCATTCATAAGTCACTATACATATTAGGAAATAAAATGCCATATTAATATAAAGATGTTGCGAAATGCCATGTTGCATTTTTAACAAGGCCACATTGGACGATAGATGGACCGAATAATAAGTATAGAAAAAATGTAAACTCACAAAAGTAATATTGAACGTGTGGGAGAGAACCCTCGTTTTTTTGTGTTTTATTAAAAAGGGAAAAATTACAAGAAATTAAATGTATATTTTATATTCCTAAACCCTTATAAAAATGTATGATTGAACTAGGAGCTCCAATATGATAAGTTAACTATTGAAAAATAAAAACTGTCACTTATGATCTTAGAAATATAAAGCCTAAGGAAAATAAATCAAACTCGAATTACACCGGTCGTGTCGTTGTATTTCATAACGAACATAATCTATAAACAAATACTAGCGGAACCGAACCGGGGAACTTTCGCATGGACCAACAGAAATTCCAACATTCCAAATAGAAATTGTTGACGCAACTTGAACTGTTATACCCAAGACAATTCGAGACTAAAGTGAGCCGAGCTCAATCAATCAAACTGGAAAATCACCTTGACCGGATAAAAGACCCGATTCGATGCTCGGGCCCGACGAGACGGGCGGGCGATCCGTCACCTTTCCAAAAGCAGCCGCTCCATCGGCATTTTGCCCCGCTCGTGCGCCTAAATGTCAGTGACGCGAGCCATCCCTTTGAACAGGAGGAGGGAAGAGAAACGGGCGGTAGACCGGAAGGACAATGACCAGCCAGATTTGCCCCCTTCAGCAACAGGTACTGACTACATTCCTCCTCTTCTCCACCTGCTCACACGATCTTTCCTTCCTCAGTTCCTCTTGTCCGGACCTGAAAACTCCCTTGAGCACAAGGTGTCGGAGTTCCCTGTTCGAATTCCCTGTTCGAGCCATCGCGTTGGCGGTTGACTTGATTCTTGGAAAAGGGACGGCGAGTGGGTGGTTTCGCGTCGTTCGTTCCGCCAACATGCTGTTTTAGCTTTCGTCCGTGGGAGCTCCATGCTCGAAGCTCGTTCGGAATTTAACGTAGTGGACTAGGAACAGTGATTTCGGTTAATGGAGAATGCGGTAGGCGTGTTTGGAACAGTGGTTTGATAGGGAATTGCCGTCTTTTGAGTTTGACATGGACAATTCCAAGGGTTCCCCGAAACCTAGCTGAGTAGCGCACTTTCGAGTGCTATAATTTCAGTTTTGCTTATTTGAATTTCTAAACTTGCGAAAGAACAATTATTGAGTAATTCCGTTATAGCTCGGTTAGTCTTCCTTCGATAATATTTTTTTTTTTTTGGGTCAATTTGTCCTTCTTACGTGGTGGTCACTAAGGGTGCGTTTGTTTGCGTTTCTGTTTTAAAAATTGTTCCGGGAACGAATAGAAAAAAAGTGTTTACTGTTCCGGGAACAATTTTGAACAAAAAAACACGTTGGTAAAATTTGTATAATTTTTTATTTCTTTTATTTTTCTATTTTTCTTATTTTTCCTTTTTCTTTTCCTTTTTCTTTTTCTTCTTTTGGCAGGTCAGGCCGCGGCCCCGGCCGGCGAGGGCCGGCCTCGCCCAGCCACGGGCGAGGCTCGGCCTCGCCGGGGGTCGGCGAGCCTCGCGGGTGGCCGGGCGAGGCTCGGCCTCGCCTTGGTCGGGCGAGCTCGAGCTCGCCTAGATCCCGGCGAGCCGAGCTGCGCCCGGCCGGCGAGGCTCGGCCTCGCCGGGCCACCGCCAGGTCGGCTCGGCGGCCGGCGGCGGCTCGGCCTCGCCGGATCCGGGCGAGATCGAGCTCGCTCGGGGTGGGCGAGCTCGATCTCGCCCGGATCCGGCGGGCCGAGCTCGCCCCGGCCACGGCGGCGGCGAGCTCGCCCGGCCAAGGCGAGGCCAAGCCTCGCCCAGCCACGGCGAGGCTCGGCGACCGCGAAAGAAAAAAAAAGAAAGAAAATAAGAATAAGAAAATAAGAAAAAAATAAAAGTGTTTCTAATTTGTTTTGTTTCTTTTTTGTTCACAGGGAACAAAAGAACAAAAAGGAACAGAAACGCACCCAAACGCGTTTCTGTTCCTTTTTGTTCCCAGGAACAAAAAAAAAACAGAAAAAGTGTTTAAAAACAGAAAAAAGAACAAACAAACGGGGCTAAAGTGGTGGTCCTTTCTTTCTGGGCATGTGCAACTGATAAGGCATCAAGTGGCCATCGCACTCGAAAAAAAGAAGAAGAAAAAAACAAATATTAGACGGAGGGAAAAGGAAGAACGAGCACAAAAAGGGCAAACCCTAGCCGACGCCGTCTTGGTCTCCACGAGGATATTGACTGAAAGTATGCAAAACGGACCGTTCGAATTAAAAATCAACTGAATTAGATCAAATTGGCCGGTTGAGTCAAGTTCTTGAGAGTGTCAATCTAGTTCCCAATTCTTAAAAAGTAGAATCGGTGCTCAATAGTCGATTATCGATTTCAAAGGGAATCGGATCGGATCGACTATACATAAAGAAAAATTAATAAAATATAAATTAAATACTATTCGTATTGACACCACAAATTACAACACAATGGTTCTTCACTCATGAATTTGTCACTCTTTTCTTGTGCATGAACGCTCTTTAGTATTGGTAAGAGCAAGTGTGGCCACTCCATGGTGGTGAATGGTGACGCCATAGGAGGGTGAGGGCACGCAGGCCTTCAATTGCTCACAACAATGGCTTGCTTGCCCTTAGCTAGATGTTGACTAGCCCTCACAACGTGAGGGTACCTCGTTGGGGGTAGGGCAAGGGAGTCACCATTGTGCGAGGGCAAGTAGGCCCTTGCGAATGACTAGACAAGGGCCAATCGCTCTCGCCGAGGCCTTGCCAAGCCATCACCAACAAAGAAGGGGTGCTACTATTGGGAGAGGGCATCTAACATGTCTAGGCCAGCACAACCCGGTCACCCTAGGCCTAACATGAACCCAAGCCATGCCAAGCACTTCCCATGCCGGTGGACATGTCGGGCCTAAATTTAAATAATAATAATAATAATAATAATAATAATAATAATAATAATAATAATAATAATAATAATAATAATAATAAAAATAATAATAATAATAATTTTTAATGAAAAATCCAGAAAAAAAATAGAGCTAATCTTTTTAAAACGTTAAAATAATAAAAATTTATTGAGAAAAATCATGAAAAACACTCATTCAATTAAACCAAATTAGAGTGCATCTTCTAATAGTTTTTGAAAAAAAGGTTTATATCACTAAAAATTTCAAACTATTATTTCATGACACAATAGTGGATAAATTACTTTGAGGGTAAATGTGCGATCATGTATTAATTTGAGATTTTTAATGAGACGAATACTAGTCTGAAACATTTAATGGTATTTACTTCAAAAAAAGGACACGTAGTAATTCTCCAAATAACGATTATAGACAAATCACACCAAATAAAATGTCTAATAAATTCAATGTCCCACGATGCTCCGTCCCTCAACCATAATTTGGATGATACAGATATTATCGTCTTCTAATTCAGGTTAGACACATTCTTCTATAGTTAAATCTTGGAAAAATTAATGAGGTCTTTTATGGGTCACTCCTTATTTTTTCACAAACAAGCTAAACTCATTACACTTAATTTATAGCGATTCCTTGTTTTCCCACCAAATCAAGGAATTCATTAAGGAGATTGTACACATCATCCTTTATCACCCCTCAAACTCTAGTAATTCCTCAGCAGTTTCGAGAGGTCAAAAGGAACAATTAAAGGGGAGGAAAAAAAACTGCTAATGGAACAACTTCGCTTCAGGAAATGAGAAACAATTTTGGACCTTACCTTCCTCTGACCATTTTCAAATCTCACACTCGACACACTTCACTTCAGGGATAAAATGCCAATTAGAGAAAATAGTCTTTATTGGTCTTTTTACTTTTAAATCTGAACTTGTTACATAAATATGAGGAGCCATGCATGTGTTTTAATGTATTAAAGCCCAATTCATAAGTTGAATAAGATGCACTCTCATGCCGACCTCATTCAACAGTGCATGTGATCTTTTCTTGCACATTTTTCGATAAATCATGAGTAAAAACAGGTAAACTGAAACTCGGTTGCTAAATGATAATGGCGTGACAATACAAGTGACAATACAAGTATCTATTAAGATTAGCTTACGAAGTTCTATATTCCAAACTTTATTTTTGTGGTTGAATATGATTCACCTTTTTACATTGCTGCGTTGTACATGTTATATCACTCAATATGCCAATTTTAGAAAATTAGTCTTAGTAGACCTGGCAACACCAAATGATTTAATCATTCCAATAAATAAATAACTCCATGGAAAAAAAATGGTTGGGAGCATCTAATACTTTCAATTGAGGTACGACAACTCACTTGGTACAATAGTTTTTCTAGACTTTAACTCCAAATGCTCAAAGCGGCAGGCCTATTGATCCTCTTAAGGTTTTGATTCGAATTGTCACACTTACACATCCTTTAAGGTCATCTCGAAGAGCACAGACATGTATTTCTCTGATAATTATTATACGTGTGCAGGATAATAAGGACCGTCACATATGGTGAAAAAGTCGGGTGCTTGAAAAGTGCCAAACTATATCACTTTAATTCATTTAAAGTTTATTTATGATTATATGTCGAACTATCTAGATAGTAAGACGACATCTATCTAAACCTCTCTTATATATCTAGCATTTTGCTTATATTGTACTCACATTAGAGAGAGAGAGAGAGAGAGAGAGAGAGAGAGAGAGAGAGAGTTTGATTTGGCATTTCAATGAACATTTACTTTTTGTAGAAAATGTCCCAAGGCTATCACTTATAGATTATTTAGGAGACCTCTCCATGTGAATGAATTAAAGTGACATTATTATTCCTACCCACAATTCAAATTTGTTTCATTACATCACTTACACGCTAAAATGAACCTAATCAAGCCAAACCGTCACTAGGGTCTGTTCTTATTTTTCTAAAAAAACAAAGATAGATCCGTGATTTTCTCGACGAATAAAGTTCGGCAGATGATCATGTCTACCCTTAAATGCAAGTATGTAAATAATTCTAAAGATTCAAAGTGCGAGAGAAAAGACATCAAATAAAAAGTCAAATGATAGCGTAAAACAGAAATTACTCCAAATAGACCCTTAAAAGAGTCATTCCTGCTAAGCGAGAAAGACAAACAGCAGAGGCAAATGATTCAGCAAAGAGGAAAAAGACACAATTTCCAGCTTCACCTCCAGAAGTAAAAGAGAAAAAATCCCTGTCCCTGCAAAAAAATAAGCCCGCAGTACTTTTTATCAGATCCCTCATCAGCCACCAGGAAGAGGGAGCCTCTCTCTCTCTCTCTCTCTCATTTCTTCTACTTCTTTTCACACCATGCCGATTGTCAAGCTTGTCAAAGAAAATACCCATAGTTTTTACAAAGTATTTTTCCAAGAACACACTATAGAAGTTATGGTCACTTCTACGCCTTCGATTGCTTCCAGCTGGCTCTCGAACCTCAAGAGCGGGAGCCAGGCGTCTCGTGGTCGGCCTTGATGCCGAGTGGGTACGTCGGGACCCCTTGCCATCCTCCAACTCTCAACGGGAATCAATGTTTACTATTTCAAATACTCCACGCCGAAGAGATTCCCTTGGCCCTGAAGAACTTCCTCGAAAACCAACACAACACCTTTGTTGGGGTGGATGTTGATGAGGACGTCCGGAAATTGTCAAGTCAGTACGCCCTCGACGTCACCAACACGATGGATCTGAAGCCCCTTGCTAGGGCTAAGGGGTGGGGGGGTTTGGAAAATGCGGGCCTCAAGATGCTAGCGAGGATGGTTTTGGGGTGGACGGTAGACAAGTACTCTCGAGTTAGGGTGAGTGATTGGAATAACTTGTCCCCTGGATGACGCGCAAGTGGAGTATGCGTGTCTAGATGCCTTTGTATCCAGTAAAATTGCAGAAGAACTAAATGCCCAGCCAGACGCGTTTGACTCATCCGGCGAGTGAGGATGAGGATGAATAGACTGATGTAATTCAAATATATCCAAATTTGGGAAAAGTGCCAAAAAAGTCCTAAACCTTTTATCTTTGTGCCGATTTAGTCCTAATTTTTTTTTTAGTGCCGATTTAGTCCTAAACCTTTGTACGTTGTGCCAATTCAGTCCTTTCCGGCCAATTTTGGCCGGATTTTGCTGACTGGACGCCGACCGGTTGACGTGGCCTAATCAGCGCTGATGTGGACACATTTTAATAATATTTTAATATTTTGGAATTTTTTTTCTTTTATTTATTTATTTTTTTCGTTTTCTGTTTTTCTTTTTCTTTTTCTTAAAAGGAACGGAAGAGGACATTCTACAGGAGATGGTTTTAAGGTTCTTTCTAATTGACGAAAAGTAGAATTATTTTGACCTGCGTAGTGTAATCCATGTACTTGAGTGTTTGACAAAGAAAAAAAGATCGAAGTCTTGAAAAGCCGGGTCTTGCGACGAGCATAAGAGATAAGTCACCGCATCATGTCAATAATTTTTTGTACCGGACATTAAATTAAATTGGATGCGATGTCATCCGGAACAATCGGTGATCATACACAGGCGAATGGATTTGAGATTGGAATTTGTAGAGTGAATTTGGGAAAAGAAGATGAAAAATTTGACTTGAGAGGGACGAAAGCCGACGGTGATGGATGGGTCTGGTATGGTATGGTCTGGTCTGGTCTGGCAAGCCGGGGCCGGTGGGCACATAATCGGATCTACGGAGGAGCAATGGTGTCGTTTCGTTCGACGGCCTTTTTTCTCTGCGTCCTTTTTCAATGGAAGCGCAAAAGCAACGGCGATAAATAATCCACAAAAAACATTTAAAAAAACGCAGAGAGAGAGAGAGTGCGTGTGTCATTTTCTCTTCAATGTTAAAAACCCGCCGGTCAAGTGACAAATAGGATTGCTTGTTTTGAACGGGAACATGAGTTTGATTCATGTCTTAAGTGAGTCCTCGAATAACTCGTGTTGCATTGTTTAGTTGTGATATTATTACATGTGGAGACACTTTACCATTGGCAGCATGTGGGTGATGTGCGGCAATTATGGTCCGAGCCCAACACCTGTGAGGGTTGCCCCTTGCAAGCCCCGCCTGAGTCTAGCAACCTCCGTCATGACTGATGGAGGAAAGAAGAGAAAAGAAAAGAAAAGAAAAAAACAAAGAAAGAAAACAAATAAAAAAATTTAAAAAATACGCTCATAAGTTTTTTTGACTAAGGCCCTATTTGGTTCAACTTTGCAAATGGGCTTTAGGACTCTAAAGTCCCTTGGCCAAATGTAAACGTGTTTGGTTCGATTTTTAAGGGCGACTTTGGCAATATGTAATTGCATCTCCAAAGGACTCTAATGGCCCTCAGTCCAAAGCAGGTCTGAGATCCTTTGGGAACTTGCATTTTTGGAATGCAAGTTCCGGTTATTGTTCACTTCGCGGTTACTGTTCATCGGCGAGGAAAACCACCGCATGGAGGCCGATGACCGCCGGCCAAGGGGGTCGCGCGCTGGTGACAGCCGGCGACGCCACCCGAGGGTCGCCTAACCTCGGCGACCATTGCCGGACCTTAGGCGACGCCTGGGTCACGCAACCCAGGTGACTAATGGCCTGAATCGCGTGACCTAGGCAATTGCCGAAGGTCGCGAGGCAATGTGCGACCCAAGCGACGGCCGCAGGGGTCGCCCGACCCCGGCCACCGCGATTCGACGGTCCGGTGGCCGGATTTAAAAAAAAAATGTAAATGTTTTTTTAATTTAATAAAAGTCATTTACAAATGCAAATTTTATCAAACGGTATTTTTGCAAAGTTGTATCTCAATGTAAATTTTACCAAACGATATTTGCATTTCAGAAAACCCCATTCACCCAAAGGTATTTGCATTCTTGGAAATGCATTTCCCAGAAGCCAAACCAAACGGGCCCTAAAATAGCTCATGCCCTTATTAGGATTTAATACCTCATGCCCTTATTAGGATTTTTGCATTGACATCATTCAGCTTTGCTTTGCTCGGGTCTGGTCTGGTGACACGACCGCCGAGAATCAGCAAGAAAATAGAGGAACAAATCTGATTTTACAAAGTATGATCTTCATGAGGGACTAGGATTAATGAAAGGAAATTTTTTAAAAACAAAACTAAATAATATTAAACATTTACTACCCAAAGAAAGATTAAAAATAAGTGAAGAAATGAGGAGAAAAATGGAGGATGTGAGAAGATTACTTCAAGGGATTGTGGATGCAAAGTTTAGACTCGCTTCTTTCATCACTTGTTTCAAGCGGGCCAGTAGTGTTTTATGTTTTTCAAGTTAATCTCATTCGATTACCAGCTTATGTGTATGCAAATCTAGCAAGAAAAAAAAGTTGATTGCTAGTAGAGATCGCGATACCTCTATTATGAAAGTTGAAAAAGTTTTGGCACGTAATTGAACTAATTAAAAACAATATAGAAAATATCAATGTCTTTGTCTTGTATACTATTGCATGTGACATTGGTTTCTTCATCTTCATACTTAGTCAAATAAATGACCCAAGTCAATGTCATACTCATATATGTGAATTTTCACTGTTAATGAAGTCGTGACATAGAGTATTTCAACACAATTAGATCGAATAGAGCTATTTAATGTGTGGATTGAAATTATGTTTGACTGAAAAATGTGAATGCCATAAGGAAAATCCTTGACCCAGTTGTATTAGTTATTGTCTTTTGAAGGAGTATCTTCTCTATATGGATATAGAAGATATAAGTATATTTAATGCTGGGATCTGATATCCCTGAACTATTTAAGGAAGTTATCCTAACATTACTTCTATCTAGTGCAACATTTGGTATTAGATATTTGAAATTGGAGAGCCTCTTTCATTCATTATTATTAGCAAAAGCGCATATATATATGTGTGTGTGTGTGTGTGTATGTATGTATGTATGTATGTATGTATGTATGTATGTATGTATATGGAAAGCGAAAAGTACTTGAAGACTTAATACTTTTTTTTTTTAAGGCTGCTTATAAGATAGGAACGATTCAAAGTTTAAATCTGAAATACCTAAGAAATAAGATATAATGATTAATTTACATATTTTTCCATTGACAATACATTTACAAAATATCTAACCAAGGATATTTTGTAAAATAAAAAAAGATGTATGTATGTATGTATGTATATGGAAAGCGAAAAGTACTTGAAGACTTAATACTTTTTTTTTTTTTTAAGGCTGCTTATAAGATAGGAACGATTCAAAGTTTAAATCTGAAATACCTAACAAATAAGATATAATGATTAATTTACATATTTTTCCATTGACAATACATTTACAAAATATCTAACCAAGGATATTTTGTAAAATAAAAAAAGAAGAAGAATTCACGATCTCTTATTAAAGAACCTTGATTATAATAGTTTAGATAGTATAAATTAGCTAATTATACAATTGTTATGCGCTCATCTCTTGGTATAGCAACCAAGTCGGATCCAGGGAGAGGGGACCGGTAAGAGCGTGAATAATAATCATTATGGCAAGAAATTGGTATTTGGAATAATGAAATATACGTTTGATATTGACACAAAATTTATGTTCCCCAAATAAAAATTCATTTAATAATGACACAAATTTTTTTGGCGGTGGATTGCGGGGGGTGGCCGACAGCGACCAACGACGGATGGCAACTGGCGACGGATGATGGATGGCAGACAGCATGCGGCAACTTGCTCCGGTAACAAACCAGAAAATTTTGAACGGATCCATTTAGAATTTGACATGTATCTCAAATTAAAAAAATTAAAATTCTTATTTTTCTCTTTCTTCCCATGCATCCTATCAAAGTTATTGATATATAGCAGTACGCTGTGCTTATTGCCTCGTAAATGGACTAATCTATACTAATATATATTACCTTAAAATAAATTTGTGGACATTAAATACACTTACACTAATGGAACGAGTCTTCTCTTTTCATATAAAAATTTCAAGAGTTTTCTCAAGAAAGTGAAAATTAAAAGAAAATCCTTTGAAATCTCAATGTATATGACAATAACAACATAACTAATTTATTTTTACATTTGCAATAGAATTGATTATGTATAATAGTTATTAAGTGGAAAGAAAAATACTAAAAAATTGAATATATTATGATTTAATACATATAATTAAATTGATCAATCTCCAAACAACGCAATAGCATGCACTAAAAGAGAAATATTGTCACGCCCCGATCCTCCGAGCGCGCGAACATCCCACTCTGTCGATACAAATGCGACTTCCCAGGACACGTCGCCGACCCATTCATTTTTATTGCACATGCGGAAGCGAAACAAATCCCCTGACAACATTTAACTTGGGATAGAAAAGTAGGCAATCAATCACAACCAAACAATCTTTCTATAAACACATAGGTTTATATACAACACTGGATTGTCTACAAAATAGACCGACTTGACAAAAAGGGAACTGTCCTATGACCAACTCGTCAGACACGTTCGCCGATTCTTCAGCCTCCACCTTCCGAACTCCAGGACTTCCGGTCCTCCACGACCGTCATCTAGGGACCTGAAATATTATCCCACAACCGGGATGAGACTACGTCTCGCCGAGTCCTACCCTCTAAAACTCAATTAGGGAGAAAATACGCCTCGGGCGCTCTAGCCACACAAATAGGATAGAGGGCTTACCTCGCCTCGGTCCCTTTCCCCGCACGTCAATTTAATCAATAAATATTGACAACCACATCATCCAAACAATTCAATTACTCGGATCGATTCAACGATCAATTGACTTAGTCGATTACATGTCATCGAAATCATCACACAGCTCATTCGACTATTCATTCTCGACTCTCAATCACGGCCTTACAGCAAGTCTATATGTAGTGGCATTACGGCCCCACTCGGCAATGTTATATGTAGTGGCATTACGGCCCCACTCGGCAATACATATGTAGTGGCATTACGGTCCCACTCGGCAATGCATATGTAGTGGCATTACGGCCCCACTCGGCAATGCATATGTAGTGGCATTACGGCCCCACTCGGCATAATTTAGATTTGATGGCTTTCTAGGTTCAACTCACAACCTCTCACGGTCATTTTCCCATCAAAACCAACACTAATCAACTTTGGAATAAATCCCCACATAAACATACATTCAATCGATCGATACAAACTGGACCTACCAACCAATTACGGTGCCAAAAGCCAACACCGGGTATTTTCAAGTTAAATACCAAAACTTCATCAATATCACTCAATTCCACACTTTTGGAATAATTAACCATAACCATCAATCACTCAATTTCTCAATTTAAGCTTACAATTAACACAAACCGATCGCACTGTTGCGATCAGCGCGAAATTCTAACGACCTACCATCCAAGCATAATTTTCGAAATTATTAAATAATTAAATTAAATTCCGAAAATTAAATAATTAAATATTATATTATAATAATATAATTTAATAAAATAATATTTATAAATTCGAAATAATTAATTAATTGAAAATAATTAATTAGGGCTTAAACAAGATTACCCTAATTTAATCATACAATTAGCCCTAATTAAACATCCATTAAACTAATCATACAACTAATCTAATTTACATTAAAATAATCTAATTTAATCACATAAACCTAATTAGACTAATCTAAACACCCCTTAAGCGTCATTAACTCACTAAGCAAGAATTAGAGGATAAACTCACCGGTTTTGCGCGCCGGTGAGTTCACGGCGACCACGACACCAAGGCGGTCGATAAACCCCAAAGCGGCGACACCAACGGAGGCCGGGAAGACACTGAAAACGGGCCTCGAAGACCTCACGGCTTTCTGGTTTTCTGCTTCTGATCTGGGCTGAACTGCAGAGAAGAAACCAGCAACTTCAACGGCGAAAACGGGCCGATCGGAGCTCCGGCAAGCGGGTGGTTGGCAACCGGCGGCTCCCGGGGTCTTGGGGATCTTATAGGAGGTTGGGATGGGCAAAGGAATGGTCGGAATGGGGCGAAACAGTAAGAAAACCCGAAACAGGCGGAACCAGGCGAGTCCAGACGGTCCGGCGAGCGGCGGCTTCGGAAGGCCGTACGGGACGGCCGGAGAATCGTTCCGGCGAGCGACGAGATGCTCCGGAACGGTATGAATGTCTTCTTCACGACGATGGGTGGCTCGTTCGCTGATTCTACCGGGAAGTTAACTTTTTACTCGGATCTTTGGCGAAAGGTCGGCTGGAGCAGAAACTGGAACAAGGAGAAAACAGGGGAGGAAAACGGCCGACGATGGCCTTCCGGGCGTGCGACGATGGAGGGGCTGGTGAGCTCGGTTTCTCTGGTTTTTGCTGAGCTTCTCTCCTTCAACAATAATGGAGAAAGCCACAAATTAAGGGAGAAGAAGGCTGCTTAGCAAGGGGGGTCTCCTTGGGCTCTTTAGAGCTCAACACTTGCCATTCTCTCATTGGCTTTGCCCCCACCATGACATCACATGACCTCAGCCACTCTCTCTCCTCAAGCTTCCTCCACAACCTTGCCAATAGGTGCAAAATAGCTCTCCCCCATGGCATACGAATTTGTTACATTTCCCTCTTCAATCTCAATCAATTTCATCCAATTCTCAACCAAACACATCCATTTGAAGCCCAATTAAATCCATCAGGGTATCCTCGTCCGTCTCATGACTTTTTCCCATCAAATGATCCAATTTGCATCCCGAAGATTCGATTAAAAACGGCTATCTGACAATCCCGAACAAAAACGGCCTTACTTTGCTTTTCCGCCAAAAATATCGGTTTGTAGAAAAATCTTCTGGAGATGAGTCGACATTCCTAAAATGAATTGTGACTTGACAGAACTTCCAATTTCTGTAATCGGGTTCAATTTCACGGTTAAATTCAATCTGGCGCGACTTTAGCGCGTCCTAATATACCGGGTAGCTTTTAGGAATTTTCTATGCAATTGACCTGTGGTTGATTATTTTCAAGCCACAAAGTGCATCTTCGACACATTGGCGACTCTCGATTGTCGTAGAAATCTCGAGGTTTCAAATACGGACACAGGGTACCAAAACGATAGAGAAATCGGTCTAGTGCCGATCAACAAGAATTGTGCAATTAGGTGGAATCACCCACACTGAATTACATGGTTCTGTTGAATCGACCTATCTCCGGTCTCTAATCGATCTGTACCGTAATGACCCTTGCAAATTAGTACGGTCGAGCAGTCGTTTCCTAGTCGAATTCTCAAGTCTATTGCGTTTAGATTCCTTAACGGCTTCACCTGATAGACTAGTTATCTCGTGAGTGGCCAACTCAGAGAAGAAAGCTATAGACGCGAAGATGAAATGCCCGACTTATTTAATTGAAACCAGAATTGGAAAATCGGGATGTCACAAATATATTAAAACATATCACTATATCTTGATTCATACATGCATAATAAAATTAATTCTTCTATGCACGACATAATATCATTCATCATATTCGTAGATTAGAATATTTAAAAATGTAATATAGGTTACTAACAAACATAAAAAATCAAAGATAAAAGCCATGCGAACTGTAGACAAGAATCTAGTTAAATGGTATAAGATAAGATTATATATATATATATATATATATATTTCCGTAAGTTCAATAAATGTACGGGAGACAAAAGTGTCATTGAAAGTACTTATCTTGATTTTTTTGTGAAGAGATTGTTAACAGAGATCTAAAGGGCAATTTTCCGACACCTTATTAAAGGATCTAATTGCATAAGTTAAAAACTTTGGAGACTCAATCATACATTCGATAGTACTTAAGGACCAAAAGTGAATTAAATAGAAAAAAGAAATCAAATGGACTTCTCTGTCTCACGGAACAAAGCTGCATCATCATTGAGCACTGTCGTTATATATATATGCTTGGGAGATTGAATTAAAGCTTTTGCAATTAATGTTTTATTTGAGGTGGGGAAATTTCTCCTAATTTTTACTAATACAATTTCGGAAGTGTATTTTGGGTTACAAGCTAGGGGAGAGTCCTCTTCGTAAACAAAATATAGAATCAATCTAATTAATAATTGTCCTTAGAGCACTAGTAAGATAGCTATGATTACTATTAATAAAGAAGCAATAGTGTATGAATCCTTATTTTCAACATGAATAACAAACCTGGCAAGATTGACTAAGTTTAGTGCATGAAAATCAGTCCAAAATAGAAAACAACTATTACACAAAGAAAAGCTATAGACCATATATGATGCAAGCTTGCGCCATTGATAGGTGCACATTTGAGGGTAATTATTCATAACAACTTGGAAATAATACATTTTTTCAAAACCCACTAAAAAGTCTTAACAATTGTCCTAAGATCACATTTTCACATTTCAATGGATGAATTAGTAAGATGGATCTAGGACCGCACTTAGACATCTCTATGCGGTTTGGAACGAGTTTGGTATTTGGTTGGCGGGTTTCCTACAATCCATACTCAGTTAATTATATAACCAAATTTTTTCCCCTAACGAACACTAGCTTATCTAGGCAATTATACTATTTTATGCTTGAATTGATAGATGTCAATATATCCTAAATTATCACAAAAGTAACTGGAAGTAGGGGGCAGATTGGTGACTCAGTTCCAAAAAACCCAACGCGAGGTTGAGACAGATTCGAGCTATTTACTCGTTGCAATCCTTGATATGAATTGGAAGCCATGACCAACCGCCATTCGAAGCCAATGAACAACCTCCAACCGCAGCCAAGCCAAAAGGGCCAGAAGGGAGTTGAAGGCTTTCATGAGAGACCGTGAGATTTTGTTTGCCTTAGAGAGAGAGAGAGAGAGAGAGAGAGAGAGAGAGAGAGAGTATGGGCTCATTAAGTGAGGGAGACTGCATTACAGTGGAAGAAGGGTCCTGAAGGGCAATCCATCATTAATACCACGATAAATCCGACTTCTACAATTGGGTCACTCGAAGTACTCCTGTGAATTGATAACAAGAATTTCATTAAAAGGTGTCTTTGAACACTTATTCGTTTAATGGCCCATCTTCATGTTCGTATCAAGATGGTAGGAGCTTCGCTTTTATTTTTTTCCCCGGTCATGTGATGAAATATTTTAATTTCAAATCATTGGTTATACATAATATGAGAAAAGTCAGTGTGATGGATTTGGCAAAATTACCTGAATGGGTTGATTAGTAAAATGCCCCGTGGAGAATTCGTCATGAAATATTTCTTTTTCTTTTCCCTCTTTTCCCTAGCTTCTCAATTATCTTAGATGAAAAACATTATCGTATACCAAATTTTGTTAAGTTTTTTAGATGATAATGACCTTTGGAAAATACATAGTTCTTCTATGGATACTCGACCATGGTATCTTTATGTGTATTAGTTCACTCGAGATTATTTTTATCTTTAGATAAATGAAGTGAGTAATTCTCTGGAACAATTTTTGGCTTCTAACATTTGTTTGTTAGCGTTTTTTTTTTTCTAAATATCTCCTAAATATCATTTTCTAAAGAAATTCTAAGAATGATTTCCATCTCCTCCTCGTCAGCCTGTTTCAACCCTGACCTAAATTTTCTGCATCCCCCACTTAGGTCAATTCTCTAATAACATATGAATCACAATCATCTCATTTTCCCACAACTTAAAAAAAAAAAAAATTAAATTGTCTTCTTACTCTGACAAAGAAGTGACAAATTTAAGTACATCGATCTGTCTTTACTATTAATGTAAGTGACAGAGAAGTGGCAGGATCAATTAAAGTACATCGATCTATATTTACTATTTCCATTGTTTTTTTTTTTTTTTTGGTAAGGTAAGAATATATAGAGCAAAAGCCAACTATACAAAAAATCGGCGCAAAAAACTTTCACTCATAATGCATAAGCAAAAAAGAGTGAAAGGGAGCCGATGTAAAAGAAAACAAAAACAACGGAAAACAAGGAAGTCGAAACAGACCGGCAAACAAAAGAAAACCGCCACCAAGCAAACCAAAAAAAGAATTGTCAGCAAGGCAGCACAACACAGCAATGGGGCCGCAAACCCAGAAGGAACAGCACCAACTGACCAACCCTAGCAGAAGAAGCACCACTAAGGAGAATGGGCAGGCCCGCCAACAAAAACAGAGGAGTCAAAGCCCCACCCTTGTTGAAGACACATGTTACGAAAGTTGTCCAGCACATTGCTGAAGGTCAACACTTTATCTTTAACAACTTTGACAAGTTGATTCTTCAAAACAGAAACCTCAAGTGTTTCACCCCGGAAAATGATGCCATTTCTTTTCTTCCAAATTAAATAGTTCATGGTTCCAAAAGAGAACCGAGCAATGGAATGGAAGAAATCCTTACCAATCAGAAAATTCAAAGCCCAAAGGAGATTTTCCGCTCAAGATCTATTATGCCATGGAAGATTACATCTACTGGCCCAAAAAAAAGCAAGAGTCGCTGAGACGGGACAAGCAAAGAAGAGATGGTCAATAGAGTCTGGAGTGACATTGCAAAAAACGCATACTTCATAGCCAATTCTACCATAAGATAGGAGGAAAGCCTACGTTGGTAGGCGATTCCTGGTGATTAACCAAAGGTGGAATTGACATCTGGGAGCAATGGCATTGTTCCATATAAACTTAGCCCAAGGGACTCGATTTTTTTTGCTTCTTATGGCATCCCAAGCAAAGGCCACCGAGAAAATACTAGAAGACGAACCGCGCCACGAGAATCGGTTAGGCACTCGAGTAAGAACTAAGATGGAAAAATCCCAACACTCTAAGAGCGACCTGAAGACCCGCCCCACCGGAGAACTGAGGTCTGCCACCGTCGCAAGCTTCAAGAGGCCAAAGCCCTCCATAAGAGAAACCGGAATAAAAAAACACAAGGGGCCTTCTTTATGCTAGTTATCAAACCATAGAGAAATAGAGCAACCATCACCCACTTCCCAAATAAAGTATGACCTGAAATCCCTCCTCAGCTGCAGGATATTCCTCCACACCCAAGAGCACACGCTAGGAACAGTGGAGACCCAAAAATTTCCCTTCTTTAAAAAATTGGAGTGAATCCACCGACACCACAAGGACTCTTTATCAGTAAACAAAATCCAAATATATGTCACCATGGTTGTTTTATTGCAATCTCACAATCTTTGAATACCTAGTCCACCTTCCTCCTTAAGAGCACAAACATCTTCCCAAGAAACTTTAGCTCCGCCTCGACCCAGGGTAGGCCCCTTCCAAAGGAACTATCTTAAGATACACTCAATACGGTCTAACACCGAATAGGGAAGGGTAAAAACACTAGCCCAGAAAGCTTGGATAGAATGAAGCACCGACCTAATCAACTGAAGTCTTCCAGCGAAAGAAAGAAACCGTTGAGCCCACAACTGGACCCTGGTTGTGATTCAGTCAATAAGAGTCACGCAATCTGCCTTCCCAAGCCTCTTGGAAATAATGGGTACCCCTAGGTAGCGTACCGGAAGCTTACCTTCTTGGAAGCCAAACGCCAGAAGAATGTTCCTTCAAACGGAATCAAAATCCCATGCAAGAGACACTTCACTCTTGTTCTTGTTAGGTAGCAAACCACTCCAAGAGGAGAAGATATCAATGCCTCTTTTAAGGAGGGACACCAACGCCGAATCAGCGTTACAGAAAAGAAAGACATCATCAGCGAAAAAAAGATAAGATAGTTTCATAGCTTTACACCTTCGAAAATACTTGAAGTCCTTATGTGAAGTGCAAGAAACCAAGATCCCAGAAAAAATCTCCATTACGAGGGCAAAAAGATATGGAGACATCAGGTCCCCCTGCCAAAGGCCGCGCCCACCTGAGAAGAAACCATGAAGCTCACCATTGATTGAGATGGAAAACTTTGGAGTGCGAACACCAACCATGATGAGTCTGATCATCCACTCTGGGAAGCCAAAAGCTAAGAGAGTAAGCTCAAGGAAATCCCAATCTACCGTATCGTACACCTTCTAGAAATCTACCTTAATAGCACACTTTGGTAGATACGGCTCTAGGTGGAAACCTGCAAACAATTCCTGGGCTAAGAGAATATTGTTCTTGATTCTTCTTCCCTTCACAAAAGCATTCTGAGATGGACTAATCAGGTCATTCAAGATAGCTACTAGGCTGTTAGCCAAAATCTTAGTAATGGCTTTGTAAATGGTGTTCAGCACAAGCGTTTGGAACCTTCGGCACTAGAGTTAAGATCGTGTTGTTTACCTCTCTAAGCAACCGACCCGACCAAAAGAAATCCTTCACCACCTCTACCACCAGAGGACCCACAATCTCCCAGTCGTACTTATAAAACTCAACAGTAAAACCATCAAGCCCAGGAGCTTTTCCACGAGCGAGAGAAAATAGAGTACCTCGAATCTCAGAGTCCAGGACCGGAGTAGAGAGGAAACCGACTTGATCCATCGAGAGCAGCCGCCGAATGCACTCCTTCAGCTCCTGCAGTGAGGGCCTAAGTAGCACGGACACGGCGACACGGACACGCGACACGACACGACATGACACGCGATGCGTCATTTCTCAAAAAGTAAAGAATTTCGACACGTTCCGACACGTTAAATATTAAATAAATATTTGATTCAAATTCTCAAACAAACAAATAAATAAAGAGTTTACAATGAATTTATATTAATAATATTAATAAATCTTACACTTTTTTTTTATTTCATTATCCCAAATTTACATTTATTTTTTGAAATCCTCTCCTTCCCCCAAATTTACTTTTATTTTTCGAAACCCCCACCCCCCAATCCGCACCCAAGCTTCCCTCGTCTTTTTTCCCCACAAATTTTTTTCACTTTCTTTTTCCCTCCCCACCACCTCGACAGCCCAATGGGTCGATTTCCCCCACCCCCAAATTAATTTTTTATTCTTTCCCTCCCACCATCGTCCATTTCCCCCACCTGTCTGTCACTTTCCCTCCCCCAAAATACGTACCCATCGACTCCCATTTTTTTTTTTTTTTTATTTATATTTATATTTTTATATTTTTGAGTTTCTTAGAAATCCTAGCTTCTTTAATCCTCCTCGCCGCTCGTGACCTTTCCTCTTCTCCTCCTCCCTCCTCACCGCACGCACGACCACCTTCCTCGCCGCCGCCACTCCTCGCCCGATCCTCTTCCTCGCCGCTCCTCACCGCACGCACGACCCCCTTCCTTGCCGCTCGCCGCACGACCGCCTTCCTCTCTTCTTCCTCTCGCCTTTGATCCTTTCTCCCTCGTAGCTGTAGCCTCGTCCAATCCATCGCAGCATCACAGTAGCGGCCCTCGCCTCAGTTTATGCTCGGCCATCTCTCGCCATCGCTCGCAGTCTGCTCCCTCCCGGACACGCGTGTCAAAACGTGTCGGGCAAAGGTTGACCACGTGTCGGAAAATCCGACACGCGTTGACCGCGTGTCCGGCCGTGTCCGAGCGTGTCGACGTGTCCGACACGCTCCGACACATGTCGGACACGACACGGAAGCACGGACAATGTCCGTGCTTCCTAGGTGAGGGCTTTGAGAGAGCTGCCTGTGGAGATAAGAGGTCCTTGAAGAAAGAGACAAAAACAGGAGGCACCAAAGTGGGATCAGTGACCAAAGCACCCGAAGGATGCTTGACTGAGAGGATCCTGTTCCTAAGCTGTCTTCTATTAACCAAGTGATGGAAAAACTTGGTGTTTCTATCACCCTCTTGGAGCCACCTAATTGGATAAACGTCCCCTCAAGCATCATCACTGCTGAAGTGGAAGTCCAACCACAATGCTCGAAGCTCTCTTCGCTTCGTTCGAATTCGAGTACAGCAAGTAAAGTACAAGAACACTTTGGACGTTGATTCCTATTAGTTTATCCTACTAATGGTGTCCAACAATATTAAGCTTATTAAAGAAAGGGTAATATATTTTTCTCCTATTTAATTGAAATTAAATAAATAAATAACTATGGATGAAATAATCAAAATGGTCCAGAAACCATTTCATCGCTAAATAAAAATATATTGTCAAGATCAAAGCCGAAAAAGTGTTTGTGCTTTACTTGTCCTTAAATTCGAAAAATGTGTAGAGCTTGAAGTATTGTCGTTGGACTTCATCTTCTGAAAGAAAGAACAGTGCAATATGAAGCATATATATTCTCATCGATGGATCTTGCCCCCTTTACTTTCCTTCTTTGCAATTCTTACTTTCGTTGCTGACTATGAACACCGTGACGATATGGCACATGCTACCGGAGCTGTTATGTAATTAGTAAAAAGAATTTAGTACGCTTTTAACATTAGTTACAGCAATATATAATACCCATAAGTGAAATAAAATATAAGCTATATATCTCCCTGAGATTTAATACATATTTATAAGATCTTTGAATAATGTGTTCGAGTTCATTTAATATACAGATGTTTCTAAATAAAATTACGAGAATGTCAAATTTTACGCTCACTTTTCTTATTGCCAAACCATTTTCCTATTTCAAAAATCAAAAAAGGAAGTAAGACTTCTTCATATCATCAATATTTCACAACCCTATTATATCATGGATTATTTTGTAAGACTTCTTCAAGTCATCATCAATATTTAAAATATTCTCACAATGGATCCCTATTATATCATGGATTATTTTGTACTGGAAGTAAGACTAATCATCAATATTTCACAACCCTATTATATCATGGATTATTTTGTACTGGATGTGTAACACATGTACTCAGAGATAATTTAATGACCGAAGTCATAGACATGTCAAATATCCAACAACGGAAGTGTAAAATATTCTCATACTGATGATGGATCGAATGAAATCCACTATATCATTAATCCATTGTGCGTAAATCACGAACAACTACTGCCAAACCATTTTCCTATTTCAAAAATCAAAAAAGGAAGTAAGACTTCTTCATATCATCAATATTTCACAACCCTATTATATCATGGATTATTTTGTACTAAATCTCAGAGATAATTTAATGAACAACATGTCAAATATCCAACAACGGAAGTGTAAAATATTCTCATACTGATGATGGATCGAATGAAATCCACTATATCATTAATCCATTGTGCATAAATCACGAACAACTTATAACACTTCTAGATTAGAATAATCTATGATTAATTGATACAAACAGCTTAACTTAAGCAAAGCAAACAAAAGAAAATTGACCTTGATTTAATTCAATTTGTTAATAATTTGAAAGGAGCTCTTTTAAGATGCAATTCAACGCTCGAAAATGGATCTAGCATACTCGCAAGAGATGTTCACTATTAAGAGTGAACTCTTCCAAAACTTCACCAACTTTAATATGGCTGAGGGTTCCTTGATAAATCAATAGACACAAACCTTAATGACTTTTCTCTTGGCCGGTGACAATTAACCACCATTGTTTCTGCTTAGTACGTGATCAAAAGAGATTGACCCCTGAAATCTTTGTCCCAACCTGGGGTTATTCGCAAGGTCTCCCTCCTTTCAACATCCTAAACGGACCAACCCCCATTTAATATTTAGAGAGAGAGAGAGGATTCTTTCTGGTTTAGTATTTATGCATGCAGTTACGTGACAAAGTGAAGGTGGGAGAGGGTCTATTGTGACTTGTGAGGTTAATTTTAATTATTGCTTAGCATATTATGTAATATATGAATTACAATGACCCATTTATATTTAAATGGGTTGTTAATGTTGGAGAAAACTTCCTTGAGTGTTTTGAAGTTGACAAAATGTTTCCATCAGTCTAGTCTGAAGACTTGCAGACTCTTCCATCAAAGTCTGAAAACCTCCAGACTACCAGACTCAAGACTCAAAGTCTATCCTCATTAACAGTTTCTAGATCGTCGAAAAAAGCTTATCTGAAACGAAGTATTTCGTTAAGGATTTGATTCTGTTGTCACATGTCGAATCCATTATTTAAATCAAGATTGATTCAGGGATTTTGGATCCGTTGATTGGCGAAGTATACTTGGAATGTTCTACTTATGGAAACCTAGATCCTGATTGTATGGGCGAGCAGGATTGATGGGCTATTGTCATGTTCCTTAAATAGCTCGAAAATCTTTCTAATTGATTATGTCAAACGGGTAGATTGGAAGAATTTATTTGGTAAGTGCCAATGTGTGTGATGGCATAAAGGAGTATATAAGGAAGACGTTCTAGTTGTTCGAGTGTGTGCGCGATAGAAAAATTCCAAAGTCTAAAGCTTCTTGTTCTTAGTCAATTAAACTGTTGAGTGAAATCTTGTATGCAAAAGAGAGTCTATATCTTTGAGAGACCTTGAGAAAGTGTAGTAGAGTCTCTACACTGTGGAATCAAGGAAGAGCTTTATTGTAACAACTCTTTTGTTCATAGTGAAATCCAACCGGTGGACTGTCAGTGCGGAAGAGTAGACGTAGACTTGGATTAAGCCGAACCACTATAAACTTTGTGTTCATACTCTCTTCCCTACACTCTTTTACTTTGATCATAACTCAATTTGTTTACAAGAGTCTAATTTCCTTTTCATAATCTATTGCTGATTTAAGTTGCATACTTCACTTTGGGAAATTTATTTTTACACCTATTCACCCCCTCTAGGTGCTTATACTAGCCTTTACAATTGGTATCAAAGCTTGTGTACTTACTTAAGTTGAAGTGTTTTACTTCAGAGTTAAAGATCCATGGCTAGATGTTGGCTCCAGTACTGGTTGAAGAACAAAGCAATATCAGACCGCCTTATTTTGATGGAAAGGAATACAACATATGGAAAAACAAGATGAAGGCATTCCTAAAATCAAAGGATCCTCTGGAATGGGATGTGGTAGACAAAGGAATCATTCTTAAAGCTGCACCTATCTCAGAAAGAGGAAAAAAAGCTATTGAGTCTAGTGAAATGATTCAAGAAGAGATAACCAAGAGACAAGCTCTTAATGCAAAAGTAATTTATTCTTTATATTGTGCATTATCTCCTACTGAATATAACAAACTATCTTCTTGTGTTACAGCTAAAGAAGTCTGAGATAGATTACACATCACCTATAAAGGAACTGATTGAGTGAAAGAAATCAGAATCAACATTCTGCTCAGTCAATACGAAGCATTCAAAATGAAATCGGGAGAATCTATCACGACATGTTTAGTCATTTTTTACGAAATCATGAATGGTCTTGAAAATCAAGGTCAACCAATTTGTAATTCCATGAAAGTAAACAAGCTACTGCGTGAACTTTCCAAGGATTGAAATCACATAAAGACCTCAATAAGGGAGACACAAAGAATTATGCCACATTTTGTTGATGAATTGGTTGGGACTCTTCAGTCTTATGAAGTGGAGCGAATCAACGAAGATGAAGACCCTAAAGGTAAGAAATCCATTGCATTAAAATCTAATGATGATTCTGATGTCACAGATTCTGAAGATGATATGGATGATGAAAAGCTTGCTCTCATGATAAGAAGATTCAGAAAGCTAAACATAAATGGGAGATTCAATCCAAAGAAACAAAGTTTTCAAAAGCAACAGTTTGAGTCAGTTGAAGATGATGAATCCAATAAAGATGTAGTCTGCTTTGAATGTAAGAAAAATGGACACATAAGACCCAGCTGTCCCCTTCTAAGGAAAAAGAAAGGAAAAGATGAGAAATATCAAAAAGCACTTAAAACAGAAACTTGGAGTGATATAGAATATGAGGAAAGTGATGATGATTATGCCAATATTTGTCTCATGGCACAATCAGACTCAAATTCAAACTCCGAGACAAACTCAGATTCAGATAGTGAATTCGAGGTAAGTAATTTGAATATCCCTACTAGAGTCTCTAGATACATTAATGGATTGTGTCTTAATCTCAAAACTTCTCTCAAAAGGATTTCCGAACTTAAAAGAGAAAATTCTGCACTAAAACAACAGGAAAATGTTTGGAAAGAAAATGTCAAAAGTCTAAACAAAAGTGTTACTACTTTGAAAAAAAAAATGTAGACAATCTTTCAAAAGAAAATGCATTTTTGAAAAATGATATCTCAAGTATTTCTAAAAGATTTTCTATAGGATCTGAGAAACTTGAAAAAACTCTTTCAAAGACAAAGACCTTACTTCAACAAATCAGGTTTAGGAATGACTGCTGAAACCATTTCTCTAATTGATTTTCCTAAAGTAAATGAAAGAATTAAGTAAAGACCTACAATAGATGCTTACAAAAATCATTTCCAAAAAGTTTTTGTAAAACCAATAGGTCGTAATGCTCTTAAATGTTCTAAGTGCAATAGCTCATATCATTTTGAGAAAGAATGTCCTATGGTTTGGAAACCTGTTAAGAAGGTATGTGCAAAAACCGTATATTGCACTAACACCAATGGACCCAAGAAAATATGTGTACCAAAAAAAGCTTGAGTCTTTTTTCTAAATGCATGTCACTATCAAGAAAAAGATTAAATGGTACCTGGATAGTGGATGCTCAAGGCATATGACAGGAGATTCAAATTGCTTCATAAAGCTTGTTCAAGTTAATGGTGGAAAAGTTTCTTTTGGAGGAAATAGCAAAATAAGAATTGTTGGATACGGAACTGTAAAGATTGGAAGCCTCACGATTAGTAATGTTTCCTTAGTGGAAGGACTCAACTACAATTTACTAAGTATCGCCACCGTGCGACACCGCCAAAATCAACTTTCAAGAAGGAATATGTTTAGGAACTAGTAAAGACTCCTCTCGCCTCTTTCATGGGTCAAAGATATGGAAATATCTACCTCTTGGATGTCAAACCAAATGAAACCCAATGTTTAATCTCAATTCAAGAAGAAGCAAACTTATGGCACAGAAAACTTAGGCACATCAACATGAAGCAAATAGACAAAATTTCAGCAAAGAAACTTGTTCGTGGACTGCCCAATCTGTCATACCAAAAGTCTAATCTATGCACACCATGCGTGTTGGGAAAACAGGTAAGAAACTCATTCAAACCAATAAATCAAGTTTCCACTAATCGTGTACTGCAGCTCTTGCCTATGGATCTCTTTGGACCAACCAGATACATTGGAGGTTTAAGTGATTGTGGATGATTATTCACGATTCACTTGGGTATATTTCCTAGCAAGTAAGTTTGAAACCTTTTCTTATTTTACAAAATTTGCTAAACAGGTCCAAAATGAGAAAGGGTATGTTATTTCAAGTATACGGACAGACCATGGAGATGAATTTGAAAATCAAGACTTTACAAAATTCTGTGATGAATATGGTTTTCAGTATTCTCTTCACCATATACTCCAAAGCAAAATGGAGTCGTGGAAAGAAAGAATAGGTCTCTTCAAGAAATGGCTAGAACTCTTTTAATTGAAAGTAACATCTCTTCACGTTTTTGGGCTGAAACAGTTTCTACAGCATGTTATATTATTAATAGAGTCTTTCTAAGGTCTATTCTAAAAAAAAAAACTCCCTACGAGTTATTCAAAGGAAAGAAGCCCATTGTTTCATATTTTCATGTGTTTGGATGTAAACGTTTTATATTGAAAAATGCAAATGATCGAGTTGGTAAGTTTGAAGAAAAATCAGATGAAGGTATTTTCCTTAGATATTCTATCACAAGCAAAGCTTACAAAGTCTACAACAAGAAGACTCAATCTGTGGAGGAATCAATGAATGTCAAATTTCAAGACTTTATGCAAAATCAATCAATTCATACTCATCTTGAAGAATCCAAACCTGCTCCAAACTCTACAAAATCTAAATCTCCATAAGCAACTCAACCTTCAGAAGACGAGCAACAAATGATCAACGAAGATTCAAATGAGGAAAAAGATCAATAGTCTGACAAATCAACCAGCAACTGGAAGTATAAGTCAAGTCGTCCCAAAGATCTCATTATTGGTGATATTAATGAAGGAATTCGCATCAGATCCAAAAGGTACGAAGAGTCTAGTGATGTGGCTCTTATTTCTGAAATAGAACCCAAGAGCATAGAAGAAGCTTTAACTGATGAAAGCTAGATTGAAGCTATGCAAAAAGAACTTAAGCAATTCAAATGATGTCTGGGAATTGACTCCTAAACCGAAAGGTAAATCCATCATTGGAGCTAAATGGGTTTTTAGGAAGAAGATGAACGAGAAAGGAAAGATTGTAAGAAACAAAGCAAGACTCGTGGCCAAGGGATATACGCAACAAGAAAGGATAGACTATGATGAGACTTACGCACCAATAGCAAGATTAGAAGCAATTAGATTATTACTTGCTTTTACTTGTCATAAGAATTTCAAGTTATTCCAAATGGACGTCAAAAGTGTTTTCTTAAATGGATTTATCCAAGAGGAAGTCTATGTGGAACAATCACCCGGTTTTGAAGACCTAAGGAAACCAGACTCTGTATTTAGACTGAAAAAGGCTTTATATGGTTTAAAGCAAGCACCTCGAGCTTGGTACGACAGACTAAGTAAGTTTTTAATTCAAAATGGTTTTGTCAAAGGTAAAGTAGATACTACATTGTTTATCAAAAGAGAAAGCAAAAGTTTTCTACTTGTTCAAATTTATGTTGATGATATTATTTTTGGATCTTCTAATGAAAGTCTATGCAAGAAATTCTCTAAGTCTATGCAAGATGAGTTTGAAATGAGCATGATGGGTGAACTAACCTTCTTTCTCGGGCTTCAAGTGAAACAACTAAAGGAGGGAATCTTTATTCATCAAGAAAAGTATGCCAAAGAACTTGTCAAAAAGTTTGGTCTTGAAAATTGCAAAAAGACTGATATACCAATGTCGAGTTCATTGAAGATAGACAAAGATGAAGGAGGAAAGAAAGTTGACCAGAATCTATACAGGAGTATCATTGGTTCACTTATTTATCTAACTGCTTCTAGACCTGACATTTTGTTCAGTGTTTGTATTTGTGCCAGATTTCAATCAGACCCTAAAGAATCTCATTTAAGTGCTGCAAAGCGTGTCATCAAATACATTGCTTCAACTTTAAATTTGGGTCTCTAGTATCCTAAAGAATGAGACTTTACTCTTCTTGGATACTCAGACATAGACTTAGCCATATGCAGAGTTGATAAAAAGAGCACATCGGGCACCTGTCAACTACTTGGAAGCAGGACAGTGTCTTGGTTTTCAAGGAAGCAAAGTACAGTAGCTCTTTCTACAACAGAAGCAGAGTATATAGCTCTTAGAAGTTGTTGTTCACAAATTCTGTGGATAAAACAACAGTTAAAAGACTTTTGAATTGAAGATTCATGCACTGAAATCAAATGTGACAACACCAGCGCAATCAATCTCACTAAGAATCCAATTCTTCACTCAAGAGCAAAACATATAGAGATTCGACATCATTTCATTAGAGATCATGTTCAAAATAGAGAAGTTTCGATTCAATTTATTGATTCAAAGAATTAACCGGTGGATATATTTACAAAGCCTTTGGAGAAAAATCAATTTGAACTTATTCATTCCAAACTCAATATCTTAAATTCTGAAGAAGTTCAGACTTAGGATTGAAAGTCTAAAGGCACTCAGCCTCAGACAATCAAGATCTACGACTGTAAATTATTTCTATTTTAAAAACTTATCTCTCGGATCAAATCTTGAAAAGGTATGATCATCTATCCAAAATTAATTGGCGTTACTTTCTTAATTTTTGTGAATAGTGCAATCCTTCCTTTTCGAAAAAGAAGTTATTTTTGAAATGACGGTTATCTAATTTTTGAAAATGTAGTTATTTCTAAAAGGAATTTTTATATTTCCTTTTTACGGCGTTCCGTATGCCTCGCTTCGACTGCCTTATATACTATCGGTTCTTCTTCATTTTACTCATAAAAACCCTAAGAGAGCACCGATCTTCCACTTCTGTCTTCTTCTCTTGTTTAATCCTCGAAAATTTTTCATCTTTCTTGGGAAATAAGCTTGGAATCTCTCAAAGACTGTGAAAGATGTCGTCTCAAAGAAAGTCTTCGAGGATTGCAAACAGGGGACCACAACAAATGCGTGAGGGGCCTACGCACTTTGATCTCACCGAGGAAGAAGAATCTCCTAGACAGCAATATAGCCCACAACATTCTCAACAGCGTCCATCTCCTCCATCTAGACCTCAGGATGTTGCACATCGAGAAGAGGAAGAAATCATCGAAAATGCAAAACCCATAAGAACTCATAAGCCCGATTTTACCTATAAGCTTTATTGTGCTTTGAAAAGGAGCGGTACTCCGTTGAACTACATTGATGAATTTCTTAAAGACAAAAGGTATAGAAATGAAACTTTCTTTTTACGCACAATGGAATGACTGGGAATTGCCCCTGCGAGGTCGGCGGAAGAAGCTTTGGCGAATATCCCAAGCGATCCACGTGTTGGAGGGATGAGTCAACCAAATGGGAATGACGATGATAGGATGTACAGTCAGTTTAAACCTAGAATGGGGTTGCAGCAAAAATCCGAAGCAAAAAGATGAATTTGTTTCGATCGGAGGAACACAAGCAACTGTACTCCAAGTTGATTAAACCCTTGTTTTGATTTTCTTGACTCGAATGTCAATTTTCAGTTTCTTCAAACTATAGAAGCTCATGTTGAACTTACTGCTTATTTCTATTCGAATCTCAGTTTCTTGGATGCGAATAGATTCTCTTTTAGTTTCGAGATCAGGACTATGGGGTTGACATGAATACATTGGCTGATGTGATTGGGGTTGAAAGAGGGAGATATCAACCTATCAGTGTGTCTGTTGCTCGTGCAACATTAGAGCTTGTTCAGGATAGAACAACGGAAGGGAAGATTTCCTATTTGAGGATGAATGCGTCTAACATTTTACTTCATAAGATTGTCATTAACTGCCTTAAACCAAAATCTACTTCAAAGACCGACATTTCAAACTCGGAGGCAAAGCTGATGTATGCCATCAATGATGGGAAAAAGTTCTCTCTTCTACACACTTTTATGTTCCACATGTACAGAACAATGGTGAAGGACAAAGGTCAACTTCCGTACGCAGCTCTTGTGACCAAGCTATTCAGACATTTGAACGTTTAGCCTCCCCGGATTCTTTGTGTTCGAACATGCAATCAAATGGTGGTGGGACTGAAAATTGTCTCTAAAATGCGTCTAAAGGAACTCAACAAAGCTTTGGAGCAGTTCAAGGTGAAAACCCCTGTCAAGACTCATTTAGTCTCTTCGGCGGCAAAGCGAAAAGGGAAAGAGCCCATGGTTGCTCCATCCAAGAAAAAAGAGCTCTCATCATTAAGGATGAAGAGGATGATGATGATATCACCATTTTTGCGATGGCATTGAAGAACTTGAGTCATTCTGTTCTAGAAACAACGGAGAGACAAGAAAAAGACAAGGATGAGACAGAATAGAGGATTAGAGAGAGAGAGAAGATTTGGAGAAAGAAGCAGAGGAGAGAGATGCAGAAGAGGAAAGAATTGAGGAAGAAGAAGAAGAGGAGAGAGGAGATCAAGCAGAAGCAAAGCATAAGGAACACTTTTCTCCACTTGAAGGCATGGAAACAGGGGGAGATCTTGAGAAAAGAGGAACGCCCTCATTCCCTGCCACCAGTGAAGGAGTAAGTCGTTCTCCAGCAGATCCAGAGGACATTTATGCCTCTCAATTTCCAGAGGAGGAACATGATGTTTCATCGCCCAATTTGCGTGACCTTGCTGATTTGCCATCATCTGCCTATACACCGTCTGATCTTGCAAAAGCCAGTACTCAGACTAATAATTCAGCAAACTTTCACAAAATACTTGATGTTCTTTTGGATATGCGAGGTCAAATATATGCTATGGGATGAGAAGTACAAAACTTGCAAAATGCAGGTCAAACTTCTTCAGTTTCTTTGCATAATCAAATTCATGCCCTTGCTCTTTAAGTTCAAGCAAATGCTAAGGGTGAAGATGTGACGCAACTGAATGAGGATTTGAAAAAAGCTGGAAGGGATTGTCCAGTCAATGGGAGATTTCCAACTTGTTCACGTTTCCAAGCAATCTTAATTCCATTATCTTTTCATCTCTACCTTTTTAATGATGACAAAAAAAGGGGGAGAGATGTAGTGCATATTTGATTTTGACTTTGAACTCTTGACTTTCTTGACTTTTTGTGATGAAGGTTATGTTTGATTGACTTGACTTTTGTGTTTGGCTGTTTGGATTTGAACCGGATTTGGATTTATCTATTTGAACATTTGATTATCTTAAGTACTATTGATATCTCATGGCTTTGCTCATTTACAGAACTAACTTACTTTCTATGGATGCAGATTCTAATGTTATTTTTACTAAGCCATTTATCTTTGTGAGATATCCATGTTTGCTTGAGTAATGTTTTGCAGGTCAAAGTTATCCAAATCTGCAGAAAAGTTTTGTCACCATCAAAAAGGAAAAGATTGTTTTAGAAAACTTCCTTAAGTGTTTTGAAGTTGACAAAATGTTTCCATCAGTCTAGTCTGAAGACTTGCAGACTCTTCCATCAAAGTCTGAAGACCTCCGGACTGCCAGACTCAAGACTCAAAGTCTATCCTCATTGACAGTTTCTAAACCGTTGAAGACAGCTTATCCAAAACAAAGTATTTCGTTAAGGATTTGATTCTGTCGTCTAAAGAATATCTCTTGGCTGGATATAGCATGTTAGAATCCATTATTCAAATCAAGATTGATCTAGGGATTTTGGATTCGTTGATTGGCGAAGTATACTTGGAAGGCTCTACTTATGGAAACCTAGATCCTGATTGTATGGGCAAGCAGGATTGATAGGCTATCGTCATGTTCCTTAAATAGTTCGAAAATCTTCCTAATTGATTCTGTCCAACGGATAGATTGGAAGAATTCCTTTTTGGTAAGTGCCAATGGGTGTGATGGCATAAAGGAGTATATAAGGAAGACGTTCTAGTTGTTCGAGTGTGTGCGCGATAGAAGAATTCCAACGTCTGAAGCTTCTTGGTCTTAGTCAATTAAACTGTTGAGCGAAATCATGTATGCAAAAGAGAGTCTATATCTTTAAGAGACCTTGAGGAAGTGTAGTAGAGTCTCTACACTGTGGAATCAAGGAAGAGCTTTACTGTAACAACTCTTTTTTCATAGTGAAATCTAGCCGGTGGGCTGTCAGTACGGAAGAGTAGACATAGACTTGGATTAAGCCGAACCACTATAAACTCGGAAGAGTAGACATTTGTTTAGACTTGGATTAAGCCGAACCACTTTGGAAAATAAACTCTATATTCATATCTCTTTCCCTACACTCTTTTACTTTGATTGTAAATGGGTCGCTCGATTTGTTTACAAGATTCTAATTTTCTTTTTAACTTTACAATTTTTTTTTAAAACCGTAATTTATTGCTGATTTAAGTTGCACACTTCACCTTTGGAAATTTATTTTTAATTAAAGGTATGGGTCAAAATTTTTGCATTGCAATAAACGGGTTAAATATGTCGATTTGGGTCAGACCATTTATGACCTGACCTAAACCCGACCCGACCCACCCATTTAACGGGTCTAGTCTTTGCTTAGGTAAATCATTAAATATATGTTTATACTTCATGAATCTTCCATAATCTTAAGTTTCCGACCAAGTACCTATCCTCTACTGCCACTTGGGTGAGAACCGCAAGAGCATTCTCGGCCATAGCTTCGTTTCTGTTTAGGAAAGATGAAAGGGCAAAAGTGATTTTCGCCGAGGAAGTTGAGCTTAATATTGCGGGCTCCGATGACTTTTTGGCCGTTGGATATGCCCAATTGATTGGGCCGTCCATTCTATATTTTATTGTTTTATTTCTTTCCTTTATTTCATATCAGAAATAATTTTTTAACAAAATCAGAATTCGGAAAATGGAACCGAAAGATTTGTTTCCTACGTACTCGTTTAATGGCCATACAGATTATGCAGGTTCCGAAGTTTAAGTTCTAGTTCGAGTCCCATGACAGTCTACTCTCAATCCCAGAAGTACTTTACTCACCAACCCCACACTCAAGGCATTTTCAAATTCGTCTTCCCTCTCTCTCTCACTACCTGTTGCGTCTTCCTCGCTCCAACATTAAGAGCGAATAAGACAGGGGAAGAGTTCTTCCATTACTCCGACATCAGGAGTCCGGCCATCCTCACCGTCAATTCGTCAGGACGGATAGTTCTGTTCTAGAAACTAAAGGAACCATCTACATCATTGATGAAAAAGTGGTTTGTGTTTAGAGAGAGAGAGAGAGAGAGAGAGAGAGAGAGAGAGAGAGTTTTACTTTACTACTATCGCCCTCTTATACACGTTAAACACTATATTCAAATTATTTCATTTTACCCACTAGAACTGTCACCTTCTTACGTGTCAAAACTTCAAATATTTCATATAAGCCCCACAACTTTCACTCCATTACATGTCAAGCCCTAAATTTTAAATCCCTGTACTTTGCTCTCCCAAACTTAGATATTATGTCTTCTTCTTTTAACTATGCAATGCATATGATTCCCAAGCTACAATGAATGATTGCACTAGAGAGTTCGTCCCTAAAAAAGAACCTCCTGTAGTGTAACTGACATTTTCATTCTCGGATTAAGAGCATTGCACATCTTAAAGGGAAAGAAAAGATCGACAATATTAGAAAGGCTAAAATATCGAGAGTAAAGTGCAATGATTTGAAGTATATTGTTTAGCATGCAAAATGGTGAGAGTTTGGAGAAAGTCCAATGATTTCCAATTCAGAGTTTACTGCATATGACAATGAAAAAAGAGGAGATAAAACGAAATTTTATCCTAATACATAAAAATAAATGTACCTTATAAAAGTCCACGATTTTAATCCAAACTGAATAAGTGTCAAAATCCTAAACCGTAACACGAACGGGGACACCGAAGCTGTCGCACAATTTCTACCTCGGTGATATACAGCCTTCAATTGGGCTTGTCAACTTGCGATTGAGAAGAACCCAAATCGCATCTCAACCTAATTCGTAATAGTAACGTCTCATATGGACGGGAAATCTTTTTCCGACCAAATTAAAATCCATCGTTATACTTCATTCTTGATTAAATACATAGTTCAGTATGAATCTGTTTGCGATTTACATGAAATCGTTTTTATTTTATTCATTGTTACAGAACAAAGAGCATGATCAATTTACATAATTCTCAATTACCGAAGAACTCTTGCTGTGCACAAGAAACATCTAGCTCCTCGAAAGTCTTGATAATACGGTCCTTTTTTAAAAAAAAAAAGAAAAAACTTTAGAGAAATTTTGATCAACAATGCGTAATGTACTCGTATTGTGTAAAATTTTATAAAATTCAGTTGTTACAAATCCTAATAATCAATTCTTCCGAACTGTTATTTGATATGAATATTAAGAAAATTAGAGGCCACCAACTGTGATTTCTAGATGGAGGGCTAACGAAGGGTAATTCTTCGTTTTTCTTTAAAAGCAGACTTGCGTGTAAGGGTGGTTCTTCCCGGCACATTCTAATGGCTTAGACAGAGAGAGAAGATTTTGTATCCTAATTTCAAAGTTCAATGGCCTCGAGACACGGCCCCCGACAACCGAGAAATTTCAAAGTTCCCTCGTTTCTCTCTCTCTCCTTCAGCCGTTGCGGATCTCCGTTACTCTTTCTCCGTTATATATTTCAGCCCCATGAATCTCAGAAACTCCTAGATTTTTTATCATTTAAATTATAAATATATTTAAAAGGAAATTTAGTTTTTTTTTTTTTTTTCTACATGTATGTTTAGGGTTCTTGTCAATTTTCTTGGTTCGCAAAACTTGATTCGGCACGAGCATTTCTATATAAAAATTGGGATAGCTCAGGCAGCTTGAGAAGCTCTCGGAGAGCAGACTACTAATGGTGGTGTAATTTCAAATATTCAAACCCATCATTCACTTGAGGGGAAGAGGGAACGCCGAAGAGGGAACGCCAAACATAAACAAGGAAACGGCAAATTGACGCTTAACACAGATGAGCAGCACTAACTCTTTTCTCTCGGGCTTTCTTCCCATCTGGAGGAAGGCTTCGCGGTTCCTGCATATAGATTAAAAATGAGGAAGAGAAGAAAAAAGAAGGCAAAACGCAAAAGAGCAAGAACCAATCTACCCTTCCCGCCACTCGAAGCCGCCAGCCTTGAGGGTCTACTTAATTTGTCGTACGAGGGGCTATCCCATTTCGATCCGGGACGGGGCCACGAACTGTCACCCTTTGAAGCAGATGAAGTATTGGAACTTCTTCTAGTAGCTCCATAAAGCTTCGATTGATTTCGTCCGAAGCTTTAGTGTAGCTATTGGAAGGAGTTCCATTCGCAGTTTTCATGGCAATTGCAAGCACACCGCTGTGCGAGGCCTCCTCTTTTCGGAGACTTGAATTGCAGGAGCAGCTGTAAGGGAATTGACTATGGTTTGTCCTTGGTTTAAAAAGAGGAAAATGGCTGTGTGATTTTCACTCAATTGAGCTTGTTAGGGAAATCTCTTATGATGTTTTAAAAATAACAAAATAAATCAAAGGCTACTAACGTGTTTAATGATTGAGTAACAGACTTTGCAGATGACAGAATGTGTAAATGATATTACAAGGTTTATATTTGGAAGAACCAGAAGACAAACTCTATGCTAAAGCTAAACTTATGCAGACTGTGTCTAGATCTTAAGGCTAAATATGTTCAGACTTATATACAGATTGTAAAGTTTACTTCAAACGGAAGACACTCAGACTCTACTTCAGACAGAATATTCTCAGACTTTACATTTAGAACGAGACACAAGTCCAGAATGTGATAAGGTCTAGAACGAGACACAAGTTCAGAACGTAGCAAGTGCATAATGAAGCATGAATAGAACGAGACAATTGACAGAACGTAACACAAGCCCTAAACATCTAATGGCTAGTGATCTGGTTTGAATTTTACATCAAGATAGATTTGATTGATTCAATCTAATTGATTGACAATTGGATATTGAAGATAATAACTTTCTATACGAAGAAGCTCTACTTATGGAAACCAAGATTCTGTTTATATAAGCAATCGGAATCAATTTGGGATTTTACTTTTGTCACTCAATAGCTACTAAATCTTCTAGATATAGGTTTATCCAATGGGTAGATTAGAAGACGATCCTCTAGATATTGTCCAATGGCTAGTTTGGAAGTGGAGGAGTATTTAAGGAGATCAAAGACCGATGAACAAGTAAGAAATAGAGCGTAGAATTTATAATTCCAAAGTCTGAGCGACTTTCGTTCATACATGTGTCTCTCGTGAGCTTAAACATTTGTGATGTGAGAGAAATACCAAAAGAGTGACTTAGTGAGATAGTGTGATCTACCACCGAGTGTTTGTACTCAAAGTTGTAATCTCTTGTTAATTGCATAGTGGAATCCAGTCAGAAAGTTGTTAGCGTAGGAGAGTGGATGTAGGCTTGATTTAAGCCAAACCACTATAAATTTCGTGTGCAACATTCTCTTTCCTTAACTTTTCTTATTTAAATCCGTTGCATACTTACAGGTTATTTCAGAAGTTTGTTGCATCACATAACAGATTCTGAACATCTACTAGAATTTTGGTGACTCGTTTATCAGACTCAGATCCTTATTCAGACTTTGCTCGAAAATTATTCTATTTCGCATTTATTTGCTAAGGTTTATTTTAAACACCTATTCACCCATCTATAGGTGTTCGTACTAGCACTTTCAGAGCCTAAACCTATTCGTTCGCTTAGTGTGCTCAGAAGGTTCCTGCTCTATTTCTAGTCCTCTTGCAAGTGCACTTAAAAGGAGAAGAGAACCAATTATGGCCTTGTTGGTGATGCCACGGCTCTATTTGCAAAACTACCGCAGGCACCCTTGAGAGGCCAAGAGAAACCATTTATGGATTTGAAGAGAGAGAGAGAGGGGCTTGCATGCGCTCATTAAAAGCATACTTGCGTAAGGGTGGTTTCTTCTTGGCATGTCAATTTCGAGAGAGAGAGAGAGAGAGAGAGAGAGAGAGAGAGAGAGAGAGAGAGAGGGCTTTCTCTCGTCTCTTGTAGTGCGTTGGGAACTAGAGTACAGTGGGAACATGCCCTGCCTTTACAGGGCATTGGAAATTTGCCTTGGATTTTTCACTGCAAATTTTTGTCTGAATTTTCTGGGGCGCCAACTCAACTTTCATGCCATTCATCTATTGAACTTTCATGAAGTTGAGAGGAAGACCATGTGATGGGGCGAGATAGAATTTCATCTTAGGCCAATGACAATTGTATATACAATTCAAGGTCTAAATTGAATATATACCAAAAGTTTAGAAACTATATTGAACAAATTAGAAGTCATGGACCACATCATACATTGAATTAAAGTTCATTGATCTCATCAAAAAAATTAAAAGTTTATAGATCAAATTGCACATTTTATCAAATTTTATTAACTATTTATGTCAATTTCCTTTTACGGGTTAAGAGCATTAGAGATTTTCTTATATTCTAGCATTAATTATGTATTTTATGCTATGGTTTGTTAGGGAAATTCCTTTTAATGTTTTGAAAATGACAAAATAAATCAAAGGCTACTAACGTGCTTAATTGTTGAGTAATAGACTATGTAGATGATAGAACATGTAAATGATATTATCAAAGTTTATACTTGGAAGAACCAGAAGACAGACTCTATGCTGAAGTTGAACTCATTCAGATTGTGTCCAGACCTTAAAGCTAAATCAGTTCAGAAGCAGAATATGTTCAGACTTACGTCCATATTGTAAAGTCTATTATACTCAGACTCAGATTTTGAAGTCTATTACACTCAGACTTAGATTGTGAAGTCTATTACACTCAGACTCAGATTGTAAAGCCTATTACTCTTAGACTTTACATCTAGAACTTGACGGAACGTAACACAAGCCCCAAATATATAACGGCTAGTGATCTGGTTTGAATTCTATATCAATATTGATTTGATTGACTCACTCTAATTGATTAACAATTGGATCTTGAAGACAAGAACTTTTTTATACGAAAAAACTCTACTTATGGAAACCAAGATTCTGTTTGTATGGGCGATCGGAATCAATTTGGGATTCTACTTTTGTCACTTAATAGCTACCAAATCTTCTAGATACAGATCTATCCAATGGGTAGATTGGAAGATGATCCTCGAGATACTGTCCAACGGCTAGTTTGAAAGTGGAGGGGTATTTAAGGAGATGAAAGATCGATGAGCAAGTAAGAGATGGAGCGTAAAATTTATAATTCCAAAGTCTGAGCGAACTTCTATCATATACTTGTCTTTGATGAGCTTAAACATTTGTGATTGTGAGAAAAATACCAAACAAGTGACTTAGTGAGATAGTGTGATTTATCACTAAGTGTTTGCACTTAAAGTTGTAATCTCTTGTTGATTGCATAGTAGAATCCAGCAGAAGGCTGTTAGCATGAGAGATTAGACGTAGGCTTGATTTAAGCCGAACCACTATAAACCTTGTGTTCTTATCCTCTTCCTTAACTCCTTTATTTTGCTCGAAGTTTATTTTATTCAGCATATATTTGCCAAGGTTTGTTTTAAACACCTATTCACCCCCTCTAGGTGTTCGTACTAGCACTTTCATGGTTAACGTGCTCTCGAGGCACTGAAAAATAAATATGTCGCATGTTGTGCTGCTATGCAACGATAAAGTCATTACACGCCACTCATTTTCAAGATGATTAAGGGTGCATTTAATAATGTTTCTGTTCAAAAATTGTTCTAGGGAACAAAAATAGAAAAAACTATTTTTGTTCCAGGAAACAATTTTTGAATAGAAGAATGCGTTTGGTAACTGCACAAAATTTCTATTCTTGGAATAGAAAAATAACAGAAACACGTTTGGTAAACTTATATAATTTTTTTGTTTCTTTTAATTTTTTAAATGTTTTTATTTTCTTTTATTTTCTTTTTTCTTCCTTTTGGCCGGTCGCCGCCTCGGCCCATGGCCGGTGACCGATTGATGAGGGTCGGCGGCCTCGTCTAGCCACGATGAGGCTTGGCCTCACCGGTTTGGGCGAGCTCGAGCTCACCTAGCCAAGGTGAGGCCGAGCTCGCCAGCCATCGTGAGGTCGGCCTCGATGAGGGTCGGCAGGCGCTCGGCCTCGCCTGGGGCTGGCGATGCTTCGGCGAGGTCGCGGCCCTCAACGGCCGGTCGTCGGCTATTGCCGAGGCCGGCGATCGGCCAAAGAAAAAAGAAGAAGAATAAAAGAAAGAGAATAAAAAAAATAGGAGAGAGAAAATTGTTTCTTAGAAGTATTCCCGGAACAAGAAACAAGTCTTTTTTACTTGTTGTTTCTATTCCAAATCTGTTCCCGAACAAAAAAATAGATTTTTTATTCGTAGGAACAAACGTGTAAATAAATGCGTTTCTGTTCTTTTTTTTGTTCCCCAGAAAAAAAAAATAGAAATTGTGTTCCAGGAATAAAAAAAAAACACAAACAAACATGCTCTAAAAGTTCAGCACGACTGAAGTATTTAGCAACAACGGTTCTCCTCCATGAAAGAATCTGACTTTTATTTTCGGATGTCTGAAATTTGACATTGATTGCGTAATCAATTCGTGACTTTTCGACAAAAAAAAAAAATTCGTGACTTGACATATGACTTGTAATTGAAAAGAATGAAATAAAAGAGGAAATATATGAGATTTGACTTTCGTCATTGATGGCGTGTTCTTCCATTTCCCAGACATTTACTCTTTTTTTTTTTTTTTTCAATATCGAGTGCTAAATCTGAACTCTGTATATGAAAACTGTTTTTTTTGTCCTAGTAATGAAAATAACTTAGGCTCCTGTGATTTTAACAAAAAATTAAACCATGCTAACTGGCCATGTGAATCTGAATTGTGTATGTGATTTTTGTGCCTGCAATGGATGATTATATGGCCGTCCGAGGACCATAATTTCTAAACCCTCACAACATCTTTCTCGTCATCACTCGTCGGCATGTTACAAAGTGACAAAGAATGCTAATATGCCAAGTGAATGCCAATTTTACTTTGACTGAACGAGTTCAACTAAGCATGAGATGTAGAGAATTCAGCACGCTTAATCATTGCACTAGTCTGTAGAGGATGAACTTCAGCGTCCCGGAAATGATCAAGATCGGGATCCCTTAGACAAATCACTTGAAAAGGACAGCATATTATAGGATATCTGAGCCCCCTTCTTTTGCACCGTTAAAGGAGCTCCTCTGTAAAGTTCATCCGGGGTCTTCCTGGACATGTATGAATTTAACCATTGCCGATTGAACGGATCTCATACATGTCTCACACAATAACCGTCCAACAAAATCCAAACATAATTATCTCTACAATTAGGACTGGCATATATCCTCCAATTAAGTTGGGGCTTAGACTCAACACATTAATTTAACAACACGAGCCACAGATTACCTGTTGCATAACTTTGCCAACAGGATTTAGATCTCACTAGTAGTCTCACACATTGTCTATGGAACGGAGCATTGTTCGAGTCGAAGAAAGTGATGGTGCATAGTAGAGCAGAGATTGAAGCTCTGAGGACTCTACTCGTGAAGTATCCCAAACCTTATAGGCTTAAGAAAGTGAGGATTCAGCCTCCTAAAAACACACATCGGATTAGTGGCAGGTGGGAACGGTAGAGCTGCGAATCGCGTGCGCATTTGCTTGGACGATGCTTCCTCTCTAGGCTATTTGAATCGTCCACCGTGTGAAGTCATCGGGTTAAGTAAATCAGATGGTCAAAGCCTCTTAGGTTGTGTCGACGGTTTGATTCGATGGGTGGATAGAATGGGCTGATGCGAGAGATTTTGAATGTAACTGGTCTTTGATGAAGAAGATACAAATATAATGATAAGGCTTGGCATGTGTCGATAAGGAGCTCCTGTGTGATGTGATGAACGAACGACGGCTAGAAAAGTATGTAATTTCTGGCCCCGACTTATTAAATTAAATAAGGAGAGTTAATGGAAGAGAAGATTGCACACACAATTTATCGTGGTTTGGCTTAGATCAAGCCTATGACCACTTTCTTACGCCGACAGTTTACTGGTTGAATTTCATTATAGTATCAACATAAAATTACAACTTATGAGTGCAAATATTTAGTGATAGAATGTTCTAACTCATTAAGTCACTCTTTTTGTGTTTCTCTCTCTTGAGTACAGTTTGTAAGGCACACTGAAGAAGATAAGTAGTTGCGAGAAGTTTTAGACTTTGGAATTCTAATATTCACATCTCACTTTCCAACTTGATCGAATGACATCCTTTAAATACTCCTCCATGTCTCACTAGCTGTTGACATTTTCTGGAGGAATTTCTTTCAATCAAACCGCTAAACAGAATCTATTAAAGAGGTCTTATAGCCGTTTGAAGATAGAGATGGAAATTACGCTAATTCTGGTCATCTATACAATCAGAATCTAGGTTTCTATAAGTAGAACTTCCTCATAAGGAACTTACCTCCTAGATTGATTTTGTCAATATGTGATTGATTCAATCAATGTATATATATGTAGTGAAATCCTTAGCCAGAAGATAGTCGTTGAAAGAATTTTTTGTTTCCAATTAAAGATCATTTGTGTCACACGTCGCTGAGTCTGGTCTTGGATTCTTCCTCGTTCTAGACACGATCTCAGTTTAGATTTTGTTAAAATGAGAAATACTTTTGGGAAAGAATAAACTCTGGCAAAAGTCTTTGATATAACCTCATAAGCAACTTTAAATGCAATCTGTTCTCAAGATAAGAGTAAGAATTGGAAAATTTTGTCAACTTCAAAACTTGATAGGAGTTTTCTCAACAATCACCCCCTTTTTATGGTGACAAAACTTTCATGTAGCACAATATTTATATGAACCTACAAAACAACACTTAAGTAGCAAAAGATAGTTTACGAATAAGCAAACATTAGATAAGCATAATACTTATGTCATTAGATCAACAACCACAAACTTAAAAGTTCACCGCACAAGCAAGCACACCCAAAAAGCAAAAAAATCTGCAAAGTCTCCCCCTTTTTGTCAACAGTAAAAGGGGAGAGCAAACCAACACAAAAACAAACAAGGATAAGTCTGAACAAAGCAAACAAGAAATTGAGTTTTTAGGAAAGATAAGAGATTCTTAGCAACATGAACAAGACGGAAATCCTCCAAATTCTGCATGGCCTCCTCAAGCTTTGTTAGGCATTGACTGAAGACAGTCTCGAGTCTCGACCTTAACCAAATTTTGAATGGCTTGCTAGTTGATGGTCTGAACTTTGTCATCAAGAGATTGTACCTTGTTACCAAGAGATTATGCGGTAATGCCAAGAGAGGCATGCAACTTTTGGATTTAAACCTCCATTCCATACTGTTGTGTCTTAATCTCCATAAGGAGCTTGATTATCCGAGGATAGTTTTAATCTTGTTCAGTATGAGCACTAGCTTCAGCAAAGTGAATTGGAGGGGTATCCAAATTTAAAAGGAGATCATTATGTTCTTTGGAAATATGTTGCTCCCCTTGAACATCAACTTGTTGGTCCTTAGCACTAAGAGATTTCTCAAGGAAATGAGAGATGTAAATGTCCTTTGTGTTTGGTGGAGAGCAATCGATACCATCACTTATGGTCGTTTCTACGATCGGGTCTTGAAAAAGAGTTTTCTCACCAACTCCCCTTGTCTTAGTAACTTCAGTATGAGGAATAATATCTCCACCTTCTGGAATATTTCCTTTTCTAGTATCCTCAACACTAATTTATTGATCATTTCCCTTGGTCTTATCTCCAGCATCATCTCCAGCATGTTCCTTTACATAATCTCATTCCTTATTCTGATCGTTATCTTCCTTTGCTTCATCTGGATCATCCTCCTCTACTTCTTTTTCTTCAGTTTCTTCTTCTTCACTTTAAGGCTGCGCATGGTAACATTTTTGTTTCTCCCAATTTCTGTTCTTTTGTTCCCCGGAACAAAAAAAGAACAGAAACCTGTTTGGTAACACCAAGTTGTTTTTCTATTACGGGGAATAGAAAGTTAGCCCATAAATAGATTTGAAGCAGAAACGAAAAACGAAAAAAAATTGCTTCTGTTCCCGGGAACAATTTTTAGAAATAAGTAATTTTTTTTTGTATTTTTCTTTTATTCTTCTCTCTTGTCGTGGCCACCTTCAACCGCCCAGAGCCATCGCCGGCCGTCGGTCGCCGGCCTCCACCACCGCCAGCCTTTGCCATCGTCGTTGGCCTCCGCGGCCCTGCCGCCGCTGCCGTTCACTACCCCGCCGCCGTCGCCACCCGTTGCCCGCCGCTTGCCGCCATTGCCTGCCGCCAGCGGCCGCCGCCCATCGCCGACTGCCCGCCGCATCCACACGACTGTCGGCCGTTGACCGTCATCGCCGACCGCCGCTGCACAGCCCATCGGCCACCCCCTCTCGTGGCTGCCCGTCCGCCGGGCGTTGGCGGTCGGCGATCCGTGAGTAAAAATAAAAAATGAATAAATACAAAAAAGAAATTGCTGTGTTACCAAACGCATTTCTATTCTTTTTCCATTCGAAGAGTAGAAATTTTGCATAGTTACCAAACAGTTCTTTTACTCAGAAATTGTTCCCCGGAATAGAAATAGAAAAGAACTATTTCTGAAAAAAAAAAAAAACTCTTCTCCAGCCAAGAAGCGTTGTCATGCGCGCCCTAATCTTCTAATTATTTCTCACTTTCCTCATCTTCTTCTCCGGAATCCACTAAACATGTAACAGGGTCTCTTATGGCAATGTTTGCCACAATATCAAAGATAGTCTTGTCTTCATCTTCTTCTTTGTCCTCATCTTGTAACAAAAGGACAGGTCTTTTTCTTTTGGGGGTATAAGAGATTACACTTTTGCCTTTCCTCTTCTTCTTAGCTACAAATCTTGTCTTAGTCAAACTAGCTGATTTCTTTTTCATGAGCTTCAAGACACCAAATATATCCTTTAATCTCATCTTGGAGATCATTTTAAGTCCAATTTGCATAGGAATGATAGTTTTGAAGCAAAGACTAGAAAGATGTTGAATCTAAAAGTGTTGAAAGAGCCTAGTTATCAATGCTGCATAAGGAAGCTAACCTTTCTAATTAAGGACAGTTCTGTACATGTGCAGTAGAATGGTATGCGGTAGAAAGAAGGCAACTTCGTTGCAAATGGCCCACATCATTTTGGCCTCAAATCTTGCAATATCAGTCTTGGAGGCATCCTTCGATCTGATGCAGTTGATGACAATCTTATGAACCAAGATGTTAGAAGCAGAAAGTCTGGAAAATGTTATACTTTCCCTAGGAATCTTGTCCTTCACCAAAAACTTAATTACTTCATCATTCGAGGCAGTTATGAACATAAAACTATTTCCTTCGACTTCCAGAATATCAGCCATTTGATCAACATCAACATCAAGCACCTTCTCACAAACAGTGAATTGAATGCGTGTGGGATCTAAAACAAACAAGTTTAAGTAAAAGTAGGAAGTTAATTTAGGATAAGCATCAAATGACTTTACATAGAATTTCTCCATTTGAAGTTTAGCAAATTTTTCCCTCAAATGTACTCTGATTGAATCTAGAAAATCAAAATCTACCGTTCAATGATTGATAACACCCCCGTTCAACATCTGCGCATAAACCTTTTTGTGTTCTTTAGATGGGAACAACTTTCCTTTCGACTCAGTAATCATTTTGGGTTGGAAATTCTTAAACATCCTCTCATTATTGTCTTCCTTCTTTCTTTCAATCTGACTTTCAGTTCCAAATCTAGGGTTAACAGGAAAAACAATAAATGCCTCCTCCGCTTGTTCAGGTTTCACTAACCCCAATTTCTCCGTGGCTTTCAAAAACACAGTCTTATTTCCATACACATTTTCTTTCAAGAAATTCATGATAAAGTCCTCTCATTTCTTTAAGAAATTGTAATGCTTAAGGAGAACATCGGGTTTCCTTACCGAGATGGGAGTTGCATCTTGAGTGACTTCCTCCTTTACAGTTGATTGATTTGTACTCCAAGGTGATTCTTCTCTAATGAGATTGAAGTGCATTTGAATATCCTTCATGAAACGAGGCCCATGACTGGCAATGCGGGATGATTTTCACTATGAAGAGATCGAGATAGACTTGGAGGATTTTGAAAAAATGATGGTGAGTGATCAAGGTTGTGGTTTGCAAGGAGAGAGATGATCGAGAACAAGAGAGAAAAGAGAGTTTGCAAATATTAGGGTTTGTGAAAGAAGTTGGAGTCGGAAGAAGAAAACAAATAGATTTATTTAAAGAAACTAAACCGAGGCAAATGAATGGACATAAGTAAAATAAAATAACTTCCATTTTGAAAAAGAATAACTATAAAAATGACTTCGAAAAATCAAGAAGTAAATAAAAGATAACAATTTTGAAAAATCATAAATGGCCAATAAAAAATCAATTAAAATATTCATATTTGTTCGAGAAGGAAAGAAACTTACGCGCTAAAATTTAAAATATAACCACCTAAGTTTGGAAGGTCTTTTAGAATCTCTTCCGTAAGATCGAACGAACAAGTCTGCCTTGTATAGACTTTAACTAAACTGATAAATAATATTTAATTTTTCACGAATAAATTCAAACGAACCTTTCTCCAAGGGCTTGGTCAAAATATCTGCTAGTTGATTCTTTGAATCAATAAATTGAACATTGATTCCACCCTTTTGTACACGGCTCTTATGAAATGATGTTGGATTTCAATGTGCTTCGCTCTTGAATGAAGAATAAGATTTTTGGTTCGATTGATTGCACTTGTGTTGTCACATTTGATTTCAGTGCAAAAATTCTTCCATTCTAAAGTCTCTTAATTGTTGCATGATCCATAGAATTTGAGAACAATAGCTATCAAAAGCAATATATTCTGCTTCTGCCGTTGAGAGTGCCACAATGTTATGCTTTTTAGAGAACCAAGATACTAACAGTTGTCCCAAGAGTTGGCATGTCCCAGACGTACTTGTCCTGTCAACTTCACAACCAGCTAAGTCAGCATATGAGTATCCAAGTAGAGTAAAGTCTCCATCTTTCAGATACCATGGACTTAACTTTGGATTAGTTGTAATATATTTGATAACATGTTTAACAACACTGAGATCCGATTCTCTAAAATCAATTTGGAACTTAGCACACATGCATACACTAAATAAAATATAGGGCCGTGAAGCAGTAAGATAAAGAAGAGAATCGATCATGCTTTTGTAAGTCTTTTGGTCCACTTTCTTACCATCTTCATCTTTGTTAAGTTTGGAGGAACTTGACATGGGAATTTCAGTTTTCTTACAGTTCTCCATTCCAAACTTTTGATGACCTCTTTGGCATATTTCTCTTGATAGATGAAGTTTTGTTCTTTTGATTGTCTGACTTTTAGACTTAGAAAGAATGTCAATTCATCCATCATACTCATCTCGAATTCTTCCCGCATAAACTTAGAAAACTTCTTGCACAAAAGTTCATTATAAGAACAAAAAATAATGTCATCTACATATATTTGAATAAGTAAGAAGTCTTTGCCTTCATTTTTAATAAATAAAGTGGTGTCAACCATACCTTTTTTGAAACCATTGCTCACAAGAAATTTCTCATATCACACTCGAGATGTCTGCTTCAGATCATACAAAGTTTTTTTTTTTTTTAGTTTATAGACAAAGTCTGATTTTCTAAGATTTTTAAATCCTGATAGTTGTTCCACATAGAATTTTTCTTGAATGAAACCATTTAGGAAGGCATTTTTGACGTCCATCTAGAATAACTTGAAGTTGTGAAAACATGTATATGCAAGTAATAGCTTTATAACTTCTAACTTGGCTACCGGTGCATATGTCTCATCATAGTATGTTCATTTTTCTTGCGTGTATCATTTTGCTATGAAAATTGCATTATTTTTGGTCACTTTATCCTTTTCATTCATCTTGTTTATGAACATCCACTTTGTCCCAATTATAGATTTTCCTTTTGGTTTGGGAACCAATTTTGAAACATCATTGATCTTGAATTACCTAAACTCTTCTTGCATGACTTCTATCTAGCTTTCATCGGTTAAGGCTTCTTCTACTCTTGGTTCCACTTCAAAGATAAGAGCTAGAGCAGTTGAGTCTCTTTTGTCTTTGGATCTGGTACTGATTCCTTCTTCTATATTGCCAATGATTAGGTTTTTAGGATGACTTGATTTGTGCTTCCAATCTTTATTGAATCTGTCTTTATCTTCAAGAATCCGCGGAGTCTCTTCTCTTGTTGATTCTTCCATCTTTTCTTCAACTTGATCTTGTTTATCAAAAGGCTGGGTTAGTTTAGGGGACTCAGACTTCATTAAATCTGAAACTAATTTAGATTCTTCAAGTTGAGTATGATCTTGTTGGTTCTGGTCGACTTTTTGAAACCTGACATTCATTGAAATCTTCAACAATTTGTGTGTTATTGTTGAAGACTCTGTATGCTTTGCTTATCATAGAATATCCAAATAATATTTCTTCATTTGACTTTTTGTTAAGCTTACCCGGACAATCATTTGTACTTTTCAAGATGAAACACTTGCAATCAAAAACATGAAAATAGGAAATATTCGGCTTTCTACATTTGTAAACTTCATAGAGGCTTTTCTTTAGGATGGGCCTTAGAAAAACTCTATTGATTATGTAACAAGCATTAGAAACCGTCTCTGCTCAGAAGCGAGAAGAAATTCTGCTTTAAATTAAGAGAGTTTTGGCCATTTCCTATAAAGATAGATTTTTCCTCTCAACAACTCCATTATGTTCTGGAGTGTAGGGAGAAGATAAAATATGTTGAAAACCATTTTTATCATGAAAGCTTGTAATACCTTGATTTTCAAATTATCTCCCATGATTAGTTTTGATGCAGGAAATAGCCTTTCTCATTTTGAACATTTTTAGCGAAGTACCTTGTGATCTGCGCTAAATCGATTGGCGTCTTGCCAACACAATGTCACCGAAGCAAACCTCAAAAGATTGAGGATCGCCTCAGTTCAGGTAAGCTTTGGAATTTATGCTTTTTCGCTGTATGAATCCTGAAAATGCTTGTTTGGTTTTGCCGAGTGAAGTGATGTGATGTCTTGGGTTGACTCGGTTTGTTGTCACCAAGGTCTCGACGAATTGTTGCCCTTGTGCTGAAATGTAGGTTTGAAAGCGATTAGGAATTTTTTTTTTTTTTTTGAATTTTTTTCAAGCATTTAATTTCCGGGTTTGAGTCTGGCAGGGGCTGAGATTGCGGAAATGGGGATGGCTACTTGAATTGGGTAGCGAGCGAATGGCAAGATTGGATGCGATTCGTGCAGCTGCGCGTAGTGAATTCGCAATGCGGGTGCTTGTTTTGTTCGGTTAAACCATCTCTTGGGTGCGATTCATACGGCCGCATATTTATGTTTTTGATAACTATAAGTGATGCATGAGCACTTCCTGTTTGATTGGTATGTTGCTGCACACATTGCTCATGCAGTGGTTGGCTTTTATGAGTAAGCTAAGCTTTCTTCTAAAGTGCATAGGCATCTCATGGATTCTTTACTTGACATATATGGGATGATAAAGCCGACAGAGACCAATGACCAGCGGTCGCATTCTTTCTGGAGGCACACACCCTTGCAGATAATTCATATATTGGGCAACTTTTTGAGAATATGGTCGGTCTACTCACGTACCATTACTTGACTTAGACGGGAGCATCGGTTGTGCTCTTTATCTTCTGTTGTCTGGTCCCCGCAACAATCCTGTTTTTGTTACTGCAGAAGCCTTGGAAGGGTAGACCACTCTCTAATACTCAGGTCAAGCAATGAGGCTATCCTCCTCATCCACTCTTGTCGAAAGAAAATGTGAACCTTTGTTGTTTGATTCTTGCGACCTGTTTTATCTAATCTTTGGGTTTCAGGTCGTTCCTTCAGTGACAAATGGTGCCATAACAGCTTTCTACTTTGTTTTGTGGGAAAGGGCTTGAACTATGTGGACCACTTAGGTAGGTTTCCAGAGTCTATGAATTTGAAATTTGCATTTAAAAATTTCCTGTTACATTTTTTTTTTTTTTTGTTGGGGGGGGGGAATCACCAATAAATAGTACCGTTGCAGTCAGTCCACTGTTAGAAGAAGTGGTAGTTGTGTGAAAGGATTGATACTTATTTTTGGTTTTGATCTCCATCTGTGAAACTTGGATTAATCTGACAAATTATTAAGTGAACAGCTATTGATGTAAATTGACAATTTCAGGACGTTTTCTTTATAAGAAAACATTTTTTAGTATTTCCTTTGTTTAACATTGCTTGAAAGTTCTTTTACCAAAAAAAAAAAAAAAAACATTGCTTGAAAGTTCAGTACTCATGAAGTCTTTGTCTATAGACAAGTTTGCCTTTTGTATCTCTAATGCTGCTGCCATTGTTGTTAATGAAAAAGTTGAAACCATTTCCAAAGAAGGGTCCTTTATTTTGAAAATCTTTTATAGTTTAAAGGAAATGTTAGGAACTTCTGCAATCATGTTGCTAGTCACAATTTTCTATTTTGTTGCTTTTCTCTTACTTATTTAACTATGCTGATCTTATGTTAAATTTTGTCACAGAAATTATTCATCAACTTCACCTTTTGTTCTTTCACTTAAATAGAGCTTTAATGGTGGAGTATTCTGGCGCTGTTCTTGGGGTCTTATCTGCTGTACTCTACTGACGAAGACAGCATGTATGGAAAAAGGGTTACATTTTTCCCTTGAATGCCTGGATTTTTTTAAGAGGATTTTGATAGAGCGCAATGATATGAGAGATTTCATGCATTCACTGGCCCAGTAGGATTTGTTTGTTTTCACCATTGTCATCAAGTGGGGTAGAACCATGTGATAAGCGAGTCAATAGTGAAAACAAACAATGCACAGTCTTATTCCATATATGTTAGAGAAGTCTTACTGCATATCTTTTATGTCTACAATTGCATGGAATGCCTATGCATTTGACCAGTCATAGTTCCTATCCTTCTTTTTTATTCATTATTGTGAATCTAGAAGATGGTCAAATAGTGATTTACTGCATAAAAAAAAAAAAAAGAAGGAGAAGGATGAATGTTAATAGATTTTTTTTTTTAGCGGGATAGACCGATAGACCTATCCGCATGCATTGAAGCTCATTTCTAAGCTAATTGGGTGTCATAAATTTATTAGTATGATTGTCTTGGCCTATTCTTTTACAGGTTGGCCATTTTATAGTGACAAAAATGATCTCTCGGTTTTGTACTCATGTTTTCTTCCTCCAATCAGTGAATATTTCTTCCCTCCACAGGTTGGCGGGTTGATGCAATGGTGGCGTCTTTCTACCTGTGGTCACAAGGATAGGCTATGACATCATATTTTCCAATAAATATCCTGTAACTAATGGAATAGTAATTCATATTTTAACAGCAGGAAACTCATAAGTCTCAAGGTTTACAAGCATTAGTTCTGCTCTTATTTTGCCGAAATTATTAGATCTTTATTTGTCATGTCTACTTTTTAGTTGTTAGTCCACCTGTTCAATGTGATAAATACTTCCGGCATATGAATCTGGACTAAACTTTTAACATACAGTTCGGATAAAGCCCCGATACTGGCGATCAGACAGAACACAATCTGGGTATGAAAGAAATGATACTTCCAATCTTTGCGGGAATCCTGTCAGCATTGAGGAGAGTGATTGCACGACGTGTCTCACTTAAGGTTTTGGCATTTACTTGTCCGGAATTATTTCTGTAATGTGGGATTATTATATCTTAGAAAAACATTTTCGCAAATAAGAAACTAGCAAATAACTACTTAAAATCTAATTGCATTATGCCTTTTGTTCTTGTACATGTCAGAATCAATATAAAAGAAAACTTCATGCAATAACAGTTGCCTCCGCGATGCTTTCTGTTTTTTGTGGCAATGTGGGATACGATTATAGTAAGTTCTTTAGTGTGTTATATAGTGTTATGCTGGTGCTGCATAATGCATTCGTTTATTTATACTCGTGCTTAGGTTTTACAAATACTCATCTGCCTTCCCCCTTTATTGATAGATCATTCGGGGATCGGAGTCCGCTGATCACAAGGATTTACCATTTTCAACATGGGCTTTTATAAGCACCATTGCTTTTGGGATTATCTTGATATTTTACATTGACAATATTGCGGAGGAGAGGTACCTTAAGAAGAATTTGGTAATCTGAGATTAATATCCCGTGGGTTCTCATGGCATGTGAATTAATGGTTGTCTTTTAAAAAAATATGATCATATCTTTTTGGAAAGTTATATTTGGTGGTAGACAAATTCATGGAGAGCAGACTTTAGATGCGTTTGGCTCAGCATTCCTAAAGAACTTTTGGTCTCCAAAGCCACTTGGAAAAATGCTGGACCATTTTGTTATGAAATACATGAATGAATATTCATTATATTCATCTTATCTAATGTACTTATTATGGTATATTTGTATCATATATTCTAAGTACATCTCCCTATACAATGAATGTTCATCTCCCCTATCCAGTACATGTATCATTCGATACATTGATATTAATAATAAGTATATTTTTGTTCTACTATAAATAGGAGTTTAGTTTTGATGTACAATAGAACAACAGTCACAATACAGTGAAATATCTGGCTTTCTATACTATCTCTAGTGTCCACTTGCTTTCTCCTCTCAATCTCTTCTCTATTATATATTCGCAACGCGATATTTTACAATACGTTATCAGCATGAAGATCTACCGACTGAGTAAGTAAGTTTTGCAATGTGGGTAGTCTTTTTATTAATCAACTTATACTTCATCTTCTTCTATCAATTCTTTATTTTTATTTTTCTTGGCCCGAAGCCAAATTTCAAATCTAAAAGTATCCTTTTTGCTCCTGAAGTAGCGGTGGATATTTGGAAATCTTTTTAATTAATTTAAGGATTTATTTTTGTAAGGATTATAGAAAATATTAAAAAGCCCAAATTCCACATCCTGGAAGTGAGTGGAAAGAATTATCTATCCTAGTGCTTTGACATGGAAATGCACCTCCAAGGGCAAGGTCTCACTAATACAATTACAGAGGATGAAACCTCAAATGAAAAGGATAAAGCAAATGCATTGATTTTTATTCGTCGTCATTTGCATGAGAGCCTGCAGACTCATATTTATCCTTTCAAGACCCTCATATCTTATGGAGGAGGTTGAAGCATAAGTGTTGACACCTAATTTTGGAAAAATAAAATTGCATTTTGAAAAGAAAAAATAAAAATGGGGAAAATTGATTTGATTGAAGCATGCAAGGAAATATGGAATTCCGACGGATGTCCGGGTTTTGTTAAATGCAGCAACAATTTTAAAATCAAGTGAACAAATGGCAAGGATTTTAATAAAATGGAAGGAATCGATGCAAAATCGAGCTGATTGCGAAATCGTGCTCTGATTTGCATCCATGATTTAATGCAAAAGAAGATGGAAGTTTAAAATTTTCCATAGAAAGCGGCTGATCGAAACCACTATAAAAGGAGTTAACCTGCACAAGGTTGAGGGGTGCGCGAAAAATTGAGAGAGAATCCGCTAAAAAAAAAATTCGTGCGAGGGGGTGAAATTCGAAAAAATTCGAGAGAAAAGTTCGTAAAGAATTTCGTGAAGGAAGGAGCACAATGGTGAGAGAAGAGAAGAAAGAAAAGTGAAAAAAAGAAGAAGCGAAAGGCCCCCTCCCTTTTGTCGTCCAAGAAGCCTCTTTTCTTTTCCCCTCTGACAAACCGCAGAGGAGAAGAAAGAAGTCAAGCAGCTGCAGAATAAAAGAAAAGGAAAAGTCAGCAAAAGAAAGAGAAAAGTGCAGAGAAGTGACGTGTGGCCGAAAGAAAAAAAAAGAAAAAGGCGTAGGAGCCACTGTTCATCTTCTTCGCGTGGAAGCCCCGCCCATGCTTGCGTCGCGCCTCCTCCGTCCGTGAGCACCGCACCAGCACCACCCACGACGCCACCGGCCCGCCGCCGCCGCGCCACCGCAGTACCGTCGCCGCGCCTTGCCGCCGACACACGAAGAACCCCTCGACGCGCCCGCGCGCCCGACGCTCCACCGCCTTCACGAGCAGCACCACCGGAGTTCCGGCCTCGCCGCTCCCGATTTCATCGCACCAGCAGCTCACCAAGCCCGTTGACGCCGGCGTTGCCGCTCCCCTTGCCGTCGCCGAGCACCATCGAACCCGACGCCGCGCCCGCTCCGACGACCCGCAGCCGCGAAGCCACCGAGCCGCACCGGTCACTTCACCAGCACCGCCTCACACCGGCCCGGTTGTCACTCGCGCCGCCGGAGTTCCGACGACCACCCCGTTCCGAACGGCGAACCATCACCGAACCACCAGCCGCTCCGCCATTCCTCAAGTCAACCGTGAGTTAGACTAGGTGAATTTTTATACTTGATTTCATGTTTTATTTTTATTTTAACTTGATTTATTTTGATTTATTTTGATTATCTGATTAGGAAATTTGTCATATTAAGCTACGATAATAAAAAATATTGAACCGCGAGACAGAGGGTTAGATTTTTGATTATTTCAACTTTTATGGCAAATTTGTGGTTTGCCTTACATTATTGATTTACATTAAAATATATGTCATTGATATACATTGATGGATTATATTTTGGTGCGTCATCATTATTTGCTCCTTACATATTATGCATATCTAGAATTTAAGTACCTAGGTCCATATGCATTTCATATTTAAAGCTTTGCATTTTTTAGGTTCATATAGGATTAGGTTAATTTTCCTTTAATAAAACCAAAACAAAAAAAATGTTATTTAGGTTATATAGATTTCATAATGTGTTAACCACATGTTGCGCTTTAGTTAGTGGGTCATAGGTTAATGCCTTAATATTTCGTCGTGTAATTTTAAAAATAAAAATGCCAAAAATTAGCATTGCATCATTATGTCATTTTTTTTAATAAAAATTACTAGGTCATTTCAAATAAAAAGAAAACACAAAAGTCTTTTACTTAGTTAATTAATAGGTTAATTCATAATTAATCCAATTTCATATCATCATTGTTTAGTATAGGTTGCATATGTGTAATAAAAAAAATCATTAAAAAAATCACAAAAAGAACATGCATATAGAATTATTATGTCATTCAACCCATGTCATGAAACACATGCATATTTAGGATTATATAAATTAAATTGCATACATATAGTGATAGTTTAAGTTATGCCATATGAATTGCATCTCACGATATCAAATTTAAATTAAGATTACATTTAATTAGGTGTCATGTCATTTAGAAATCATGTTTAGGGCATGCATTTTTATTAGCATTTTTTATTGAATGTAATTTTATTGATTGTGCACCCGCATGACCACCATTTGCATGTGAGTAGCTTAGGTTAAAATTAATCAACATTGCCTGCAAAGTATTTTTAAAATAAAAGGTACCGAAAGGGCGTTAGACTAATCTAGCGTAACCATGTCCCCGGATCTATTGAATCTCTGGTTCGCAATAGTAAAGTATTCTCCCATACTTTACTTGGGTTTCTAACCAGCCTTAATTGGTTAGTGGCGGCTCCAAATTGAATACAATTGCATGTTAAATGTTTGAACTTTAAGTCGCGAATTGGTATGGGCTTGGGAGAGCCCGAGCTAAGTGTAAAAACTTAGCAGTCCATTAACCTAGTTTTAGGTGGTGCACCCGAAAATTAGGTCGCGACAGCTTGGCGACTCCGCTGGGGACTTGAGTTAAAACTCAGAGTGGACATAGGCCTGTGTTTTTTTTAAATATATTTTGTTTGGCAGCATGGAAACAAGGTACGCTCCTAACATAAAGTGTTAAATGTTTTTGCAGATGGGAGGTATAAGGGGAGTAGTCTTTGCTAACTCTTGTTTTGCAGGTTGGAGTTAGGGATGAATGGTTGAATTAAACTATAGAAGTGTTGTTTGCAATTAAATTGTTGTGCATGTTTATTTGTTTTTAGCACTACACTATAGCACACACAACCTGCTGCCGGACCTGGGCTGCGATAGGATTTTTAGGATGGTGTTGAGAAGGATACTTCCTCTAAAGCGAGACCGCTATATAGAGGTTGACCTTCTCTTCCCCGAAAGTTCTTCATGGTGTCGAATGTGTTTGTCAATATCCGCGGGACTGCGTGATTATTAGGCATTCCATTCGACTGAGCCGGGGTTAGGAGGACCTGATACGTTAATGCGAGACTCGCAACGGTCGATCATCCTCTTAGCTCCATTTTGTTAAGCCATTTAGACAGAAATCGAGCCCCACATTTCATGCGTGTGTGATTGTCATCCCTTACCAGTGAAAGTAAGTTGTTTAAATTCTCACTACTGCAATTTACTTATTTGCAATTTCGTTGGTCCATGACAATAGGTTTCGTTGTCCGTCTTGTTTTATATGCAATGGAGAAAACCCATTTGCAATTCATTTCCACTCTCAAAAACATATAAAATGAGTTGTTTTGGTTTCTTAGTTCAATGTTTAGAGACCTCGATTTCAATTAAGTGCTTTCAATTTTTAGTTCAATGTTTAGGGATTTGAATTTGAATTCTTAGTTCATTGTTAGGAAGTTTGGTTCAACGTTTAAAATAAATAAAATGAGGCGATTAGACCATTGTCATGGGCCATTTTCCTATCTTGTCATCGTTTACATTATCTCTTTTCTCTTAGGTGACAACACGGCTCACCCAAGATCGCCAATCCGTACTGTTCTAGAGCAACAATGGCCGACAACACCGAACAAACACATGTTGCTGAACAAGCTCGTGTTGCTGCCCTTGAATCGGAGATGAAGCAAGTCCCGAATGTTCTTGAGCAGCTCTCTAAGCAAATCGACTCTCTCCAAGCAAATATCGCCCCACCAGCTCCGCAAGTTGAAGTGGTGTTACCACAACATGCTCCCCGCGCCGATCCGAAAGATAAAGGCAAGAATACGTTCGCAATTGGGACATCAACCTCTGATGGTGCTTCCAAGGAGAAAATTACTGCTGTGCCTCAAATTGTTGTTGATGAGGAGATACAAGTGATACAGCCGGTTGTACCGAAGACTGAGCAAGAAAAACGCTTGGCGAAAATCGAGGAGAAACTTAAGCAGCTGCAGGGTTCGTTTATCCAAGGCCCAACTGATTTGTCCCACTATGCGAAGGTCAAGATGCCAAAGAAGTTCAAAATGCCGGACTTTGAAAAGTATGATGGCACCTCTTGCCCGACGATCCATTTGCAGACGTATGTGGTCAGGATGACCCAATATGTTGATAACATCCCCTTGATGATTCAACAATTTCAAGCAAGCCTGACAGGACCGACGCTGTAGTGGTACATCATGAAGAAGATTAATATGCTGGAGACTTGGGAGGATTTGACTGATGCCTTCTTCAAGCAATATAAGTATAATATCGATGTCACTCCATCTCGAGAAGATTTACTTCGCACCGAGAAGAAGAGGACGGAATCTTTCAAGGCATATGTCACGAGATGGAGGACCGTAGCTGCTCGTTACTCCTGAGCCGACGTAAAAGAGTTGATGGATTTGTTCATGAAGACACTCCCGCCTGAGTATCGAAATCGAATGCTGGGTTCGACTGCCGAGTCATTCAATCAGCTAATCCCTGTCGGCGAGCGAATTGAAGTAGCATTGCGTGATGGATGGGCGTCTGATCAAACCAGCTCATATGGGAGAGTCTCAACCAAGAAGGATAAGGAACTTGTAGCGTGGTTAATGCAGCTTATGTTCAACCACCTCGCCCTACCTCGAACACCCATCAGGGAGGAGCACGACCATTCTTTGGCCAGCAGAAGAACTTTTCCAGGCGTCAATTTACGCCTCTTCCTAAGCCATTGTCCAAGATCTTGCCAACCCTTCAGAAGAAAGGATTACTCGCTAAGGAGCCTAAGCGACTTAATCCCGAGCGTTTCCCCAACTATCATCCATCCAAGACATGTACTTACCATATGGGAGAGGTAGGGCATTCTGTTGACGATTGCTATACGCTGCAACATAAAATCCAAAATCTTTTGGATGCCAAGGTGGTCTCATTCCGCGATGCACAGCCGAACATCCAGAATAACTCACTCTCTGACCACCCAGAAGCTGTGAATGCCATTTTCAGTTTTGATGCTGAGCCAACCATGTTTCAAATGATGCATGAGGAAGCAAAAGTGATGGACACCTTGGGGCAACCAAGTGGCAAATTCGATTACTATGAAAAGTAATCGACTCCTATTTCGACCCACGGGAAATCATCCCAGATGGGTGGGGTGGCATAAATGGTCCCGCACCTCCAAAGATTGAGAGCTTAGATGACGCACTTGAAGGAATGACTGAATTGTTCATCGACAAAGCTCGAGAGTAGGAGGATTTTAATTTTTTGCACACTCCTCTGCGCAGGAGTCTTTATCACTTTCCATATTTGCATATTTGCATTTTTAATTCTAGAATTTCCATCATTTCAATAATGTAATTTGCTTTTTCATCCAATAAAATTTTCATGTTTTAAGGGCATGTTGAAGTATACCAAACCAGCCCTGTGATGAAATCCTACCCAAAAGAAAACGGCAAGGAGCTAATTCTGAAGGCTGGGTTTCTTCATGTTCCCTTGAAAAAAAAAAATTTCAAAATAAAATAATTTTCCAGCATGCATCTAATTTACTCGTTTGTTTGTTTTAATTATTTGCTTTATGTTTCAGGTGCAGCCCCGCGCACATTTAAGGAACCTCTATGAGCTCCCTTGCAAAGAGGGGCAAGACATAGACACTTAGCAGCTTTGACTTTATGATTTGATGTGCAAGAATAGAGCATGGCTTTTTTGTCATTATAGAATGCTTTCACATGATATTATGCAATTTGTCAATTCCACTTGAAATTTATCAAAATGGATAATTCAGTGAAAGATGTCGAATTACTTGAGCATGCTAAATGAGGTGTGAAAGGCAAGCCTAATCCCATACACAGTCCCTTCTCAATACATTGTGAGGTAAGTATGGAAACATTTTGTGTTTCAAGATGAAGAGTTTTCTTGCATGAAGTACGACAACTAAAATGACGAGGGGCAGTTCATTTCTCTATCAGTGAACCCTTGTTTAACCCCTCTTTGAGCCCAAATACTTGAAGAATTTCTTTCATACTACCCCCTCAAGTCAAGAACCACCCCACATCGGGGCAAATGGAGGTAAGTTGACATTGAAGGAGAAGGAAAATGAGTTGAAATTTTCTTGCTTTCACTTGCATCAATCTTCAAGTTGTGCTATTACATTGAATTCATGTGATAATTTAAGTGCCTTAGGATGACGAAGAGCAGTTCTTTCTTTATCCTACACACTTATATCCTTTGCATAGCCCACTTGAGCCTTGAATTCATGTCAAACCCAGTTGGTGATCATCCCCCACACTGGGGCAAGATGAAAGACAATCATTCGGATAGCATGGTCTAAAATGCTGATGAAAGAAAACCGTGTGAGTTCAGAGAAAATAAATGCAAAAAAATAAGGGGCAAGAAAAAGCAGTGTGCCTAGTAAAAGCAAGGCCAATGCCCGTGAAAAGAAAATGACTTTGAGAAAAAAATGTTGAGAAAAGATCTCCAGCTTGAATAATCATCGGCATCGGTGATAAACTCTTGAGCCAATAAAGAAATCTGTCAAGAAGACAATTTGTGGTGAAGAAAACTGGTGGTAATGTCAAGATGATCACCAACTCTTACCCATTACACACATCTTTGAGCCTAACGATCCTTTCGTTTCTCAAACCCAAGAACCAAGCCTATGTTACGTCCCTTACAAAGTCTCTTCAGATTAAGGCACTTGAATTAACATAGGAATTCACATGTTTTGAGCATTGCTCGAAGAAGTGCGAGCAAGATTATTTCTTTCTCATTTTGCAGGGTTCTTGACTTGTAAACCCGAAGATGATTACAGAATTCTTCTTTCAATTGCTTTGACTCGAAGAGTCCATTTTGCTAAGCCATTGACCAAACCCACATTACAATCCTTGCCAAAGACCTCTCAGATTGGTAAGGTCGTACTGATTGCAAGAAAATTCAAACTCTTGTCGACAAGATGATGATAAGATTGAGTGATATATTCCCGCATCAATGGCCGGGACAAATAACCCCTCATAAATGAGAGTGAGTGAAAAGTCTTTCACACCAAAAGTGTCTCATTTAGCATGTTCAAGAAATTCACAGCTCAACTCAGAAAATTGTCTTGATAATTTTTCCTTGTGGAAGTTTTGAAAAAGCCATCATATATGGACCTTCATTGAATTAAAAAAAAAAAAATTGAAATGAATTTTTCCTCAAAGACCAAAGGATTTGTCTTTGAAGCCCCGAGTTTGTGCTTGATGAGAATTCCAAGTACCCATTTATAAAATGTTTTCAAATGTCTAGTTTGAATTCCAGATATTTGAACTCTTAAATGCTTGATGTGACTTCCAAGCGTTTGTTTTTCCAAACGTCTGATGTGATTTCCAGATGTTTTGAAGTACTTGATGCAATTTCCAGTGTACTTGGGATCCGATGAGAGTTCCGGATCTCTAAAGACTTTGAGCCTTTCAATTATCCGAAGAGATTTCCGATGTTTTGTCGTGTCTCATAGAAATCATTTCACACCTAATAATACTTTTCTGAATTTTCAGATAAGTATGACCGGTACGTGTTCTTCTTTGCATATGCATTTCATATTCATTTTGCATTCGCATTTCATTGAGCATAGACACATTAAGATCTACATTCTTAATCAAATCATTGCATTTACATTGCATTATTGCATAACCTTGCATTTCAAAATAAATTAAATTTATTTGAAAAAGAGGTCATTAACATTTGCATATTCATCTTTACCAAAAAAAAAAAAAAAAAAAAATTTGCATATTCATTTCGCATTTATTCTGCATGGTCTAAATTTAGGTGTCATTTATCTTTGAAGGAAACCTCTACGAGCTTCCCTTCAAAGAGGGGCAAATGTTGACACCTAATTTTGGAAAAATAAAATTGCATTTTGAAAAGAAAAATAAAAATGGGGAAAATTGATTTGATTGAAGCATGCAAGGAAATATGGAATTCGACGGATGTCCGGGTTTTGTTAAATGCAGCAACAATTTTAAAATCGAGTGAACAAATGGCAAGGATTTTAATAAAATGGAAGGAATCGATGCAAAATCGAGCCGATTGCGAAATCGTGCTCGATTTGCATCCATGATTTAATGCAAAAGAAGATGGAAGTTTAAAATTTTCCATAGAAAGCGGCTGATCGAAACCACTATAAAAAGGAGTTAACCTGCACAAGGTTGAGGGGTGCGCGAAAAAATTGAGAGAGAATCCGCTAAAAAAAAATTCGTGCAGGAGGGGGTGAAATTCGAAAAAAATTCGAGAGAAAAGTTCGTAAAGAATTTCGTGAAGGAAGGAGCACAATGGTGAGAGAAGAGAAGAAAGAAAAGTGAAAAAAAGAAGAAGCGAAAGGCCCCTCCCTTTTGTCGTCCAAGAAGCCTATTTTCTTTTCCCCTCGACAAACCGCAGAGGAGAAGAAAGAAGTCGCAGCTGCGAATAAAAGAAAAGGAAAAGTCAGCAAAAGAAAGAGAAAAGTGCAGAGAAGTGACGTGTGGCCAGAAAGAAAAAAAGAAAAAGGCAGTTGACGCCGTCGTTGCTGCTCCCCCCTTGCCGTCGCTGAGCACCATCAGAACCCGACGTCTGCGCCCTGCCTCCGACGACCCGCAGCCGCGAAGCCACCGAGCCGCACCGGTCACTTCACCAGCACCGCCTCACACCGGCCCGGTTGTCACTCGCGCCTCGCCGGAGTTCCGACGACCACCCCTGTTCCGAACGGCGAACCATCACCGAACCACCAGCCGCTCCTCGCCATTCCTCAAGTCAACCGTGAGTTAGACTAGGTGAATTTTTATACTTGATTTCATGTTTTATTTTTATTTTAACTTGATTTATTTTGATTTATTTTGATTATCTGATTAGGAAATTTGTCATATTAAGCTACGATAATAAAAAATATTGAACCGCGAGACAGAGGGTTAGATTTTTGATTATTTCAACTTTTTATGGCAAATTTGTGGTTTGCCTTACATTATTGATTTACATTAAAATATATGTCATTGATATACATTGATGGATTATATTTTGGTGCGTCATCATTATTTGCTCCTTACATATTATGCATATCTAGAATTTAAGTACCTAGGTCCATATGCATTTCATATTTAAAGCTTTGCATTTTTTTAGGTTCATATAGGATTAGGTTAATTTTCCTTTAATAAAACCAAAACAAAAAAAATGTTATTTAGGTTATATAGATTTCATAATGTGTTAACCACATGTTGCGCTTTAGTTAGTGGGTCATAGGTTAATGCCTTAATATTCTCGTCGTGTAATTTTAAAAATAAAAATGCCAAAAATTAGCATTGCATCATTATGTCATTTTTTTTTAATAAAAATTACTAGGTCATTTCAAATAAAAAAGAAAACACAAAAGTCTTTTACTTAGTTAATTAATAGGTTAATTCATAATTAATCCAATTTCATATCATCATTGTTTAGTATAGGTTGCATATGTGTAATAAAAAAAATCATTAAAAAAATCACAAAAAGAACATGCATATAGAATTATTATGTCATTCAACCCATGTCATGAAACACATGCATATTTAGGATTATATAAATTAAATTGCATACATATAGTGATAGTTTAAGTTATGCCATATGAATTGCATCTCACGCATATCAAATTTAAATTAAGATTACATTTAATTAGGTGTCATGTCATTTAGAAATCATGTTTAGGGCATGCATTTTTATTAGCATTTTTTATTGAATGTAATTTTATTGATTGTGCACCCGCATGACCACCATTTGCATGTGAGTAGCTTAGGTTAAAATTAATCAACATTGCCTGCAAAGTATTTTTAAAATAAAAGGTACCGAAAGGGCGTTAGACTAATCTAGCGTAACCATGTCCCCGGATCTATTGAATCTCTGTTCGCAATAGTAAAGTATTCTCCCATACTTTACTTGGGTTTCTAACCAGCCTTAATTGGTTAGTGGCGGCTCCAAATTGAATACAATTGCATGTTAAATGTTTGAACTTTAAGTCGCGAATTGGTATGGGCTTGGGAGAGCCCGAGCTAAGTGTAAAAACTTAGCAGTCCATTAACCTAGTTTTAGGTGGTGCACCCGAAAATTAGGTCGCGACAATAAGTATGATCATACCAAAACCGTTATCCTCCCTTAAGCACAATATGACTGGCAAAATCTTAGACTGCAAGATTTTAAATCAGTGTCTGATTATAATTCCGCTTTATTTGATATCGTTTCTTGGCTTGAGTGATGTGGTATCAAACTCGCTGATACGGAATTGTTAGAGAAAACTTTTCTTCACCTTCCATGCTTCGAATATTGTATTGCAACAGCAATACCAGCAACATTAGTTTGCCGCATATTCTGAATTAATTTCTGTGCTTCTTACTGCCGAGCAAACCAATGAATTACTACTCAAAAATCATGATCTTAGACCTGCTGGCTCAAAAGCATTGCCTGAAGCACATGCTAACTTTGAAAAAAATACTAGCTATTTTAAGGGCTATAAACGCAGGCAAAAACATAATCCTAGAAGAGATGGTAAGAAATTTAACTGCCCTAGGAAATCAAACTTTGGCCTGAATCATGGCAAAGAAAAGAAGCCAAAGAAGGTGATCAATGAAAGTATTTGTCATCGCTGTGGCATGACTGGGCACTAGTCATGTACCTGTCGTACGCCAAAATATACCAGGCATCTTTAAAGAATACGGGCAAGCGTGGTGAATCTCATGCCATTGAAATCAATCCTACTGCAATAACCACTGTTGAGGCCAACAATCTCTGTTGGTGGGACTCCTCTTGCTCCTGAAATAGCAAATGCATCATTGGATGTCTCTGATTTCTTTGAGAACCTCTGATTACTTTGATGAATCAGATTGGTGGATGATAATTTGAACTTCAAATTTTATGTTGTTTTGCTTTAAATGTATTACTTTTTATTGCTCTTTAATATGGTCATGAAATGCTTATGAACCTTATATAATATTTATTTTTTTATTCGACTATATAACTAATATGCAACTTTTATGATACTTGACACCTGAAGTTCTCAATATAAATGCAAATGGAAAATACCGAGAAAAAGAAAGATGTTTGTTTGCTTGATAGTGCAACAACACATACCATATTTCGTAATAGACATTTTTTCTCGAGTATGACATTGCGTAAGGCACAAATTCATACAATATCAGGTCCTGTTCTGATTAGTGATAGTTTTGGGAATGCCACAATTATTTTGCCAAATGGCACAATCCTGCATATTGAGAATGCGTTTCTGAGCATTAGATCAAAAAGGAATCTGCTCAGTTTCAAAGATGTACGTCGTAATGGGTACCATATTGAGACTATTTATGAGCAAGATAAGGAATATATTGACATTTCCTCTTATAAGATGGGCCTGAAGACCATCCATGGGAAGCTAGAAGCTTCTTCTATGGGTTTGTATTGTGTCATGATTAAGGCTGTTGAAACCTATGCCACCACATCCTAGAGATTGGTAAGCCCTGATCAGTTTGGACTGTGGCATGATCGTCTTGGTCATCCTGCCGCTTTAATGATGCGTAGGATAATTCAAAATACAAAAGGGCATCCTTTAAAGGATATAAAGGTATTGATGTCCAAAGATTATAATTGTGAGGCTTGCTCACAAGGAAAGCTCATTATCAAACCTTCTATAACAAAGGTTAATATTGAATCTCCTTTATTCTTGCAAAGAATTTAGGGTAATATTTGTGGACCAGTACAACCACCAAGTGGACCATTTCAATATTTTATGGTATTAGTGGATGCATCCTGTAGATGGTCTCATGTTTGCCTATTATCTACGTGCAATATCGCATTTTCACGTTTACTTGCGCAGATTATAAAGCTCCGGGTACAATTCCCTGATTATCTAATTAAGAGCATAATGATGGATAATGCTGGTGAATTTACATCAAAGAGTTTTGATATATATTGTGCTTCACTCGGAATCGAGGTTGAGCACCCGGTTGCATATGTTCATACTCAAAATGGATTGACAGAATCCTTGATTAAACGTATCCAAATCATTGCCTACACTCTATTATTGAGAACGAATCTCAACGATACAGCATGGGGTCATGCAATTTTGCATGCGGCAGCTCTAATAAGATTACGCCCCACTGCTAGTCTTTTATAATCTCCCATTCAAATGGTTTTTGGTTATGAACTAGATATTTCACATCTACGCACCTTTGGTTGTGTAGTACATGTGCCTATAGCACCGCCAAAAAGGACGAAAATGGGTTCACAATGCCGTTTGGGTATTTATGTTGGGTTTAATTCACTGTCTATTATTAGGTTCTTAGAACCAACTACTGGTAATCTTTTTACTGCCAGGTTTGCAAATTGTCATTTCGATGAGACTAGGTTTCCATCAATTGGGATACCTACAACTTCCATGACTGCAAAATAAAAACCAGTTAAGGTTTTCTCTTTGAATGAGAAAAATTTATCTCAATTAGACCCAAGGACTCCTGAATGTGAAAACGAGGTACAACGCATAATCCATTTATAGGCTATGGCCAATAGACTTCCTGACGCATTTAATTATGCTACTAAGGTAACAAAATCTCATATTCTAGCTGCAAATGCTCCAGCTAGGATAGTTGTTCTCGAAGAACATGCTAAAATGGATCAAAATCCCCCGCACTTGAAGAGTGGTAGACCGATAGGATCAAAAGATACTGCTCCTCGAAAACGAAGGGGAAAGAATCAGGAATCTGCTCCAGAAGAGCTTGGCGTTGTGCTTGCTTCCAAAGAGCTTATTGCCCCTGAAGAAGCGCAAACCCATGAAAGGAACACTAGCCCCGGGAATACCGAGAATTCCATTACATATCGTAATGAAGAGCTTATGGATGATGATTGTGAGCTGCAATCTATTATTGAATGTCGTCAAAGGCAAGATTGGCCTAAGTGGGAGGAAGCAATTAAAGCTAAATTAGCTTTCCTAACTAAATGAGAGGTTTTTGGACCTATAACTCATATCCCTGATAATATAAAGCCCGTTGGATATAAATGGGTATTTATTCGAAAACAAAATGAGAAAAACGTGATTGTCAGGTATAAAGCCCGACTCGTTGCCCAAGGATTCTCCCGTGAGACTCCGAGATTGATTATAATGAGACATATTCACCGTGATGGATATGATTACATTTCGTTTTCTCATTAGCCTAGCAATCTTTGAAAGATTGGAAATGCGTCTTATGGATGTTGTGACGACATATTTATATGGCTTATTAGACTCTGATATTTATATGAAAATTCCCGAGGGATTCAAAATGCCTGAAGTATGCACTCCCCGCAATTTATTCTCAATAAAATTGCAAAGATCCTTGTATGGTTTAAAGCAATCCGATTGTATGTGGTATCAATGCCTAAGTGAGTACCTAATTAAGGAAAGGTAAAGAATGATCCTATCTACCCATCCGTGTTTATTAAGAAATCAGAAACTAGATTTGCTATTATAGCAGTTTATGTCGACGATATAAATTTAATTGGAACTCCAGAAGAGTTAGCTGAAGCTGCTGAATATTTGAAAAGGAGTTTGAAGTTAAAGATTTGGGTAAAACCAAACTTTGTCTTGGTCTAGAGCTTGAGCATAAAGCAAATGGAATAATCGTCCATCAATTAGCATATGTTGAAAGATTGCTTAAACGTTTCAACATGGACAAAGCTCACCCATTGAGCACCCCTATGGTTGTAAGGAATCTAGATCCCTAAAAGGACCCATTTCGTCCTAGAGAATTTGATGAAGAGATACTTGGTCATGAAGTACCATATCTTAATGCAATTAGGGCTTTGATGTACTTGGCACAATGTACGAGACCAAATATCGCTTTTGTGGTAAATTTATTGGCACGTTTTAGTTCTGAGCCAACTCGAAGACATTAGAATTGAGTTAAACATATTTTCCGTTATCTCCGAGGAACCATAGATTTTGGATTATATTATTCTAAGGATTCCACTAACCTTGGTTTAGTTGGATATGCTGATACTGGATATAGATCTGATCCACATAATGCTCGCTCTCAAACCGGGTATTTATTTTGTTATAACGGCACCGCTATTTCTTGGCGTTCTACGAAGCAATGGCTAGTAGCTACATCTTCTAACCACTATGAGATTATTGTTTTATATGAAGCTGGAAGAGAGTGTGTTTGATTAAGATCCGTTATAACGCATATTCATAATTCTTGTTCTTTAATATTGGTTACAAATTCTCCCACTATAATTTATGAAAATAATGCTACTTGTGTTGCACAAGTTAGGGGAGGATATATTAAAGGTGATAAGACCAAGCATATCTCGCCGAAATTTTTCTATACTCATGAACTCCAAGAAAGTCGACAAATTAATGTTAAACAAATTCGATTCATAAATAATCTTGTAGATCTTTTTACCAAATCATTGTCAACATCAACTTTTGAGAAATTAGTATATGGCATTGGTATGCGGCGAGTTCACAAGATACAAGGTTGATTAGCCCCAACAGTGGCTACATGGCTCAATTGAGGGGGAGCTATTATGAACTATACATTGCAGCATTGATATGCGACGAGTTCACAAGATGCAAAATTAATTAACCTCAGTAGTGGCTATATATGCATTGCACTCTTTTTTCTTTTTGTCCGGTTTTTCCCATACGGTTTTTTCCGGCTTAAAGTTTTTAACGAGGCAATTAATGCATCCATAAAAGGGAGAGATCATAACATTTAGGCTCTACACTCTTTTTCCCTTTTGTCTAGTTTTTATCCCACTGGGTTTTTCCGACTTAAGGTTTTTAATGAGATAGTATCATTTGATGCACATTCGTAATGAATATGATGAATATTCAAGGGGGAGTGTTATGAAATACATGAATGAATAGAATACATGAACAAATATTCATTATATTCATCTTATCTAATGTACTTATTATGGTACATTCGTATCATATATTTTAAGTACATCTCCCTATACAATGAATATTCATCTACCATATCCATACATGTATCATTCGATATATTGATATTAATGATAAGTACATTCTTGTTCTCCTATAAATATGAGTTTAGTTTTGATGTACAATAGAACAACAATCACAATACAGTGAAATATCTGGTTTTCTCTACTATCTTTAGTGTTCACTTGCTTTCTCTTCTCAATCTCTTCTCTATTATATATTTGCAACGCGATATTTTAAAACACATTGGACAATTATTTTGAAGGAGCTTTCACTTAAAAACTAGTATTGGGAAGACTGAAAGCCCAATGCTAGTAGGACCTAGCATTGGGCTTTTAGCATTTGGAAAATGCTAAAATTCATTCCCCCCCAAAAAACCTATGAAGCACGGACACATGCAACGTGCCTCCGTGTCGTGTCCAACACGTGTCGGACACGTCGATATGCTCAGACATGCGGTTAACGCGTGTTAGATTTTCCAACACGCAGTCAATTTTTTTCAACATGTTTCGACACGCATGTCAGATGGAAGCGAGGGCGAGGGAGCAAAGACGAGGCCGCGAGCGACGGCGAGAAACTGCCAGAGAAAGAGTAGAGACTGAGGTGAGAGCTGCCACTATGATGCTAATCGGCGATGAGGCTGCAACTACAAGTGAGGCATGGTCGAAGGTGAGGCGGAGGAGGAGGAGAAGGATCGAGAGGAAGGGGGGTTGTGCAGCGAGGAGGCGAAGAAGGATCGAGAGGAACAGAAGAGGAAGGGGTCGTGCGGCGAGCAGCGAGGAGAATGAGGAGAATTGGAAACTCAAAAAGATTTAAAAAAAAAGAGGGTGATGATACCACCATCTGCGGTGGCGCAGCTGGCTTCGAGCTCCTTCCCCCTCTCGAAGGGGAGGAGTTCGAATCCTAGAAGCGTCGCGTTCGCGCGACTCAAACACGGCTGGGTCTGTGGTGGTCGCTCAGTCCGCCCGGGCTTACGTCTAAGTTTCCGGCCGATGGCGATTCCCGGGTTGTCAAGAAAAAAAAAAAAAAGAGGGTGATGGGGTGAAGTGACAGCCTGTCACGTGGGGAGGGGAAAAAGTGAAATAAATGTGGGGTGGGGAAGAGTCCGATGTGGGGAAGGGAGGGAAAAAATTGAAATAAATTTTGGGGTGGATGGAAGTCTGACGTGAGGGAGGAAGGGAAAAAATTGAAACAAATTTGGGGGTGGGGGAAATAAACGAGGGAAAGAAGGGAGTGGGGGTTGGCGGTGGACCCTCGATGATATTTCATTTTTTAATCGAAAAATAAATAAATGAGACAAATATAATTTTAAAAAATAAAAGTACTATATTTTAAATGATGATAAATTTTGATTATTGTAAAAGATCATGAATTTATTTAAATAAGTTGATTCTAATTTTTGTTAGTCATTGATTTTATCAATAATTTTTATTAAAGTTAAAATATATTTCCAAACATGGATATGTATTAATTATGAATATGTCTTTCGAATTTTTAATGAATTGATTTATTAATATTATTAGTGTAAATTCATTGTAAGATCTTTTTAATTAATTAATTATTTATGAATTTGAATCAAATTAATTAAAAATACAAATATTCATTTAATATACAACGTATCCCAACGTGTCAGAATTTTCTATTTTAGAAAAATGACATGTCGACGTGTCATGTCGCGTGTCCGTGCTACTTAGCCAAAAACTACCCTCACAAATTCTTCAAATTTCCGATTTTGTCCCTTATTATTATTTTTTAATTAAAAAAGGACCAAACCCTTGGCCGAGGCCACCGGCAAGCCACATTTGATGTCAGTGGCCATTGGTTGAGGTTGCTTGAGGTTGGGTGACCTAGGTGATTGCCGCTTGCACCTTGTGGCCTCAATCATCGATTGCAAGACCCAGATGAGGGTTGCCTGAGGTCGTGAGACCTAGGCAACGATCGCCTGGGTCGTGCACCGCTTGGGTCCCGTGACCCTCACCAAGGATCACCTGAGGTCAAGTGACCTTCAACAACCCTTACTAGGGTTGTGCAATCGTCGCTAGAGTCGGACGATCTTAATTAATGGCCGTTGGCGCCAAATCTAGCTTGTCGACAGCCTTAGCCCTTCGCTAGACTGATGAAGGATTTGTTTTTTTTTTTTTTTTTCAATTTAAACTAATAAAAATTAAAAATATTAATATTAATCACCAAATTGCCCTTTTCAAATGTGTTTTTTACCAAACAATATATTTCTCAGAGTTGCTTCGTAAAGTGTAATTTACCAAATGGCATTTGTATTTAGCCAAAGTCTTTTAGGCTAAACTTGTCACGTCCCAAACCTCGAGCGAGCCAACATTCCACCATGGTCATGCAAATGCGACATTCTCAGGTAGTGTCACCGACCCCATTCATTTCTTATTGCACAAGCGGAACGTATTATAAAACCCCTGACAATGAAATACGGGATAGAAAAGCAGGAAGTAAAATTACAACATAACACTTTCATAATTCAACAGAATTACCAATAGAGGTCTACGGCCAAAAGTCTACAAAAGACCGGCTCTTAAAAAGGAACTGTCCTACAACCTACAAGTCGGACACGCTCCAATCCTTATGACTCCACCTCTGCAACTCCTCAAGGCCAACCAAAGCTATCTAGCTGCTCCGTCCACTAGGGACCTGAAATTTTAATCCCACAACCGGGATGAGACAATGTCTCAGTAAGTTCAACCTCCTAAACTCCTATTAGAAAGAAAGTACGCCCCGGGTGACCCGCTGAATCGCGAATCGGACGCTCTAGTTGCGGGGTCTCCGCAGATTGAAAAAATGTAAAGAAAGGGAGAGGTGGGACCCACAATTTAGATTGTTCTATTATATTTATTTTTTGGGTGTAAATGGAGCTAAAATGGTTGTCAATTCAGTTAGAGCTTTTTTATTTATTTATTATTTATTTCTTAGAAAAGTGAGAAGTCTCAATTTTTATATGACAAGAAAATCCACTTAGGATCCGAGCAAGTCCTTAAACTACTCAAAGGAAAAACAGGCAGGAGAACTGTCCTGGGGTGAGAGTCTCCCGTGCTGTCTCCTGTAAAAGCAGGTTGGGGCCTTGAAAAAGATTCAACCGGCCACAATGCCCTTCTTACAAAGGTGCACGGTCAGCACGTCTGATTCTCGTGAAGCCGATCCCCAGGTAACCAATCCTGGGGTAGGTTCAAGGAAATGATGGTGCTCGTTCGAAGGACAGGGTGGCCGGCCAATAAGTAAAGTAAGTGCTCACCAATCATCTCAGTAGCTCCATCGACCAAATAACACTAAAGCCAAAAATCGAATTGATGATGATTCGAATCAAGAAATAATAAGCACTTGATGGCATAGAGAATCAAACACGTGTTCCATGTGCTATTAACTAATCATGATAAAAAGTACTCATCAATTATCTTAGCAACTCCATCGACCAGATAATACTAAAGCAAAAAATCGAATTGATGATGATTCGTATATGGAATTATCAGCACTTGATGGCATATAGAGTCAAACACGCGTTCCATGTGTTATTGACTACTGATTATCCTCCATTAGAATAAAATACTTTTTTTTTTCTTTGTAGAAAATGCTCGAATATCCCACACTTTTCTTTCAATACCAGGGAAAAGAAATAGACTTAAAAAAGACAAAATTACTAAAATAACTTTTTGAAAATCATGTATCCTTTGATTATCTACTAGCTTAATTCCAATTTTAAAATCAAAAAAATGTGTACTCATTATGTTCTTTTCCTTTTGAGCTTCACTGACTAATAAAAAATTAAAGTAATTTGAGCAATCTGGAATTTGTTAGATAAAGAATTTTTTTTTTTTTTGAACTTTTCGGTATATTTTGGTACATTTATAAATATAGCACAACGAAAATAGACAAAGATAATATATATAATGGAAATGGTTGACCAATAGATGTCTTTCACATTCAACTAGAGAAATGAATAACTTTTTTTCAAATTTTTAGTGGCACTCACAAACACGTCTATTTCGTACCTTCATTTTAAGACAAAAACTCCATTCTTAGCTGTCAGGCAACTCTTGGATCTTTTCATTCGATGCTATCTTTAAATGCACGTCGCACAAAAGATTTTCAACAAAAATCCAGTGCTATGCGAATAGTTTGTCAGCATCTTTGGCTTAGAATACTATTTACCCTATGATGGAAGAAAAGGAAAACTAGAATAAGATGCAAGCTAGAATCTACCCAAACACTTTTGTTTCGCTCCTAGACATTTAGGGAAAAAGTACATACGAATTGATCCTATTCCTCCCTTTCCTCTTCGGTCAGTGCATGCATCAATGCATGTGCAATACGGTCAACTCTATTACTCACGACTTAACAACCCATAATCGTTGTTTATTCAAGAAAAGAAAGAAGAAAGAAATGGTCCATAATTGTTTATTCCCAAAGTAAAAGATGGAATATATTAACAAATTGGGGAATCGAAGGCCGGTGGAGGAAGGGCGGCATGTGCTTTCGAGAGGTTGAAAGATAATTGTGATTGCTTCAATTAGAGATTTCTTAAATCTGCACTAATTTGAATATAGAGTTTTGAGGGATTTAGAAGTGACGTATTCACTAGTCACCAATTAGACTATGATTAAAGCACATGCGCGAATGTTTTCAAATTACACAATTAAGATCATCACCAGAATTTGAAGCTTTGGATATGGGAGGTGAGCGTGCAAAATTTGGTAAAAACTAAAATAAACAAAGATATGGCATGTCTTGCAGGTGAAAAACGCCTCCTTACTTATCAAGTTTTAGAACAAACAAAGATATGCGCAAATGTCTCATCTTCATCTAATTCACATGTCTGATGAGAATTATGTCTTTTCTTGGGATTTAATTATGAGCTCTTTCACATTTTCTTCATGAGGGAATTTCGATAAAGAATGGCGACGTGGACCCAGCCTTAATTGATCGTTCACCCGCATAAAAATATGTTAGGACTATAGCGGAAGTAGTTAAAATGCAAAGGAAACCATGGATGATGCACAGAACCGTCTACACTTGATTTTTAGTCAACACGTTATTAAAGGTAAAAACTCAAGATTAGAGTTTTTGGTTGTGACAGATCTCGTTTCTTGAACCAAAAATGTCATTTTTCATTTCGTTTTCTTTGACCTATCATTTGTAGGTAATTTCACACTCATTTCTAATGAAAATCCAAAGGTCAAAATTTGTCTTTTTGCACAAAAAGTTCCTAATTATTCCTAATGTCACTTTGTCCACAAAAATTTAGAAAAATTAAAAGTTTTGATCATAAAATCAACCTTTAAGTAAAATACTTTTGGTTAATCCTTTGATCAAAAAATTGAAAAATGTTAAAATTCTCTAATCATCTCATTTTAGCTTCAATTTGATTTCGACACCGAAAATTTTGTGAAAATCGATTAAAAACTTCATTTTCAAAATTTTCAGAATTAGGTTGAGAGTCGACAAAAAATAAACTTACTTCCTCTCTAGTTGTATTTTGACTTGGTTTCTTTTATAACATTTGATCAAGAGGCTATTCTAAGATCACTCATGTGACCATTTTGTTGATTTAGCATGTCGGGATAAAAATTGTCTTTTTTAGCGCTAATTAGTAGTCCGAATCAATTCTTCATGAGTTGCGCATTTGCACTTAAAACCAATTCATTTTCTTCAACTAAACCCAAATTCAGGGTCAATTTCGGCAAATTCACTGTGGAACTATCCAATTTGATGGATTTAACTTATTTGAACTTTGGAAATCCATGTTAATGAGCTTCATTAGTGCAATTTAAGTAAGCCCATTCTAAACTACAGTTTAATTTGAAAGATTAAGGTTCAATTTCATCGTTAACCTTCAATTCAATTTCGACATGGAATTTGTACCATCATTTTAGTGTCAATTTGGATACATCAAGTTATCATGAGCATATATGTAATTGAACCAACTGATATCCTATTACTTAACCTTGCTCGCATCCATCTTCAATCGACATCCTCACTCTACCTCCTTTATTCATTTCCCTATGTCTAACACTTGGCCAAATATATAAAAAGATGTTCATTGACTAATTGCCATCTGTCACGACCTCTTTTTTTCTGTCTAGGGGAAAGGGAAGAGGGTTTAGGGGTATTTGCCTAAAAAGGCGGACCAATGGCCCTAGATTAGGCGCGGGCTCTTCCAAGCCCATACCTCGCGTGACGTTGGATTTCATATTTCAATTCTTAACAACCTAAATATTTCTAGGAGTCGCCACTAGCCTATTGGGGTCGGCTAGAAACCAATCGAGACACGGGAGTGGTGTCTCGATTCCTACGCAACCAGAGATTTCTAGGAACGGGGACTTGTTTACGCCAATGTTTCTATTAGAGCCCTTGCGGTACCACTAACTTGGAAAGTTATTTATCTAAATGGCCACACAATTCTTGATTATCAATTATAATCTTTATGAAGCCACTAAGTGTCCATGCAAATGTTTTTGTAGGTTTTTTTTTTTTTAATCTCTAGACTAATCCTAGCATAATTTAGAAGAGAAATTTACACTCAAATTATTGAAAAGCGGTGCGGTAAATAACATCCAAGAAATTGAAATGACTTGAAAGTAATGTGGAAAAGAAAGACCCGATACAAGTCGGGCAAATAATATTACATGGCCTTATTATCACGTCCCAGGACAGGACCGCCGTGAGCAAAATGAGAAGTTAAATATGCATGAAATTACTCTAGATGCATGAAATTACTTAATTAGTTTTAATCTACGCAAAATAGATTATTTACAAAAATGGTTATAAAATACCAAAATATCATTAAATTAAGAAAATGACCTTTTAAAATTAGGAAAATTTCCTAGATGTCATTTCTATCATAATTTGATATCATCCATCATTTTTATAATATTTTTTTTTTGAAATTTTCATATTTTTTCATTTTTTTAAAATTTTTTTTTTTAAAATTAATTCCCTAAACCGATATATGCTAACATTGAACAACACAGCACATGAATATCACAATAATCAAGCTCAAATCAACCATTTCAAGATCGAAACTTGGTTTGGCATTTTGTCGAACACTTGGCGTGCATCAAATCATCTCAAATCAACTTCCTCGGGCCATGTTTGTGGCATTCAATCTTGACCCATGAGCAATCTTATGTGGAACTAAAGCATCAAGATTATACTACCACATGCAATGAGCAATATTAGATAGAAATCATAGCCTACAACACACAAGAACTAAGCTAAAATCGGCTTCAAATATGTGGGTTGAGCTGATTTTGAAATCTGGATTTGAACCAAAGTCAAGCAAACAGGTCGCATGCCCATATTCAAGCCCCAACACTCATCGCATACGAGATCTAAATGAAACACTACTTGATCCGAGTGAAAGTAGGTAACATGAGCTTTCAAATGCAACAAACATCACAGAGAATGACTAACCGAACACATCAAAACAACCTCTCCAAGAAGCCCACATGCAAAGACTACACTGACCAACCAAGAACTAATGTGGATAGGCTTGTTTTTTTGACGATCTCATAGTTCACACGGGGATTTAAAGACCAAACCAAGCTGACCTATGCATCATTTGTACTCCCATATAACATTAATCAAGCTCGTGAAGATAGAAAACACATGTAAAGGGAGTAGCAAGTCAAATACGTATGGCTTTTGAAGAGGCTTCAAACACCCAGAAAAATTTCAGCCTCAAAAATCAGTTTTCCGGGTTGGTATTCCTCTTGATTTTTCACTATTAAAACACGCTCAAAATCGACCAAAAATACATCTAGGATTCTTACCTTACTTCCTAGTTTCTTTTTCAAGTGGATCTTGGCCGAGGAAGCCGAGAAATTATACTCGGGGGCCCATGGAAGTTGGCTTCTTCAACTGGAAATGAGATCTGCAAAAAAAAAAGAACTAACAACGAAGGTTTTCGTTGATCTCTAACATTAGACTTCAAGACGTTTTTTGTTGAAAAAATTGACACCACACCAAACTATATGTATTCTAGTTTGGGTTTGAACTCATGGTTTTCCTCATTTGTCTCTCAACTTTCTCAAAAACACTCCTTTTCTCCACTCGTGACCAACCGGGCTTAGCACTTAGAAAAATTTCAGACTTTGGCCCGCCTGGAGGGTGGCAGGAGGCCTTCCCGATCTCCATTTAGGGGCTTTGGAAAGATAGGAGGCCTGTTGGATTATAATGTCTCGGTTGCTGTTTTTTCTTTTGTTTTTTTCTGCACTTCTTGTTTTCTGCTGTTTTCTGTTTTCTGTTTTACTCTGTTTTTTTTTTTTTATTAAAAAAACAGCCAAGTTCAATTTAGTTATTTGTTTAGTGTTTTTGTTATTTTCTAGGAAGTTAATAGCACGTTTGTGTGCAGTTATGTGTTGCACGTGTGTGAGCAGTTTTTGCTTTGTATTTAGTGGTTGTACTTGACAGTTTCTTCAGAATAGACGTACGCAAGTTTGTGCTCTTTTCTCTCGTGCTTCTCTTCCTCATCTGAAAAATATAGATTCTGGTTTTTTTTTCTTGTTTACTGTTTTTTAATCAAGAATAACAACGGTGGTATCGAGCATGTATGATCTTGAGGGACTGTGAAGTGAAGCAAGTATCGAAGTGTAAAGAAGTTAAAGGGTGATGGAGACAGGGTCGAGTGGTTTCTCTGCGATGGCTTCTCCAAATATTTACTTGGAGAGAATTATCAAGCATGGGCTGTTAAGATGACAGCATTTTGGAGGGTCATGATTTATGGGAAGCTGTGGAGGATGATTATGAAGTTGCTCCACTTCCGATAATCCAACCATGAATCAAATCAAACTTCATAAAGAGAGAGCCACAAGAAAAGCCAAGGCAAAATCTTGCCTGTATGCTGCTGTCTCGCCTACCATCTTTACTAGAATTATGAAGTGTGACTCTGCAAAGGCCATATGGGATTTCTTGAAGGATGAGTACGAGGGAGATGAGAAGATAAGAGGCATGAAGGTGCTGAATCTCTTGAGGGAGTTTGAGAGACAGCAGATGAAGGATTCAGAGTCAGTGAAGGAGTACTCTGATAGGTTAGTTGGGATAGCTGATAAAATCAGAGTTTTAGGGACTGACTTGAAGGATGAAAGGCTTGTTCAGAAGATCCCAGTGTCTCTTCCAGAGAAGTTCAAAGCCACCATAGCGTCTCTGGAAAATACAAGAGACTTACCTGATATAAAACTTGCAGAATTGTTAAATGCTCTGCAGGCACAGGAGCACAGAAGATTGATGAGAAAAGAAGAGTTTGTAGAGGGTGCGCTACAAGCTAAAGTGAAGTCAAATGATGGAGGCAAAGGGAAGAAATGGATTCAGTCCAAAGAAAATGCCGGTGACTCCAAGTTTGTAGCAAAAGAAGGAAATTCTGGTGGGTCTAGCAAATGGAAGATGAACAAAAAGCCTTGTCAATACTGTGGTGGAACTAATCATCGCTTTTTAGATGTTGGAGAAAGCCCGATGCTAGATGCGAAGATGTCATAAGTTGGGTCACATGGAAGCCATCTCGCAAAGAAAAAAATTACCAGCAAAGCAAGAAAAGCACAAGTAGCGGTGAATGAAATTGAGGAAGAGCACTTGTTTGTAGCTTCTTTTTCTAATCTTTTGTTGGGAATGATGCATGGCTGGTGGATAGTGGTCACCCAATCATATGACCGGCAATTCGAAGTCATTTAGGAGTCTAGACAGGTCAATCAAGTCCAGTCGAATTGGCAATGGACAAGTATATCGAAGTGCAAGGGAAGGGTATAGTGGCTATTGAAGGAAATCAGGAGGTGAAGTTGATCAGTGATGTTCTCTTTGTGCCAAATATTGACCATAATCTGTTAAGTGTTGGTCAATTAGTTGAGAAGGGCTATAAAGTGAAGTTCGAAGGGAATGAATGTCTTATTAATAATGCAGATAGCAAAGAAGTGCTAAGAATTCCAATGGAGGACAAGAGTTTCATGTTCAAGCCACAAGAGATGCAACAAATGGCTTTAAAGTGCAAAAAGAAAATGCAGAGATATGGCATAAAAGACTTGGGCATGTTCACGGGAAGAGCATGTCGTTTATGCGAGAAATAGCTTGCGTATGACTTGCCAAATTTGGAGGAGGAATTTCCACAAAGGTGCAGAACTTGTCTTCTTGGCAAGCAAGTCGATTTCCTTTCAAAGGAGGAGGCTGGAGAGCATGTGAGAAGCTGCAATTAGTCCACACGATCTATGTGGACCTATGTCCGAGTCTTCTCTCAATGGTAGCAGTATTTCATTACCTTCACTGATGATATGACTAGGATGAGTTGGATTTATTTTCTGCGAGCCAAGTCTGAAGTTGCTGATGTGTTTGTGAAGTTTAAAGCCTTAGTTGAAAATCAGAGTGGGAAGAAAATTAAAATGCTCAGGTCTGATAATGGTTCTGAGTATACTGCTCACAAGTTTAAGTTGAATTGTGAGCAAGCAGGAATTGTGCAGCAGTTCATTGCTCCCTATTCACCTCAACAGAATGGGGTCAGTGAGAGGAAAAACAGAAGTATTATGGAGATGGCCAGATGTATGATGCAGGAGAAGATGTTGCCTAAGAAGTTCTGGGCTGAAGCAGCTAATACTGCAGTGTTCCTGTTGAATAGATTGCCCACAAAGGCCTTAGAGAGGTCAACACCTTTTGAAGTTTGGTATGGTGTTAAACCTTCTGTGAAAAATTTGAAGGTTTTTGGGTGTTTGTGTTACACTCATGTTCCTGAGGTTAAGAGGGACAAGCTGGATAAGAAGGCAGAGCTTGGAATCTTCATTGGGTACAGTCTCCAATCAAAGGCTTACAGAATTTTTCACCCTATGATAGGGAAGGTGACTGTAAGCAGAGATGTTGTTTTTCTAGAAGAAGATGAGTGGAATTGGATGGAAGGAAATAGTGCAGAAAAACAGCAGTTCGAAAAACAACCCGCAAAGATGTAGAGGTTGATGGAGTTATAGATGGATTGGAAGACAATGTGGATGATTTACCAATGTGAGAGGCACAAGGTCACTTGCTGAAATCTATGAAAGAAGCAATGTGGCAATGCTCGAACCATCTAACTTTGTGGAAGCTAAGGAGGATCGAGGTGGATTGCAAAGGCAATGCAGAGGAGATTGCAATGATCCGGAAAAACCACCATGGGAGCTTGTTGACGAGACCATCCGATAAGAATGTGATTGGGGTTAAGTGGGTGTTTAGAACAAAACTTAATCCTGATGGTTCTGTTAATAAACACAAAGCTAGACTGGTGGTGAAAGGCTATGCACAAATATGGGGAGTAGACTATTCTGAAACATTTGCTCCTGTTGCACGACTTGATACAATAAGGCTACTGTTAGCTATTGCAGCAGAGAATGGGTGGCCTTTATTTCAGTTAGATGTCAAGTCTGCATTTCTGAATGGAGAGCTTGAGGAGGAGATTTTTGTTGAACAACCTGAAGGTTTTAGTATCAAAGGGCAAGAAGAGAGTGTATACAGGTTGAAGAAAGCTCTATATGGACTGAAGCAGGCTCCAAGAGCTTGGTATGGGAAGATAGATCGATATTTGCAGGATTTTGGCTTTGTAAAAAGCTTAAGTGAGTTCACTCTTTATGTCAAGAAGGTGAATCACAGTGTTGTAATTCTGTCACTTTATGTAGATGATCTATTAGTGACGGGGAATGATATGGAATTGATAGAGAAGGTGAAGCAAGATCTATTTGCAGTTTTTGAGATGTCAGACTTGGGAAAGATGTCTTATTTTTTGGGTTTGGAAGTCAAACAGGCTTCATATGAGATTTTCATCTGTCGAAAAAAATACATGAAAGAAATTCTAAAGAAGTTTCAAATGGAAGATTGTCGAAGTGTAAGCACTCCTATGGCTGCTAAAGAGAAGCTGCATAAGAATGATGGAACTGATGCAGTAGATGCTTCTATGTATAGAAGTCTGATTGGGTGTCTCATGTATCTTACAGCAACCAGACCAGATATTCTATTTGCTGTGAGTGTTTTATCCAGGTTTATGAGTAGTCCTAGTCAGTTACATTTGATTGCAGCAAAAAGGGTCTTGAGATATCTCAAAGGAACATTGTTCTTTGGTGTGAAGTTTGAAAAAGGTCAGAAGTTTAATTTGCAAGGGTTTTCTGATAGTGACTGGGCTGGTTCAGTGGATGACATGAAGAGTACGTCCGGATATTGTTTCAGTCTTGGTTCTGCTTGTTTCTCCTGGTGTTCTAAAAAGCAAGAGATTGTAGCTCAGTCTACTGCAGAGGCTGAGTTTATAGCAGCTACTGCAGCTGCAAATCAAGCTTTGTGGCTGAAAAAGATAATGAAGGATCTGTGGTTGAATTCTAGTGATTGCATTGAAATTAATGTGGATAATCAGGCCGCTTTAGCAATATCTCAGAATCCAGTTTTTCATGGCAAAACTAAGCATTTCAAAGTTAAATTTTCTTTCTACGTGAGGTGCAACAAAATGGCGAAGTTAAGTTGGTCTATTGCGAGATCTGAAGATCAGCTTGCGAGACATGTTCACAAAACCACTTCAAGCTGGAAGATTTGAAGTATTAAGAAAGAAAATTGGAGTATGCAAAGCAGAATCGATCCAAGGAGGAGTTTGTTGGATTATAATGTCTCGGTTGATATTTTTTCTTTTGTTTTTTGAACTCTGTTTTCTGCTGTTTTATGCTCTGTTTTTTACTCTGTTTTACTCTGTTTTTTTATTAAAAAACAGCCAAGTTCAATTTAGTTATTTGTTTAGTGTTTTTGTTATTTTCTAGGAAGTTAATAGCACGTTTGTGTGCAGTTATGTGTTGCACGTGTGAGCAGTTTTTGCTTTTGTTTAGTGGTTGTACTTGACAGTTTCTTCAGAGAATAGACGTACGCAAGTTTGTGCTCTGTTTTCTCTGCTTCTTCTTTCCTCATCTGAAAAATATAGATTCTGGTTTTTTGTTTCTGGTTTACTGTTTTTTAATCAGTAACAACAAGGCCTTCCCGATCTCAATTTTGGACGTGCGACCTATGGATGGAAATATCTTTGAGTGAAGTTTAACTCTATAGTTTAAGGTTTTGGCTAATTTTGGCTGCAAGGTTGCGAAACTTTCCCTTTTCTCTCTCCAGGTCGGTCTGGAATTTCTGTGTTTTCTTTTCTGCAGTTGCTTCTGAGGGCTTCTTTGGGGATCGATTCCGAGCTCTCTCCTCTCTCTCTCGTCCCCTATCTCTCATCTCTCGAAAGACCTTGCTTCCATGATCTTATCCCATGAATTGATCAATTTTTGGTCAGGCTTTTTGTCCACCTACCAAGCCTCGCCAACCGAGCTATCCACCCACTTTCCGACTTAGCCAATTTTTCAAATCTTGCAGCTGTTGAGTGTGCCGATTTTGCTGCGATTTTCCTATGCTTGCAGCAGCTTATCCCTGGCAATTTCATCCACTTGCACTACTCATTATGGTCTTCCATCACGTGCAAAGATCAGGCCGGTTGGACAGCCAAGGAGGATATGGTGGGGCCACCAAGTTGCTTACTCAACAACTCCGACTTTAAACCAACTTGAGGACTAGGATTTGACAGCTAGTTTAGGTGCTTTAATCCATGAATTTGGCTGCGATTTTTGATCAATTAGCAAGCCCATGTATAGTAGTTTAAGATCTCAATTGGATTTTGCAATTTTGCCCACCCAAGTTTGCAAAAAGGTCCCTCAAAGTTAACCATTTTCTTATTCGAAAATACCCAATTCAAGGTAAATTTAGTCTTTTTGGCTTGATTTGATTGATTAAAGTTGGCCCAAATTCAATTTCAACTTAATTGGTGACCAAGATGATGATTTACGGGCTCGGGCACAAATTTTGCAAAATTTGCGAATTGGTCCCTCAATTTTTGGAAATTGCATTTTGGCCCCAACTTGCCATTTGAATTCCAATCCGACCTCCTGGGCTTGGCTAGTCACATTTAGATCATTGGCCCCAACTTTTTTTTTTTTTTTTTTTTTTTTCTTTTTTTTATTTATTTTTATTTTTTTTCTAATTAAAAGCATCTTCCATTTTAAATAATCTAGATAATCTATATGCAAATTTGGGCAAAAATTAGGTGTCAACAAATGCGCCCCTTTGGAAGGAAGCTCAAAGAGATTTCTTTCAAAGATAAGGTGACACCTAGCTTTTTTTTTTTTTTTTTACAATAGTAAAATGAAAATGTAAGTGAGCTTAATGTAAAAAGCGTGGTTTAGGGATGTACTTATGAATACTTTGAAAATTGTGGTTTAAGGATATACCCACGAATCTTATGGTTTAAGGCAGTCCCATGAACCTTGTGGTTTAAGGTAGTCCCCTAACCTTGTGGTTTAAGGCAGTCCCATTAACCGTATGGTTTAAGACAATCCCACTAACCGTGTGGTTTAAGGCAGACCCACTAATCTTGTGGTTTAAGGTAGACCCACTAACCTTGTGAATTGCATGATTTAAGGATAACCAAGAACCTGTAGAAAATGCATGGTTTAAGGCTAACCCATGAACCCTTTGAAATTGCAAGGTTTAAGGATAACCAAGAACCTTTTGAAAATGCATGGTTTAAGGTTAATCCACGAACCCTTTGAAATTGCATGGTTTAAGGATAACCAAGAACCTTTTGAAACTGCATGGTTTAATGCTAACCCATGAACCCTTTGAAATTGCAAAATTTAAGGATAACCAAGAATCTTTTGAAAATGGATAGTTTAAGGCTAACTCATGAACCCTTTGAAATTGTAAGGTTTAAGGATAACCAAGAACTTTTTGAAAATGGATGGTTTAAGGCTCACCCATGAACTCTTTGAAATTGCAAGGTTTAAGGATAACCAAGAACCTCTTGAAAATGGATGGTTTAAGACTAACCCATGAACCCTTGAAAATTGCATGGTTTAAAGATAACCAAGAACCTCTTGAAAATGCATAGTTTAAGGCTAACCCATGAACCCTATGCATAGTTTAAGGCTAACCCATGAACCCTTTGGAATTGCATGGTTTAAGGGTAACTAAGAACCTCTTGAAAAAGCATGGTTTAAGGCTAACCCATGAACTTTTTAGAATTGCATGGTTTAAGGGTAACTAAGAACCTCTTGAAAAAGCATGGTTTAAGGCTAACCCATGAACCCTTTGAAATTGCATGGTTTAAGGGTAACTAAGAACCTCTTGAAAATGCATGGTTTAAGGCTAACCCATGAACCCTTTGAAATTGCGTGGTTTAAGGGTAACCAAGAACCTCTTGAAAATGCATGGTTTAAGGCTAACCCATGAACCCTTTGAAATTGCATGGTTTAAGGGTAACTAAGAACCTCTTGAAAATGCATGGTTTAAGGCTAACCCATGAACCCTTTGAAATTGCGTGGTTTAAGGGTAACCAAGAACCTCTTGAAAATGCATGGTTTAAGGCTAACCCATGAACCCTTTGGAATTGCATGGTTTAAGGGTAACTAAGAACCTCTTGAAAATGCATGGTTTAAGGCTAACCCATGAACCCTTTGAAATTGCATGGTTTAAGGGTAACCAAGGATCTCTTGAAAATGCATGGTTTAAGACTAACCCATGAACCCTTTGGAATTGCATGGTTTAAGGATAACCAAGAATCTCTTGAAAATGCATGGTTTAAGGCTAACCCATGAACCCTTTGGAATTGCATGGTTTAAAGGTAACCAAGAATATTTTTGAAAATGCATGGTTTAAGGTTAACCCATGAACCTTTAGAATTGCAAGGTTTAAGGATAACCAAGAACCTTTTGAAAATGCATGGTTTAAGGCCAACCCATGAACCCTTTGAGATTGCAAGGTTTAAGGATAACCAAGAACCTTTTGAAAATGCATGGTTTAAGGCTAACCCATGAACCCTTTGAGATAGCAAGGTTTAAGGATAACCAAGAATCTTTTGAAAATGCATGGTTTAAGGCTAACCCATGAACCCTTAGAATTGCAAGGTTTAAGGATAACCAAGAACCTTTTGAAAATGCATGGTTTAAGGCTAACCCATGAACCCTTTGAAATTGCAAAGTTTAAGGATAACCAAGAACCTTTTGAAATTGCATGGTTTAAGGCTATCCCATGAACCTTTGGAATGGCGCGGTGTAAAGAACCTCTTGAAAATGCATGGTTTAAGGCTAACCCATGAACCCTTTGGAATTGTGTGGTTTAAGGGTAACCAAGAACCTCTTGAAAATGCATGGTTTAAGGCTATCCCATGAACCCTTTGAAATGGCATGGTTTAAGGATGACCAAGAACCTCTTGAAGATGCATGGTTTAAGGTTAACCCACGAACCCTTTGGAATTGTATGGTTTAAGGGTAACCAAGAACCTTTTGAAAATGCATGGTTTAAGGTTAACCCATGAACCTTTAGAATTGCAAGGTTTAAGGATAACCAAGAACCTTTTGAAAATGCATGGTTTAAGGCCAACCCATGAACCCTTTGAAATTGCAAAGTTTAAGGATAACCAAGAACCTTTTGAAAATGCATGGTTTAAGGCTAACCCATGAACCCTTTGAGATTGCAAGGTTTAAGGATAACCAAGAATCTTTTGAAAATGCATGGTTTAAGGCTAACCCATGAACCCTTTGAAATTGCAAGGTTTAAGGATAACCAAGAACCTTTTGAAAATGCATGGTTTAAGGCTAACCCATGAACCCTTTGAGATTGCAAGGTTTAAGGATAACCAAGAACCTTTTGAAAATGCATGGTTTAAGGCTAACCCATGAACCCTTAGAATTGCAAGGTTTAAGGATAACCAAGAACCTTTTGAAAATGCATGGTTTAAGGCTAACTCATGAACCCTTTGAAATTGTGTGGTTTCACTGGAGGAACCTGTGATTCGAGAATATTCTGAAATGGATACTGCACGTCAAATAGTATTCATTATAACAAGTATTCTAGTAGCGAAAGCATAGTAGATGAGGTCAATTTCAACATGTCATTAGAAACAATATCAAAAGTGTATCGGTAATGAGAAGGCAATGATTGTATAAACAAATCAAACTAATTCCAACAACTTGACAAACTCGCAAAACTGTCATCACGCTCGGATGATATCATTAATCATCAAATTCTCTTGGGAGAAAAGTCCTTGTCGAAATGACTCTGACTTATGAGAAAGGTTTGTTAAGTATGCCAAGCAAGGATCCCTAGTCAGAAAGGGCTTCTCGCATATCCTCAAGAAAATGGTTGTTTGATCCCATCTGTTCATGTGGGAAATAAACTGATCACTCAACCTCACTCTTCGAGTGTGCAAGGCTTTGAATCATTCGCAATAAGTACACGCTGATCAATCTAAAAGGTCTTTTAAAAGGACCGTAGTGCAGGTTTGGTCATGGTTTTAGCAATGGATACGCATCATTGGCTATGAAATGAATTAATCATCAATCGACATCTTCGCCGGGTTTACAAGTCAAGAAACCTTAAGAAGAGATAAAAACCTTGCTCTCACTTCTTTGAGCGGCATCTTATTTAGAAAGTCCTAATTTCCACTCGAATTATCCCAATCTAAAGAGACTTTAGGAATAGGTTGTAATGTTGGTTTGGTGAAAGGCTCAAAAGGCTCAACACTTTTTCGAAGAGGGATTTGAGAGTTGGTGATTGTCATGGCATCGTTACTATATCATCCCCCCCTTTTTTTTTTTCTTTTAAAGCACTTGGCTTTTAAAATTCAAATTGTCTCGAAAGTCCTTTGACTAATCATCCTATCATAATGGCTTTTGCATTTGCAATGATTTTCTTTTCAATGCAGGCATATTTTTTTTTTTGGCCATTTTTGCTTTCATAGAGATATTCTTGTTGATGCAATTGTTTTTCTTCCACACTTTTTTTTTTCCGGGCATTGGTCTTGCTTTTACTAGGCACACTGCTTTTTCATGCCCCTTAATTTTCACTTGACTTTTGCTCTTTTGAATTTTTTGAGCTCTTAGGACTTTCTAGATGCTTTTCATATTCTCATATAAACACCAATTGCATTGGTAAAACATGTGCCCTGCCCCCAATATGGGGAGATAATCACCACTCGGGTTTTAGAAATGAATAGTTAGGCTCGATATGGTTTAAGCAAAGGGTATCGGTTTTTGGGTAGAGAAAAGAATGCTCTTCTTCACCTTGGGATGCTTCGAGCTTCCATAAGAATTCACCTGAAGTTACCGCAAAAAGATTTATGCAAGTGAGAGTAAAGAAACCTTTCTCATCTTTCCTCTCCAAATAATGTCAACCCAAACCTTTGTAATTGCCCCATCGTGGGGTGGTTCTTGAACTTCACATTAAAAGTGAGAGTAAAGAAACCTTTCTCATCTTTCCTCTCCAAATAATGTCAACCCAAACCTTTGTAATTGCCCCATCGTGGGGTGGTTCTTGACAGGGGTATTTTGTAGAAAATTCTTCACATTAAAAGGCTCAAATGGGCTAACTATTGTTTCACCAAAAAAAAAAAAAATGGGCTAACTTTTGTCACCTGTAGTGTGTATGATAGAGGAAAGAAATGTCTCTTATCATCTTGATCTATGTACGGCTTGCGAATGAATTCATTGACCTTAAACGACACGGGTTTTCTTTTTCACTCGAATCCCAGAGTGCTTAAAGGACATGTTTAGAAATGGGTTGCCTTTCCTCATCCTAAGTGTTTCTCACTTGGCATAAGTAACATCCCTTTCATTTTTGTTGAGATCATTTGGATGGATTAACCTCCATAGAGAATTTTGATTCGAAATGAGTGATCCATCAGTGGATGGACAATTTAAAGGTAAAGAAGATTTTTGCAAACTTTGTGGAAAACTTGTTTCTTCAATTTCCATTTTTTGTGCTTGTTTCTAGAAAAACACTAAATGTTCTTTCTTGTAATGAAAATTCTCCATTTGTTTTCCTTTTGATTTTAAGAATAAGGGTACTTACCTGTGCCTTAGTAGTCAGGCGACCCTACGAAGAACAAAAAGGAATGTGTTAGTACATGAATCCTCAGGGATCGTAAAACTGGGAACGATACAACATTACCCTTGGTCAGTTTCACCATTTGGGTAGCAAACAACAGCATGAACCTATTGTTTTAAGGCTTGAAGAGATTCTCAGGTCTTTGGTCTCTTTAGTTCGAGCGCTTTCCTCCTTTTGCAAAAGTAAAAGATGTAAAAAAATTTATTTATTTATTTACATTTTATGGCACACTCGTTGCTGTTTCCAAGGATCGAACCTTGGCCGCTTCTGGACCACTTCATTCCCCATACCACCAGGCCGAAGCACTGGTAGTGTCCATGGGGTGTTTCTTTTTTATTTAATTGAACCGGCTCTAGAACAACACATATTTTTAGCCAACTTAGGTGACTTTGACATGTGTTGGCTCCACATGCTTGCTTAGTTAATATGGATTATGCTTAAATCAATTTTCTCGAGTTTGTTCCTCGAATACCGACGCTTCCTGTCAAACAAGGGAACTACGTCAAATAATGAAGTTAGAGAGGGGCATTTTGGAAACGTTACCCTTCTCCTGTGACTTTAAATGTCTTGTGTTTCCTCTTCATGTGCTTTTGCTCCTCAGGTGTTAACATTTCCTTGAAGATCTTGCTTTCAAATGGGCCATTTAGATGTTATCGAATTCACTCATTCTAAGTGGGCATCAAAGATGAAAGGAGAGGGGTACTCCTTGTTTCGACACGTGAGGGCATTACTCCTTGGATGTTTTGCTTCATTTATTCCATCAAAATGGATAGTTGGGCCTTAGCATGCCTTCTTGGTATAAGGTGTTGCTCCATCGGTCAAAGTGCACTTTTTGTGCCGAATCAATTGACTTTGTTTCATCTTGCTTCATGAGTGAGAGTTACCCTACTTTGAGTGACTTGCCCCATTTATCAGCTGCAAGGAAAAAGAGACGTAATATGTTATTTTCATATTCGACATGATTCATTTTAGGAACAGGATACTCCCTTTTACGGCATATCTGATGACTGTGTTTTAACCCATTTCCTTGGCTATGGGGACGGATTTGCTCTCATTTGCAATTCACTTGACAAATGTCTATTCCATTTGAATCTTTCCATTTTTAGAAGTCGGATGACTCAGGCATCGCGTGCCCCCGATTCATTTCATGGCCATTTGCTCCAATTAAAATTTCCTACACATATGGAAACAATGTATTATTTCCACTCTTAGGTACATTAAGTTTAGGAATGAAGTACACCCTTTTTCAAAGTCGGGCAATTCCGCATCTCATCGTATCTTTGTGGAAGAAGGGGAGATATTGTCCTTATGGTTGAATGTATGCCACATTGAGTTAGATAACTTGTCCATATGCGGCTTCATTATGTTGGATTGATGAATCTTCATTTCATTTGAATCCTTCATGCTTTACTCAGTTTCTCGCGTGCCCCTTTTCGGCTAGGTGACCTTTCACCATTTTTGCTGCGTCAACGCATTTCCCACTTCACAATCTATAAACATGGGTGGCTATGTCGGTTTATGAATGAGTTGTTTTGACTTTTGGAACGAACACACCCTTTTCTTTTAGAGATCGTGTGATTCTCGGACCGGGTTGTCCTTCCCATGTAGTCTTGTTGCTTGCCGTAATTTGCCTCACTAAAATCTGCACAAAGTGCAAGGACAAGTCATTCCTAAAATAAATCGAATTTAACTTGAAACGATTACCACCTTTTATTTGAGGACAATGTTTGATGACCGATGCTTGTTTGTGTACATCTACATCTTGAAGTGTTGTCTTGCATACCACCAATAATCATCTCCATACAGGATTGGATGCCAAGAAACCGTTGGAAGTGTAGGGATTTTAGATGCTTCTTGTTCACAACCAACGAAGTAGTTTGTTGCCAAAGAATGTCCACAAATTTCTTCTTCCACGAAGAATGTCAAATTAATATGAGGTCGTCCAGGATGTGGAACTTCATTAGACCAATAGATTTGTGGTCTTCGAGGCCTTGATGATTCTTTTCACACTTAATCACAATGTTTGAATTCATATGTTGTGAAAATATTGAAGTAGTTCATGGCTCAACCAAATATGCCCATAAATGAGCATGAATTGGTGCATCTCATTACTTGTTCTGTTAGGGAAAGGCCCGCGCTTTTGTCAATCTTGAACAAAACCGTCATTTTGCCTGTTTGTCAAAAATGGATGACTGAGTTAGTTGTTGCGCAAGAAATCCCTATTGGAACGATTACAACCTTACCCCCTCAAAGCATCGTTCTATGGATCAACCTGCAAAAGCAATTAAGTGAAGAGATAAAGTATTACGCAAGTTCTTCTTGAAACTCATTTTCACACATTTTGAAGCTAAGGCATAAAACTCAGCCCAGAGGGTCTGTTTGAAACACTTCAAGTGTTTTAAAGAATATAACTTTTATGAACTATAATTTCATTATTAAAAAATGTGAGTTGTATGATTTACAAAAGCATTTGATTAGGTTCACAATTAAAACCCAAAACGCAAAACACGGTTCCTAATGACAATGATAAAGTACAAGAAGCTCTTTCATAGAGGATCATAATAAGCACAATTCTCGTCCTAGCTTTAAAGTCCACTTTTGGCATGGTCAAGCAAGAAGAGTTCAAGGAATGGTTGTCACGCATGACCTGCGAAAGGAAGATAATGTCAGTACATGGATGAAAAATTGATCTTTCAATAAAGCCGCCTCTTACAATGAAATCAAGGCGACGATACCTTCTTCGTAGTATCCACTTACGAAAATTTGGTATTTCATCAAGATTTTATTAGTAAGAGGAGATTTCATTAAAAGATCGATCCACGGCTATCAATTGAATGCCCACTCTGTTCCAAAAGTTTCATACACAAATGGGGCATTGATTTTGAAAGATTAATTTGTAATTTCACTCATGTAAAGGTGAGGTGATTTTTATTTTGAGAAATCAGTACGCAAAATGTGATTTGAGTTTTAATTTTGGAATCTGACCAAGAAAGAATTTTATTGAAAATTTGATTTTAATTCTATGCCCCAAAATGTAATCTTGACTTGGAAGAATTTCTATACAAAATGTGACTTTGAGTTCACAATTGAAAACAAAAACATTTTTTTTATGAGGTTAGATCAAAGGTATTTGAAATGTTTATTTATTAAGAGTGAGAGCCAAGCCTATATCGCTAAGGGCATTCCATTGATTTCCGTGAATCTCAAAAAAATGAAAATTTCAATCCGAAGTGAGCAAGTAGATGCAGAAATCATACTTACAATGGGTGAAGAGACATTTTTTTTTTTTCAATCATATAGACATGCGTATGTAAACTTATGAGGCTTGACGCATAAAGGTGGAATTCTAAAGGCTTAAAGTCCCCATTTTGATTAGATCAAAAGAGTTTTCCCCACTCCGCGCTTACGTTGGACGGTTCTCTTTGTCATTAATCAAAATGAGCGGGACCAAAAGTGGATAACCATGGGTCATTCCCCGCATGGGTTCCATCTTTTGGCACCTTCTATGGGCTTCCTAGTGCGATCGGGGTTTCAGATCGTGGGTTGTGTGTGTAAATGTGTAGTGCTAAGATAAGTATAAAGGCACACACATCGATTGATATCCAAACAACATTTCAATTTCATCCATATAGGCATACATTCCTACGCCTCCCTACAAAAGAGATGGGTTAACAAACACTCCACCCCTTATTACTCCAAACCTACAAAAACATTTAACACATTGTTAGCGGACTAACCTTGTTTTCCACGCGACTTTGACACGCGCTATCAAATGAAGACCATGTTAGTGAACAACCAACCAAGTTATTACGGCCTAAGTCCTCTAAGGTTTGCAACCAAGTCCCCAGTGGAGTCGCCAAGCTGTCACGACCTCTTTTTTTCCGTTCGGGGGAAAAGGAAGAGGGTTTAGGGGTATTTGCCTAAAAAGGCGGACCAATGGCCCTAGATTAGGTGCGGGTTCTCCCAAGCCCATACCTCGCGCGACGTTGGATTTCATATTTCAATTCTTAACAACCTAAATATTTCTAGGAGTAGCCACTAGCCTACTGGGGTCGGCTAGAAACTAGTCGAGACACGGGAGTGGTGTCTCGATTCCTACGCAACCAGAGATTTCTAGGAACGGGGACTTGTTTACGCCAATGTTTCTATTAGCGCCCTTGCGGTACCACTAACTTGGAAAGTTATTTATCTAAATGGCCACACGTTCTTGATTATCAATTATAATCTTTATGAAGCCACTAAGTGTCCATGCAAATGTTTTTGTAGGTTTTTTTTTTTTAATCTCTAAACTAATCCTAACATAATTTAGAAGAGAAATTTACCCTCAAATTATTGAAAAGCGGTGCTGTAAATAACATCCAAGAAATTGAAATGACTTGAAAGTAATGTGGAAAAGAAAGACCCGATACAAGTCGGGCAAATAATATTACATGGTCTTGTTATCATGCCCCAGGACAGGACCGCCGTGAGCAAAATGAGAAGTTAAATAAGCATGAAATTACTCTAATTAGTTTTAATCTACGCAAAATAGATTATTTACAAAAATGGTTATAAAATACCAAAATATCATTAAATTAAGAAAATGACCTTTTAAAATTAGGAAAATTTCCTAGATGTCATTTCTATCATAATTTGATATCATCCATCATTTTTATAATTTTTTTTTTTGAAATTTTCATATTTTAAAATTTTAAAATTTTTTTATTTAAAATTAATTCCCTAAACCGATATATGCTAACATTGAACAACACAGCACATGAATATCACAATAACCGAGCTCAAATCAACTGTTTCGAGATCAAAACTTGGTTTGCGCATTTTGTCGAACACTTGGCGTGCATCAAATCATCTCAAATCAGCTTCCTCGGGCCATGTTTGTGGCCTTCAATCTTGACCCATGAGCAATCTTATGTGGAACTAAAGCATCAAGATTATACTACCACATGCAATGAGCAATATTAGATAGAAATCATAGCCCACAACACACAAGAACCAAGCTAAAATCGGCTTCAAATATGTGGGTTGAGCTGATTTTGAAATCTGAGTTTGAACCAAAGTCAAGCAACCAGGTCGCATGCCCATATTCAAGCCCCAACACTCATCGCATACGAGATCTAAAGGAAACATTACTTGATCCGAGCGAAAGTAGGTAACATGAGCTTTCAAATGCAACAAACATCACAGAGAGTGACTAACCGAACACATCAAAACAACCTCTCCAAGAAACCCACATGCAAAGACTCCACTGACCAGCCAAGAACTAATGTGGATAGGCTTGTTTTTTTGACGATCTTATAGTTCACACGGGGATTTAAAGACCAAACCAAGCTGACCTATGCATCATTTGTACTCCCATATAACATTAATCAAGCTTGTGAAGATAGAAAACACATGTAAAGGGGAGTAGCAAGTCAAACATATATGGCTCTTGAAGAGGCTTCAAACACCCAGAAAAATTTCAGCCTCAGAAATCAGTTTTCCGGGTTGGTTTTCCTCTTGATTTTTCACTATTAAAACACATTCAAAATCGACCAAAAATACATCTAGGATTCTTACCTTGATTCCTAGTTTCTTTTTCAAGTGGATCTTGGCTGAGGAAGCCGAGAAATTATCCTCGGGGGCCCGTGGAAGTTGGCTTCTTCAACTGGAAATGAGATTTGCAAAAAAAAAAAAAAAAAAAAAAAAGAACTAACAACGAAGGTTTTCGTTGATCTCTAAAATTAGACTTCAAGACGTGTTTTGTTGAAAAACTTGACACCACGCCAAACTATATGTATTCTAGTTTGGGTTTGAACTCATGGTTTTCCTCATTTGTCTCTCAAATTTCTCAAAAACACTCTCTTTCTCTCACTCGTGACCAACCGGGCTCAGCACTTAGAAAAAATTTCAGACTTTCTTTGGCCCGCCAGGAGGGCACTGTTTCGGGGGGCTTTAGGAGGCCTTCACGATCTCCATTTTGGATGTGCGGCCTATGGATGAAAATATATTTGAGTGAAGTTTAACTCTATAGTTTAAGGTTTTGGCTAATTTTGGCTGCAAGGTTGCAAAACTTTCCCTTTTCTCTCTCCAGGTCGGTCTGGAATTTCTGGGTTTTCTTTTCTGCAGTTGCTTCTGAGGGCTTCTTTGGGGATCGATTCCGAGCTCTCTCCTCTCTCTCATCTCTCGAAAGACCTTGCTTCCGTGATCTTATGCCCCGGATTCATCAATCTCTTGGTCGGCTTTTTGTCCATCTACCAAGCCTGCCAACTGAGAGCTATCCACCCACTTTCTGACTTGGCCAGAATTTTCAAATCTTGCAGATGTTGAGTGTGCCGATTTTGCTGCGACTTTCCTATGCTTGCAGCAGCTTATCCCTGGCAAATTTCCGTCCACTTGCACTACTCATTACGGTCTTCCATCACGTGCAAAGATCAGGCCGGTTGGACAACTAAGGAGGATATGGTGGGGCCACCAAGTTGCTTACTCGAAGAGCTCCGACTTTAGACCAACTTGAGGACTGGGATTTGTCAGCTGGTTTAGGTGCTTTAATCCATGAATTTGGCTGCGATTTTTTATCAATTAGCAAGCTCATGTATGGTAGTTTAAGATCTCGATCGGATTTTGCAATTTTGCCCACCCAAGTTTGCAAAAAGGTCCCTCAAAGTTAACCATTTTCTTATCCGAAAATACCCAATTCAAGGCAAATTTGGTCTTTTTGGCTTGATTTGATTGATTAGAGTTGGCCCAAATTCAATTTCAACTTAATTGGTGACCAAGATGATGATTTATGGGCTCGGGCACAAATTTTGCAAAATTTGCGAATTGGTCCCTCAACTTTTGGAAATTGCATTTTGGCCCCAACTTGCCATTTGAATTCCAATCCGACCACCTGGGCTTGGCTAGTCACATTTAAATCATTGGCCCCAACTTTTTTTCTTTTCTTTTTTTTTAATCTTTTTTTATATTTTTTCAATTTTTTTTCTATATTAAATGCCTAGATAATCTATATGCAAAAATTTAGGTGTCAACACCATCATGTATTGATAGATTTATTATATGCTAATTAATAATCATTGCTCACAATCATCGATTAGTTCCACCATCATTTACAACTACATTATATATTTGTAGGTGAATATTACATATCTTGCCGATAGCCATGTGGATATCTTCATTAAACTCTTACTTAACCTTACTCGGTATCTATCTTCAATTGACATCTTCACTTTACCTCCTTTATTCTTTTCCATATGTCTTAACACTTGGCCAAATTTATAACAAGATATTCATTTACTAATTGCCATCTTGTATTGATAGCTTTATTATATGCTAATTGATAATCATTGCTCACAGTTAGTTCTGCCATTATCGATAACTACATTATATATTTGTCGGTGAATGTTACATATCTTGCCGATAGCCAAATGGATATCATCATTGAACTCTATATCGGCTCTACATGCGCACCTCTCACACCTAAAGCTTTAGATTTTGGTTAGAATCTTGATTGTGTAATTTGAGAATATTTGCGCACATGTACTAATCATAACCTAATTAGTGACTGGTGGGTACTTCACTTTCAATTACGTTATATTTAAATTAGTGAAAATATAAAGATATCTTTAATTGAAGCTATCACAAATAATTTCCAAACTCTCAAAAGCACGTGTTGCCCGCAATCCACCGCCCTCCAATTTCTCAATTTCTTTATATTTTCCATCTTTTACTTTGCGAATAAACAATGAGGGGGCCATTTCTTTTTTTCTTTCTTTCTTTTCTTGATAAAGAACAATTTGTGGATTGTTATTCATAAGCAATAGGTCAGTATGGCACATGCATCACGCATGCACTAACCGAAGAGGAAAGGGAAGAAAAGGTACGATTTGCATATATTTCATGCATGAGTTGTATAAGAAAATGTTCCTTATCGAAGAATTGATGTGATTTGCAATTCATTGAACTAATTTACTTAAGCTTTTGAGTCCAAGTGGGTCCACCTGAATATGTTTACAGACTTGAACTGAAGACTCCCTCTTGCGAACTCCCATTGTGGAGGTATTGGAGCCAAGAGAAAGGATTTTTGAATTTCGATTTGGTGCTTTTGTGTGTTTGACTTCTATCTGAAATTCTGTTGTTATAGTTCCTTATCTTGTTGGTGGACCTATTTTACATGCACACCTCCCACATCTAAAGCTTTAGATTTTGGTTGGCAAAAGAACGCTTCAAGTTCCAAAACTTACGAAAGTAACACTTAAGTGCCACTTTTTATGAAAAATGGGACATTTGAGTGCCACATCTGGCGAGCCTCGCCGGAAATCCTACGTGACATTTTTTTATTATTAATTTTTTCACTTACATGGCTCGCCGGAATGCCGAATTAGCAAAACATACAAAAAAAACGACATCGTTTTGGCATAATTTAAATTTTAACATAATATAAAAATTAATTAAATTAAATTTAAAAATAATAATAATAATAATAATTATTATTATTATTATTATTATTATTATTATTATTATTATTATTATTATTATTATTATTATTATTATTATTTATTTATTATTTAAAAAAACGAAGGAGGAGAAGGAGGAGGAGGGAGGCAGCCGGCTGCCTCCCTCCTCCTCCTTCCCCATTTAAGAAAAAAATTAATTTAGCCACATTAGTATACAAAATGACGTCGTTTTGTGCGTAGCTCACTGGAAAATTTCCACGTTAGCGTTTTGGCCGGATTTTCTCGCCGGTGGCACTTAAGTGATCCATTTTGCTCTGATTTTGGCACTTAAATGTTACTTTCGTAACTTTTGGCACTTAAATGTCCATTTGTGCCAACTTTTGGCACTCCGGGTCCGGTGTCGATTTTGGTTAGAATCTTGATTGTGTAATTTGAGAATACTTGCGCACGTGTACTAATCCTAACCTAATTAGTGACTAGTGGGTACTTCACTTTCAATACGTTATATTTAAATTAGTGGAAATGTAAATATATCTTTAATTGAAGCAGTCACAAATAATTTCCAACCTCTCAAAAGCACGCGTCGCCCGCAATCCACCGCTCTCCAATTTATCAATTTCTTTATATTTTCCATCTTTTACTTTGTGAATAAACAATGAGGGGGCCATTTCTTTTTTTTTCTTTCTTTTCTTGATAAAGATGATTTGTGGATTGTGATTCATAAGTGATAGGTTAGTATGGCACATGCATCACGCATGCACTGACTGAAGAGGAAAGGGAAGAAAAGGTACAATTTGCATATATTTCACACATGAGTTGCATAAGAAAATGTTCCTTATCGAAGAATTGATGTGATTTGTAATTCATTGAACTAATTCACTTAAGTTTTTGAGTCCAAGTGGGTCCACCCGAATATGTTGACAGACTTGAACTTAAGACTCCCTCTTGCGAACTCCCATTGTGGAGCTATTGGAGCCAAGAGAAAGGATTTTTGAATTTCGATTTTGGTGCTTGTGCGTGTTTGATTTCTATCTGAAATTCTATCGTTATAGTTATGTTGAAAGCGATAGTAGAAAGTGGTAATTTCAACAGGAAGAACAACTTAGGGTTGTGGAGTGTCAAGATGCATGCACTAGTAACAACGCAAGATTTGGGAAAGGCCTTGGATGGCAAGGCTAAGTTGTGAATTAAGAGATTTTATGCATGCGATAATTATTAGATGCATTGAAACTTGATAAATACCACAATAAATACTCATAAAAAGTTGTGAATTAAGATACTTAATGCATGCAATCAAGGATGAAGAGGATGTCCCATCGCCCACCACTTTGACTAGTTTCCTCCTTGAGACAAGACTGATCTTTGCTTGTTCTACATTTCCCCATATTTTACATACCAACCTCCCATATCTGAAGCTTCAGATTTTGTTCATAAATCTTGATTGTGTAATTTGAGAACATTTGTGCATGTGTTTGTGACGACCCAAGCGGCGGTGCGCGGGGAGGAGGGATGGCGGTGCGTCCGCGCCTCGGTCCCCGGACGTGCGCAAGGGAAGGGATCCCTCTCCCTCTTGTCCCACATCGCTTGGGGGGGAGTCCTGGGCCTTGTTTATAAGGCTTGGGTCCCTTGATATGTGTGACGCGTTTTAAAGCCGTGAGGACTCAGTGTCCAAAGCGGACAATATCACACAGTGGGACCCGGGATGTTACAATGGTATCAGAGCCGACTCCCGACAGCGTGTGGGGCCACAGCGAGGGCGCTGTGCCTTAAGGGGGGAGAGTGTGACGACCCGAGCAGCGGTGCGCGGGGAGGAGGGATGGCGGTGCGTCCGCGCCTCGGTCCCCGGACGTGCGCAAGGGAAGGGATCCCTCTCCCTCTTGTCCCACATCGCTTAGGGGGGAGTCCTGGGCCTTGTTTATAAGGCTTGGGTCCCTTGATATGTGTGACGCGTTTTAAAGCCGTGAGGACTCAGTGTTCAAAGCGGACAATATCACACAGTGGGACCCGGGATGTTACAGTGTTCTACACAAACTTACAGGTGGTCGGCTATATTTAAATTAGTGCAAATATAAAGATATATTTAATTGAAGCAATCACAAAAGGTTCCAACCTCTCAAAAGCACATGCTGCCCACTGTCCACTACCCTTTGATTGCTTAATTTCTTAATATTTTACATCTTTTACTTTGAGAATAAACAATCAGCTGGCCATTTTTTTTTTTACTTTTCTTGTATGAAGAACGATTCTTGAGTTGTTAATTCATAAGTGAAAGACAGTATGGCGAATGCATCATGCATGCATTGACCAAAGAGAAAAGGAAGGAAAATGTACAACTTTCATATTATTCACACGTGAATTGTATTAGAAAAAAGTTCCTTATTGGAGAATTGATGTGATTTGCAGCTAATTGACCCATAACTCATTTACTTAAGTTTTTGAGTGAATGAACGTTCACTTGAATATTTTGATGGGCTTGAACTTAAGACTCTCTCTTGGTGAGCTTCCAAGGTACGGGTTTTGAGCTAGCAAAAAGGATTTTCTTAATTTTGATTTGGGATTTCTATGTATCTGATTTCTATCTGGAAATTCTACTGTTGCAACTATTTCTAGAGTGAGACTAGAAAGCAGAAAGTTCAGTGAGAAGAATAACTTTGGGTAGGGGAGAGTCAAGAAAACTACATTATATATCTATCGGTGACTATTCCATGTCTTGCCGATAGCCATATGGATATCATCATTGAACTCTATATCGGCTCTGTGTTGATGATATATCTAATCAAATCAATTGTGTCGATTATAAAGGATTTTTTTTTTTTTTTGTGTAACCACTTCTTCAACCAATCTCTCAATTGATGAGTTTTTTTTAATTGTCTATTGGCATCGGCAGATGGCTTCCTTTGCATTTAAGTACTTCCACTATAATCTTGATGTTTCTTTTGTTGGTGAATGAATAATTTATATGACTAACTCCATGTTTATACACTTTTCTAACATTCCCTCGCGAACAAAACGTGAGAGAGCACATGAATTAAATCCAATAGTAGAAATAATCATCAGACATTGGAATTAGATGAAGATGAGGCATTTCGACCTCGATCAAGGATGAAGAGGATGCCTCCTCGAGACAAGACAAATTTTTGTTTATCCTACTTTTGCCTGTATTTTACATGCTCACCTCCCACATCTAAAGCTTTAGATGTGGGTCAGAATCTTGATTGTGTAATTTGAGAATATTTGCACACGTATACTAATCATAACCTAATTAGTAACTGGTGGGTACTTCACTTTCAATACATTATATTTAAATTAGTAAAAATATAAAGATATCTTTAATTGAAGCAATCACAAATAATTTCCAACCTCTCAAAAGCATGTGCCGCCTGCAATCCATTGCCCTCCAATTTCTCAATTTCTTTATATTTTCCATCTTTTACTTTGTGAATAAACAATGAGGGGGCCATTTCTTTTTTTTCTTTCTTTTCTTGATAAAGAACGATTTGTGGATTGTTATTCATAAGTGATAGGTTAGTATGGCACATGCATCACGCATGCACTGACCGAAGAGGAAAGGGAAGAAAAGGTGCAATTTGCATATATTTCACGCATGACTTGTATAAGAAAACGTTTCTTATCGAAGAATTGATGTGATTTGCAATTCATTGAACTAATTCACTTAAGCTTTTGAGTCCAAGTAATTATATCTGAATATGTTGACAGACTTGAACTTAAGACTCCATTTTGGTGAACTCCCATTGTGGAGATATTTGAGCAAAGAGATAGGATTTTTAAATTCCGATTTGGTGTTTTTGCGTGTTTGATTTCTATTTGAAATTCTGTTGTTACAGTTATGTTTAGAGCGATAGTAGAAAGTGGTGATTTCAATGGGAAGAACAACTTTGGGTTGGGGAGTGTCAAGATGCATACACTATTAACAATCCAAGATTAGGCAAAGGCCTTGGATGGCAACGCTAAATTGTGAATTAAGAGACTTAATGCATGCCACTAATTATTAGATGCATTGAAACTTGAGAAATACCACCATAAATACTCATAAAAAGTTAGTGAATTTAAACACCTGATGCATGCAACTATTTATTAGATGCACTGAAACTTAAAAAGACTCTAAATTGGTGCATCGGTCTTGGAAGCTGAAAATTCATTGTAAAAGGTCATCTAACAGCGGTAGTAATTGACCAAAACAGTCTCTGTTCGTCATGTAATGGATTAGTAGCCTAGGATTTGACAACAAGCTTGTAAATCGAGAACAATGTAATCAATCAACGCCCACGAAATTAATATCTTATCCATCGAATGAATAACCTCTCCGTGTATTCGCTAACTTCAACCTTGAACCCAACTTATTAAGTTGGGCAAAAGAACGCTTCAAGTGCCATAACTTTGGCCAAAGGGACACTTAAGTGCCATAACTTACGAAAGGTACACTTAAGTGCCACTTTTAAGAAAAACGGATCACTTGAGTGCCAATCCGGCGAGAATCCGGCCAAAATGTCGATGTATCACTTTTCCGGCGAACTGAGCTCAAAACGACGCCGTTTTTGCACGCGATGTGGCCAAAACGGCGTCGTTTTGGTTGATGTGGCAAAAAAAATAAAATAAAATAAATAATTAAATTAAATTTATTTAAAATATTTAAAAATAATAATTTTAAAATTAAATTTAGTTAAAATATTTAAAATTAATAATTTTAAAATTAAATTTAGTTAAAATATTTTAAATTAAAATTTTTGAAATTAGTTGAAATATTAAAAAAAAAAAAAAAAGGAAAGTGGGGAGGCGGGCGAGGGCTATCCCTTAGCCGCCGCCGCCGCCACCCCGCCGCCGCCGGGAAGGGCCGGTGACAGCCGGGGGAGGGTCGGCCGGGTCGCCGGCCCTTCCGGCGGCGGCGGGGGCGCGGCGGCGGCTAAGGGATAGCCCTCGGCCGCCTCCCCACTTTCCTTTTTTTTTTTTTTTTTTTAATATTTCAACTAATTTCAAAATTATTAATTTAAAATATTTTAGCTAAATTTAATTTTAAAATTATTATTTTTAAATATTTTAACTAAATTTAATTTAATTATTTATTTTATTTTATTTTTTTGCCACATCGGCCAAAACGACGCCGTTTTGGCCACGCGCGTGCAAAATGGTGTCGTTTTGAGCTCGCCTTGAGGAAAAGTGACACGTCGACATTTTGGCCGGATTTTCACCGGATTGGCACTCAAGTGATCCGTTTTTCTTAAAAGTGCATTTAAGTGTACCTTTCGTAAGTTATGGCACTTAAGTGTCCCTTTGGCCAAAGTTATGGCACTCCAGGGGTCCGCGCGTCTATTAAGTTGTAGAGGAAATAAATTTTTAATTGAATAAATATGAGTGGGTTGGTTTGATCGAGGAAACATAAGTGGAGCTTGAGGGCCGATTGATATAACCCAATGCTCCCACATCAGATAAGAAGTTACAAACTTTAAACACAATCTCATAATATTCAGCGATGATTATGTATAAGAAGTTTCATATCCCAAGACCATTCGCATAACGACACAGCAGCGATGCGCTTCTGTTGATCCGTCATCTCTGTCTTCAACTATCTTGTTGGTGGACCTTTTTTTTTTTTTTTTTTTTTTTGTTAATAGCACTCCTTCAAATAGTCAACCGAAATCTTAGAGTCGCTGGTTATCAATGACTTTATTAATCAGTTTTTACTAAATTTTGATGACTTCGTCCATGACTTCTACGTTGCGTATTGCTGATTTCCTATGCTGTTGACATACTAGTAGGTTGTCAATTGTCTTCCATAATCGTGACTTCAAATTTTAACCATTTTTTTTTTTTTAGGTCTATTGAGCTCATTACTTGCCAATGATAGCTTAAAAATTGGTCATCTTTTTGCGTCAACATTGAGAATAAGAAAAGCCCAACCCGATCGGGTTGACTTAGGGACTAAGTAATATATAAATTGACAGATTGATATCATCATCGAACTCTATATCTGACCAAATTGATTGTGTAAATGATATATCCAGTCAAATAAACTCCATGTTGATTATAAAGAATTTGTTATTTTTTTTTGTGTAAACACTTTCTTCAACCGATCTCTTAATTGATGAGTTCTTTTTATCATCTACTGGCGTCAAGCAGATGGCTTCCTTTGTATTTAACTACTTCCACAATAGCCTCGACGTTTCTTCTGCTGGTGAACGATGAATTATATGACTAAGTCCACGTTTCTACACTTTACTAACATTACCTCGCAAACAAAACATGAGAGAACACATTAATTAAATGCCAACAGTAGATATAATCATCAGACATGTGAATTAGCTGAAGATGAGGCATTTTTGATTCTTGGATGAAGATGATGTCCCCATCACACCCCCTCCACTTTGACAAGTGTCCTCCTCGAGACAAGACAAATCTTTGTTTATTCTATATTTTCCCATATTTTATGGATGCACCTCCCATATTTGAAGCTTCAAATTCTGGTCATAATCTTGATTGTGTAATTTGAGAACATTCGCGCATGTGTTTTAATAATAACCTAATTGTGACCCGCTATATTTAAATTAGTTCAAATGTGAAGATATCTTTAATTGGAACAATCACAAATAATTCCAATCTCTCGGAAGCACATGCCATCCACTGTCCACTGCCCTTTGATTCCTCAATTTTTTCATATTTTCCATCTTCTACTTTGTGAATAAAAATTAGCAAGCCATCTCTTTTTTTTTTTTTTTCCTTTTTCTTGGCTAAACAATGATTCGTTGTTAGTTCGTAAGTGATAGATTAGTATTGCACATGCATCATGCATGCACTAACTAAGGAGAAAAGGAAGGACTACGTACAATTTTCATATTATTCACACGTGAGTTGTATTAGAAAAACTAGGGATTAAATCTGGGAAAACTAAAATAATAACAGAAAAAAGTTATTTTGTTTATTACACAGAAGTAGGACACTGCTGACCTAACAGAAGAAGAGAAATGGTTTAACATAAAAATGAAGGCATTAAAAAAGTCCGCATCCGTCATTTTGTCACTGTCCATTTCTATTTTTGTTTCATGGTGTCGCAATCTAAATTTTGGGTGCACCACCTAAGTTTAGGCTAATGGACTACTAAGTCTTTAAACTTAGCTCAGACCCTCCCAAGCCCATATCAACTTACGACTTAAGATTCAAATATTTAACACACAAATGATTATTATCCAGGAGTTGCTACTAATCGATTTACGGTAGGTCGATTAGACACCTAAGTAAAATAATGAGAGAATTATTTTACTCCTACGAACCAGAGACTAAGGATATGGGGACTTGGTTACATTAGGGGCGCGTTTGTTTGTGTCTCTGTTCAAAAATTGTTCTAGAGAACAGAAATAGAAAAAGCTATTTCTGTTCCGGGAACAGTTTTTGAACAAAAGAACGCGTTTGCTAAGTGTAAAAAATTATGTTCTTGAAATTAAAAAAGAACAGAAACACGTTTGGTAACTGTACAAAATTTATGTTCCAAATTTTCAAAGAATGCTTTTTTTTTTAAAAAAAAAATAAAGTTTAAACTTGATATTGAATTCTCATTCTCATGAAATGCTCATTAATTTAATTTTGTTCATGGTGAGTGAAGACAAACATTTTGAACATGATCATATGTGCATACTTGGTAGAAAATTTTGTAAGTAAAGTTTGTATCAAATTTTTTTCAAGTGCTTTTTTTTTTTTTTTTTAATAAAGTGTAAACTTGATATTGAATTCTCATTTTCATGAAATGTTCATCAATTTAATTTTGATCATGGTGAGTGAAGAAAACTATTTTCAACATGGTTATATGTGCATACTTAAAAGAAAATTTTATAAGTAAAGTTTTTTTTTTTTTTTTTTTTGATGACCCAGGGAATCCGCGTACCATACCAACACAGACAGCCTCGATAGGCCCAGGGTGATGGAGGGTAAACCCTGGAGCCCCACGGGAGGACCCACCACCCCTGTGGAACGGGTAAAATGCCAAGCGTCTCCGCGGTGAGTCGAATCCTCTCCCTCCTAGAAGAGGTCAGTGGGTCCCCCCACGGTGGGGAAGACTTACCAGCGGAGCCACTGCGGCCAGTGGTATTTTATAAGTAAAGTTCATACAATAAGAACTAGCAAAAAGAAGAGTATCTTATACATCTCAACATGAACCCTTCCATACATGACATCACAATAATGAAGCAATATAGTTCATTGTTCAATTTCATCACATTGAATACTTAAAAACAATATTACAAAAGTTGGAAACACAAAGTCAACAAATCTCACGCATATTGTGATCCCTTGCCATTTTATTTGCAATACTTATCCTAAGCATGTTTATCCCAAATGCCTGCCCATGCGATGTATCATCTGCAACCTCCACTTCCGTAGGTCCAAATGGATACTCCGGATCTCCATATAGGAAAAAAATTCTGTCCATCCTATCTTGATTACGAATGTAATTATGAAGAGCACAACATGCAATTACAACAAGTGCTTGCTTTCGAATTGTAAATGGAGGCCTATGTCTCAAAATGGTGAAGCAATTCTTTAATGCCTCAAATGACCTCTCAATTACGTTTCTTAGTGAAGAGTGCTTATAGTTGAATAACTCTTTTGCTGTTTTTGGCCGTCTCCCACTCCCTCTATATTCGCTGAGATGATACCATTCCTTTCTAAATGGAGTTAAAAATCCGGGAAGTGCTGCATAACCGGAATCTACCACGTAGTATTTCCGTGCAACATGATCTATATAAATTTGTTGTGATATTCAACCATAATATAATCACAAATGTCTATATAAACAAAGTAAATACCGGTGGTGGTCGGGAAAATTGCAATTGAGGAGTTTTGAGTGCTGCCGAAAGCACTCGATAATCATTGGCAGATCATTCCCATTCAGCATACACGAAAGTAAATTTCATATCAAATGAGCAAACATACAACACATTCTGGGTGGTAGTCCCTCTTCTGCCTCTAAATCGAACCTGCTGAGACGTCGGGATAATAGCATTTATATGGGTGCCATCCATAGCACCTACGTAGTCTTGTCAATTTATTAACAATATAAGATTATATAAGATTATGAAGTACATGTATTTGACGGTATAAAGTCGATATATAAATCATACCTTAAAGTAGCATTTATGACTAGGATCTATAAGAATTTCTTGTGGGATGACATCAAAGGACAGTGGTTTGATTATCTCTTTTGAAAGTTTCATAATTGCTTTCAACGCTTTGTTGAAATACTTACTAATCGTTTCTCCAGAATGTTGAAATCTCTCACATAAATCTCTATTTGAGCTACCGTGACAAATCAAAGATAAGAATATCCCAATTTGTTCATCTATTCGAACAAATCGACTATCTTTTAACCAAACCCTTACTCTCATTAAATCACGTAAATTCAGAAAAACATGTCTCTCCATCCTGAAGGCTTCATATATCCTATCTGAATGTCCATAAACAATCTCCATTATCCATTCGAATCCTAATAATTTAGGGCGCGCATGACAATCATTCTGTTTCTGGAACAGAAATAGATTTTTCTATTTTTATTTCTAGAAGAGTTTCTAAGCAAAAATAACCGTTTGATAACGACACAAAATTTCTACTCTAAAAATAGAAATTCGTTTGATAACGACACAAAATTTCTTCATTTCGGACGGCGGTGGTGACGACCGACGACCTTTAATATAAAAAATAAAAATAAAAAAGATTTAGTAACAAAAAAAATAAAGAATAAAATAAAATAAAATAAAATAAATCATAAAAAATAAAATAAAAATATCATTTTATTTTAAAATAAAAATATCCTTAAAAATAAATTTATTTGGCAAAACACTCAAGGCAAATAAAAATAAATTTATTTTTATTTATCATAAATAAATTATTTTTAATAAATTTTTAATAAATTTATTTTTATTTTTAAATGAATAAAATGAATATATTATTTTTATTTTTAATAAAATGAGGAGAGGCAGATGAGGAGGAGACAGAGACGTAGAGGAGATGAGGGAGGACTCACCGAAATTAGGGTTTAGTGGGAGAAATTATTTCTGATTTCTCTTCCAGAAATTAGAAGTAGAAAATTTCTATTTCTGATTTCTCTTCCAAATCAATTTATAGAATATAAATTTATTACAAAAATAGAAAAACTGAGTAAATTTATTAAACGGGTTTCTATTTTAGAAACAGTGTCGGAATAGAAAAATTATTTCGAAACAGAAATTTTGGTTATCATGCCCCCTTCTTCGTCCCTAATGGGTTCTCTTATATGCACGGATGTGTCAATCGCAACCGTGCACAACCACGCTAGCAATATGTGAAGATCATCATCATCCAAGAATTGTTCAACTGGTTCTACCTATTCACTAGATATACTATTTGATCCCTCTTCCATAGTACCTATACCATCACAAAAATATAAAAATATCAATATAGATTTTGAAAATATATCCAATAACAGTTAATAACATAAGTCATAGTTTCAACAAAAGATGCCATTACATATAAGTACCAAGAGTCTCAACACTAATATCTTTAAAAATTAAATATTAATGGATAACATAAGTTATACAGTCTAATGAAACCTCATTCAATCTATAATATATTTCCAAACATCTAATAAAGATGATAAAGAAGTCCATTTCTCTTTCCAGGTGGGGATTTAATGAAAGCCACCCTCCATGAGGCACTATCACACGCTCGTTCCACTGCTTTATTGTAAACATCTTGGTCTATCTCAGGCATACTAATTAGAATATCCATCACAGCAGCTACGGAGAAAGGGTCTACAGGTGATGGCATAACCTCAGAGGCTGCAGAGCTATTACCAGATTGACTTGACCTAACTTTCAAAAAGTCTTGTATGGCTTTGCAAGTGTCATCAATACTGTTTTGGTTACTCTTCCTTCTCCTCTTAGTATTTGGAGTCCTATCCAATTTGTGCTTTCCACGAGTTGAAGTTGCAGCATTGTTTGATGTAAAGACTCTCTCATTAATGTGGTGATCACTGAAGTCATCTGTATGGCCACCACCATTATCACCATATGCATTGCCACCACTGTTGTTACCGCCTACATTGCCATCACCATTGTCATCTTCCTCTGACACCGTCAAATCTTGAGCATTTCCTATGACGTATTCCCCACTAGCATATGTACCACCAAATACAATACATAGCTCGGGATACTGAGGAAATCCATCCTTTTTTAATTTTGCCCACTCAACATTCTCCTACAATTTTCACAATAATGACATTTCAGCAATATAATAATACATTTTAAAATTTACATATATAATGACATCAAAATGACCAAAAAGTTAAAAAGATACCTTGATGTGAGATTCCCAAATACTTAGATCGTTGACAACAACTCTTTTATTCACATTATCCCAACCAAATCCAGATTGAGACATAAGTTTCTGAAAACTGCTATACTGCTTTCTCAGTTTGTTTACTTTGTTCCTCAGCTGGACCATGCTATATTGGCATTCTATCTATCTAACGAATTCAGTCTGTATATTCCTCCACCCTGCTTTGTTGAAAGTAGAAGATGTGCGATTTCCCTTTTTGACCCCATCCACCAACAAACCGATAAATAGGTTGGTTTAGACTTGGTCCACTTTGCATTGAATGTCTGTCTCTCAGATGCCATTTAATCTTTGACCGGTTGAGCAGTATAATGAGTTAAATCAATAACATAATACTATACATGCCATACATAAAATCATTCTCAAGAGATGCAAGCGGAGAAGACTATAATGACAAAATTGACAATTCTTGAACTAACTTGTATAAAACAGATCATAAGTTGCATTTTGAGCTACAAGAACTAAATAGTACTATGACTATCATTGATCAATGAAACCGAATGCTCAAAATAAAATAAAGAGCATTGTGAGAAACCTACCATGTTAAAATATAGGTCATATTTCAAACACTACAATAAAAGGAAATGTGAAAAGTTCAATTTTACTCCAAATGAACCTAAACAACTACTCTCTCCAACCTGCCTTTGAGCTATGAAATCCAAATGATCAGCCTGAGCATTTCATTGTAATGCTAGATATAATATGCAACCATGAAATTCATCCAACACAAGGCAGCATTACCCTTGGTTCTTACCTTCAAACACAAAAAGAAGTTCTTGAAAGTGGCTCCAGTCCTTCAATGTTTCCTTTGTAAGTTTCTCAACTAGAGTCCCTCTCTGTCAAAAAGATAGCTCTCATGGTGATTTTGGATGACCCATAGTTCCTCAGCATAGTCTAAAGAAATTTACCGCCGGGTCTCTCGAGCGAGCAAAGCAGCGATGCTCGCTCGAGCGAGCAAAGCAGCGAACTGCTCAAGCAAGCAGAGCGTTGCTGCTCTGCTCGTGATGCTCGCTCGAGCGAGCAAAGCAATGACACTCGCTGTCACGCCCCGACTCTCGGTCACGTGACCATCCTTCAAGCTTGGTCGATTTTATAATGCGATATCCCAGGACTACATATCGCCGACCCTTTTCATTTTTAATAGCACATGCGGAAGCAGTTATAAAATCCCCAGACAATAAAGCAATGGGATATACAAGTAGGACTAGGAAATTGAACCTGAAAACCAACACTCTTATGATCATATACAAGCCCTACTAAAACGATTGGTTTCTACTCAAATTGATTCTATAGTAAATGTCATCAGGATCCTACTTTGGATCATCCTCGGGGTTCTCCTTCAGATACTCCTCTTCTTTCCTTCTTCTCAGGTTCTTCATCAGAGTCCTGAAATGTTTTCCCCAAATCGGGATGAGACTATGTCTCAGCAAGTTCTACCACGCTAAGACCCGATTAGTAAACTAATACACCTTAGGGTTGCCTATGCACAACATGAGTTAGAGGACTTACCTGGGCTTCAGATTCCACCTGCATATTAGCACAGATCAAATAGGCACCCAAGCAATCACATCACAGATCGAAGCATCAATCAAATCGACCTAGTCGATTACACACCAAGAAGACCACTCACGGTCATCTCCATTCAATCATTCAATTCACAACATCAAACCAAGGCAATGAATCACATCAAGTCACACTCAGATCGAATCATCGATCAATCGACCTAGTCGATTACAAGTCAGTCGAATCATTTCTAGGTCATTCACTCTATCCCACATAACCTCCAATAGTACACTTAGTCACAGAGCTCCATCAATGCTCTCGAGCATCGATTTCGCCAAGGTGACATAAGTATCAGACGGTCTACGTGCGTTCTTTAAGGCTCCGTTTTCGCACAGTGATATTCCTCATCACCGAACCACGCCCGTCATAGGTCACAAATCACTGACAGTCTACGTGCGTTCTTTAAGGTGCCGTTTTCGCACAGTGATATACTTTATCACCGAACCATGCCTGTATATACTTCGTACTTGATCGGTCTCAGCCAATAGAATTCTTAGTTAGCTCTCACCACTCTCTCCACTTACAGCTCAACAAGGCATTACAATTGCTAACTAGCCATACTCGGCCATCTACCAATCTATAATTCAATATCACTCAATTTCAATCAATTTAGGGTAAATAGCTAAAACATTACAATTTATTTAATTTCATACAATGTAAAGCTCAAATAAATAAAAGGACTACGCCACGACAATTAGCATGAAATTTCGGTCGTCGATTACCTCAGCATTAATTTTTGAAAAATAAATAATTAATAAATATTAAAAATTCCATTTAGCTCAAAATAAAGCCCAATTAAATAAACGGACTTCACCACGGTCATCAGCATAATATTCTGGTCACTGGCCATCCCAATTGAATTTTCGAAAAATAAATAATTAAATAATTAATTTCGAAAATTAATATTTAATTCCTAAAAATACCACTTAGGCCCGAATTGCCTAATTAACACCCAATAAGGGTCGGGAAAAATCCCACAAAGCATTCAATAAATACTATAGACAACTCTCTATCTAATTACACTAATCAAACAACTACTATGGAATGAAATTAACTAATAATCGCTAATCCATTATAATCTAACAACCTAATTACATTTAACTAACACTAATCAACCTTTAAGTGTAATTAGCAAACTAAGAAGGTTTTAGTGAGTAAAACTCACTCAAAACAACGGGCTTGACGCGAGGATCAACTTTCCTCAAAGCGGGCCGAGCATCCGAGCTCGGGAAGACGGCCAAAACGGGCCTAACAGTTGCTGTCATACCCATTTTTGCAACCTTTTGCTCGTTGCTGGTTGGGACAATTCTGGGGTCGATTGAGGCGGCCACGAGTGGCTGAAGGCGAGGCGGAGCTCCGACGAGCTAAGGAGGGGCCGCACGGTGGCCGGAGGTGGCCAATCCGCCGCCTGAATGGGTCGACCAGCACCCTGCCTGGACGCACGAGCAGAGACCGGCAGCTGAGGAGGGTGAGGGAGAGGCGGAGGGCAAGCGCGCGCGGCCGAGGAGCAGCGACGGCGTGCGGCGTGAGGCGGCGATGACGGTCTTGGCTCCGGCGTAGCGGCAGCCCTTCAATGCAGCTGACCTCTGTTTCTGGTTCTGCTTTGATCGAACAAGAAGGGCGGAAGAGAGAGGGATGGAGCTGGGCGAGAGAGCGACCAAGGCGCGCGGAGGGCAACCGGTGAGCGGTGGAGTACGCAGGCGACGCACGGGCGAGGCGGAGCAGCGACGGTAGCTCCGGTTTTCTCCTCTCGGCGCTGTTATTCTGCTTCTGTTTCTACTTCTCTTTAGTCGAACAAAACCGAGAAGGAGAGGAGGAGAGAGAGTGTCGAGGGAGTGAGACAAAGATAAGAGAGAGAGTAGATAGGTTTGAAAAGTTAAAAGTAAAAGTGAAGGGGAAGCAAAGTGGAGGACAACCATGTATTCGGTGGAAGGGGGCTCACGCACGAGGGAAAAGAGAGGGGGAGAGAGAGAGAAAAAGAAAAAGAAAGAAAGAAAGAAGGAAAGAGAAACTTGTGGGAAAAATAGGGGAAAAGGTGTTTGGCCAAATAGGGAAAGGGAAATGAGAATAACTTCAAAAGAAAGAATTTTCTCAAATAGAAAATTCTTGATCCAATTTCTTTTGAATAAGCTCAATTAATCCCAAAGGAAATTCCAACTAGAGTTCTTGATTTCCCCTTTTTCATTTCCGCATCCAATTTCCCTCTTGAATTTCTCTCAAAAGACTTTCATAAAATCAATTGATGTCTCACTCATCAAATTGATTATTTTCCTCATCCAAAGATCCCTCACGCTTCCCAATTTCATAATCCTTGGCTTCAACTAAACAAAAACAACCCTATTTATCCAGTCGAAATTAGAACCCGAAAATCTGAATGTCACACTCGCTCCCACGAGGAGAGCGTTGCTGCTCTGCTCGCGATGCTCGCTCGAGCAAGTAGAGCAGCTCGAGCGAGCGTCGATGCTCTGTCGAGCGAGCAGAGCAGCTTGAGTGAGCGTCGCTGCTTTGTCGAGCGAGCAGCCGTCACCCAGATTTGCCACAGATCTGGGCGAGCAACGCTCGCTTGGGGCTCGAGCACGAGGGCTCGCTTGAGCGAGTGTCTCCTAGATCTAGGCAAGCGCTGGCTAGAGCGAGCTATCGCGCTCAAGCCCCGAGTAGCCGTCGCCCAGATCTGCGAGGGGTGGCTCTCGCCGAAGCCCTCGTCAAATGGTGAAGGAGGAGTAGTAGCGGTGAGCGCAGAAACTTACCTCGAATCAGAAGCTTCAGCCGGTGAAGGAGCAGCTGCTGTCGACGTCGGAGAGTCTGCCAAGTGGGGAGGCACCGGAGAGAATGACCAGTTGGGAGGCGCCGGATCAGTCAACGATGGTGAACCTGTGAGAGACGCCGGAAAAGGGAGAGACTCGCGTAGGGCACAAAAGCGGAAACACAAAAGAAACAAGTTTTTTCGTTTTTGTTCTTTTCGGCCCTTCAAAAAGTGTTTACGGAACAAAAAAAAAAAATAACTTTTTTTGTTTCTTTTTTTCGTTCCAATTTTGTTCCTGGAACAAAAAAACAGTTTTTGAACAAAAACGCAAATAAACGCGTTTCTGTTCTTTTTTTGTTCATAAACAAGAAAAAGAACATAAACATGCACGCCCTAGATTTCTCTAATGCCCTTTTGATACCATTTCTTTTTAATTTTCAAAACTGTTTTTACAGGCAACTTAATTTATTTTAACCTAAATTACTATCATGCAAATATGGTGACCACACGGATGCTCATCCACAATTAAACATTCAAATAAATAAATAAATTGCATCTAAAAGACTAAACACACAAAAGCAAACAATTTGTTTTTTTTGTGGGTTTTCTTGGAATTAGAATTTTTTTTTATAAAACATGCATTTTAACTACATAACCTAATTTTACTAATGAGCAAATTCTAAGTAAATGAACCTATTATGCAAACTAATTAACATGCACCTAATATTTTTTGTATTTTTTATTGAAATTCGGAATTAATAAAAATCCTAATTAAACTATCTAAAAAGGGAATAATTTTCTAATTTATTTTAGCAATTAATTTGACTTAAACCCTAACCTATCATAGAAAAATATTTTTTTTTTAGAAAAAAAGAGATAATTAAAATGTGCAAATATTATCAAAAACCCTATTAAAAAAATGTTATTTAGGTCCAACTCTAACCTATTTCAAAAATTATCTAAAAATGCAATCCTAAAAAAAAATGTAATCCTAAAAATGCAATCCTAATTTACTAAACCTACATGCTCTTATGCGGGATTTTGATTTTTTTGATTTTTGACTTTTTTTTTTTTTTAGTATTTTTTCCAAGACATTAAATCTAAATAATCAAGATATTTAACAAATAAATGATTAAAATAATCAAAAAATAACCCATTGTTTCACGAGTTAAATTAATGATTACTCTAACCCTAAACATCAAGACATATAAAAAAAATCAAAATAATTAAAAATCTGATCTGAAGTCCTACAAATCAAATTAATAATTATAATGATTTAACAGTTAAAATACTATCAAAATGCCCAAAAATTTAATATAATTAAAAAAAATGATCCGACATCTTACGGATCAAATTAATAATTACAATAATTTTGGACAAAACCTCTGCGGCTAATGCCTACAAGATTCATGAAATGAGTATTGATATCCAATATTACAATTTAAATACATGAATAAATAAGATAAAGGAAAAATAAATAAAAATAAACTAAACTAAACTACCTAAAGGGGACAAGGAGAAAGCGATGTCGACGGGGGAGCGGATTGCAGGCGGAGGCAGTGGCGCGGAAGGAGCTTCGAGGGGAGGCAGCAATGGCGTGATCGTGGAGAGGGAGGCACGTGTGAGTGGATGCCGGGTATGGAGTTGATGCGGGGGCTCGAGCAACGGTGACCGGCATCGGACAGTGGGCTGCTGCAGGAGGCGAGGGGGAAAATCGGCATCGCGGCGGGGTGTTGTTATTGATCAAAACAATAAACAAGAAACAGAAAACCAGAATCAATAGTTTTTGAATGAGGAAGAGAAGCACAGAGAAAACAGAACACAAACTTGCGTACGTCAGTTTTCTAAGGAAATTGTCAAGTACAGGACAACTTAAACAAGAACAAAAACTGCTCACAAACCACACACACGTGCAGCATATAACTACACCTAAACGTGCTAATTCACTTCCTAGAAAATAGCAAAAAACACTAAATGCACTTGGCTGTTTTTTAATAAAAAAACAGAGGAAAACAGAGTAAAAAAAAAATAGAAAACAGCAACTGAGACATTATAATCCAACAAACTCCTCCTTGGATCAGTTGTTGCTGCATACTCCAATTTTCTTTCTTAATACTTCAAATCTTCCAGCTTGAAGTGGTTTTGTGAACATATCTGCAAGCTGATCTTCAGATCTGCAATAGACCAACTTAACTTCGCCACTTTGTTGCACCTCACGCAGAAAGAAAATTTTGACTTTGAAATGCTTGGTTTTGCCATGGAAAACTGGATTCTGAGATATTGCTAAAGCAGCCTGATTATCCACATTAACTTCAATGCAATTACTGGAATTCAACCACAAATCCTTCATTATCTTCTTCAGCCACAAAGCTTGATTTGCAGCTGCAGTAGCTGCTATAAAGTCAGCCTATGCAGTAGATTGAGCTACAATCTCTTGCTTTTTAGAAGACCAGGAGAAACAAGCAGAACCAAAACTGAAACAATATCCAGACGTACTCTTCATATCATCTACTGAACCAGCCCAGTCACTATCATAAAATCCTTGCAAATTAAACTTATGACATTTCTTAAACTTCACACCAAAGAACAATGTTCCTTTGAGATATCTCAAGACCCTTTTTGCTGCAACCATATGTAACTGACTAGGACTACTCATAAACCTGGATAAAACACTCACAAAGAAATAGAATATCTAGTCTAGTTGCTGTAAGATACATGAGACACCCAATCGGACTTCTATACATAGAAGCATCTACTTCTGTTCCATCATTCTTCTGCAGCTTCTCTTTAGCACCATAGGAGTGCTTACACTTCGACAATCTTCCATCTTAAACTTCTTTAGAATTTCTTTCATGTATTTTTTCTAACAGATGAAGATCTCATATGAAGCCTGTTTGACTTCCAGACCCAAAAAATAAGCCATCTTTCCCAAGTCTGACATCTCAAAAACTGCAAATAGATCTTGCTTCACATTCTCTATCAATTCCATATCATTCCCCGTCACTAATAGATCATCTACATAAAGTGACAGAATTACAGCACTGTGATTCACCTTCTTGACATAAAGAGTGAACTCACTTAAGCTTTTTACAAAGCCAAAATCTTGCAAATATCGATCTATCTTCCCATACCAAGCTCTAGGAGCCTGCTTCAGTCCATATAGAGCTTTCCTCAACTTGTATACACTCTCTTCTTGGCCTTTGATACTGAAGCCTTTAGGTTGTTCAACAAAAATCTCCTCCTCAAGCTCTCTATTCAGGAATGCAGACTTGACATCTAACTGAAATATAGGCCACCCCTTCTCTGCTGCAATAGCTAATAGTAGCCTTATTGTATCAAGTCGTGCAACGGGAGCAAATGTTTCGAATAGTCTACTCCTCATATTTGTGCATAGCCTTTCACCACCAGGCTAGCTTTGTGTTTATTGACGGAACCATCAGGATTAAGTTTTGTTCTAAACACCCACTTAACCCCAATCACATTCTTATCAGATGGTCTGTCAACAAGCTCCCATGTGTGATTTTTCTGGATCATTGCAATCTCCTCCTGCATTGCTGCAATCCACCTCTGATCCTCCTTAGCTTCTACAAAGTTAGATGGTTCGAGCATTGCCACATTGCTTCTTTCATAGATTTCAGCAAGTGACCTTGTGCCTCTCACTAGTAAATCATCCATACTGTCTTCCAATCCATCTATAACTTCATCAACATCTACATCTGTTGCAGGTTGTTTTTCGAACTATTGCTGTTCTGCACTCTTTCCTTCCATCCAATTCCACTCATCTTCCTCTAGAAAAACAACATCTCTGCTTACAGTCACCTTCCTTGTCATAGGGTGAAAAATTCTGTAAGCCTTTGATTGGAGTCTGTACCCGATGAAGATTCCAAGCTCTGCTTTCTTATCCTGCTTGTCCCTCTTGACCTCAGGAACATGAGTGTAACACAAACACCAAAAAACCTTCAAATTTTTCACAGAAGGTTTAACACCATACCAAACTTCAAAAGGTGTTGACCTCTCTAAGGCATTTGTGGGCAATGCTTCAACAGAACGCTGCAAAGGTAGCCGCTTCAGCCCCGAACTTCTTAGGCAACATCTTCTCCCGCATCATACATCCGGCCATCTCCATAATACTTCTTTTTTCTCTCACCGACCCCATTTTGTTGAGGTGAATAGGGAGCGATGAACTGCTGCACAATTCTGCTTGCTCACAATTCAACTTAAACTTGCGAGCGGTATACTCGGAACCATTATCGACCTGAGCATTTTAATTTTCTTCCCACTCTGATTCTCAACTAAGGCTTTAAACTTCACAAACACATCAGCAACTTCAGACTTGGCTCGCAGAAAATAAATCCAACTCATCCTAGTCATATCATTAGTGAAGGTAATGAAATACCTGCTACCATTGAGAGAAGACTTAGACATAGGTCCACATAGATCTGTGTGGACCAATTGCAACTTCTCACATGCTCTCCAGCCTCCTCCTTTGAAAGAAAATCTGACTTGCTTGCTAAGAAGACAAGTTCTGCACTGTGGAAATTCCTCCTCCAAACTTGGCAAGTCATCTGCCAAGCTATTTCTCTGCATAAACAACATGCTCTTCCTGTGAACATGCCCAAGTCTTTTATGCCATAGCTTTGCATTTTCTTCTTTGCACTTTAAAGCCATTTGTTGCATCTCTTGTGGTTTGAACATGAAACTCTTGTCCTTCATTGGGATTCTTAGCACTTTTTTGCTATCTGCATTATTAATAAGACATTCCTTCCCTTCGAACTTCACTTTATAGCCATTCTCAACTAATTGGCCAACACTTAACAGATTATGGTCAATGTTTGGCACGAAAAGAACATCATTAATCAGCTTCACCTCCTAATTTTCTTCAATAGCCACCGTACCCTTCCCTTGCACTTCGATATACTTTTGTCCGTTGCCAATTCGACTTTGGACCCGACTCGACTGTCTAGACTCCTAAACAGCTTCGAATTGCCGGTCATATGATTGGTACAGCCACTATCCACTAGCCATGCATCATTCCCAACAGAAGATTCAGAAAAGAAGCTACAAACAAGTGCTCTTCCTCGCCATTGACTCGCTACTTGTGCTTTTCCTGCTTGCTGGTAATTTTTTTCTTTGCAGGATGGCTTCCATGTGACCCAACTTGTGACATCTTCTACATCTAGCATCAGGCTTTCTCCAACATCTAAAAAACTGATGATTAGTTCCACCACAGTATTGGCAAGGCTTTTTGTTCATCTTCCATTTGCTAGACCCACCAGAATTTCCTTCTTTTGCTACAAACTTTGAGTCACTAGCATTTTCTCTAGACTGAATCCATTTCTTCCCTTTGCCTCCATCATTTGACTTCACTCTAGCTTGCAGCGCACCCTCTACAAACTCTTCTCTTCTCATCAGTTTTCTGTGCTCCTGTGCCTGCAGAGCATTTAACAATTCTGCAAGCTTTATATCAGGTAAGTCTCTTGTATTTTCCAAAGACACTATGGTGGCTTCGAACTTCTCGGAAGAGACACCGGGATCTTCCGAACAAGCCTTTCATCCTTCAAGTCGGTCCCTAAAACTCTGATTTTATCAGCTATCCCTACTAGCCTATCGTAGTATTCCTTCACCGACTCGAGACTCTTTCATCTGCTGTCTCTCAAATTCTCTCAAGAGATTCAGCACCTTCATACCTCTTATCTTCTCATCTCCTTCATATTCTTCCTTCAAGAAGTCCCATATGGCCTTTGCGAGTCACACTTCATAATTAGTAAAGATGGTAGGCGAGACAGCAGCATACAGGCAAGATTTTGCCTTGGCTTTTCTTGTGGTTCTCTCTTTATGAAGTTTGATTTGATTCATGGTCGGATTATCTAGAAGTGGAGCAACTTCATAATCATCCTCCACAGCTTCCCACATATCATGACCCTCCAAAAATGCTGTCATCTTAACAGCCCATGCTTGATAATTCTCTCCGAAGAAATACCGGAGAAGCCATCGCAGAAAACCACTCGACCACTGTCTCCATCACCCTTTAACTTCTTTACACTTCGATACTTGCTTCACTTCACGGTCCCTCAAGATCATACACGCTTTGATACCACTGTTGTTACTGATCAAAACATTAAACAAGAAACAGAAAACCAGAAGCAATAGTTTTTGAATGAGGAAGAGAAGCACAGAGAAAACATAACACAAACTTGCGTACGTCAGTTTTCTAAGGAAATTGTCAAGTACAGGACAACTTTCAAGAACAAAAACTGCTCACAAACCACACACACGTGCAGCATATAACTGCACCTAAACGTTCTAATTCACTTCCTAGAAAATAGCAAAAAACACTAAATGCACTTGGCTGTTTTTTAATAAAAAAAACAGAGGAAAACAGAGTAAAAAAAAAAAGAAAACAGCAACTGAGACATTATAATCTAACACGGGGGCGTTTGGCATCGGCAACCGAGCAAAGGACGGTAGGTAGAGGTGCGAAGGAGGCAAGTTACTGTGGCGGAGGTCTTCTAGGCGGCGAGCGAAGCGTCGGCGAAGGGAGAGCAAAAGTAGTGGCGGAGGTGTCATGTAGAGCGACAGCGCAGTGGTGAGCGTTGGGGTCGTCACGCCCGCCGGCGCGTCGGGCGTCGACCGAGGGGCGACGGAGGTTGAGTGTCGGGGTCTCGGCGTTCGGTCTTTGCGGTGCTCGTGGGTTGCAATGGCGTCGGCAACGGGTGGAGAGCAGGGCTGGCGGAGGCAGCATCGCGACTTTGGGCACGCGAAGTGACGATGTTGATGCGGTGACTAGCGCGAGCACCGGCGCAGGGGGTGGACCAGCAACAGCGGCGGTGGTGCAGCAAGCAGGTGCCGCGGGCGTCGCTTGTGGCCTCGAGTGGCAAGATGGCGGGCTGTTCCGGGTGCAAGTGTCCGGGACAAAGTGGCGGCAGCGCGATGCCCTGAAAGGGAGTCTTTGCGACAGGGCGGACGGCCGTGATGCCTTGGTGGGGAGCGGCGTGGGCCGACACGAGGACGGGAGGTGGAGGCAAGGCGGAGCCGGCGGGTGCCGCGGATGGAGGCCGGGGGGCACGGACGCCCGCACGGAGAAGACGACTCGCTCGCTTCCTTTTTTTTCTTTTTTCTTTCTTTTCTGTCCACTCACGTCACCTCTCTCTTCTGTGTCTTCTCTGCAATCACATCTTCTCTCTCTTTCCCTCTTTCCTCTTTTCCTTTTTGACTTTTGAATTCAAGGGAAACCGAAGAAAAAAAGGCCACGACAATTTTTTTCTCTATTTTCCTGAATTCGCCCTCCCCCCGAATTTTCTCTCGTTTTTTTTTTTTTTTTTGAATTCGCCCCCTCTCGGGCACGAAAATTGTGGCTCCTTTTTATAGTGATTTTCATAGGACCGTTTTTTGGAGCAACTTTCGAATTTCCATCTTTTGTTACTTTAAATTAAGGCTGCAAATCAGAGCATGATTTCGTAATCAGCTTGATCTTACTCCAATTTCTTCCATTTTGTAAAAATTCTTGCCATTTATTCACCTGATTTTTAAATTGGTTCCGCATTTATCAAAATCTGAATATTTATCAGAATTTATAACTTCCATGCATAATTAATCGATTGGTTTTCCCTATTTTTTCCTTTTTCTTGTTTTGATGTGATTTTTATTTTATTTTCCTATGGTCATCAAAATTTAGGTATCAACACATGGTTTCATTTTATTAACCCTTTTTGAAGATGCAGTAGCTTTTGTGTACGACACGTGAATAGCATGGTATGTTCTGCTCCTTTCCGACCAAAAAAAAAAAAAAAATTCTGTTCCTTCCATCTCAAACTTTCCGACATAGGATAGCCTATAAATACCCGTCGGTAAGGTATGGTCACTTGCTTAAAAAGCCTCTTCAATCTAGTGTTGTTCATCTATATTTGGCCAAACACCTAAGTCTAGAAATTAGCGGCAAAGAAATGTCTCTTCCGATTTCAACAATCCCATCTCCCTCTCCTGCTCATGAAACAAGCGAGGTCGCTGAACGCCGGTCAGGAAATTTTCATCCAAGCATATGGGGGGATTACTTTCTCAAATATGCTTCTGACTCCAACTCAATGGTATCATTTAAGTTAATCTTCTTCTTCTTCTTCTTCTTCTTCTTCTTCTTCTTCTTCTTCTTCTTTTGTGTGTTTGGATTACCTTCTGAAATTTTTTGTATGGTTATATTTTCTGAGGTGAGAGCATAAAAATGATTGTATTGGATTTTGGGCAGCGTCCCACAGAATTTGACAAAGAAAAAGAAAAGAGATTGCGGTTTATCGGGAACTCCATGCATGTGTTGGCCCTTACATTATTCAATTCCTATTTATTTTGGTCAGTCGGATCATAAGCAATATATCTGTTGCGTTTTCCTCTATTTTTTAAACTTTCGATTTCATATTAATGTAGAGTTCTAAAGGCGTAGCAAAGGAACGAATTGAGAAATTGAAAGGAGAAGTGAGAAAGATGTTGACAAGTGCTATGGATAAGCCTTCGCAGAAGTTGAACTTAATTGATCAAATCCAACGCTCGGACTTGCCTATCATTTTGAAATTGAGATAGATGAGCAACTGGAACAAATCCACAAAAGCTATTTTGAATTTCATTGTGGGGATAATGATAACAACCTGCACACAACCACTTTACTCTTTCGATTGTTGCGACAACATGGTTACAATATTCCATGCGGTATGTCATTTCAATTTTTCATTGATCGATCAATTTTGCGAAATTCTAATGCAAACACTAGTTTGATAGCCCATATGATTGATTAGAGTGAACACATAATATTGCTATGATGTTTATTTTACTTCAATTTTAATTTGTTAATTCGTCAACTTTTTTCTTTGTACAATTCTCGCATTTTGAGTTCTTCAAATTTTCTCGCTTTTGAGAGGTGAATAGTACTTTCTTTTGACTCCTTGGATTAATACGTCATGTTTCCATTGTTTCCAATTGATCAAGATATTATGCATGATGTTTTTCATGGCATCTCTTGATAGCATATTTTTCCGTGGTCCATTTCGCTGTACAGAAATCTTCAACAAGTTCAAGGACAACGAAGGGAACTTCAGCAAATCGCTCATCACTGATGTGCAAGGATTGCTAAGTCTATTTGAAGTTTGCCATCTAGGATTCCACGGCGATGGTATTTTGAATGATGCACTTGCTTTTACTATCACTCTCCTTGAATCAATTGACAAAGGAAAAGTAACCGGTAATCTCAAAAAACAAGTGACTCATGCCCTAAACCAGCCAATCCACACGGGGCTGCCAAGGGTAGAGGCAAGGCATTACATTCAACTCTACCAAGAGGAGCCTTCACATAATGAGGTCTTGCTTTCCTTGGCGAAACTTGATTTCAACTTATTGCAAGAGCAACACCGGAAGGAACTTGGCAACATTACAAGGTTTAACTTCATGATTGCATGTTCTAACTAGCTTGTTGTTCTAAGAACACCAAATTGACATAGATTGATTCATGCAATTTCAATTTATCTTGAATTGAAAAACATTTGTACGTGACAGGGAGTTTTACACTCTTTAAATCATTAGTCTAAAGTACTATCCATAGATAACCTCAAAATTCAATCAATGATATGTTCGCCTAATATAGGATTTGTTGTTAAACTATAGGTGGTGGAAGGATTTAGATGGAGAGAGAAAGTTTCCGTTTGCCAGAAATAGGCTTGTGGAGCTGTATTTCTGGATGTCGGGAGTTTATTTCGAGCCGAAGTATGAAGCCACTAGAGAAATACTAACCAAAGTGATGGTGATTGTTTCCATATTTGATGATGTGTATGATATTTATGCCACATTGGAAGAACTAGAACTCTTCACGAAAGCAATTGAAAGGTACAATTGGCACTCAAATGCTTTTCTTGTTTACCAATTCCCAATTTATTCTAATTTGATCAACCGTTAATTAGGGTCAAATGTTGAGATAGCTAGTATAAGCACCTAGAGGGGGGTGAATAAGTGTAAAAACGATTTCTCGAGATACCACGGCAATACTAAGCAGACGATAGAAAGGAAGTACTCTTTTGCTTAACAAAATGAATTACGATCAAAGTAAAGTAAAGAGTAGGGAAGAGAAAATTAAACACAAGGTTTATAGTGGTTCGGCTTATCCCAAGCCTACGTCCACTCTTCCGCACTGACAGCCTACAGGCTGGATTTCACTATGAATAAAAGAGATGTTACAGCACAGTTCTTCCTTGATTCCATAGTGTAGATATTCTACCACACTTCCTCAAGGTTTCTCACGAATATAAACACTCTTTTGCGTACAAGATTTTGCTCAAATGAATTGACTAAAAATAAGTAGCTTCAGACTTTGGAATTCTTCTATCGTGCCCCTCTCGAACAACTAGAACGTCTTCCTTATATACTCCTTTATGCCATCATACCCATTTGCACTTAACAAAGGAATTCTTCCAATCTTCCCGTTGGACAGAATCAATTAGGAAGATCATTCGAGCTATTAAAGGAACATGTCGATAGCCCATCAATCATGTTCGCCCATACAATCAGGATCTCGGTTTCCATAAGTAGAACATTCCACGAATATTTCGCCAATCATCGGATCTTTAATCTCCGAATCAATCTCGATCAATCAAAAGGATTCCATTATGTCAAATCCAGCCAAGAGATCTTCTCCAGTCGATAAGGTCATATCCTTAGAGAAACATTCAGTTCTGGATAGCCTTTCTTCAACGGATTAGAAACTGTCAATGAGAATAGATTTTGAGTCTTGAGTCTGGCTATCTGGAGATCTTCAGACTTTAAACAGCAGAGTCTACAAACCTTCAGACTAGACTGATGGAAACGTTTTGTCATCTTCAAAACATTTCAAGAAGATTTCTCCAACAATCTCCCCCTTTTTGATGGTGACAAAACTTTCCTGCAGATTTGGATAACTTTGACCTGCAAAACATTTCTCAAACAAATATGCATATCTTATAAAGATAAATGGCTAAATGGCTAAATGAATAAAACTAGAATCTGCAACCACAGAAAATAGGTTAGTCTTGTATATGATAAAGCCATCCATAAGATATCAATAGCAGTCAGATCCAAATTCAAATTCAGTTCTCATCCAGACACAAAAATAAAGTCAAACATCAAAACAATCCAAATCAAACAATCCAAACGATTCAAAATTCAAAGTTTGATTCAAATCTTGCATCTCTCCCCCTTTTTGTCAGCATTAAAAAGGTTGAGATGAAAATGGAATAAAGTCAAGATTGCTTGGGAACGCGAACAAGCTGGAAATCTCTCACAAACTGAACGATCCCTTCCAGCCTTTTCAAGTCTTCATTCAGTTGTGCAACTTCCTCACCCTTGGCATTAGCCTGAATCTGAATAGAGAGGGCTTGGATTTGATCATTTAAGGATCCTAAAGAAGCTTGACCTGCATTCTGCAAGTTTTGAACTTCGCATCCTAGAGCATAAATTTGACCGCGCATCTCCAAGAGAATATCCATAATTCTGCGAAAATCTGCTGGGTTATCGGTCTGTGTACTGTCTTCGGCACGATCGACAGACGATGGCAGATCAACGTAATCACGCAGATTTGGCGATGAAGCATCATGTTCTTCCTCAGGAAAATGAGAGGCATGAATGTCTTCTGGATCGGCTGGTGAGCGGCTGACTCCCTCACTGGTAGCAGCTGACATCCCTCTTTTCTCATGATCTCCCCCTGTTTCTATGTCTTCAGGTGGAGAAGAGTGTTTTTTAGGCTCTCCTTCCTCTTGATTCACTCTCTCTTCTTCTTCTTCAAGCCTTTCCTCCTCTGCTTCTTTTTCGCCAGCTTTTCTTTCTTCTTCTTCTTTTTCTTGTCCTTCTCTTTCCTCTGCTTCTGTCTCCTGTTGTTCCATTGATTCTGGAACATGACGACTTAGCTTCTTCAAAGCTATAGCAGAAATGGTAAGGTCTTCATCATCATCTTCATCTTCAACGATGAGAGCTCTTCTTTTCTTGGATGGAGCAACCATGGGCTCCTTCCCTTTTCCTTTTGCTGCAGAAGAGATTTTATGAGTTTTGACTGGAGTCTTCTCCTTTAATTTCTCCAACGCCTTGCTTAGTTCCTTTAGACGCATCTTAGTCACCATTTGCAGTCCTACCACCATATGATCGCACGATCTAACACAGAGAATTTGTGGAGGCTGAATATTCAGATGTCTGAATAACTTCGTCACAATACCTAGATAAGGAAGTTGACCTCTGTCCTTCGCAACTGCTCTATACATGTGGAACATAACAGTGTGAGGAAGAGAAAACTTTTTCCCATTAATGATGGCATACATCAGCTTTGCCTCTAAACTTGAAACATCAGTCTTGGAGGTTGATTTCGGTCTGAGGCAATTGATCACAATCTTGTGGAGCAGAATGTTAAATGCACTCATCCTCAAGTAGGAGATCTTTTCCTCTGTTCTTCTATCCTTAACAAGCTCCAATGTGGCAGGAGCAGTAGAAACATTGATCGGTTGATATCTTCCTCTCTCAACCCCAATCACATCCGCCAGCATATCCACATCAACCACAAAGTCCTGGTCTCGGACACTAAAAGATATTCTATTCGCATCCAAGAAACTAAGATTTGAATAGAAATATGCAGTCAATTGAGCATAGGCCTCTGTGGTGTCAGAACAGAACTTTTCTAGTTGAAGAAAATTGAACTTTTCCCTCAAGTTCACATTCACAGCATCCAGAAAATCAAAATCCACACTCCTAGGGTTTATCACCCCACGCTTCAGCAATTTTGAGTATAAAGCCTTCTGTTCCTTTAATCTAAACAACTCTCCCCTTTTTCCTCGAATTTCCGCCGCAACACCCATTCTCGGTTGAAATTGACTGTACAATTTGTCATCATCATTTCCATCTATCGGATTAAGTCCCCCAACATGTGGATCACTTGGAATGTTTGCAAGGGTTTCTTCTACCACCCCTTTAGGAGAAATTTCCAACCGTTCCATTTTTCGCAAAAAGATGTACTCATTCCCATAACCTTTGTCTTTAAGGAATTCATCGACGTAGTTCAATGGAGTACTAGTCCTCTTTAAAGCACGGTAAAGTTTATAAATAAAAGAGGGCCTTTGAATTCTTACAGGATCTACGTCTACAATGATTTCTTCCTCTTGTTGATGACCAGCACCCTGTGGACTAGATGGTGGAGAATGACGCTGCTGAGAATGTTGTGGGCTCTGTTGCTTATTTGGAGACTCTTCTTCCTCGGTGAGATCGAAGTGCGTAGGCCCCTCACTCATCTATCGTGGTCCCCAAGAAAGATGACTTTCTTGAAGACTTTCTTGAAGACGACATCTTCATTAGTCTTTGAAAGATTCCTTGCTTGACTTTCCCAAGAAAGATGACAACTTTTTTGAAGATTAAACAAGGGAAGAAAACAGGAATGGAAGATCGGAGCTTTCTTAAGGTTTTTTGGAGATTAAAGCGAAGAAGAAACAACTATGCATAACCAGTTAAATAAAAAGGTATACGGAACGTCATAAAAGTAAATAAAAAGATGCCTTTTCAAAAAAAATAACTGCCTTTTTCGAGAAAATAGTCATTTAAAAAATAACTTCTTTTTCGAAAAGGAAACGTTGCAATAATCACGTCAATTAAAGATAGCAATAATCAAACACGGTTGATAATCGTACCTTTTCAAGATTAGATTCGAGAGGGGAGAGAATAACTTATAGTCAAAGTCTTGTTTGTTTGAGTTTGAGAGTCTCTAGACTTTAACTTCTTCAAACCTCAAAATGTTGAGTCTAGAACAGATAATTTCAAATTGATTTTTCTCCAAAGGCTTTGTGAATATATCTGCCAGTTGGTTCTTTGAGTCAACAAACTGAATCGAAACTTCTCCATTTTGAACATGATCTCTAATGAAGTGATGTCGAATCTCTATATGCTTTGCTTTTGAGTGAAGAATTGGATTTTTAGTAAGATTAATTGCATTAGTGTTGTCGCAGTTAATCTCCGTGCATGAATCTTTAATTCCAAAGTCTCTTAGCTGTTGTTTTATCCACAAAATTTGTGAACAACAGCTTCCGAGAGCTACATACTCTGCTTCGTAGAAAGAGCTACCGTAGTTTGCTTCCTTGAAAACCAAGACACTGTTCGCCTCCAAGTAGTTGACGTGTTCCCGAGGTGCTCTTTCTATCAACTCTACATCCGGCTAGATTTGCATCCGAGTATCCAAGAAGAGTAAAGTCTCCCTTTTTAGGATACCAAAGGCCGATGCTTGAAGTTGAAGCAATGTATTTGATAATCTGCTTCACAGCACTTAAATGAGATTCTTTAGGGTCTGCTTGAAATCTGGCACAAATGCAAACACTAAACAAAATGTCAGGTCTAGAAGCAGTAAGATAAAGAAGTGAGCCAATGATACTCCTGTATAGCTTCTGGTCGACTTTCTTTCCTCATTCATCTTTATCTATCTTCAAGGAACTTGACATTGGTATTTCAACTTTTTTGCAATTGTTCAGACCAAACTTTTTGACGAGATCATTAGCATATTTTTCTTGATGAATAAAAGTTCCTTCCTTCAGTTGTTTCACTTGAAGCCCGAGAAAGAAGGTTAACTCACCCATCATGCTTATTTCAAATTCATCCTGCATAGTCTTAGAGAATTTCTTGCACATACTTTCATTAGGAGATCCGAATATAATATCATCGACATATATTTAAACTAGCACAAAACTTTTGCTTTCTCTTTTGATAAACAGAGTAGTGTCTACTTTACCTTTCACAAAACCGTTTTGAATTAAAAACTTACTCAGCCTGTCGTACCAAGCTCGAGGTGCTTGTTTTAAACCATATAAGGCCTTTTTGAGTCTGAATACTGAGTCTGGTTTCCTTGGGTCTTCAAACCCAGGTGGTTGTTCCACATAGACTTCCTCATGGATGAATCCATTTAGGAAAACACTTTTGACGTCCATTTGGAATAACTTGAAATTTTTATGACAAGCAAATGCAAGTAATAAACGAATTGCTTCTAACCTTGCTACTGATGCGTAAGTCTCGTCATAGTCTATCCCTTCTTCTTGCGTATATCCTTTGGCCACGAGTCTTGCTTTGTTTCTTATGACTTTCCCTTTCTCGTCTATCTTGTTCCTGAAAACCCATTTAACACCAATAATAGTTTTACCTTTTGGTTTAGGAGTTAACTCCCAAACATCATTAATGCTGAATTGCCTGAGTTCCTCTTGCATAGCTTCAATCCAGCTTTCATCAGTCAAAGCTTCTTCTATGCTTTTGGGTTCTATTTCAGAAATAAGAGCCACAGTACTAGACTCTTCGCGCCTTTTGAATCTTGTGCAAATTCCTTCATTTATGTCGCCAATAATAAGATCTTTGGGATGACTGGACTTATGCTTTCAGTTGCTGGTTAATTTGTCAGATTGATGGTCACTTCCTTCACTTGAATCTTCAATTGAGTCACTTGTTGTTTGGTCCTTCAAAGTCTCGAGTCAGTTGCTTCCTGAGATTTAGACTTTGTAGAGTCTGGAGCAGGTTCAGGCTCTTCAAGATGAGTCTGAATAGATTCATTTTGCATAGAATCTTGGAATTTGACATTCATTGATTCCTCCACAGATTGACTCTTCTTGTTATAGACTATGTAGGCTTTGCTTGAGGTTGAATATCCAAGGAAGATGCCTTCATCTAATTTTTCTTTAAACTTGCCAACTCGATCATTTGCATTTTTCAATATAAAACATTTGCATCCAAACACATGAAAATATGAAACAATAGGCTTCTTTTCTTTGAATAATTCATAGGGGGTTTTTTCTAGAATAGGCCTTAGAAAAACTCTATTGATAATATAACAAGCTATAGAAACTGCTTCAGCCCAAAATCGTAAAGAGATGTTGCTTTTAATTAAAAGAGTTCTAGCCATTTCTTGAAGCGATCTATTCTTTCTTTCCACAACTCAATTTTGCTCTGGAGTATATGGAGAAGAGAACACATGCTGAAAACCAGATTCATCACAAAATTTTGTAAAATCTTGATTTTCAAATTCACCTCAATGGTCTGTTCTTATACTTGAAATAACATACCATTTTTCATTTTGAACATTTCTAGCAAATTTTTCAAAATAAGAGAAGGTTTCAGACTTACTTGTCAGGAAATATACCCAAGTAAATCGTGAGTAATCATCCACGATTACTAGGCAGTATTTTTTACCTCCAATGCTCTGTGTTCTGGTTGGTCCAAAAAGATCCAAATGTAGAAGCTGCAATACACGGTTAGTGGAAACTTGATTTATTGGTTTAAAGGAATTTCTTACTTGTTTTCCCAATATGCATGGTGTACATAGATCAGACTTTTGGTATGATAAATTGGGTAGACCACAAACAAGCTTCTTTGCTGAGATTTTGGCTATCTGTTTCATATTAATGTGCCCAAGCTTTCTGTGCCATAAGCTTGTTTCGTCTTGAATTGAGATTAGACATTGCGATTCATTTGGTTTCACATCTAAGAGGTAAATATTTCCATGTCTTCGACCCATGAATGACTTAGTAGAGTCTTTACTGGTTCCTGTACATATTCCCTCTTGAAAGTAGATTTTGAAACCGGTATCACACAGCTGACTGACACTGAGCAAATTGTAGTCGAGTCCTTCAACTAAAGAAACATTGCTTATTGTGAGGTTTCCAATCTTTACAGTTCCAAATCCCACTATTCTTCATTTGCTATTTCCTCCAAATGAAACTTTTCCACCATTCACTTGAACGAGCTTTATGAAGCAATTTGAATCTCCTGTCATATGTCTTGAGCATCTACTATCCAGATACCATTTTACCTTTTTCTTGATAGTGACCTGCATTTAAAAAGAGACTCAAACTTTTTTTGGTACCCATATTTTCTTGGGTCCATTTGAGTTAGTATGAAATGCAGTTTTTGCCCATACTTTCTTAACAGGTTTCCAAACCATAGGACATTCTTTTTCAAAATGATCTGCACTACTGCACTTTGAACATCTGAGAGCATTGCGACCTAGTGGTTTTACAAAGATCCTTTTAAAATGATTTTTGTAAGTATCTCTTGTCGGTCTTTGCTTAATTCTTTCTTTCACCTTTGGAAAATCAATTAAAGGAATGGTTTCAGCAGTCATTCCTAAACCAGATTTGTTGAAATAAGGTCTTTGAACAGAAAGAATTATTTTCAGTTTTTCAGATCCTATAGAAAATTTTTTTAAAATATTTGAGATATCATTTTTCAATAGTGCATTTTCTTTCGAAAGATTATCTTCACTTTCTCTAAGAGAAGAAACATTCATTTCTAAACATTTCACTTTTTCTTTCAAAATATTTTCATGTTGTTTTAGAGCAGAATTTTCTCTTTTGAGTTCGGAAATCTTTTTAAGAGAAGTTTTAAGACTAAAACACAGCTCATCAATGTATTTAGAAACTTTAATAGGGATTTTGAAGTTACTCACCTCAAATTCACCGTCCGAATCTGATTAAATCTCGGAGTTTGAATCAATCTGATTGTGCCATTAGACATATATTGGCATAATCATCATCACTTTTTCACACTCGTATCATTCCGTTTTCGCTTTAAGAGCCTTTCGATACTTTTCAGCTTTTCCTTTCTTCTTCCTCGAAGAGGACAGGTTGGGTCGATGTGTCCCTTTTTCTTACATTCAAAGCGGACTACATCTTTGTTTGATTCATCATCCTCAACGTACTTAGTCTTTGCTTTTGAAAACTTTGTTTCTTTGTATTGAATCTTCTTCCTTTTCTCGTTCAGCTTTTTGAATCTTCTTATCATGAGAGCAAGCTCCTCATCATCCATATCGTCTTCAGAATCTGTAACGTCAGAATCATCATTGGATTTTAATGCAATGGATTTCTTAACTTTAGGGTCTTCGTTTTCATTGATTCGTTCCACTTCATAAGACTGAAGAGTCCTAACCAACTCATCAACAGATAGTGGCATGATTCTTTGGGTCTCTCTGATTGAGGTCTTTATGTGATTCCAATCCTTGGAGAGTCTACGCAGAGCTTATTTACCTTCATGGGATCAGAAATTGGTTGACCTTGATTTTCAAGACCATTCACAATTTCTGTAAACGACTAAACATGTCAGTTATAGATTCTCCCGATTTCATTCTGAAGGCTTCGTATTGACCGAGGAGAATGTTGATTCTAGTCTCTTTCACTCGATCGGTTCCTTCATAGGTAATATGTAATCTATCCCAGACTTCTTTAGCTGTAACACAAGAAGATATTCTGTTATATTCAGTATGAGATAAAGCACAATATAAAGAATAAATTGCTTTTGTATCAAGAGCTTGTCTCTTGATTATCTCTTCATGAGTCATTTGACTCCACAGTATCTTTCCCTCTCTCTAAGACAGGTGCAGCTTTAGGAGTGATTTATTTTTCTACAACGTCCCATTCCAGATGATCCTTTGATCTTAGGAACGCCTTCATCTTGTTTTTCCATATGTTGTAATCCTTTCCATCAAAGTAAGATGGTCTGGTATTGCTTTGCCCTTCTACCAGCCCCTCGGAGCCAACATACTAGCCATGGATCTTTAACTCAAGTAAAACACTTCAAACAAAGTGAGTACACAGGCTCTGATACCAATTGAGATAGCTAGTATAAGTACCTAGAGGGGGGTGAATAGGTGTAAAAACGATTTCTCGAGATACCACAGCAATACTAAGCAGACGATAGAAAGGAAGTACTCTTTTGTTTAACAAAATGAATTACGATAAAAGTAAAGTAAAGAGTAGGGAAGAGAAAATTAAACACAAGGTTTATAGTGGTTCGGCTTATCCCAAGCCTACGTCCACTCTTCCGCACTGACAGCCTATAGGCTGGATTTCACTATGAACAAAAGAGATGTTACAGCACAGTTCTTTCTTGATTCCACAGTGTAGATATTCTACCACACTTCCTCAAGGTTTCTCACGAATATAAACACTCTTTTGCGTACAAGATTTCGCTCAAATGAATTGACTAAAAACAAGGAGCTTCAGACTTTGGAATTCTTCTATCGTGCCCCTCTCAAACAACTAGAACGTCTTCCTTATATACTCCTTTATGCCATCATACCCGTTGGTACTTACCAAATGAATTCTTCCAATCTTCCCGTTGGACAGAATCAATTAGGAAGTTCATTCGAGCTATTAAAGGAACATGTCGATAGCCCATCAATCCTGTTCGCCCATACAATCAGGTTCTCGGTTTCCATAAGTAGAACCTTCCGCGAATATTTCGCCAATCATCGGATCTTTAATCTCCGAATCAATCTCGATCAATCAAAATGATTCCATTATGTCATATCTAGCCAAGAGATCTTCTCCAGTCGATAAGGTCATATCCTTAGAGAAACATTCAGTTCTGGATAGCCTTTCTTCAACAGATTAGAAACTGTCAATGAGAATAGACTTTGAGTCTTGAATCTGGCTATCCGGAGATCTTCAGACCTTAAATAGCAGAGTCTGCAAACCTTCAGACTAGACTGATGGAAACGTTTTGTCATCTTCAAAACATTTCAAGAAGATTTCTCCAAGAAATGTGATGTTTTCTAAACTTGAATTCATGTGGGCTGTCGATGCCAAAGATGGATTGCCCAAGTACATGCAAGTGTGTTACAAGACACTTCTTGATTTGTATGATGAAATTGGCTACGAAGTGACTAGAAAAGGACAATCATACCGCCTCTTCTATGCAAAAGAAGTGGTAAGCAATGTGAATTAACATTCGTCCACTTGCAACGGAATATCAGGTTTTTGGATTAGGATGAGAGAATGTAATTTATTCAAGTCCCCCACATACGTTAAAGTTAGAAGACTAACATAGCTTTATGTTTGATAATGAATCATTAGATGAAAAACCATATGAGAGCATACTTAGCCCAAGCCAAATGGTTCCAGCAAAACTACGTACCAACAATGGAGGAGTACCTGCCCATTGCATCATTATCCATCGGTTGTGAATTGCTATTAGGGACGTCGTTTCTGGGAATGGGGGATGTCGTAACAAAAAGTTATTTTGACTGGTTATTACTTAGCGACAACAAGATGGTGAAGGCTTCGGGTGTAATCTCTCGGCTCATGAATGACATTGCTGGACATAAGGTATATAAAAGCTATAACATTGAACAACATCAATTTGCCTAAATTTTGTCTAATGGAATTTGTTTACAGTTTGAGCAAGAGAGAGGACATACGGCATCTTCAGTTGAGTGTTTCATGAAACAATATAGAGTTACAGAGCAAGAGGCTAAGGACGCTCTCCGTAAACAAGTGGTCAATGCATGGAAGGACATAAACAAAGAGATGTGCCATCCGACCGCTGTCCCCAAGCCACTCCTTGTGCGAATTCTCAATTTTGCACGAGTCTTCCATGTGGTGTATAATGATGAAGTAGATCACTACTCTCATGCTGGAACAAAGCTCAAAGAATTTGTGACTTCTCTTCTCGTCGATCCATTGCCAATGTGATGATTTGGAAGAGCAAGTTTAATTACCAAGCGTCATAGATTGCATCAGAGGCTTTCGAATCTGCTCTGTGCATAAGTTGACTTGTGTTGAATAATGTGGTTTTTCTTTTTTCTTTTTTCTTTTTTCTGTTTGTCTTTTATCGTTTGGAATGACTGCATCTATCTATCATCTATATAGTTAAATTCTTAAGCAGACCACAAGACAAAGTCATGATGTGGTATATAATGATGAAGTAGATCACTACTCTCATGCTGGAACAAAGCTCAAAGAGTTTGTGACCTCTCTTCTCGTCGATCCATTGCCAATGTGATGGTTTGGAAGAGCAAGTTGACATGTGGTGTATAATGATGAAGTAGATTTTACATAATATCGGCCAAAGCAGGATATAATTCTCCACCGAAGTGAATTGAGTACACCCAGATGGACAAATTCCACGGGGGGATGAGTTAAACAAATCAAAATTTCTTGCTTTTTCTTGCTAGATTCTAGCATGGCGCAATCGACTGAGAATTTTTCATTCATCCTGATCGCTAATAGTGAAATCGCCAGAAGCAATCCTAACATACAACTCGACACAGAGCTTTTCTTTGAGCCAGCGCTCAACACTCTTCATTGCGCTGTTCAAAGATTCAGGCTTTCTGCCGTTCGAAGAAGCGCGAGTGCAGTTGCCCATTTGTAATTACCTTGATCCGAACAACACGAGCGGTGGCAGGGGACGAGCCTCGTCTCAGTGGCAACGCCTCCATACAGCAAGAAGGGTAACAACGTGTTTAATGCTTGACTTAGCTTATTGATTGGAGTTGGGGTCCACAAGATAAGCGCAAGATGTCGATGGGATGGCGACAACAGGTGGGTTCGAACCAAACGAGCTACGGGTTTCTGCCGCAACAGGGTAAAAAGTGGGCACGCTGAAGTAGCGCCAATAGCAACTTGCTGCGATGAATCAGCGAAAGCAGAATACCGCCAACTTCGTGACTAACAAAATCAACAATAAATAACGAGCAACAACGGGGATTGAAAGTTTGCAGACGGACTGGTCTGGACAACGATTGAAACTCGTCGAAATTGGCTCGTTTTCTTTCAATTAAGCATTCTGGGAACATGGCAGAACAGAAGACGAAACCCAGCTTTAAATGATGTAGACACCCGTGAAACTAACGTGGAAATTTGCTGACCTGACAAGGGAACAACCTACCCCGGCCCCGAACAGCCGAGGAGCGACGGATGCTGAAGTCCCTGCGTTGTTTTTCTTCTCGGTTTCTTGCTCCCTCCCAGTCTTTTCTCTTTTTCAAGCCGGGACAAACCAGGACAACTCTCACCGCTTCTCTCTCTCTCTCTCTCTCTCTCTCTCTCTCTGTTTGTGTGTGTTGGCTGCGTGAATCTCTCCTGCTTTCATCCCACTGCGTCAGTGTCAACCGTATATTTTATGATGGGCCTCGTTGGTGTTGTCGACCATCTCATCTTTCCATGTTGATTTCTTTACCTTAACTGGGAACGGCAACATGCCAATCGTATTGAAGCTTCGGCCAGGCCCAAAGAATGTAGCTGAGTTCATCAGAAGGGGCCCAGGTTCGTTCGGGTTTGGTCTCGGAAGCTCAAATGAGTTAGGGCCTCAATTCAAGATCAGATCGCACGTTGGGCTGATTTAAATTAGATTCACAATCAGGCTAAGTTTTTATTTGCTGTAGGCATACCATTTAAAAATAAAAATGTCCCTAGCATCAAAATGCTACGAAATGCAACAACGAGTAGGTTTCTAGAGACAGATATATTGTATTCCATGGCACATAAATATGTTTCTAGAGAAGAGTTAAGCTGTCATGTCATTGCGAGCAGTCAAATTAAAGACATATTTTTTGTTAATTGGACAAGATTGAGGTTGCTGGAATTTCTGCGTTTAATCTTTGTGGGCTTCACATTTACTTCCCAAATTGTGGCAACCTAAGTATCATCACTGGTTTAAGGTGGGCAGATTTTCTTTCTCTGACTTTTTAATCTCTATTTCTTGCTTCAACTCTAATTACTTTGTCCGTGGAAAAGAGAATTAATACTAAAGATGCTACTTATTGTTGTGACATATAGATTTTTCAACCCATCTAGTTAGTAAGCTAGGGACATAAAAATTGACAATGCTAGTTAGATTAATTAAAATTGACACTATTGAACATGTGTCAATGACGGAATTGAAAGACAACGGTTTTTGAAGCATAATTTTTGGGACTCATTAGATAAATTCTAGATTTAAGTTACGGTCCCAAGTATCTAATGTACGCAAAAAATTAGACCCAAATGGTTCCATGTTCTCTCATGGACTGCCCACAACAAGTGGGTTTGAACCAAACGAGCTACGGGTTTCTGCCGCAACAAGGTAATAAGTGGAAACGCTGAAATAGCGGCAGATACACTATTATGCCACTGGCAACTTGCTGCGATGAATCAGAGACAGCAGCATACAGCTAACTTTGTGGCAACCAATATCGACAATGATTAACGAGCAACAGCAGGGATTGCGGCTGTGCGGACAACGATTAGAACTCGGCGATGTTGGCTCATTTTAGTTCGACTAAGCAAGCCGGGAACAGGGGAGAACAGAGAACAAAACCCAGCGCTTTAAATGATGAAAGCCCCGTGAAACTAGCGTGCAAATTTGTTGGCTGTAAGGGGAACAGCCGAGAAGAGGAAAGCCCCGCCCCCGAACAGCCGAGGAGCAACGCATGCTGAAGTCCTTGCTCTGTTTTTCTTCTCGGTTTCTCACACTCCTGTTTTTTTTTTTCCTTCTTTTTTCCTCCCAATCTTCTTTTCTATTTTCTTTCTTTTTTTTTCCAGCCGGAACAAACCAGGACAACTCTCACCGCCTCTCTCTCTCTCTCTCTCTCGATCTCTCTCTGTGTTCGTGTGTTGGCTCTGCTTTCCTTCTAGTTAAGCAACTTCTTCCCTTGTCCTTTACCAAGAAATCCCAATAAAGGCAAAACTATTTTAGGCACGGTTTTGTCCAGCCAAGAACAATGCCTGAAGAATTGAACACCAATCAGTCATTAACACCAATGTCCATGGCACTCACTCTAGTATCCAGTAAGTAACACATACAAAAAGGAAACTAATAACCAACATAGGAAAAGCAAACTAGCACAATGCCCAGCAAAACCGCAATACAGCTACGTGACCAATTGCCAGAGTTTTCTATACCGTAAATCCGCGATCGCGACCAAATCATCGAAATCCGGTAGTCAAATTCTTCGAGTTCGTCTCCACCAACATACCCGTATGACACAAAACCGGGAAAAGAGACGAGATAAAGCCCGCTCGGAGTTCAGCAGACGTCGCGGCACTGAAGGGGGGCGGGGAAAGCAAAACAGGGACACGAAACCCTAAGATCGGATCAGAATCCGAGTCTACTCAGCGAACGGATGGGTGCTGGTGCTGGTGCGGGTGCTCGCTCTGCAACGAAAGAAGCTACAACTCCCTCCTCCTCTCTTCTTCTTCGTCTTCTTCAATTCCTGGTTTCTCTTCCTTCTTCAACGAAATATATATATATATTTTTTTTTTTTTTTCCCATATGATACTTAAGTAGGAGGACCCACCATCCCTGAGTCACACTTAATACACCTAGCGTCTCCCCTGATTTTGAACCCTTCACCTTTTCGTTGAGAGTGGAGCCACCACGGCCGGTGATTTTTTATTTATTTTGTTTGTTTTGCTTTATGCTGCGTTTTTTCACCGAAATGTTAAAAAGTTTGTAATCGATACGCTCTCTTCGGCATATTCGCTTCCCGGACAGGCCACGATCTCTAATGCCGTCCCGCCACGTAACTAATCAATTGCAAAGCTTCATCGGGTTGGTCGCCATGTCATCCTTTCTGCTCCTCTTTTTTGTTATTTAATTGCTCTGGAAAATTATGTAATTGTGAAAAAAAAAAAAAACCGAAAAAATCTACGGTTATGGGGTATCTGTGCAAGCGGTAGAAGAAGCAAATTTTAGGGAATGTGGAAAGAGTGATCGTCGTCTTTTGGGAAAAAAATATATATGTGTGCTAACCGTATATTTTCTGATCCGCCTCGTTGGTGTTGTCGAGCATCTTTCCATGTCTATTTCTTTACCTCAACATCTTATTTTACATTTCCAGCCAACTAGTCCTTATCTTGTTGATGTTGTTTCCTAATTGGGAACAGGGCGTGCTGATCATATTGAAGCTTCGTCCAGGTCGAAAGAATGTGGCTGAGTTCACCAGAGGGGGCCCAAGTTTGTGTGGATTTGGTCTTGAGAGCTTGAATGAGTTTAGGGCCTCAATTCAAGATCAGATCGCACGTCGGGCCAATTTAAATGAAATTTACAACTGGGTTCATGTTTTATTCAACGTGGGCATACCATTTATAAATAAAAATGTCTCTAGTACTAGATGCAAACAAATGCAACAATGAATAGATTTCTAGAGACAGATATATAGTATTTCAAAGAACATGCATATGTTTCTAGAGAAGATCTAATCTTTCAAAGCATCTGAATATGTTTCTAGAGAAGATCCAAGCTTTTATGTGAGTGTGAGCAATCAAATTTAAGCCAACTTTTTGGTTACTTGGATGATTGGTGTTGTTGGAATTTCTTCTTTTTTGAGGGCTTTAAGGGTCACATGGACTTCCCTAATTGTGGCAACCTGAGAACCATCACTAGTTTCAAGCAGCTGGATTTTCATCTTTTAACTTTTTAATCTCTAGTTCCTGCCTCAAGTTTAATTACTCCATCTTTTGGAAAGAGAATAATTACTAAAAGTGCCAATTGCATTATTGTCTTATCCTTTTTATCTTTTTAAATTAAGTAAAAGGTTGGGAAGGTGTGATATTTTAAAGAAAAATAGGAAATATATCTTCAAAAGGTTCAAAGTTGGAATTCTAACATCATGCCTACTAGGAGAAGAATATGCCAATACCATCAATGATGTAGCTGAGGTGTATCAACAAAGTGAACGATCTAAACTTATGTTTATGGCATATGGTCCATTTTGCTGTGGTGATTGCTGAAGCTGAAAATGGGAACCATGAACTCGGTTTGGGCTCTCACTAGAAAACTTATTCACAACAAAACAAAAGGGTCAAGGACTCATATTTTTTCTCCTGGATTGGCCCTCTGAGTTCTCAAAACACTAATTACAAATAACTTTATCAGTACATTATTGGATAGTGTTGGATAGGAAGTAACCTATGGATGACAAGTGATGAAGGGATTTGACAATCACTTTCACACCTTCTCACGGACTAATACATACCCAATCTTTTAGATAATGGTCACACTATTTTCTTCTCTAATGAGATGTTATTAAAGTGATATTTTGTCAACTTCAACCTTTCAAATAACTCATTATTGCCATCTGGTAAGGTCACCAAACCCTATTGCTTTTATTGGGATGCATGTCGAGAGCCAATTGATTAGTCAAAACCACATTCATCAATGATAATGCTAACTCGCAAGGATATCATACCAAGTGGAAAGAAAAGGAAAAGGCCATCCACAAGACAAGGTAGCCCAATGATGAGATTAATTTTTGAATTTACACCATTCCATCTTCTTCGCGGTGATGAAGATTTTTAAGTTCAGTTAAGTATACCTTTTCAGGGTTACATTGTGACGATTGGTACACCACTTTAGATAGGTATAAGTGCACTTTTTATCTAGTGGCTGTGACACTTGATTTTTAATCAATTCATTATTAAAGGTAAAAACTCAAGATTAGAGTTTTTGGTTGCAACAAAGCTCATTTCTCGAACCAAAAAAGTCATTTTTTGTTTTGTTTTCTTTGACCTATCATTTGTAGGTAATTTCCTACTCATTTCTAACGAAAATCCAAAGGTCAAAATTTGGCTTTTTGCACAAAAAGTTCTTAATTAATCCTAGTGTCACTTTGTCCACAAAAAATTTGAAAAAATTGAAAGTTTTGATCATAAAATCAACCTTTTAGTAAAAGTACTTTTGGTCAATCCTTTGATCAAAAAATTGAAAAATGTTAAGATTCTCAAATCATCTCATTTTAGCTTCAATTTGATTTCGACACCAAAAATTTTGTGAAAATTGATTAAAAACTTCATTTTCCAAATTTTTTTGGATTTAGGTTCGGAGTCAACCAAAAATAAACTTACTTCCTCTCTAGTTGCATTCTAACTTGGTTTCTTTCCTAACATTTGATCAAGGGGCTATTCCAAGATTACTCATGTGACCATTTTGATGATTTAGCATGTCGAGATAAAAATTGTCATTTTTAGCGCTAATTAGTAGTTCGAATCAATTCTTCATGAGTTGCGCGTTTGCACTTAAAACCAATTCATTTTCTTAAACTAAACCCAAATCCAGGGTCAATTTCGGCAAATTCACTAGGGAACTCTCCAATGGATTTAGCTTAGTTGAACTTTGGAAATCCATGTTAATGAGCTTGAATTAGTGCAATCTAAGTAGGCCCATTCTAAACTAAGGTTTAATTTGAAGGATTAGACTCAATTTCATCATTAAACTTCAATTCAATTTGGACATGAAGTTTGTGCCATCATTTTAATGTCAATTTGGATGCATTAAGTTATCATAACCATATAGGTAATTGAACCAATTGATATCCTATTACTTAACCTTGCTTGGCATCCATCTTCAATCGACATCTTCACTCTACCTCCTTTATTCTTTTCCCTATGTCTAACACTTGGCCAAATTTGTAAAAAGATGTTCATTGACTAATTGCCATCATGTATTGATAGCTTTAACATATGGCAATCGATAATCATTGCTCACAGTCATTGTTTAGTTCCACCATCATCGATAAATACATTATATATTTGTAGGTGAATATTACATACCTTGCCGATAGCCATATGGATATCATCATTGAACTCTATTACTTAACCCTACTCGGTATCCATCTTCAATTGACATCTTCACTCTACCTCCTTTATTCTTTTCCCTATGTCTAGCACTTGGCCAAATTTATAACAAGATATTCATTGACTAATCGCAATCATGTATTGATAGCTTTATTATATGGTAATTGATAATCATTGCTCATAATCACTAATTAGTTCCGCCATCATCGATAACTACATTATATATTTGTCGATGAACATTACATATCTTGCCGATAGCCATATGGATATCATCATCGAACTCTAAATCGGGTCTATGTTAATGATATGTTTAATCAAATCAATTGTGTCAATTATAAAGGATTTTTTGTTTTTTTTTGGTGTAAACATTTTCTTCAACCAATCTCTTAATCAGGAGTTCTTTTCATCGTCTATTGGCATCAAGCAAATGACTTCTTTTGCATTTAACTACTTCCACTATAGTCTTGACATCTCTTTTGTTGGTGAATGAATAATTTATATGACTAACTCCACGTTTCTACACTTTTCTAACATTCCCTCGCGAACAAAATGTAAGAGATAACATGAATTAAACCTGACAGTAGACATAATCATTAGACATGTGAATTAGATGAAGACGGGACCTTTCTCACCCCAATCGAGGACGAAGAGGATGCCTCTATAGCCGACCACTTTGACTAGTGTTCTCCTCGAGACAAGACAAATTTTCTTTTATTCTACATTTCCCCATATTTTACGTACACACCTCCCATATCTAAAGCTTCAGATTTTGGTCATAATCTTGATTGTGTAATTTGAGAATATTTGCGCATGTGTTCTCATCATAACCTAATTGTTGACTGGTGGGCACTTCACTTTTAAAACCCTATATTTAAAAAGTGCAAATATAAAGATGTCTTTAATCGAAGTAATCACAAATAATTTCCAACCTCTCGAAAGCACATGCCGTCCATCATTCAATGTCTTATATTTTTCATCTTTTACTTTGTGAATAAACAATTAGGGGGTCATTCTTTTTTTTTTCCTTTCTTTTCTTGATAAATAACAATTTGTGGGTTGTTATTCGTAAGTAATAGATCCGTATGGCATGTGCATCATGCATGCACTGACCAAAGAGGAAAGGGAAGAAAAGTTACAATTTGCATATATTTCATGGATGGGTTATATTAGAAAACGTTCCTTTCATAAAACTGATGTGATTTGCAATTAATTGATCCATAACTCATTCACTAAAGCTTTTGAGTGTAAGTGAGCACACTTGCATATGTTAACATGCTTGAACTTAAGACTCCCTCTTGACGAACCCTCATTGTGGAGGTATTAGAGCCAAGAGAAAGGATTTCTAAATCTCGATTTAGGCTTTTCGCATGTTTGATTTCTTTCTAGAAATTCTACAGTTACAGTTATGTTTAGAATGATAGTAGAAAGTGGTAATTTTAACGGGAAGAACAATTTGGGGTTGGGGAGTGTCAAGATGCATGCATTATTAACAATGCATGATTTGGAAAAGGCCTTGGATGGCAAGGCTAAGTTGTGAATTAAGAGATTTAATGCATGTGACTAATTATTAGATGCATTGAAACTTGATAAATACAACAACAAATACTCATAAAAAATTGTGAATTAAGATACTTAATGCATGCGATCAAGGATAAAGAGGATGTCCCATGTCCTTGAGACAAGACAAATCCTTGTTTATTCTACATTTCCCCATATTTTACATATGCACCTCCCATATCTGAAGCTTCAAATTTTGCTCATAATCTTGATGTGTAATTTGAGAACATTTGTGGATGTGTTCTACACATAAATTGACGGGTGATCGGCTATATTTAAGTTAGTGCAAATATAATGATATATTTAATTGAAGCAATCACAAGAAGTTCCAAACTCTCAAAAGCACATGCTACCCACTGTCCACTACCCTTTGATTCCTTAATTTCTTTATATTTTCCATCTTTTACTTTGTGAATAAACAATTAGCAGCCATTTCTTTCTTTTTTCTCACTTTTCTTGTATAAAGAACGATTCTTGCGTTGTTAATTCACAAGTGATAGATCAGTATGGCGAATGCATCGTGCATGCACTGACCGAAGAGAAAATGAAGGAAAATGTACAATTTTCATATTATTCACACGTGAATTGTATTAGAAAAAGTTCCTTATTGGAGAATTGATGTGATTCCTAGCTAATTGACCCATAACTCATTCACTTAAGTTTTTTGAGTGAAGGTACGTTCACTTGAATATGTTAACGGGCTCGAACTTAAGACTCCCTCTTGGTGAGCTTCCAAGGTATAGGTATTAAAGCTAGGAGAAAGGATTTTCTGAATTTTGATTTGGGATTTCTATGTGTCTAATTTTTGTCTGGAAATTCCGCAGTTGAAATTATTTTTAGAGTGAAACTAGAGAGCAAAAAGTTCAATGAGAACAATAACTTTGGGTAGGGGAGAGTCAAGATAACTACATTATATATCTATCGGTGACTATTCCATGTCTTGTCGATAGCCATATGGATATCATCAATGAACTCTATATCAGCTCTGTGTTAATGATAAATCTAATCAAATCAATTGTGTCGATTATAAAGGATTTTTTTTTTTTTGTAACCACTTTCTTCAATCGATCTCCTAATTGATGAGTTTTTTTTTTTTTTTTTTCGTCTATTGGCATCAAGCAGATGGCTTTCTTAGCATTTAACTACTTCTACAATAGTCTTGATGTTTCTTTTGCTGGTGAATGAATAATTTATATGACTAACTCCACGTTTACACACGTTTCTAACATTCCCTCACGAAAAAACGTGAGAGAGCACATGAATTAAATCCAACAGTAGAAATAATCATAAGACATTGAAATTAGATGAAGACGAGCCATTTCTGACCCTGACCGAGGATGAAGAGGATGCCTCCGCGAGACAAGAAATTTTTTTGTTTATTCTACTTTTCCTCATATTTTACATGCGCACCTCCCACATCTAAAGCTTTGGATTTTGGTCATAATCTTGATTGTGTAATTTGAGAATATTTGTGCATGCGTACTAATCATAACCTAATTGGTGACTGGTTGGTACTTCACTTTCAATACCCTATATTTAAATTAGTGCAAATATAAAGATATCTTCAATTGAAGCAATCACAAATAATTTCCAACTCCTCGAAAGGACGTGTCGCCCGCCTTCCACTAACGTCTAATTCCTCAATTCCTTTATATTTTCCATCTTTTACTTTGTGAATAAACAATTGGGGGACCATTTCTTTTTTTCTTTTTCTTTTCTTGATGAAGAATGATTTGTGGATTGTTATTCATAAGTGATAGGTCAGTATGGCACATGCATCATGCATGCACTGATCGAAGATGAAAGGGAAGAAAATGTACAATTTGCATATATTTCACGCATGACTTGTATAAGAAAACTTTTCTTATCAAATAATTGATGTGATTTGCAATTCGTTGAACTAATTCACTTAAGCTTTTGAGTCCAAGTGAATCCATCTCAATATGTTGACAGACTTGAACTTAAGACCCTTTGGTGAACTCCCATTATGGAGGTATTTGAGCAAAGAGATAGGATTTTTGAATTTAGATTTGGTGTTTTTGCGCGTTTGATTTCTATCTGAAATTCTGTTGTTATAGTTATGTTTAGAGCGATAGTAGAAAGTGGTGATTTTAATGGGAAGAACAACTTTGGGTTGGGGAGTGTCAAAATGCATACACTATTAACAACCCAAGATTTGGCAAAGGCCTTTGGATGGCAATGCTAAATTGTGAAGTAAGAGACTTAATGATTGCCACTAATTATTAGATGCATTGAAACTTGATAAATACCATAATAAATACTCATAAAAAGTAGTGAATTTAAAGACTTAATGCATGCAACTATTTATTAGATGCACCGAAACTTGAAAAGACTCTAAATTCGTGCATCAGTGTTGGAAGCTGAACAATCATTGTAAAATTTCCTCAAACAGCGGTAGAAATTGACTAAAACAGCCTTTGGTTGTCATGTAATGGATTAGTAGCCTCGGATTTGACAACAAGCTTGTAAATCGAGAACGATGTAATCGATCAACGCCCACAAAATCAATATCTTAGCCATCGAATGAATAACCTCTTCACATATTCGGCAACTTCAACCTTGAACCCAACTTATTAAGTTGTAGACGAAATAGGTTTTTGATTGCATAAATAAGAGTGGGTTGGTTTGATCGATGAAACACAAATGGAGCTTAAGGCTGTTCGATAGAACCCAATGCTCCCACATCAGGCAAGAAGTTACAAACTTTAAACACAATCTCCTAATATTTAGCGATGATTATGTACAAGAAGTTTCATATCCCCAGACCATTCGCATAACAACACAGCAGCGATGCACTTTTGTTGATCCACCATCTCTGTCTTCAACTATCTTGTTGGTGGACGTATTTTATTTTATTTTATTTATTTATTTTGTTAGTAGCACTCCAATCCGAAATCTTAGAGTCGCTGGTTATCAATGACTTTATTAATCAGTTTTCACTAAATTTTGACGACTTCGTCCATGACTTCTACGTTGTGTATTGTTGATTTCCTATACTGTTGACATGCTAGCAGGTTGTCAACTGTCTTGCATAATTGCGACTTCGATTTTAACCATTATTGTTTTTGGTCAACTGAGCTCGTTACTTGCCGATGATAGCCTAAAAATCGGTCATCTTTGTGTGTCAACATTGAGGATAAGAAAAGCTCAACCCAATTGGGTTAACTTAGGGACTAATGAATATATAAATTGACATATCGATATCATCATTGAACTCTATATCTAACCAAATTGACTATGTTAATGATACATCTAATCAAATCAACTCCATGTTGATTATAAAAAGTTTGTTATTTTTGTGTGTAAACACTTTCTCCAACCGATATCTTAATTGATGAGTTCTTTTTATCGTCTACTAGCATCAAGCAAACAGCTTCCTTTGCATTTAACTACTTCCACAATAGCCTCAACGTTTCTTCTACTGGTGATCGATGAATTATATGGCTAAGTCCACGTTTCTACACTTTACTAACATTACCTCGCGAACTAAACGTGAGAGAGCGCATTAATTAAATCCCAATAGTAGATATAATCATTAGACATGTGAATTAGATGAAGAAGAGGCATTTTTTATTCTTGGATGAATATGATGTCCCCATCAGCCCCCAACCACTTTGACAAGCGTCCTCCTCGAGACAAGACAAATCTTTGTTTCTATTTCGGCCATGAGAATCTGTAGCTTCAGCATTTACCATACAGATCACTCTAGGATCATTTAAAAACTATCTTTATGAATGCTATAATAAACATATATGCAATCTGGCAGAATGCAGAAAGAAAGAGTGGGGTCTATTTGGCATAAAATATGGAGATTTACTATGATGAGGGACAAATCAATTAGACAAAGTATTATACCTCGCCATAATTGAATGTATCATAAAGATGGCAGATTTACCAGGCTTGTTTGCCTGGACAACCATAGAGGTGGATACAGACAAAAAAGCCGTGTCCGAAGAAAACCATTTGAAGTCAAAGACCACCTTCGCACAACTTATAAATTTCAACTTAGTTCATCAAAAATAGGAAAACCCAATTAAAGCCCAGAAAAGAGAACAGGTGGGAAATTTCAAACCTCCTACAACGTTTAACTGCACTTCCTGATAAATGGTGGGGGCCTAGGGAAGCATAAAACTATCATACTTCTTTTGTCCAGAATAATCTACACTTTATCACAGACCATGACTGCTTGCACAATTTTGAGAACCTACGAAAGACGAAATGAATAAAATTGGGCTACCTCATTCTTCTAATAACAAATTCAGCCTTGTCAATACCAGTAATTTATAATAAGTTCCTGAAATGAGCAAGCTTCTCCTCTTTCTTCTTGGGAACATGGAAGTACACACATCATAGAAAGGAAATGTCTCTGGATTAAATTTAAACGACAGAGACCTCCTTTGATCCATGACTCCCGCCAGACTAAGCTAAAGAAGCTGTTGGTTTTCCCATGCCAGGAGTAGCAGCTTTTAGGATTCTAGAATTTCGCTAACTACGTTCCACCATAATATCATGTGACACCAAGATATTTCCTAGTTCTCAGAGTGGTGGTCAAACAAATTGAGATGTCACTTTAAACAGAAGGAACGATGTTTTCATCAACCAAAACCAAAAGCGCTATATATCAAATGACTACAACATCATTAAAGAACAAATAGAATCTACAAAGTATTAACGCGAAAGTAAAGGAAGAATAAAAAAGTGTACAGTGCAGTGGGGAAAAAACAATCGTCAGGTGCCAATCTTAGTCCCTCTTCTTTCCTTTCTCTTTTCTCCGTAGGGATGTCAACTAGGCCAACCCTTAGCCAGCACCACCTCATCCCTTGCACAACAAAGTTACAAAATTGCCCTCAACTGTTGCAAAATTACAAAAATGCCCCTCGATTAGTCTTTAATTTCAAAATTAATCACCAACGTTCATTGAAAATTCATCATAGCCGTATAAATAGATATGTACACATTAATCATCTCATCTTAAGCAAATTTAATGCCTAAGTAATTTAGTTAGCTAGGGAGATCAAATGCAAGCCGTTAGATCAATCCAAAGGCTAAGATTTTATCTTACAAAAGGGTGTAAACAATTTTTCCCTCCAAAAATGGGGGCTCTCAATTTCCATATCCTCTCTCTCTCTCTCTCTCTCTCTCTCTGAAACTATCGCTCATTTGGCTTCCTCCGGCAACGAGCCACTCTATTCAGTAACCTGCACTCCCTTTCGAAGTCAGTTGCCATCATTTGCCGCTTGTAGCCACGTTGGAATCTCCCATCCAATCGCTTCTTTTTTTTTTTTTTAATATATATATATATTTCTTACGATCCTCTCGAAAATCAGCATTTTCGCTAGTGATTCAAGCTCCAACGATTTGCGGCTAATTCTAGGTGGTCCAAAATCCTTCAATAGTCTCAGAGTCTTCGACAATGTTCCTCAACTAGTTCCAGACTTGACCTATTGGCTCAACTGGCTCCAATCCTAGTACTAGCTACTTTGATGGCCATTCCGGTGCTTTTTCGATGTCCTCCGGTGTTCTCTAGTGTCCTTTCTCTAGTGTCCTTAGCCCATAACTAAGTCTTCCTCGACATGCCTTAGCCTCGATGTAGATTGATTCTAGCTCGATTGAGCTTATTTCATGAAGATATACAAGGTAAACTCCCTCTTGATCTTGAGCTCGATGAAATGAGATTGCCTCAGGCAATCGAGGCTAGAGCTCAACCTAGGATGATGTTCTATGCTTGCATGGATGATCTTTATATAGTCTATGATGGCTATAGATGATTGATGATAGCTTAGAATGGCTTGCATTCATGATTTGCTTGATTGATTGTATTCTGTAATTTGGATGGCTTGATTGGACTGATGTTATAAACGTCTTCGTTTGAGCTAGATAATGTTGTTTTTAGGTTTCCAGTTCTTCACGAGATTCAAAGCTGGTTTCAAGAGCTTTTACTAGCCGCATGCACATAAATTAGACCTCATTTGCTATGTCAAAACCTGTTTGCAAATAGGATGATCTGTTTTGAAACGTACATGTTCTGCTGAAATGTTCTTGCTAATTGAACTATTCGGTTTGACAATTGTGTATGATTTTTTTGCATTTCGATTTTGGACTGAGTGTCTTCCTGAAGTTTGATCTTGACATTTAGTTCTAAATCATGTAAAAAAATTTTAGAATTTGCAAATCGTTTAGTTAGATTAAAATCATGTTATTCATGCAAAAGATTGTACTCTGTTTCAGACTTGACCTATTTGCTAGTTATCTTTGTTTGAGTTGGAAAATGATCTCAATTGCATTTGAGGCCTTCTAGAGATTTGTAGGAGACATCATAAGATTTTTTTTGACATCTTGTTTGCATGATTCGAAGATCGTTTACTAGGTCTAACATTTTTCACAAGACCGAACTGAAATCTGGAAAATTTTCTTGTTCTGTTTTCATGTCTTGTTCCAGTGACCTTTGCCGTTTGCCATTTTCATAAGATTTTTTATGGATCAAATTTTAAATCGGTGTCTCCTTGAAATTTGTTCAAAACATGTAAGTATATAACATATAAAAGTTTAAAAATGTTTCAGCATAGTTAGTAGGGCAGATAGGCCATAGACTAAACTTGTTTCCTGCTGCCATTTTGTGCTACTAATTGTCTTACAATGATTCCTCGATTTTTTTAAAACTATGAGTTGTGAATCTGGAAATTGTTTCTTCATGAAATATTGCTTGTTACATCTTTGTGAACAACATATAAAATTTTAATGAGGATTGGAACACATAAGGATAAGTCGAGCATGCTTAAATTGGGCCTAGTTGCTGCTGTGATTTGTCTGTCCTTAATGATATGTGCTTAACTTCACTGTCGAAATATTTCAGAAAATATCGAACATGTTTACTATTTTTGCCAACCCTTCCGAAGTTGCGGCGCTTTTGTGAAAATTATTATAAATTTATGTTGCCAATCTTGAAAAGCTTTCTTCAACAAAGTTGTTTGGTATTTCCCAAACTTCGTTTTGATACTAATTTTGTTGGATTTGATATTTGTTTGATGGTCCAAGGAGCCCAATCAATGTGCTAACATTATCCGCATTCGGGTTCTCGAATCCATTTCCCAAGGGCATTGAACTTGCTCAATATCCTATAAAATTGTTATCCTTGCTTGCCAAATGGCTGCAACTTGCAAATTACTCTTCTTAGCGACTTGTTTGTAAATATGGAAAATTTATGTCCCTCTTTGCAATTTTCTTGAACTTGAGCCCTCCTTTGCAAATTGTTCACAAACTTACTTTTGCATCAAGTGCATCACATTTCCTTTGTTTGATTGTCTTTGTTTGTCATTATTTTGCATTGCATGATCATATTACTTAGCATATGTGATTGTTTAATTAATTGCTCGCTCATTTGATTGATTGGTTGAGAATCAAGGCCATATGACCTAAGTGCTTGCTTTTTCTCTCAAATGCATGTGATTTTTAGATGGATGATTTAAGTGCAATGCATGACCACGTGGGGAACCTTTGGGATAACCTAGACCCAAATTAGGACCATTCAATCTTAATTACCACTTGTGAACACAAGTGATAATTAATTATCGATGATCATGAATTTAATTGATTAGGTGTCTTAAGAAGGGATGACGTATGCAAATCAAAGGCCGATCTCAAGCCATGTTTGATTGGTTGAGTGCATTTCCTCAATTCGTTGAATTGATTCTCCTCGCTTGAGTTCATTGTTGTATGTTGTATGATCTTATATGTTAGTTTAGCATTAGTTTAGAATTAGAATAGGTGCAAAAGGCAATCCTTGGAGGTGGTGACTTGAAGGGATGAAGATGGTGGATGGTTGATGTTTGATCTGGCCTTTTTCATTTGTAATATTCATTTCCTAACATATGACTCGGATCCTCTTCTGCATTATATAAATGTCAGATGAGTTGCGAGTTTTCCTTTCTTGCACATAAATTTGTTTGTTTAGGTTTTTCTTGTGATACCTTTAAACTATATGGATGTTTACTTTCCCGCTCTGTCATTTCAATTACTTGTGTGCTTCATTTTTATACTTTAGATAGTATAGAAATGGTACAAATGAACGATTCGTGCGTGATCACCTATCTTTTTTTTTTTCTTTTTTTTTGGTAACTGAGGACTCCACCACGGGCCCCCCATACCTGGACGGCACCAAAGGACCAGGCCCTTATACCTCGGGGGAGACTAGCATAGGACCCCGCCACCATAGCCCCTCACTTAAGACGTGTTAGCAGCTGCGAAGTTTCGACCTTGGGACCTTTGCGATGAAGTGCCAAAAGCCGAACCAACTCAGCTGCCCACCGTGGGTATAGAAATGGTACAAATGAACCATCCGTGTGTGATCGCCTATCTTTTGACTTGCACGAAGATGGAAAAAAACTGTATGACCACTTTAGATAACAACTGTACTCGTAGGTATCGAAAGGGCGCTAATAGAAATCTTTAGCATAAGTCAAGTCTCCGAACCCACGAAATCTCTGGTTCTATGAAAATCAAGGGTGGTCTCTCAATCCTTGATTGGGTTTTTAGCTGGTCCCCAAAGAGGTTAGTGACAACTCTTAGATAATGGTTTTAGGCAGTGTAACAACTTAAAATGAAATGTGGTCACATGAAGCATGAGTTTGAGAGGACTCAAGTTTATAACTGACAATCCGTTTGTGTCGTTAACAAATTGGGAACCCATTCAAAACTGCCGTTCGTATGTGCCATTCAGATTTTATATCGTTTGAGGGGTTTTTCAGCATTTCATTTGAGATTTCCATTTGTACGAATCATTTGGATTGACTTTATAAAAAAATGCTTCTAAAACCTATTTCTTGGGATTGTAAGGCCTAGACGGGTAGGTCGCAACAGTCCCTAAGTCAATCTTATAGGCTTGAGGTTTCCTCATTCACACAAATAATTTGACTAACTTTTGGATTATTGACTAGTAATGAAGGAACTCAACGACACACAATGCAGAAGTTATACAAAGTCATAAAAGCTTGAGCGAATTTAATCAACCAAGTCATTTATAGCAAGCGATCTGAGATCTTGGTTTATTATTAAGGAAGTGCTAATAATGAACGTTATAGAGGTTTGCCAACACGTTAGTTGAAGAAAGAGAGTGGATCGACAAGAATGCACAATTGCCAAGTGGTTACACCAATAGTCTTGAGATTTGTTACATCTTGCATAGAATCATTGCTAGATAATAGGAGATTGTGTCTAGAGATTTTAACTTCTACCAATAACTGTTTTGCAAAGGTTCATCCAATTAATCACATAACTTGTGTTCGTGCATATTTATGTTTATCTTTATTTTCCCAACAAATCTTTCTAGCACTTTAGATTCCTAGCTATTGCATTTTCAATTCCATTACATTTCAAGACGTTTATATTCATGTCTAGAATAAACAAAGGAAACTTCCATGATTTTTGCATATTCAATTCAATCCATCCCTTTCCAAAAGATTTTTTTTTTTTTTTTTTTGCTTGTTCGGTGAAACATTCAGATTATAACTTCGATAGAATAAGCACGGCTCAATTTTTTAGAGCAGATTTAGGTAAAGTGCTTTGATGTCATGATTAGGAGTCCGTTCGTTTCGCGGAAAATGGCTTCCGGGAAAATATTTTCAAGATTTTCCGGTATTCGTTTCATGGAAAATGAACTAGTCAAGGAAAATGTTTTCCATCATTGAAAAAAACAATCTTTAAAGTGAGGAAAACGTTTTCCATCACTTCTTCCTTCTTACTTCTTTTTATCAATACATTTTTCATTTTATTTTTTCTTTCTTTTTTATTTTTATTTTTAAATCGAGTTTTTAATTTCTTTTCTTTTCTTTCTTTCCTTTTCATCTTATTCTTTGGCGGTGGCCGGCGGCCATCGACCTCGCCGGCTTTGCCCCGGGCCGGCGAGGCGGAGCTCGCGGCTCACCAAATCCGATGAGCCGGGCGGGGCTTGGGCCTCGCCCGAGCTCGTCGTGAGCTTCGCCGAGCTGGCAAGCCACGAGCTCACCGGATTTGGTGGCGGAGCTCACGGCTCGCCGATCCGGCGAGCCGGGCGAGGCTCTCGCCCGAGCTTGCCGGATCTTGCGGCGGAGCTCGGGCTCGATCCGAGCAAGCCCGAGCTCCGCCGCCAGATCCGCGGGCTCGCAGCTCACTAGAGCCCGGCGAAGCTCGTGACGAGCTCGGGCGAGATCGGCCAAGCCTCGAGCTCACCAAATCTGGCCACGGGGTCTTGGTCGGCCATCGGGCGGCCGGCCATTGTCAAGCGGGAAGGAGGAGGAAGAAGGAGGAGGAAGGAGGCGGCGGCGGAGGAAGGAGGAGGAAGAAGGAGGAGGAAGGAGGCGGCGGCGGAGGAAGGAGGAGGAAGAAGGAGGAGGAAGGAGGAGGGAGGAAGGAAAAGAAAAAGAAAAATAAAGAAAAAAATAATAAAAATTTCGATTTTTAAAAAATAAATAATTAAAAATTCATTTTTTTAAAAAATATAAAAAAATAAAATTAATTTTTTGGTCAATTAAAAATATTAAAATTCAATTTTTGATAATTTTTCCCAAACAATTAAATGAGCTAACGAATGGTGGAAAATATTTTCTACTCAAATTTTAGGTTTTGGCCGAAGACCTTTGGAAAATAGAGTCATTTTCTGGAAAATGACTTCCGGGAAAATATTTTCTGGAAAATGACTTCCAGGAAAATATTTTCCAGAAACATGATATTTTTTGCGAAATGAACAGACCCTAAGAAAAAAAATACTAATACATACTGTAAAATCAAGGGAAAATTCCAAATAAGGACCTAAATTGGATCAATTTTCTCAAATAAGGACTCCAAATAAACTTTGTATCAGATAAAGATCTAAAGTTGACCCATTGTCTCGAATAAGGATCCAAAGTGGTTAAATGAATTTCAAATAAGGACTTAAGCTTGCTGGTCAGCCAAATATTCTCCGGCTATCAAGCATGTGACATTTCCGACGATCGGAGTTTGGCCAATTTTGTCCAAAAAAAAAATCTAGGGAAAATTAACAAATCCTAAAATAGAAACAAAGGAACCCTTGGTTTTCTACGGTCTCCCCATTCCTTGTACCCATCCTTTACAAAGTCAAAGATCGAAGTTCTCCCCATTCCTTGTACCCATCGTCCATGAAGTCGAAGACTCAAATTCTCCGCCGGTTGAGGAACGAATTTAAAAACAAGAAGAAAACCATATGCTTCTTTCTTTGTTTGTGGAGACCCAAATTCTCCACTGGTCAAGCAAGGTGAGGAGTGACGAGAATCGAGTCGCAACGATAACTGGGCAGCAATTTGGTTGAGGAGCAACGGGGGAGAAGAAAGAAGAAAACGTAAAAAATTGCCCCTATTTTAATCACCGGAAAATGTTTGTCAACGAGCTAAGGTCCTTAATAGATATTAACTTGATCACTTCGAGTTTTTATTTGACACAAAATTTACTTTGGGTCCTTATTTGAAACAATGACTCCACTTTGGATCCTTATTTGACATAAAGTTCACTCTGGGTCCTTATTTGAGAAAATAGATTCACTTCAAGTCCTTATTTGGAATTTTCCCTAAAATCAATGTATAAGGTCTTTTTTTGTTTTGGTTGATTGACAGAATATGTAATGCTTAAATAGTGGAAGGGCATGAAAAAGTTGAACTAAACATGAGTTCTCGACTGAAGTATGACTCTTCTTCTTACAAAGTTTTTCTTTGAGGTAAGCCGCTATGACCATAATCAAAGTGAAATTACCAATCAAAGGTATCATCGAATCCATTCTCTAATATGAGTTAATTGTTTTTTACAGCTTGAAGGACTGTTAGGAAAATATTTGAAGATGTTACAATAGAATTCCAAGCCAATTCACCAAAGATAGAAACTTTGTACGTCAAAACACCTAGCTCTGTAGTAATTTATTGTAAATGGGCAAAAGTATAGTAGCTTCAAAAAGACCAAAAATCCCTTAGCTTCCCACGAAATACAGGAAGCCAAGAAGAGTAGATTCAATTTAATATTTGGATGGCTCGGGATCACATGTTCCAGAAGAAAAATAGTTTAAAATTGGAAATAGGAATTCGTCAGTTATGTTCGGATGCTTCAAACATGTATAACTAGCACACATCGGAATGCAAGATAGAAATATATATATATAAGCATAATTCTACGATAGATGCATCTGTAGCGACACCTGGTTTTCCCACAAAGCAATTTGCACAAGAAAAAAAAAAAGTTGTTGGACAATGATAAGACAAGGTTGGAGCAATCTTAGGTCGAGCGTATCATGCTAAAAGAACTCACATTAGTTACTCGATTGGCTTGCAGAGAGATGAGCGACAACTATTACCAGTACAATGAGCAAAACGGCGACCTGCAATTTAGATCGTCATAAGCTATTGTTCTTCTTTTGTTTGGTTTGCTGTTCAGCACATAGTTCCAAGACCAGCCAAACAATGTGAGATGAACAGTCGTAAACTCACCAGGATGGAACTATTTGTGGGTTTAGTCGCAAGGATGTAAGATTTCCTGTCGAAATTTACAAACGAAATTTGTTTTAAGTAGAAAGGCATAATCAATATCCACTCCACGGAGAGAGAGAGAGAGAGAGAGAGAGAGAGAGAGAGGAGAGAGGAACCTATTGTTTAGGAGGCCAGAATCTCTGCAAGCCTTTTGTATACCCTCGATTATGCTCAATGTTTTTGTAGCATTAGGATCATTCTTGTCAACCTATGGGAGCCAAAGGCATAATTTGGTGAGTAATGTCTCAGTCTGTATGTTAAAAAATCATAGTGTGAAAAGCATGGAGATGGAAAAGCAAGCGAACAAATGAAAGCATCAACTACTATTGTGGCCAAAAGTTGGATTAAGAGATCATCAAGAATATTCTGCCCCACAGTCAAGAAGCAGAAGGGAGAAATTCCGCAACGCTTCTGAGAATTAAGTTATAATCGCTTCTGCTATTAAAGCTACCACTAAAGGAAGTGGTTCCTCATGCAAAAATATCTTTGCAGAAGACAATTTTTTTTTTTTTTCATCTCACAGGCATAATGGAGCACTGTCACCTCCATTTCGGATTCAAGATAGCTAGCCTTTACATACAATTTGGTTTGCTGTATATCCATTCAAATCAGAGAAGATTTTGCAGGTTATAAGGTCTACTACATTTCCAAGTTAGAAATAATTAAAATACATGTATAAAAGATGGTGCATTCTAGTTTTTGACTTCATACCTTGGACTTTAGCGTACAAGAAAAATCATAGAAAGCACCATAAACATCAGCCATTGTCAATGTGCGATCCCTAACTTTAGCAGCAAGACCTGAATAGTATAGGTAGACAAATGGAACAACTGAAGAATTATTATCTCAGAGCTACTACAAAACATAAACAAATGTACAAAGGCTCATGGATAGACACAGCCTTGACAAATGATGAATGGTGATAGTTTGACAAGCTTTATTTCTATCATGCCTGGACCTAGTTCTTCATTATGCCTCATTATTTCATGGTGTAAAAGTATCTTCTACATGCCTAGTGCCATTCAAGCTCTTCAGTATGCCTAATCATTTCATCGTCTCTAGGATAGCTCTAATTTCAATGATGAAAGAAAATATCAGCAAATCATTTTCTTACCTGGCCTAATCTTTACTTCGCCTTTGAAAACTTGAATATTGTTGTAGGATAAAGCTAAATTTCCAATTGCCATTATCTAGAAAAAGCAGAAAATGTTGGCAGAGGAGCTTCTCCCAGATAATCAAAAGATTAATGGCATTAAAAAGAAAATATCAACATTCAACTACAGGAAAACAAACGAACCACTTACAGAAAGTCTTAAGATTATGAAGAGTGAGTTTAGAAGTGTAAAGTCAATGTGTGAAACCAAATCTTGTAACACATATGCGCACAAGGAGAGAGAAAGGAATGACTTGTGTGTCTGTGCACCTGCTGTGCACGCACGCAAATGTGTGTGAGAGAGGGGGGCAGGGGAAGAAGTGAAGAGATTGGGCTTGTGGTATGTTCATGAGAAAAATTCTAAGGTAAGTTTTACGTAGGAAAATTTTTGAGATCAATAGCTACCTTCAATATTTTTAATATATAGGATAGATGTAAGGCAACAACTCCTATTCACAGATAAGAAATGATGTTGTCTTGAAGAATTGATAATGTGTTGATGCCTCAATTTTAATTATGTTTATTTTATTTATTTTGTCTTTTTTCGAAATAATAAGCAAATAACAAAAAAAACAGGAAAAACAGGAAAAAAAAAAAAAAAGAAGCAGCCCTCAAATGGGCCCTTACGGCCCATTTCTCCTCCAGCCCGGCCCCCCCTTTTCTCCTTCTTCTTCCTTCTTCTTCTTCCTCGCTCCTTCCTTCTCCGCCTCTGTAGTTCATGCGCAGAAGACGACGACGCGCGCAAAGGACGGCCTACGGCTGAGGGGAGTAGGCCGACGTCGACCGTAGAGGATAAGAGCTCAGGCGCCATCAATGCCGAGCACGCTTCGCTGGATAAGCTCAGATGGGACATCGGTCCAGCCAAGGAGAATCGCTCGGCGCGCGAAGGGGATCGGCGGTCGAAGCTCCGTCGATCGGATCTCCTCGCCTATAAATAGTGGAGCACTCTCATCGTCGAAGGGGACGAGCGAGCTCCAAGATCTTCCCACCAAGAGACTTCAGGGGAGGAATCGAAGAGCGAGCGAGAGAGAAATCGAGTTGCGAGCTCGGCCGACCTCCCATTGAGAGACTTCGGGGGAGGCCGCCGGCGAGCGAGTCCGAAGAGGTCAGATCTGGCCGGTGGAGGCTCGAATCTGGCTGGAGTGAGAGAGAAGCTAGGTCGGAGGAGGTGCAGGGGTTCTGGATTCGCGAAGAGGAGCGGAAGAAGAGGTCCCACCCCCCGACGCCGCTGCTGTGCCAAATCCCGCTGTCTCGTTGTCACCGTAGCTGAGCCTCAGGCCACCATCTCGATCCTCGTCGTCATTGCCCAGTCTGTCCTCGCCCTCGTTGCTGTCGAGCGCCTCTGCCGCTGCTGCCTTCGATCTGGCATTGTTGCCGTCGCCGTCCCCATTCAAGAGAAGGTAAAAAAAAGCGTCGCCGTTACCGTTGCCGTTCATCGTAGCCGTTTTCCGTTGACTTAGCCGTTGTCGCCGTCGCCGTCACCGCCGTAGTCGCCGTCGCTGCCAAACACCTTGGTTTCTCCCCCCTCAGCGCTGCGGATTCGCAAACCCTAGGGTTTGCGATTTTCTGGGTCATCGAATCGGATCTGGGTCTCGGAATCGGGTAGGGTTTCACGAGATCCGAAGGCGACGGGAGTCGGGTCGCGGCGGGGCCGGGTCGGGTAGGGTTTCCCTTTGGGAGCTACGTCGTGGAGCGGGTTGTCGAGGCGGGCCGGTGTCCTCGAACGCCCGGCCACGGAGTCGTTTTCTTTTTAAAAAAAAAAAAAAAAAGACAAAAAAATCCTAGTCGGGTCCGCGCGTTCGGGTCACCGGCCGGCCTGGACACAACCCGTGGATCCGACCAGTCATTTGTTATATTATTTTAATATAAAATAATATTTTAATTAAATAATAAATAAATAATTTATTTTTAAAAATATCAAAAAATATTTTATTTTCCAAAACTGTCTATTTTCCGAAAAATAAAAAAAAAAAAATATTTCATATTTTCCAAAAAATGCCAAAAATCCAAAAAGCCAAAAATTCATGAAAAAGCCAAAAAAATTCAGAAAAAGCCAAAAAGACTTGTATTTTTCCAAAATACCAAAAAAGGTAAAAAAAAAAATCCCTTTTATATCCAAAAAGATTAGAAAAATACTCAAAAATGTTTTTCCTCCCAAAAATGCATGGAAAATCCCTCAAAAATCCAAAAGCCTTAGGGTTTAAACAAGATTAGGCACCGAAAGGGCATTAGTGATTAATTAGTGTAATCAAGTCCTCGATCCTAATTTCTCTGGTTGCGCAGAGTGAGTATTTCTCTCGATACTTCATTTGGGTTTCTAATCAACCCACCCAAAATCGATTAGTGACAACTCCGTTTTAAAAATTGATTTATAGGTTAAAAACTCATACTATTAAAGTCGTGAATTGGTGGACTTGGGAGAGTCCAGGCCTAACTAATTTCAGCCAAGCCATAGCCTCCGCATGGCGCCCGTGCCCGATTGCGGGCGCCGAAAAAAAGAGGTCGCGACAGCTTGGCGACTCCGCTGGGGACACTTTGAGGACTTGGGCCATTTTATCTTTGTTTAAATGCTTTGCTAACTTGGGTCTTTTTCTTTTGTGCAGGTTAATAGCTTAGAGCTTTTTTAAAATAAAATGTCTTGTGATTATAAATTGCTATGCATGCTTTACTGTTTTAGCACTACACATGGCACACACAACCCAGCCGCCGGACCTGGGCCGCCATAGGATTTCAAGGATGGTGTTAAGAAAGATACAACCTCGAACGCGAGACTGCGATGTAGATGTTGCCTTTCTTTTCCCCGAATTTCTTAGCCGAGGTTAAGGGGGTATGCTGCTAACGCGAGACTGCGACAGGCGGATGCCCTTTTAATTTCATCAAGCCTTCTGAGTTAGAAATCGAGCTGCACATCCCATCTGTATGTCTTTGTGTTTGGCATTTTATTTAAAAGCAAAGTGATTTCTTTACTTTTACTCAGTCTTTTTATTTGGCCCATGGCAATTTAGGATAAGCTTTTCAAGTCCCAATTTATACGCGATGGGGAAAGACGATATCAAGTTCATTCCTACTCCCAAGGCGGAGCTCTTTAGATGGTGGGGTCAATTGGACCAGTATGCCCAAGAGCGCGTAAAAGCCAAAGTCGGTCATCTTATATCGTTGATTCAAATCACTGTTCGTCCCGAAGTCATACAGGCCATGGCACATTTCTGGTGCCCGAAGACGACTACTTTTATGTTTGGAGGGTTTGAGCTAACCCCAATTCTAGAAGAATATAATATCATCATTGGAATGCCTCTCGAGAAAAAGCTTGTTAGGCCATCGACAGACGCCCTCCCGTGGCGCGGGTTAGTGTGACTTTTAGGAACTGAAATCCATGTCATGAGACAAATTCTTGAAAACAACCATAATACTTGCCCACTAGAATTCATGAATGCATGTTTTCAAAATCAGCCTATGACCCAAAAAAGCGAGATTTTTCTCCTGGCCTTTTTTGGGTTCATCATTTTCCCACATCAAAGAAATGTCATAAGTCATAAGATGGCATGGATAGTTGATAAGATCTCGAGGGGGCAAAATTATGTCAACATGATTTTAACTGAAACATTTTTGTCCTTTAATTGTTTTAAAGAAAACATGGAGAAAATCATGCGGGTCTCTCCGGAAATTTTACAAGTCTGGTTCTTTTCTCACCTAAGTGAATTCCGAGGCTTCATGCAATCGTCTGAAATGAATGATTTCGAAAATCGATTACAAAAATTTATGGTTTTAGGACCATACATTCCCAATCAAAGCTGTTTAAATTGGATAAACTTCCTAAGAGACCCGGCTCCTGAGGCATTCCAATGGTGTGCTGGTTGGTTCTATGAAAAGAGAGCTCGCTTTGCTTTCAAGCGCCGCTATCCAATTCCGTTACTCGGCTTCACCAGTGCCACTTCCTATTGTCCACATAGGGTGGCACGACAGTATGGAGCCCTTCAGGAGATCCCGCCATCTTTCAAGAAGAGGGTCCCTCCACTCCTTTTCACCCATCAAAGTTTTGAATACACGTTCGAGATTGACATTATCGAGGAAGCATGGAACAAGTGTAATCACAAAAGGATCGTGGTACCTGAAGGGCTTGAAGGAGAAGAAAAAGCCCACCACGCCTCCATGTCCTACATCCACAACTATCGTGTCCCGACAAAATGGAAGCCATCAGTCCCTCACTCAATCAGTGAGAGCAACCAGCATGAGCAAGCAGAGCTCATGGAGAGGGATTTGGGAATGGACTGGATACACACCCTAGAGCCGGTCCAAGAAAGCAAGCATCTGCACAAGTGCAAGACTCCCCGTCGCATATAAATTGGCAATCATGTACCCATTGTTTAGGGACTTTTGTTTAATATCTAGTATTTTATTATGTCATTTCAATTTCAAGTTTTAGATGTCAGAAGTCTGCGGTCTATAAAATCCTTTTTTGATAAATAAAAAAGTAGTTAGGTCGTTGCCATGGGTCGATCTTTGTTTACTTTCGTGCTCATTTATTGTTTTCGCAACGACAGGTAATTATGAATCGCCAGCCACCAATCGCCCGCGAATGGCCTCATGCAATAGGGCCCGATCAAAATTATGTACAAAATCGCCTCATTAGCATTGAAGACGGCGTAGGACAGATGTCTATTGTCCTTCAACAATTCTCGAGACAAATGAAATCCACTCAAGCTGAGCCTAACTCTATAGTTGCCTCAAACACTATCATGACGCCCGCAAATTTGCCAGAAAATAGCCAATACCATAGACAGTTTGAAAGGATCATGAAAAAGTTAAGCCAGTTGCAGGAGCAGAATCCCATGGACCTGTCCAATTACACCGGCATTGAGATCCCTGAAAAGCTTAAAGCACCTGAATGCGAAAGGTATGCTGATACCTCCCGCCCAGAGACCTACTTGCAGGCCTACCTGGTCCGAAGGATGATTCAATCGTACCAATCGAGCTTGACTGGCCCTGCCTTGCGATGGTACATTGTCAGGAAGATTAGTCCCCTTAAAACCTGGAGGGAACTAATTCATGTTTTCCATCAAGAATATGACATTGACATCAACCTTGACATAGCCTTGCCCTAAGAAGAACTGATGATCGCGGAGCATGAGGAACGGTTAGTCGCTGAGAGAGGAGAAGAGCATGTCAATGAAGCCTTGCATAATAAATGGGTAGTTGAGCAACATCTTGTTACTAGAAAATTTCCCACTAGGAAATGCAAGGAGCCTTTGTACGAGATCCAAGACACAAAGCCTGTTCAAGACCGGGGCACGATAGGTCAACTCCCCAAGCTTACTGCAAGAGCTAGGGTTCAGAGAATACCGACCCCTATCAACCTAGAAAGTGAATCAGAGAGTGACACTTTAATATCTCTCACTTCTCTTGACAGAATCGAGCTGGCAAAACGAAGGGCCTTACTCAAAAGGTCTGGACCAGAAACCAAGAAAAGAAAGCCTAAGCAGATCAATGCAGCATCTGCCAACGAGCCACCGCACCAAAGCTTTGAGCATTCCCAAGAATACAGCTTTGAAGGCTACCATCCCCTAGAGTACAACCCTGAAGACTTCCCGGCCCTAGAATACAATCCCTAGGACTTCCAGCGTTATTTCGACAATGAAACTGACGATTCATCGTATAACTGTTTCCTACTCTCACCCGGGAATGAAGGCCCGTCAGAAGAGGAAGCATACGTCTTTATCCGCTACGATCCTAACGAAGTACTACGCTTGTCCTCTGACCATGAGGATAGCTTCAATACTTCATCCTCATTCGGAAATTTTGACCAAGAAGAAAGCAATGGGATAATCTCGGTAGAGTCCAACTTCCCTGAAACAAAAAAATTCACCACCACAACGAATATGCAGTGGGAAAACCAGTGGCCTAACCAGGATACATCAAGCTCGTCTTGCGCTCATAGGATCATGACCCCTAGAGAGATGTGGATACCTAATCTCCGTAAGTATAATGGCACAACTTGCCTCGTGGCTCATTTGCAATATCTCCATGCTGAAATGGGTCGGTACTATGGCTCGATGTCATTCACAACTCAGGCCTTCCAAGAAAGTCTTACGGGGTCTGCATTACAATGGTTCATTACAGCAGATATCTACCTCATGAGAGATTGGAATAAGCTGTCTTCTGCATTCTTGCTTCAGTATCAAAGCCATATTGGAACTGAAGTGCCTTGTCAGAACTTGGTTCACTTCAGAAGAAGACCAATGGAGGATTTCCGAGCATATGCAAGGAGGTGTGAGGCTTTTATGATACAAGCTTACCGTCAACTAGCTGAAGAAGAAATGATAAAGCTGTTCATAGGGGCTTTACCTCGCAAGTATCGTTGTTGGTTACATGGGTTACACTTCCATAGCTTCAATGAAGTGGTCCTCTCATGCGAATACTTCAAGTCTACTGGAGGCGAGGAACTCAAAGGCGCTTGATTTCGGAACCAACACTATCAAAGCACTCCTTTACGGAGGAGTTTTCATGGGTTTTACTTGTTTCATGTTTCTTATCTTGTCTAGTATGCTACTGATGTATTTCCCATTCCAAGTACTCTATTATACAGTTCTAATATTTTGTTTTAAGAGCATGAGGCGGTACTCCAAACCAGCCCAGTGATGCTATCCAACCATGAAAAAAAATCATCCAAGGAGAATACTGAGGGCTGGACTTCCTCATGTTTTTTTCTCCCTCGAATACATATTTTGAAAACAGAAAACACTTCATCACCAAAATATTTCAAAAAAAAAATGATAAATTTAATCATGTTTGTCTTTTTGACTCACTCACTTCGTGTCTCAGAATATCATCCCCTTTGACTTAGTGTGACCAGGAGGCATTTAAAGCTGGCACATCGTGTGAGCTAGCCAAATTCAAAAACACCCTTTCAAGAAGGCAATGGGGCAAGCAGAAAAGATCATCCCACTTCAAAGGAGGTAAGTTTTATTCTCTGAATATAATTTTAGAAATAATGTCCTTTCTCTTCTATTTATAGGAAACGAAAATAGGACGTAATAGGTACAGGCATACGGTTGAAATCAAGCCGTTCCCAAGAGCTTTGCTCCTGCCCAACTCCTTCTCAAGTCGTAGCGACATCTTTTCCCCACAACATGCCTGAGCAACTAGATGCTGTGGTTTCATCAATGGGATTCCAGCTTTGACAAGCCAAGAAGCACAGAAAATGAATTTCTCCTCTTGAATTGGCTACTGTCAACAGGGAGAAAATCTGGTCAGTTGAGGCAATCTCTAACACCTTATCTCAAATTGTGACTTAGGGCCTACAAACCTCACTTCGTACTCTAGACAAATGTACTTCCAAGGAGTAATTGCCATCAAAAAGCTTGAGATTTTGATCTCAGATTCCATAGAAACTTGAGGTACATGACTTCTACCCAATGATGCTATAGTTAAAGACAAAAGGAGAAATTCCACAGAAGGAGGGCGTTGAAGATGAATCAACGACCAGCAATCATCCATACATGGTCACAAAGGAGGAAGGCCAACTGAAGGAAACATTGAACTATGCCAAGATAAAGAAGCCATCATCGACATTCAAATATCTTTAGGAGCTAGCACAGACAAACTCTGAGGAAGGGTAATTCCGTATCGTTTCCAATACTCCCACTATCTGAACCCGCTTTTGACTTATTTTCTCTATTTGACAAGGAGCATCACAACTCAAGAACCAAACTCAATGGTTAGGTTTGACAAATCAATACTGGCCAAGTTAGTATATGGAAATGATCTACATCGAATTCACTTGACTTCGTGTAAAGGGACGTGCCATCCATAAGCCAATTAAGAATAATAATTGACCTGATGAAGTGGAAGACACGAGACTTCATGTCCTCCTTGTACTCTAGGTCCACTTAATCGTTTGCTAACTAGTGAAGGGTAATGTTGTATCGCTTCCAGTTGTTTGACTTCTGAAAAAGCTTCTGACTAACATGATCCCTTTTATCTATTGTAGGATCACTTGACTGTAAAAATGAGGATAACAAATTAATGGGAAGCATGTCAGACTCTGATAAGCTCTCTCAAGCGAAATGGCGTCTCAAGTATCGCCAAAGCAAATGACAAAAAATCTTCAGGCCTCAACTCACATTTGATTTTGGCCAAACTAATTGATCTACTTGTACATCTTCTCTTCTGCAGGGGCAAAAGAAGAAAGGCCCATCAAATCAATGATCAGATTCACAATCCTTGGCTGATCATTCATGTGTCATATCCCTATTCGTCACAAACAATCCATTGACAACCCTTTGTAAATAACTCTTTTAATGTTCAAATTTCAGCACATTTGTGAATACTGTTCCACCAAATAAATGCCCCTAAAGCTGTTAATAAGTTTTTCTTGAGTAAAAAGCCATTCATTTATTTTGAGAGTACAAACTTTATCACATCATACACTGCATGCCTTTTTCCAGGTGAATTCTGCATGATGATTTTGTCTATCTAGATCACTGATTCCATCAAGGACTATTAGAATAGATAGCTAAGTGAAGAATACAAGATTCATTGAGCATGCTGGATGAGGCGTGCCAAAATGATGAAAGGCAAGGCATATCCTACACACAATCCCCCATCTATACACTTGTGAGATGAGTGTAGAAGATTCCATGACTGTAGGGTAAAGAGTTCTCTCGTGAATGGTATGATAACCAAAATAGTGAGATGCATTCCATCGCTCACCCCATTGAGCCCCATACATTGGTGAAGCTTTTTTTATACCCTTGTCAAGAACCACCCCACATTGGGGCAGAGCGGAGGCAAAGCAGCATCACAAGGTGAAAAGAGAGATAGAAATTTTCTTACTCGCACTTGCATCAATCTTCGGGTGTCTTTATTGCATATGAACACTCGCGTTAATTTAAGTGCCCCAGAATGACGAAGAGCAATTCTTTCTGCACTTGTATTCATTGTACAACCCAATTGAGTCTGTAATTTTACCCTCACATTGAGACGAAATAGAAATTACTACCATTTAAGCAGCATAGCTCGGAGCGCTAGCTGAAGACGAAGACTCAAGAGTCTAACAATAGTGTCATGATTGAACTTGCCTAAGCTAGTTTCTCTAACGACAAGAATGAAAAAACAGGGGCATAAAAAAGTAATGTACCTGGTAAAAGTAAGGTCAATGCCCATAAATAAAGAACTGGAATGAAAAACAAGGGCATAAAAAAATAGTGTACCTAGTAAAAGTAAGGTCAATGCCCATAAATAAAGAACTGGAATAAAAAATAGGGACATGAAAAAGCAGTGTGCCTGGTAAAAGTAAGGCTAATGCCCCCTAGTCAAAAATACAGCCAATAAAAAGTTGTTGTTGTGGTCTATAAAACCTCCATCTGACAAAAAAAGACTAGTGACAAATGCCAAGACAGTCACCAATTCTCACCCTCTTACATGTGAGCCAAGTCTACGTCATATTCTCATTGTAAAAGTCTCTTCAGACTAGGGGCATTTCAATTAACGTATGATTTCATATGTGCATAAGCATCGCTCGAAGAAGTATGAGCAAGATTACTCTATCTCTTTTCGCAGGGTTCTTGACTTGTAAACCCGAAGATGATCATGCAGCATTTTTGTCCATCGGCTTCGACCTCGATGGTCCCCTTTGATGAGCCACTAACCAATACTTCATCGCAATTTCAACAAAGATCTCTCACATTGGTAAAGTCGTACCACTTGCGAGAATACTCAAACCCCTGTTGACATGATGATAGTGAGATAGTGTGGTCCTTATAAATCCTGCATCAATGGTCAAGATAGCCTTCTCCATGAGAGTGAGTGAAAAGTCCTTTTAGACTGAAAGTCCCTCATCTGGCATGCTCAAGACATCTACATTCTAAATGAAGGTTGTCTTTCAAAATCTTCCCCAGTGGAAATCAAAGGATGCAAAACTGACAAAATTATCATGCATGAATCTCATTTGAACTCATGAATTTACAGCATATACAATCATGTGTGCATACTGTGCAAATAGCATACATACTCTCGGAGATCAGAGATATTGCCAGGTAAGCATATCCTTATCCCCATTTGACTTAAAGTACCTACCATTGTCCAGGTACTCTCTTATTGACACTCAACCTATTTGGATCGTCCCTTGAGTTTGGGTGCTTACTGCTGTCTAGGTATCCCCATTGTCTTTGAGTACCGGCCATCGTTCGGATACTCCCTTTTCTTGACACTCGACCTATTTGAGTTTTCCCCAGAATATTGATACTTGTGACTGACCAAGTATCCCTTTATCGTTGAATACCTACTGCTGTCTAGGTATCTCTATTGTCTTTGAGTACCGGCCACCGTTCGGATACTCCATTTTCCTAACACTCGACCTATTCTAGTTGTCCCCAGAATATTGATACTTGTGACTGACCAAGTTTCCCTTTATCGTTGAATACCTACTGCTGTTTAGGTATTCCCATTGTCTTTGAGTACCGGCCATCGTTCGGATACTCCCTTTTCCTGACACTCGACCTATTCGAGTTGTCCCAAGAGTATCGATACTTGTGACTGACCAAACATCTCTTGGAATACCTACTGCTGTCTAGGTATCCCCATATCGTCAAGTATCCACCGTCGTCCAGGTATGCTTTCTTACACTTGGACCTGCCTGAGTGGTCCCAGATCATATCATTAAATACTTGTGTTCATCCAAGTATTCCAGTGCTTTGTACACCTGTAGCTACCCAGGCGCTCTAGCCCTTTTGAGTACTTGCAGCCATCCAGGTAAGCCTCGTGCCACATTCAAGTTTATAATACCAGGAGGTGAGAGACCTTCACGAATATCCAAGGTACATCCTCGATATTCCCATTACCAGGAGGTGAGAGACCTTCATGATATTCGGAGCACGTCCTCGATATTCGCATTACCAGGAGGTGAGAGACCTTCATGAATATTCAGGGTACATCCTTGATATTCCCCATACCAGGAGGTGAGAGACCTTCACGAATATCCTAGGTACGTCCTCGATATTCCCATTACCAGGAGGTGGGAGATCTTCATGAATATGTGAGGCACGTCCTCGATATTCTCCAATTGCCAGGAGGTGGGAGACCTTCACGAATATCCAAGGTACGTCCTCGATATTTCCATTACTAGGAGGTGAGAGACCTTCATGAATATTCGGAGCACGTCCTCAATATTCCCATTACCAGGAGGTGGGAGACCTTCACGAATATGTGAGGTACGTCCTCGATATTCTTCAATTGCCAGGAGGTGGGAGACCTTCACGAATATCCAAGGTACGTCCTCGATATTCCCATTACCAGGAGGTGAGAGACTTTCATGACTATTCGGAGCACGTCCTCGATATTCCCATTACCAGGAGGTGAGAGACCTTCATGAATATTCGGGGCACGTCCTCGATATTCCCCATACCAGGAGGTGAGAGACCTTCACGAATATCCAAGGTACGTCCTCGATATTCCCATTACCAGGAGGTGAGAGACCTTCATGAATATTCGGAGCACGTCCTCGATATTCCCATTACCAGGAGGTGAGAGACCTTCATGAATATTCGGGGCACGTCCTCGATATTCCCCATACAAGGAGGTGAGAGACCTTCACGAATATCCCAGGTATGTCCTCGATATTCCCATTACCAGGAGGTGGGAGATCTTCACGAATATGTGAGGCACGTCCTCGATATTCTCCAATTGCCAGGAGGTGGGAGACCTTCACGAATATCCAAGGTACGTCCTCGATATTCCCATTACTAGGAGGTGAGAGACCTTCATGAATATTCGGAGCACGTCTTCAATATTCACATTACCAGGAGGTGGGAGACCTTCACGAATATGTGAGGTACGTCCTCGATATTCTTCAATTGCCAGGAGGTGGGAGACCTTCACGAATATCCAAGGTACGTCATCGATATTCCCATTACCAAGAGGTGAGAGACTTTCATGAATATTCGGAGCACGTCCTCGATATTCCCATTACCAGGAGGTGAGAAACCTTCATGAATATTCGGGGCACGTCCTCGATATTCCCCATACTAGGAGGTGAGAGACCTTCACGAATATCCAAGGTACATCCTCGATATTCCCATTACCAGGAGGTGAGAGACCTTCATGAATATTCGGAGCACGTCCTCGATATTCCCATTATCAGGAGGTGAGAGACCTTCATGAATATTCGGGGCACGTCCTCGATATTCCCCATACCAGGAGGTGAGAGACCTTCACGAATATCCCAGGTATGTCCTCGATATTCCCATTACCAGGAGGTGGGAGACCTTCATGAATATGTGAGGTACGTCCTCGATATTCTCCAATTGCCAGGAGGTGGGAGACCTTCACGAATATCCAAGGTACGTCCTCGATATTCCCAATTATCAAAAGGTACTCTTTCGACACCTGCAAGCAATCAGGTACTCCTTCAACGTCTGCGAACATCCAGGCACCCTCCAAGAATTTGTATTTGCGATCATCCAAGTACCCCTTCGACGCCTGCAAAGGCCCAAATATCCTCTAGGTTAGTACTTGTGAATGTCCAGGTACTCTTTCAATGCTTATGAATGTCCAGGCACCCCCAACAAATCGATGCCCTAAGAAAGGTCAGTGCATCCTCCCGAGAAAGGTCGAGTTCCAACTGGTGTCTTCGACAGAAGTCAGACATCCCACAAATCGATGCCTTGAGAAAGGTCGGTGCATCCTCCCGAGAAAGGTCGGGTTCCAACTGGTGTCTTTGACAGAAGTCAGACACCCCACAAGTCGATGCCCTGAGAAAGGTCAGTGCATCCTCCCGAGAAAGGTCGGGTTCAAACTGGTGTCTTCGACAGAAGTCAGACACCCCGCAAATCGATGCCCTGAGAAAGGTCGGCGCATCCTCCTGAGAAAGGTCGGGTTCTTACCAGTGTCTTTGACATAAGTCAGACACCCTAACAAATATGATGCCTTGAGAAAGGTCGGCGCATCTCCCGAGAAAGGTCGGGTACCAACTGGTGTCCTCGATACAGATCAGGCACCCACAAGTAGATGCCTTGAGAAAGGTCGGTGCATCTCCTGTCACGGTGACCGAAGAAAGGTTCGAGTCCAAGACAAACCACTTACTGCTCTGACAGGCAACTGAAGAATGGTTTGGGCCTTGGAAAAGCATTTTACCATCACGGCAACCGAAGAAAGGTTTGGGTCCGAGGCAAATCACTTATTTCTCTAACAGGCGACCGAAGAATGGTTCGGGTCCTGGATGAGCAATTTCCCGTCAAAGCGACCGAAGAAAGGTTCGGGTCCTAGACAAATTATTGATTGTTTTAATAGGCAACCGAAGAATGGTTCGAGTCCTAGAAAAGCAACCTCCTCATATCACCAGGTAAGATGACGCCTTGATACTTGCCAAACTCGAGGTTCATACCCTATCTCACCCACTCCCGGTAAGTAACTACAGGTATCTTCTTATCTGTCTTAGTATATATAAAGTTATATTGCTCTTTTTCCGCATAGAATAATAGGTCCCAAATAAAATATAATCTCGCTACGCATGCATGGATAAAATTTAGGCATCAGTTGTCTTTGAATGTAACCTCTCGCGAGCTCACCTTCAAAGAGGGGCAACAAGTGACGCCTCAATTTTAATTATGTTTATTTTATTTATTTTGTCTTTTTCAAAATAATAAGCAAATAACAAAAAAATAGAAAAAGACAGGAAAAAACAAAAAAAAGAAGAAGCGACCCTCAAATGGGCCCTTACGGCCCATTTCTCCTCCTCGGCCCCCTTTTCTCCTTCTTCTTCCTTCTTCTTCTTCCTCGCTCCTTCCTTCTCCACTTCTGTAGTTAACGCGCAGAAGACGACGACGCGCACAAAGGACGGCCTACGGTCGAGGGGAGTAGGCCGACGTCGGCCGGAGAGGATAAGATCTCAGGCGCCATCAATGCTGAGCACGCTTTGCTGGATAAGCTCGGATGGGACGCCGGTCCAGCCAAGGAGAACCGCTTGGCACGGGAAGGGGACCGGCGGTCGAAGCTCCATCGACCGGACCTCCTTGCCTATAAATAGCGTAGCACTCCGATCATCGAAAGGGACGAGCGAGCTCCAAGATCTTCCCACTTAGAGACTTCAGGGGAGGAATCGAAGAGCGAGCGAGAGAGAAATCGGGTCACGAGCTCGGCCGACCTCCCACTAAGAGACTTCGGGGGAGGCCGCTGGCGAGCAAGTCCAAAGAGGTCAGATCTAGCCGGTGGAGGCTCGGATCTGGCCAGAGTGAGAGAGAAGCGAGGTCGGAGGAGGTGCAGGGGTTCTGGATTCGCGAAGAGGAGCGGAAGAAGAGGTCCCACCCCCGATGCCGCTACTGTGCCAAATCTTGTTGTCTCACTGTCACTGTAGCTGAGCCTTGGGCCACCATCTTGATCCTCGCCATCATTGCCCAGTCTGTCCTCGCCCTCGTTGCCGTCAAGCACCTTCGCCCCTGCTACCTTCAATTTGGCATTGCTGCTATCGCCGTCCCCGTTCAAGAGAAGGTAAAAAAAAGCGTCGCCGTTACCATTGCCATTCATCGTAGCCGTTTTCCATTTACCTAGCCGTCGTCGCCGTCGCCGTCGCCGTTGTTGTCTTCGTCGTCGCCGTCACCGCCGTAGTTGCCGTCGCCGCCAAACACCTTTGTTTCTCCCCCCTCGGTGTCGCGGATTCGCAATTCCTAGGGTTTGCGATTTTCCGGGTCATCGAATCGGATTCAGGTCTCGGAACCAGGTAGGGTTTTGCGAGATCTGGAGGCGGCGGGAGTCGGGTCGCGAGCCGGGGCCGGGTCGGGTAAGGTTTCCGCTGGGAGCCGGGTCGTGGAGCCGGGTCGTCGGGGCCGGGCGTTCGGGGCGTCGTTTTCTTTAAACAAAAAAAAGGACGAAAAAATCTGAGTTGGGCCTGCCTCGTTCGGGTCACCGCTCGGTCAAACACAACCCGTGGATCCGACTGGGTCGGTTTTATATTATTTTAATATAAAATAATATTTTAAATAAATAAATAATAAATAAATAATTTATTTTCAAAAAAATCAAAAAATGTTTTATTTTCGAAAAATATTAAAAAACAGTAAAAAATATTTTATTTTCCAAAAAATCAAAAAATATCTTATTTTCCAAAAAATTTATATTTTTCCGAAAAAAATAAAAAAAAAAAAAATATTTCGTATTTTCCAAAATATGCCAAAAATTCAAAAAAACCAAAAATTCATGAAAAAGCCAAAAAAATTCAGAAAAAGCCAAAAAGACTTGTATTTTTCCAAAAATACCAAAAGGTCCAAAAAAATCCATTTTATATCCAAAAAGATTAGAAAAATACTCAAAAATGTTTTTCCTCTAAAAAATGCATGGAAAATCCCTCAAAAATCCAAAAAGCCTTAGGGTTTAAACAAGATTAGGTACCGAAAGGGCATTAGTGATTAGCTAGTGTAATCAAGTCCCCGATTCTAATTTCTCTAGTTGCGCAGAGTGAGTATTTCTCTCAATACTTCACTTGGGTTTCTAATCAAACCACCCCAAATCGATTAGTGGTGACTCCATTTCAAAAATTGATTTACAGGTTAAAAACTTAGACTATTAAAGTCGTGAATTTGTGGACTTGGGAGAGTCCGGGTCTAACTAATTTCAGCCAAGACATTAGCCTCCGCAAGGTGCCCGTACCTGATTGCGGGTGCCGAAAAAAAGAGGTCGCGACATATTGTACCTGAAAAATAGCCCAAAACTGGAATATCGCAGGATCCCTTAAAGCTGACATGTATGTCAAACTGTCTTCAACATGTGTCAAAGCATTTGTTACCATCTCATTCAAACATTGTACTGCCTTCACTAAGTTCTCCTCATACTTCAAGTCCTATGTGGATAGGGCCAATTACAGAAAAGAGAAAATAAGGATGTGCATGCTGCGCTGAAATTCAGCATTGTAGGTGCATAATATCTTAACGATTCATCCTCAAAGTAGGTGACGGAAAATCAATTTTATATGGTGAAAGGGCTAAAGCGCAATCTATATAAGCCTTTAATTGTCTTGAATCATGTTGAAGAGGCATACCTCAAGTTTGTTTACATATTTACCCCAAATTTGACGAGGCCAAAACATGCGTGACTTTGGAATCTCATTGATATCTTCCAAATAATCTCAAATAATGTCTTGTTTCTGATATTTACATCCATAAATTAATGTTAGAAATCCAAAATATGTGGTCATGTACATGAAACTCGGTGTCTTTCAAGTACCTGTCGAATCAAAGCCATTGAATTGGATAGAGAAATCGTGCCAAATCTTCAGCTCCGAAGCATGGAAAAGCTTTGACAAACCTAAACCTATAAGTCCTGACACATAGTGGCAATATTCATTGTAATCATCAACTGTTTCCACCTGCAATAGGGAAGAAATTAGTGGAACTCTTTGTAGGAATAACCCATTAAACAGATTAATCTCCACTACAAGCAATTCTTCCCGAAAAGTGCAAGACTACAACTAGCCTTGAAATGCTTTGTGCAAAAGAATATTACAGCTCTTAAGTTCTTTTCATGATAGTCTTTGATCAAATCCATTCCAATCCAGCCAGGTCGCTTACCATAAACAAGGCACGTGTTAGAGTCAATTGTCGGTTCACAAGCGTGTGAACCTTGGAAGATGGAAGAACGGTCATTAAGGCTGAATGATACGCTTCTAGATGAGTTCATTTTCTGTAAGGGAGTGAATTCTTTAAGGAGTAGAACCACACAACAAAGGTCAAATCCTTACTCCACCATGGTCATAGTAAATAGCCGGATGGGCTACCCGTTGGCCATTATATGTGCAGCCATTCAATAAATAAAAGGTTTATACTGGTACTGAAAAATATTGTATTCATTTTCAACCATTGGAGGCAAGGATTCTCCTCATGAAAGGATTATGCACTAGCTATATACTGACCAAGTCCAAACACAACTAAATACTATAATGTGTGTAAGAGTTCCTTCAAATTTGGCTATTTACAAGGTAGGGTCTTGGAAAATATCGGGAGTATCACATGACAAGATCACAAACCTCTTTGCAAATAAATTTTGCCATTCCTGCTCCCATTCTTTTAGTAATATCCTCAATTACCTCTTGATACCTACAAGTATAAACAAAAGCTACAGTTTATAAAGGAAAAGCAGTCAACACATCAATCAATAGAAACGGTTAAACAATTTTTGGTCAATTGCAGGAAAGTTTGGTTTTGAATTTTTTTTTTGGTGACCGAGGAACCGCTAGAGACTCCCTTTCGCTTACGCTAATCGGGGTCACACCGTCCTCCGATGCCCGGTGGCACCTTCGGATGTCGTCGCAAGCCACAATTTAGACGTAAACCTCGAGGAGACTGGCTTAGCAACTCACCGCCAAGGCCCCCCACTTAAATCGGGTTGACAACGGGGGGATTCGAACTCTTGACTGTAGCGTTGCAAGAGAGAGCAAATACCACTTGCGCTGCCTATGGGTGGGTTGGTTTTGAATTTTCATTCTCGATGAAAGTGAAAAATGGGTTGGAAAGAACATTTGGTAGACAATGATAATATGGTTGCGAACTATGATGGTTAGGTATGTTGGTAAAGGAAACACACATGGTTAAGTTGAGAGGCTAAAGAAGATCAGGTTGAAGAAGAGAACATCCTGACCTCACAAAAGTTGTTCACATCAAAATAATAAAGAAATCACAAGTTAGTAACCTTTTCCCAAGCTCTAGGAAAGCCGTTGAAACATGATGAAATTGGTCCATTAAAACCTTGCACTCTTTTGTACCACCTTAATATGGCAATAAAAATATCAAGTCAATGAACTCAATAGAATTCTGGGCAGCTAAATAGTTCGGTGCCCAGCTTTAACTTCTTCATATAGGCAACACAGACTTCTGGATAAGCACCATTTACAGATTGTCTGTAAACTAAGACAGCAATATAACTAAACGATAATAAAAATTAGAGGATAACAACAGTTGCAACTTAAAGCAGCTTTCCCAACCAAGTTGTGCATGCCCCAAGAATTGCTAGTTGGAGAAAATCAGTGGCATGATGGAATCTAAATAACCAAGAAACACCTCATTTTCCAACTTGACATCAGAAATATATTGACAATCGTTTACCCTATGCTTGGTTGTCCAATTTCTTCATATGCTGGAAATAATACAAGAATTTATCATAGCAAGAGAGTGTTTATCTTACTTTAGTGTTGGTTCTTAAAGAAGTCAGTAAAAGAACGCACAAATAAGAAATGTAGATGAGACTATTTGTAGAGGTTCTCATGTAGAATCATAACGTAGAGGCAAAATATTGTCGATATATCTTGTTCGAATAGCAATGTTATAGAAAATTATTTTAGTCAATTTGAAGTCAATTTCAAACAATGGAAAAATTGCTACAAGATACTGTTAAAGATAGAATCTCCATGTAGCTTTGACGATCATTCTTAATGCAAAATGTGGAGGACGTCAATTATTTACACATACACACAAACATATTTCTACAAGGTTACGTTAAGAGAGACAAACAAAGTTTTTCGACAAAATAACTAACTCACGCTTCCTGAATTTTATGTAAAGGTCGGGAAAGGACAAGAATATTGAACCAAAGATTTAAATGGAGGGAAAACCAGTCTTAGATGACCAAAAGCTTCAACTGGAAAGAAAGGGTAGCATGATAGCATGTTTAACTCACATGAAAGATGCCACTCCTTATCAAACACGTGCTGAAGAAAAGCTTTCAGGATAGGCACTTTGACATCAACAGGTATGCTTGTGTCATCCTCTGGAAAGGGAGCATTAGAAGAAATAAGATTCCAGCACAAAATCACATACTAATGTCTATATGGAGCTGGAAACAGTTATTCAACGTGATACTAACAAGAACTAGGCAGAGGAATTAAGGACTAATCCTGAAACGGATTCTTTTATGAATTATTTAATGGATTAAATATAAGCAAAACATTATTATATGATAAATCAATTGGGGCCTTAATAACTTGAGCACGAAGAACTCACTCTAATCTACACAGATATTTCTATGAATGTTATCAACATAAAAAGGAAACCTCGGTGGGTTTGTGTTATAGTAAACCTTCGACATACAAGGGATAGATGGCTCAAAATAACCAACCAGAAGTGCCAACGGAGTGAGGGTAATTTAGGACAGATGCACATGTTTGATAAACAGCATAATATCTTGCAAATGAAAGACAGAGAACTAAAGCAGTGTTATAGGACAAACCAACTGTATCGAGGGCTCGCAGGACCAAATACAGTATGCACACCTGCAAAAATGCAAAAGAAAAGTTGAAGAGATAAAAGCACATTGAGAGAAACTAATCTAATAATTCTAATGGAATTTGCATTGGCTGTGAGTGGCATTTGCACTAACTAATCTAACAGTTTATTTACATTTTTGCATTTGGATTAGCAGACAACAGAATTGAGGGAGGAGAAAATATCAGGAGAAAAGAAGAAAAGAAGAAATAACCACATAAATCTATATAGATGAGCATTGCATTGGCATTAGCAGTAATATCATGCAGTTCCATTCGAGATCATACTTCGATTTGAAATGCCCATAGCACTTTTCTTTGACTTCTCAGATTCAACAATAGGATAAGAAAAAAGTGATTAGCTAATTTAAATGGGTTAGCTAGTAATATGCACTTTCTGTGACATCCAGATTTTCGGGTTCTAAATTCGACTGGATAAATAGGGCCATTTTCGTTTAGTTGAAGCCGGGGATTATGAAATTTAGATGCATGATGGGTGCATGAGTGAGGAAAAATGTCAATTGTGAGAGTGCTAGTATGAACAAAATAAAGGAGTTAGGGAAGAGAATAAGAACACAAGATTTATAGTGGTTCGGCTTAATCCAAGCCTACGTCCACTCTCCCACACTAACAGCCTTCTTGGCTGGATTCCACTATGCAATCAACAAGAGATTACAACTTTGAATGCAAACACTTAGTAGATCACACTATCTCACTAAGTCACTCATTTGGTATTTCTCTCACGATTACAAACGTTTGAGTTCTCCAAAGACAAGTGTATGATCGAAGGTCGCTCAGACTTTGGAATTATAAATTCTACGCTCTGTCTCTTACTTGCTCATCGGTCCTTCATCTCCTTAAATACTCCTCCACTTCCAAACTACCCGTTGGACAGCATCCCGGAGAATCGTCTTCCAATATACCCATTGGACAGCTCGTATCTAGAAGATTTGGTAGCCGTTGAGTGACAAAGATAGAATCCCAAATTGATTCCGATCGCCCATACAAACGAAATCTTGGTTTCCATAAGTAAAGCTTCTTCGTGTAGAAAGTTCTTATCTTCAAGTTCCAATCGTCAATCAAATAGATTGAATCAATCAAATCAATCTTGATGTGGAATCCAAACCAGATCACTAGCCGTTGTATGATTGGGCTTGAGTTACGATTCATCGAATCTGGATGTAAATTCTGAGTCTATAGACTTTACAATCTGGGTCTGGCAGTCTTCAGACTTTGAGTCTTGAGTCTGGCAGTCTTCAGACTTTGACACTTGAGTCTGGCAGTCTTCAGACTTTGACACAGAAGTCTGGATATCTTCAGAATATACTTTGGACATGAGTTGCGTTCAGTCCTCTGGCCTTGATAATATCCTTTACATGTTCTAACATCTGCATGGTCTATTACTCAACCATCAAACATGTTAGTAGCCTTTGATTTATTTTGTCATCTTCAAAACATCATAAGGGATTTCCCTAACAATCTCCCCTTTTTGATGATGACAAAACAATCTCTGAATATGCAGATTTGTAAACATACTTTTAAATCAAAGGATATCGAAGATAACAAATAGATTGAGCATAAGAATATATAGAAAAATAATCGCAGCTCAATATTATGCAATAATATCAAACCAATCAGCACATATGCATATTCATATCTTCTCCCCCTTTTTGTCATAATCAAAAAGCGATAATAATAAATTCACGTAGAGAATGATAATCAATATCTTGCATGAATCACAATCTCCAAAAATCAGCCTTTTTTTATAAAACAAGTCGAATATTAAAGATATGCAATATAGCTCACTTCAATCATATATATCAGGAAATATCCAATGAAAATCACGGATGCATCATAACTTGCACGTACCATTTTTGTCATAATAAAATGATAATATCAATACAAGATTTATTAATGACAAAATGTAATAAAAGATGCATTAATCGGATTTTTTTTATAGATAAATTCTGACACATTTACCTTTCCTTCCATTCATAATAAGATCACGATCAATCAAAAAAGATTTTTCCATAATTGATAAAAGCTCCCCCTCAATTTGTTGCCTTTTTGAGATGATCACGATTCTTTTCCTTTTCTTTTGGATTTGATTTCTCCCCCAATTGTCGCAGGAGATATTTTCTGATTGCACCAAAATCTGCGTAGATTCGCAATCATCCTTCCCTTAAAGAATTTCCTGCAATCAACTCATTTCCCTTTTTGGTATCCATCAATTTGGATCCTTCCATGACGTTAGAGCAAAATATAAAATATCCATAGATAAACAAATATTCTTTCTTAATTCATCATATCAAAATATTCAAAGAAAGAATATTATGCACAATGATATTTTGAAAATTAAATTCTCACTTAGTCATAATAAGATAAAATCAGGGAGAATGAAATCTTTGAATATCTCATAAAAAATATCTTGCAAAATTAGTATAACGTAGAATCGGATTTTTACTTTGCAAAATATGACAATTTGAGAGCATAAAATTAAACCAAATTATCTCAAATAATCACACGTACTAAATCAAATCTTAACTCACAAATCACAAAAACAAATCATACGATTCTTTCTTCCATAAAGCAAAATATGATCATTATAATATCTCAATCAATCAAGGATATATCGAATATCAAGCATAATGAGAATTATTGCCCAAATCAAATTGAGAATAAAAAAAATTCCTTACTAAATCCTCTTTCTTCTTTCTTCTTTATATCCTGCAAAAATAACTTATCTTTTCTTTGGTACCCATTTTTTCTTGGGTCCACGAGAGTTAGCAGAATATGTTGCTTTTATCCAATTTTTCTTAATATTTCTCCAAACTTGAGAAAGATCTTGTTGCCTAAGTCGAGAATTCTCCTTTTAAGTTCGAAAATCCTTTTAAAAGAAGATTTGAGATTTGAACAAAGCTCATTTATATACTTTGAAACTTTGAGAGGAATTTTGAATTGCTTACCTCGATTTCCTCGTCGGATTCTCGAGTCCGTATCCGAGTCGACTTTGATTCCGAGTCCGTATCCGAATCGACTTTGATTCGAGTCCGTAGATCCGAATCGGACTTTGATTCTCCGAGTCCGTGTCTGAATCAGACTCAGATTCTGAATGTGCCATCAAGCATATATTTTCTTGATCATCATCTTCTTTCATTGTTCTTTTCTGGCCATTATGCTTGTATTGACTTCTTCCATCGAATTTCCTTCCTTTTCTACTCAGCTTTTTGAATTTCTTGACCATAAAGGCAAGTTCTTCATCGTCCATGTCATTTTCTGAGTCTGTTTTATCAAAAACAGCATTAGATATTAAAGCAATGGACTTCTTACCTTCGGGATCTTCATCATTGAGTTGTTCCACTTCATAGGATTGAAGAGTGCCGATCAATTCATCAACGGAGAGTGGCATAATCCTCTGAGTCTCCCGGATTGAGGTCTTGACATGATTCCAATCTTTTGAGAGACCTCGCAAGAGTTTGTTGACCTTCATCGGGGTAGAAATTTGCTGACTTGATATGCTAAACCATTTACAATTTCTGTAAAACGGCTAAACATATCTCCAATTGATTCTCCTTGCTTCATCTTGAATGATTCATATTGGCCAAGCAAGAAGTTTACTTTTGTCTCTTTTACACGATCGGTCCCTTCATATGTAACATGAAGTCTATCCCAAACTTCTTTTGCTGTTTCACATGAAGAGATTCTATTATATTCAGCAAGAGATAAAGCGCAATATAAAGAATAAATGGCTTTTGCATCAAGCGCTTCTCTTTTGGACATCTCCGTCCGAGACATAGGAGCGGGGGGTTTAGTTTCTTTGTCTTTGCCATTCTTATTTGATGTAGACGCAGCAATGGGATTGATTCCTCTTTCCACAACATCCCATTGTAAGAGATCTCTGGATCTTAGGAATGCTTTCATTTTGTTCTTCCATACGTCGTATTCCTTTCCATCAAAATATGGTGGCCTTGTGTTGCTTTGCCCTTCCATAAGTCCCGGTGCCAACATACTAGCCATAAAGAATCTTTAGCTCAAAAGTAAAAACACTTTTATAATCCGAGCACTTGGCTCTGATACCAATTGAGAGTGCTAGTATGAACAAAATAAAGGAGTTAGGGAAGAGAATAAGAACACAAGATTTATAGTGGTTCGGCTTAATCCAAGCCTACGTCCACTCTCCCACACTAACACCTTCTTGGCTGGATTCCACTATGCAATCAACAAGAGATTACAACTTTGAATGCAAACACTTAGTAGATCACACTATCTCACTAAGTCACTCATTTGGTATTTCTCTCACGATTACAAACGTTTGAGTTCTCCAAAGACAAGTGTATGATCGAAGGTCGCTCGAGACTTTGGAATTATAAATTCTACGCTCCGTCTCTTACTTGCTCATCGGTCCTTCATCTCCTTAAATACTCCTCCACTTCCAAACTACCCGTTGGACAGCATCCCGGAGAATCGTCTTCCAATATACCCATTGGACAGCTCGTATCTAGAAGATTTGGTAGCCGTTGAGTGACAAAGATAGAATCCCAAATTGATTCCGATCGCCCATACAAACGAAATCTTGGTTTCCATAAGTAAAGCTTCTTCGTGTAGAAAGTTCTTATCTTCAAGTTCCAATCGTCAATCAAATAGATTGAATCAATCAAATCAATCTTGATGTGGAATCCAAACCAGATCACTAGCCGTTGTATGATTGGGCTTGAGTTACGATTCATCGAATCTGGATGTAAATTCTGAGTCTATAGACTTTACAATCCTGGTGCAGCGGTCTTCGACTTTGAGTCTTGAGTCCAGCAGTCTTCGACTTTGACTCTTGAGTCCGGCGCCTTCGACTTTGACACTTGAGTCCTGCGCCTTGACTTTGACACAGAAGTCTGGATATCTTCAGAATATACTTTGGACATGAGTTGCGTTCAGTCCTCTGGCCTTGATAATATCCTTTACATGTTCTAACATCTGCATGGTCTATTACTCAACCATCAAACATGTTAGTAGCCTTTGATTTATTTTGTCATTTTCAAAACATCATAAGGGATTTCCCTAACAAATTGAAGTATAGAGGCATCAATTTAAATTATGGAGATTAAATGAGGATAAACGGAGTAAGATTGAGTAACCAATTGGTGCCTTATACTTGCAATTTCGTGTGTCCCTCCCCTCCCTAGCCAAATGGACCAAAAAGAGAAGTCATGGGATGTGTTTTGGTGGACTATTGGTAGCCAAGGGATTATACATGGCCAAGACTAAGTCTTGGAGATATTTTGTGAAGAAAATATCAAGCCAAGAGGCCCCCACCTCTTCCTCATCTCTATCTCTTCTCTTCCTCACCCTCACACCACCGTCCATCTCCCTCCTCCCTCTCTCGACTTCCTCCTCTCTGTTCTGGCCTCATTTTAATTTTTCATTGACAAACCGCCAACTCCTTCCCTTGAAAGCTGAAGCCCCTTGCAGCGCAACACGTCCACGCCTCCACTTGTGTCGGTCAATGAAAGGAGCTGTCTTCACCGATTGTTGACCACCGAAGCCCATGCGGCTTCAATCCACCGAAGCTCTACCAACAGCTGCTTCTCCACGTTCATGCTTCCTCAGTCAATTTGCAATTTCCCCTGCCGATTGTTGACTCCGTGCTGCGCGTTCTTCCCCGCCAGCGAAGACCGTTCCATCGGATTCTTCACCGAACTGGCAGCGAAGTCACCAGCAGAAGCCACATCTATCACCGAGGCTTTTGTTGACCGAAGCTCACGTGACCCCACGCCAGAATTCCACCGCCAGCAACTGTTCTCTCTCCTTCAGCCTCCAATTCCCTGCTCGACGCCAGCTGCCAGCATCTCCACTTCTTCCAGTTGCCAGCAGCAAGGTCTCGCGAAGTCAGCAAAGCTGGAGCTGCATGTGTCTTCAACCGAGTAACGCACGAAGAAACTGCAGCAGCTTCGTATCTCCTCCAGCAGCTGGACGCCAACACCTGCCCCACCAGTTTTTCCTCTCGCCTCCACAAAGCAAGTCAATCTTGCTGCCCTTCGGTCGGGTGTTGACCGAATAGGCCAGTTCGGCTTCATGAGCAGAAGATCGACGCCAGCAAGCTGCTTCTTCGTCCGCGCGCCTTCAGTCCATCTGCAAGAGCATTTCCAGCCCAATCCCCAGCGATTTGGGCCCGATTCAGCAGACCCAATTGAATTCAGCCCACGGCCAGCAGCTTCTTTGGGCCGTATCTTCAGCCCATCTGCTCCTGCATTTCAGTTTCGGCCCATCTTCCTTCAAGCCAGCCCAAGAATTTCAACAGGCCCAAGCCTAGAAGTTTCTGCGGGCTTGCTAAGTTTCTTGGCCCGGCCCGAGTGTGCTTCGACGCCGCCGAAATTTTGGAATTCGGACGCCGTCGCGTCGTCGTCGCGGTGTTCCGGTCTCCGCTTGCACCAAGTGAGTTTTACTCACTAATGCCTTCTTAGTTTGCTAATTACGCTTAAAGGTTGATTAGCGTTAATTAAGTGTAATTAGGTTGTTAGATTAGAATTGATTAGTGATTATTAGTTAATTGCTTTGCATATTAGTTGTCCGATTAGTGTAATTAGATAGAGAATTGCCTGTAGTATTTATTGGATGCTTCTAGGGATTTTTCCCGTCCCTTATAGGGTGTTAATTAAGCAAATCGGGCCTAGGTGGAATTTTTAGGAATTAAAAATTAATTTTCGAAATTAATTATTTAATTATTTATTTCCGGAAATTCAACTGGGATGGCCAGTGACCGGGATTTTACGCTGTTGATCATGGCGCAGTCCGTTTATTTAATTGAGCTTTATATTGTGCTAAATTGAATTTATTGTATTTATTTATTTAAATTTCGAAATTAATTATTTAATTATTTATTTTCCGGAAATTCAACCGGGATGGCCGGTGACCGGAATTTCGTGCTGATTGTCGTGGAGCAGTCCGTTTATTTATTTGAGCTTTAATTCGTGTCGAATTGATTTAATGGTGCATTTTAAGTATGTTATTAAATAATGCAATTTTGGCATTGTGATTGAGAATTGGTCGGATGTCGGTTGTTAGTATCGAAAGTGAGTTGGTAAATCACCTTGAGGATGCACGTGGCCCAGTGAATTGGAATGTTACTTGGGAAAGACACGTGGCTCGGTGATTAGATATGTCATATTGGCGAAAAGGTAGCCTTAGAGAATGCACGTGGCTCGGAGACTCGGTATGTCTTCCCGGAGAATGCACGTGGCTCGGTGACATAGCATGGCATTGTAAAAGGGTCGGGTGGGACCGTAAAGCCACTAAATTTTGGAAAGGTCGGGTGGGACCGTAAGGCCACTAGATCTCGAGAGGGTCGGGTGGGACTGTAAAGCCACTAGTTCTGGAGAGGGTCGGGTTGGACCGTAAAGCCACTAGATCTCGAGAGGGTCGGGTGGGACCGTAAAGCCACTAGTTCTCGAGAGGGTCGGGTGGGACCGTAAAGCCACTAGATCTCGAGAGGGTCGGGTGGGACCGTAAAGCCACTAGTTCTCGAGAGGGTCGGGTGGGACCGTAAAGCCACTAGTTCGGAGGGTCGGGTGGGACCGTAAAGCCACTAGTTCTCGAGAGGGTCGAGTGGGACCGTAAAGCCACTAGTTCTTGAGAGGGTCGGGTGGGACCGTAAAGCCACTAAATCTAAGGAATTGCTTGGTGTTGGATGAATGACCTAGAAATGATTCGACTAGGTCGATTGATCGATGATTCGATCTGAGAGTGTCTTGATGTGATTCAGTGCCTTGGTTTGATGTTGTGAATTGAATGATTGAAGGGAGATGATCATGAGTGGTCTTCCTGATGTGAAATCGACTAAGTCGATTAGGTCGATGCTTCGATCTGTGATGTGCTTACTTGCGTGCCTATTCGATCTGTACTAATATGCAGGTGGAATCTGAGGCTAAGGTACGTCCTCTGACTCATGTTGTGCGTAGGCAGCCCTAAGGTGTATTAGTTTACTAATCGGGTCTTAGAAGGTAGAACTTGCTAAGACGTTGTCTCAGTGGTTATTGAATAACCATTTCAGGACCCAGATGAGGAGCCTAAGGAGCATGAATCTGATGAGGAGATCTTTGTTGAGGAACCCAAAAGAGGAGTACGTGGAGGAGGACCTCGAGTATGACATCGAGTGCGACCCGGATGAGGACCGAAATCCTATCTGTCTTGTCGACCTTGTTTGCATGTAAAAGATGTAGTTGTGAATTTTCGTAAGAAAAATGTATGGCCTGCTTTTCTATCCCATTGCTTTATTGTCTGGGGAATTATAACCGCTTCCGCATGTGCATATATAAATGAAAGGGTCGGCGATACATAGTCCTGGGATATCGCAATTTTAAAATCGACCAAAAGTAAGGGATGTGTGCGTGCCTGAGGGTCGGGGCGTGACATCCCCTTTTTGTGGTATCAGAGCAATGATTAGGTATTGGAGTGATAAGGTGCGATGACCTATGGGATAGTAGTAGGAAAGGCCTTTAAATTTATGACTGGTGCATGTCTTTGATAGCTGATTGGTAGAATTGTTTGTCATGTGTGAATCGTTTGCTTTTAATCGTTGTGGATTCGAAAGGCAGAGTGTTGACTCTGGCCAGCTCGAGCATAAGAGTGCCACCGCAGGTTGGTACTAGTGTAGCAGCGTTGATTGATCCTAAGCCTGATAAGATTGATTTGATGCAAGTGTTCCTTGGGATCTGGATGAGCCAGTAAGATTAGGATCAAGTTGTTGTTGTTGCTACCTTTGTTGAGGTCCAACCTGGAAGGATAATCAGAGAATGGAATTCGATATCTGAGTCTAGATTCAGCGAAGCAGATTTGGAATTCAGTCAGGGGAAAAGATTGATGTTGAGGGAAGAGTATTTTGTTCCACCTAATAGGAAGGGCGGCATAGGCAGGTTAGCATTCAGATTAATGGAACATGTTGTTCTATGAAAGATGGTATGAATCAGTCTTGTGTATTTTGATGACAGAAAATTGTGGTAAAGTCGCCAGTACAGACAGTGATTTATGGTGTATCCGCATAAGATGGAATCTTGACAACAGTTATTGCTGTCACTGTTGGTAGAACAGTTCAGGAGAAGTGCGCCATAGAACGCACTGTGGAATTTCTGGGGTAGGTCTCTGGTATAAGAAATAGTGCATCCTAGCACTTGGCAAGAGGTAGAAGATTCACCAGATAGGTGTCGAAATTGTGGAAGAAAACCTGGATGAATTTAGTATCCGGGTATGGTGAGAAGATCGAAATGGAACCGACTGGCACTGGAGACGAGAGGAAGAATGTTTTGGGGAAAATTCTATCGAGTATCGTAGCGAGTTTTAATGAAGTTTGGGGAACTTCAGTTTATTGAAATAAGTGGAAGAAAGGGGAATCACTAGTTATTGTTGTTTGAATTGATAGAACCGAAGGTACGGATGTGAAGATTGATGAATGAGGAATTCATACATATTAGTGCATCGCTTTAAGGAACGTCAGTTTTATGGAAAGAGAAATGAAAATGGTTCATTGCAATCATGCATCAACCATTATCGACTTAATTGGGTGACTTGTATAAAGAGTGTTGATGTCTTCAAGGATCGACTTGAGGACAGGTTATCTTCAGTTGAGAACCAGGAAGGAGGTTATACTGAAGACAACACTTCACACTTGATTTAGCCCTTGTGAGAATAATGTAAAGCCATTTGATATAACGAACGCTCTAGCCGTTGTCATAGACTTGACAAGCTGAGTATTCAAAGAATATCTAGATCAATGGTGATCGTGTGTTGTAGTGACATTCTAGGGTATTCATTAAGTGATGAGGATCACGAGAACCGTTAAGAATGGTCATGTGATTACAAGTTAAGGAATCTTCATGGACCCAACCAAGATCGAATCAGTTGTTAATGGACCGAGACCGACAACAATATCAGAGATCAGAAACCGTGGGGATTGGACAGATTACTACAGAAGGTTTGTGAAAGAATTTTCAGCATCAGCATCATCGTGAGGTTGACCTCTTAAGAAAGAAGAGAGATTCAGCAGCATAGACAAGTACGAGGATAGTTTCCAGGGCTTAAGTAAGAACTGACTATCGTACTTGTGCTAAACTTTTCATTTGGCTCTGGAAAGCACGAAATCTTTAGTGATGTGTCTTGCAGAGGTCGGGGTATGCTTTGATACAACATGAGCAGATTGTTACATCACTGTTCCGCCAGTTGAGACCCAATAAGTGGAATACGAAGCGGTGTCGTGAACCAGAGGCAGAACTATAATAGTGATATCGGGTATCACCTTGGAGGAACGAAATGAGTCATTAATGTGTTGAGCCGAGAGTCTTCAATTGTGCATAGACTGGCTAAAGTGTAGACTTTACTTGAAAAGACTTAGAAGCTTGGTTTTCAAATTTGAGGTAGGCTACCTTTCGAATTTAATAGCCGCCCTCAAAATTGAACCAAATGTTCAAGTTAGAATCGGTGCCTAGTTGACAGGCAGAGATGTTCAAAGGATCTTATGAGAGGATACTAGTGAAAGGGAATCTGACTTCAAGATTTCTAAGGATGGAACATTCGGGTTCCATGAGTGATTGAGTGCACTTGATAGTACGGCACTCAGGGAAGCGATCTTGTCAGAAGTTCACTATAGTATTGTAGTTTTGATCAGATGGTGCAAGTAAGTCATAATCTACGTCAGCTAGATTGGTAGACCGATATAAAGATAGATATCGTCAAGCAGGTTACAAGTGTCAGAGGTGTCAGTAAGTGGAAGTTCAGTAATGCAAATCCAGAAGATTCTACCATCACTTGAGAGTCCCAAGTGGGAATGGAAATATATCACAATGGAACATTGTGACGGGCTTACTAAGGATTCGGGAGAGTGCGATACCATTTGAGGATAGTGGTCGATCGATAGATGGAGTCGGTCCACTTTGGTACAGTACAAATAAATCTTATTTTGAGTGTGTAACATCCAGATTTCGGACTCTGATTTCGATTAGATAAATTGGGCATTTCATCGACGCAATTACAGTGTTTTTCTCTGAGTTGGCCACTCATGAGATAACTAGACTAGCTGGGTGAGTTATTAAGGACCTTAAGGCAAATAGACTTGAGAACTTGACCGATGATCGACTTCTCGACCGTGCTCATCTTTAGAGATCATTACGGCACAAAAGATAAAAACCCGATTTGAAATCAAAGATAGATCGGTTCGACTGAGATGAATGACCGATCGTGGGTGACTCCACTAAATTGGAAAATTCTCATCGACCGGCACTAATTTGATGTTTCTATCGTTTTGGCGCCCTGTGTCCGTATTTGAATCCTTGAGATTTTCACGATAATCGAGAGTCACCAATGGGTCGAGTGGGTTTATTGTGGCTCGAAAAAAATCGACCACGGGTCATTTGTCCTAAAAAGCTCTGAACACTACCCAGTAGCCTAGGTCACACTAAAAGCGTGTCGGAGTGAAATTAACAGCCAATCTAAATTCGATTTCAGAAATTGAAGATTCTATCTTATCAGAGTGGATATATTGAAGTGTGTGTGCATCAGATAATTCGCCGGCATGGAGTGCCGGGGGTGAATTATATTTCGAATCTATATCAGAGATTATAAATTTGGCAAAGTTTTCAACAGGTTCTTTCTTAAGCAGTGTATAGCAGAGGGTTTAGAATTTCAGTGGTGAAAAGAAAGTGAAGAAGATTTCAGGCCAAAAACAGTACAGTAGTCAGTTATTGCAGTTGCCGAGATCAGTGCCAGAGTTATATTAGACATTGACCAGAGGTTCCTAGTTTTAGCAAATCAGTCAGATAGTTTCCTTTTAATCAGTACAGGGCAGAGTGTACAGGATTTCAGTCGGTTGGGATGAGATCAGAAATCAGAAAATCTCAAGTCCAAAGTCAGCTCAGAAATCAGTGTTTGCAGTTGTCAGATTAGTGTCAGAGTAAAGACTGTTCAGAACTGTCAGAAATTTTGAATCATTGAGGTTCGAAGGTTTATTAGGGAGTCGAGAAAAAGAGATCAGATGTGGATGACAGAGTATCTTATGTGAGTAGTTCGGTTTGGTTGTTGGTTCGAAAGAACGAGTTTGTGTACCAAGATGATTTCCTTAATCAAAATGGTCGGACAGCACCACAAGACCAAAGAATTAGCGTGGGAAAAAAAAAAAAAGTGAGACTCGATGAGATGACAATACCCTCACCTTTCGTTTAAGGATTGGTAAAGGTTTAAATTTCGAGGACGAAATTTTTATAAGAGGGGAAGAGTTGTGACATCCAGATTTTCGGGTTCTAAATTCGACTGGATAAATAGGGCCATTTTCGTTTAGTTGAAGCCGGGGATTATGAAATTTAGATGCATGATGGGTGCATGAGTGAGGAAAAATGTCAATTGAAGTATAGAGGCGTCAATTTAAATTATGGAGATTAAATGAGGATAAACGGAGTAAGATTGAGTAACCAATTGGTGCCTTATACTTGCAATTTCGTGTGTCCCTCCCCTCCCTAGCCAAATGGACCAAAAAGAGAAGTCATGGGGTGTGTTTTGGTGGGTATTGGTAGCCAAAAAGGGATTATACATGGCCAAGACAAAGTCTTGGAGATATTTTGTGAAGAAAATATCAAGCCAAGAGGCCCCCACCTCTTCCTCATCTCTATCTCTTCTCTTCCTCACCCTGACACCACCGTCCATCTCCCTTCTCCCTCACTCGACTTCCTCCTCTCTGTTCTGGCCTCATTTTAATTTTTCATTGACAAACCGCCAACTCCTTCCCTTGAAAGCTGAAGCCCCTTGCAGCGCAACACGTCCACGCCTCCACTTGTGTCGGTCAATGAAAGGAGCTGTCTTCACCGATTGTTGACCACCGAAGCCCATGCGGCTTCAATCCACCGAAGCTCTACCAACAGCTGCTTCTCCACGATCATGCTTCCTCAGTCAATTTGCAATTTCCCCTGCCGATTGTTGACTCCGTGCTGCGCGTTCTTCCCCGCCAGCGAAGACCGTTCCATCGGATTCTTCACCGAACTGGCAGCGAAGTCACCAGCAGAAGCCACATCTATCACCGAGGCTTTTGTTGACCGAAGCTCACGTGACCCCACGCCAGAATTCCACCGCCAGCAACTGTTCTCTCTCCTTCAGCCTCCAATTCCCCTGCTCGACGCCAGCTGCCAGCATCTCCACTTCTTCCAGTTGCCAGCAGCAAGGTCTCGCGAAGTCAGCAAAGCTGGAGCTGCATGTGTCTTCAACCGAGTAACGCACGAAGAAACTGCAGCAGCTTCGTATCTCCTCCAGCAGCTGGACGCCAACACCTGCCCCACCAGTTTTCCTCTCGCCTCCACGAAGCAAGTCAATCTTGCTGTCCCTCGGTCGGGTGTTGACCGAATAGGCCAGTTCGGCTTCATGAGCAGAAGATCGACGCCAGCAAGCTGCTTCTTCGTCCGCGCGCCTTCAGTCCATCTGCAAGAGCATTTCTAGCCCAATCCCCAGCGATTTGGGCCCGATTCAGCAGACCCAATTGAATTCAGCCCACGGCCAGCAGCTTCTTTGGGCCGTATCTTCAGCCCATCTGCTCCTGCATTTCAGTTTCGGCCCATCTTCCTTCAAGCCAGCCCAAGAATTTCAACAGGCCCAAGCCCAGAAGTTTCTGCGGGCTTGCTAAGTTTCTTGGCCCGGCCCGAGTGTGCTTCGACGCCGCCGAAATTTTGGAATTCGGACGCCGTCGCGTCGTCGTCGCGGTTTTCCGGTCTCCGCTTGTACCAAGTGAGTTTTACTCACTAATGCCTTCTTAGTTTGCTAATTACGCTTAAAGGTTGATTAACGTTAATTAAGTGTAATTAGGTTGTTAGATTAGAATTGATTAGTGATTATTAGTTAATTGCTTTGCATATTAGTTGTCTGGTTAGTGTAATTAGATAGAGAATTGCCTGTAGTATTTATTGGATGCTTCTAGGGATTTTTCCCGTCCCTGATCGGGTGTTAATTAAGCAAATCGGGCCTAGGTGGAATTTTTAGGAATTAAATATTAATTTTCGAAATTAATTATTTAATTATTTATTTCCCGGAAATTCAACCTGGGATGGCCAGTGACCGGGATTTTACTCTGTTGATCATGGCGCAGCTTCGTTTATTTAATTGAGCTTTATATTGTGCTAAATTGAATTTATTGTAGTTATTTATTTAAATTTCGAAATTAATTATTTAATTATTTATTTTCCGGAAATTCAACCGGGATGGCCGGTGACCGGAATTTCGTGCTGATTGTCGTGGAGCAGTCCGTTTATTTATTTGAGCTTTAATTCGTGTCGAATTGATTTAATGGTGCATTTTAAGTATGTTATTAAATAATGCAATTTTGGCCTTGTGATTGAGAATTGGTCGGATGTCGGTTGTTAGTATCGAAAGTGAGTTGGTAAATCACCTTGAGGATGCACGTGGCCCAGTGAATTGGAATGTTACTTGGGAAAGACACGTGGCTCGGTGATTAGATATGTCATCTTGGCGAAAAGGAAGCCTTAGAGAATGCACGTGGCTCGGAGACTCGGTATGTCTTCTTGGAGAATGCACGTGGCTCGGTGACATAGCATGGCATTGTAAAAAGGGTCGGGTGGGACCGTAAAGCCACTAAATTTTGGAAAGGTCGGGTGGGACCGTAAAGCCACTAGATCTTGAGAGGGTCGGGTGGGACGGTAAAGCCACTAGTTCTGGAGAGGGTCGGGTGGGACCGTAAAGCCACTAGATCTCGAGAGGGTCGGGTGGGACCGTAAAGCCACTAGATCTCGAGAGGGTCGGGTGGGACCGTAAAGCCACTAGTTCTCGAGAGGGTCGGGTGGGACCGTAAAGCCACTAGTTCTCGAGAGGGTCGGGTGGGACCGTAAAGCCACTAAATCTAAGGAATTGCTTGGTGTTGGATGAATGACCTAGAAATGATTCGACTAGGTCGATTGATCGATGATTCGATCTCGAGAGTGTCTTGATGTGATTCAGTGCCTTGGTTTGATGTTGTGAATTGAATGATTGAAGGGAGATGATCATGAGTGGTCTTCCTGATGTGAAATCGACTAAGTCGATTAGATCGATGCTTCGATCTGTGATGTGCTTACTTGCGTGCCTATTCGATCTATACTAATATGCAGGTGGAATCTGAGGCTAAGGTACGTCCTCTGACTCATGTTGTGCGTAGGCAGCCCTAAGGTGTATTAGTTTACTAATCGGGTCTTAAGAGGTAGAACTTGCTGAGACGTTGTCTCAGTGGTTATTGAATAACCATTTCAGGACCCAGATGAGGAGCCTAAGGAGCATGAATCTGATGAGGAGATCTTTGTTGAGGAACCCAAAAGAGGAGTACGTGGAGGAGGACCTCGAGTATGACATCGAGTGCGACCCGGATGAGGACCGAAATCCTATCCTGTCTTGTCAGACCTTGTTTGCATGTAAAAAGATGTAGTTGTGAATTTTTAGTAAGAAAAATGTATGGCCTGCTTTTCTATCCCATTGCTTTATTGTCTGGGGAATTATAATCGCTTCCGCATGTACATATATAAATGAAAGGGTCGGCGATACATAGTCCTGGGATATCGCAATTTTAAAATCAACCAAAAGTAAGGGATGTGTGCGTGCCTGAGGGTCGGGGCGTGACACTTTCACACGACGCATGACATATTGTCCCTGCGGTAGGAGGCGTGTATAAAAAGGGAGGTGGGGCCGAGGAGTAAATTCCGTCTTGAAGAATGGTACGTCGGGTCTTATGTTGTCACGTGGCACCTCCTACAGTCCTGTATCCATTTTAATTATAGTTTTTGTTTTCCTTGCGAATTTAAAAATTATCGTATTCTTTTAGGTTTCCCATGTTTTACAAAAATTAGCTGTTGGATAATTTTTTTCTTTGTTTTCTGAACGACTAGGTGATCTTCTATCCAATCTACAAAGGGGTACATGTATTGTCTTCTTCTCATTAATGATGCGTATGAATATCTCAATTAGAGTTTGTTAAAGAAATGAGATTTTTAGAAAAAAATATGTTATGTTTCTCAATAACCTTTATATTATTGTGCTACACGAATCATAATCAATAATACTAAAACAGTAAAATCTTAGTAGGAAGAGGAGGAGGAGGAGGAGGAGGATGGACTGCTCATGGGGACTCTCACTTATGAGAGAGAAAAGTGCGTGGGGAATTGATTTTAGGCGAATCAAAAAAGTGTGTAAGATTGGCCATATCATTCCCCATTATTTAGAGGAAGAAAAAACTTATACATGTGTGTCAATATCTCAACGATATTTAAATAATGAGAAGTTCATATTGACTCATCTCTTACTAGATTATACTAATTGAGCATGTATGACTCAACAAGACTATATTACCAACTCAAGAAAACTTAACTGGAAATCCCTTACCAAAAATAACCCACCTAATAAATAGATTTCAACCACAATAAATATTTGAACTATTTCAAAAGCATGGTGGATCACCTTTTCATTTATTGAATTTTTTTCTTTAAATATATTACCATATATCACTGATAAAAAAAAAATAAGGAGAATTATTTAAAAATTCATAGACCTATTGCAATTGTGTTAATTCAATCATCAACTTTTTTTTTCTTACTAATTAAGTTGTAAACCTTTTGTGATTGTGCCAATGTAGCCTATCCTACCAATTTTAGCCAGCTAGGCCGACATGGATGCCATTCATCCTACATGGCGTAGTCAGCGCTGACATTGACAACTTTTAATAATATTTTAATTTTTTTACCATTTTAATTTTCTTATATATTCTTTTCTTTTCTCTTTCCTTTCTTTTTTCTTTTCTCTCTCTGTTTTTATTTTTTTCCTTCCCCTCTTCTTCTTCCTCTAGCTAGTCACTGAACCTTGACAACTGGCCAGAGGTGAGGGTTGGTGAAGCTATGCCTCAACCAACCCTCTTGCGAAGGCTCCCTTGCCCAACCCTTGGTGATCGGCCAAAGGAATAAGAATAATGGAAGGAAAAAAAAATGAAAGAGAAAGAAAATGAGAAAAGAAAAAAAGAAAAAAATATTTAAAATTGTTCACGTTGGTACCAGCCATACCATATAGGGCAACCATAGTCTAGGTCAATGCCAATAGGCCAAATTGGTCCAACGGACTAAATAGGTACAAATGCAAAATGTTTAGAATTTAATTGATAAAGGAGGGGGTTTAGAACCAAATTGACACAATTGTAATAATTTTAGCCTTCCCAAAAAAATATATATTCCACCATACATTTGTGGCCACTTTATACATAACTTACTGCACGAGCATGGTGGATATTACAGTATCGGGATCTATATTTGTAAAGAAACTTCCAAAAAAAATATTTGAAATATATATGGCTGATATGTTTAGAAATCATCATAATTCTCCACGAAAATGATGGTGGAGCAAGAATCACAAAAATGAGGGGTTGCTAGAAGCCTAGAATTGGAATGCGTATCAAAGCACGGTGATGAATTTTTGAGGCTACACATAAAGCCGCTGACAGCTTAATGGTTTTAAGTCATCATTAACATAATTAATATCCTCTGGGTTGTCCCTTACAAATATCAAGCTATTTGCATGCAACCTAAACGATCGTAACCCTTTAATATTTCGATTCTGTTGTCTAGTCTTTTAAGTAAATTATGGGGAAGTTTTCAGGTAATGTTGTGAGAGTAAAGAATTAATCTTCGCATAAGACATTGATCCTTAGCTTTATCTGTTGTCGCACCTGCTGTTTTTGGCAAAGCGGAACAACAACCGGGTGCGCTTGAAAAAGGTTTGGGAAAATGATTTTGTATCTAGATAAAGTAATTTAACTTTTCGAGTATTTGTTCAAAACAAACAGCATTTGGAAAATTGGCTTTTGGTACATTTTTGTTAAGCAACTAAATGAAGTATTTTTCCAAAAATACCAAAAAAGGTCCAAAAAAAATCCCTTTTATATCCAAAAAATTAGAAAAATACTAAAAAATGTTTTTCCTCCAAAAAATGCATGGAAAATCCATCAAAAATCCAAAAAGCCTTAGGGTTTAAAAAAGATTAGGTACCAAAAGGGCATTAGTGATTAATTAGTGTAATCAAGTCCCCGATCCTAATTTCTCTGGTTGCGCAGGAGTGAGTATTTCTCCCGATACTTCACTTGGGTTTCTAATCAACCAACCCCAAATCGATTAGTGGCGACTCCATTTTAAAAATTGATTTACAGGTTAAAATTTTAGACTATTAAAGTTGTGAATTGGTGGACTTGGGAGAGTCTGGGCTTTATCAATTCAGCCGAGCCATTAGCCTCCTTAGGCGCTCGTATGCGACTGCGGACGCCAAAAAAAGAGGTCGCGACAGTGGTCCCACAAAATCTCACATAGATGGTTGATTGGTGGCCCCCTCTTAATGAATATCAATGTTTAATAAATATCTCAAGAAAGGAATTTGGAAACCAATGTTGTTTCTAAGTAGGTGGGCATTGTAATGTCACAACACAAGCCCGATGAACTTGAGCATTGGAGATTCAAGTTGAGATGAATTAATGTAGAAGGATACTCGAATTAAAGGGGAGCAAACTTAACACTAAAACTTAACATAGGAGCTCACACGTGAGGGGGAGATTGTTAAGATACATGTGTAAGTTGTATTAAAGAAGTCTCATATTAGAGAATTGATTTAGTGTAGAGAAGTTCATATATTCTAATTTAACTCATTGGCTTAAGTTTTTGAGTGAAAGTGAGTCCAATTGGAATTATACATAAAAGTTTGTGGGCTGAGTTTGGTTAGCCCATCATGGGCAGATTCGATATGGTCTGAAACCCAACATATTTCGATGTTCCTTTTTTCAGCCATTCCCAAACTTTATTGTATGATTCCTTTGGTTTCTTAATCAACACAATCTCTATAGACTTGCCTATCACATGTTCAACACACCTTTAACACACATTTTGCTTCGCCATTTGCATGGGAAATTTACCCAATTAGTTCTAAACTATTATACAGATGTTGATTGAGTCTTAAACCTTTCAAATTTAATTTAGTCATTAATTATTGTGCAAAATTCCAATGTTGTGGCGGTCCAAGTCATCTCCAAATGTCCTATGTGGCATACCGCCATATCAACCATTTCCAACAAAATTGGCCTGAAGGACTTTATTGAAATTTCGTGCAAAAGGTGTAGGACTAAATTGGCAATTTAGAAAGTTTAAGACTTAATTGTCATTCATACTATAAGTTTAGGATGAATCAAACAATTTCCCCCATTTGTTGTCACGCCCGATCCTCGAGTGCGCGCCCATCTCTCACTGGTCAATTAAATAGCGACGTCCCAGGACAAATTGCCGATCCATTCATTTTAATACGCATGCGGAAGCATATGAATAATCCCTAGATAATAAAACAATGTGATAAGAAAGTAAGACCGTAAAATTTGAACTTGAAGTAACCACACATATATACATTGCACACCATAATGTATATAGTACGATACAAACTATTAAAGTTAGGTTCTACTCAAGCCAGTTCAAAAACAAAGCCTACAAGCAGGGGTGGGGGTTCCCAATCTACTCCGGGTTATCATCATCCTCGACCTCTCCTTCTTCTACGCTCCAGCTGGAGCCTTCAGCAGACTACACCGGAAACTCTGGTATAGCAAGAGCCGGGTCTACTACATATACTATCGAGCCTTAAGGAGGATTAGTTGTGCCTTCCCAAAAGCGACTTCTAGAACGTACAAAGGTATCTTAGACTCAGGTATGGGACCCTCTTTCTAGCCATTCTGAGCATGCCAGTACCACGATCGGTATCGGTGGGGCACCTTATGGGTAAGACCTGCACTAACCTAGACTATGGATCTCACTAACTCATAAGTCCAACCCCCTAAGGCTCCCAGGCAATGGAATATAAGACACATGCTTTGTAATATTCTTAGGTCGTCCAAAAAACTTAGGAGCGGCCATCTAAGGACTTGAAATGTTATCCCATAATGGGGTGAGATGATATCTTAGCGAGTTCTACCCCCTAAGACTTGATTAGGAAGAAAATACGCCCTAAGTGCTGCCTAAGCACAAATGCGAGTCGGAGGTTTTACCTTTGTTTTTGTTTCTTCCTGCAAGTCAGTATATCTTATAGATACACAATCACATCAACCAATCAATTCAATCAATCGGATCGAATTATTGATCAATCAACTTAGTCGATTATATTTCATCACGACCTCCCTCCGGTCGGCCAAATTAATACTATCTAATAAGTCCGATCATATCAGGACTACTAGCTCTAAGTTGATATATAGATAGTATAACTCACACTAAGCTGATAAATAGTATACTGCTCGCAATCTAAGCTGATATATCAGAGCCGTAGGTTGATATAGTATACTAATAGTGCTCCCTCTAAGCTGATAAGGTATACTACTCGCAATTTAAGCTGACATATTAGAGCCCGTAGGTTGATATAGTGTACCGGTATACTGCTCGCAATCTAAGCTGACATATTGCTCGCAAGCTAATATAGTATACCACCCTGACCATCTATTCAATTTACCACTTTTATCATACTCGATAAAAATACTCGTGTGTGGGTACACGGTCGGCCTTAGCCAAAATACTATATTTTCACACTTTTGAACATCCCACTAGTTTCAAAAGTCCCAAAATATATTTTTGGCGTTGTAGACCGACGCCCGGTAATTTTCCCATTAATTACTGAAATTAAATAAATTTAGGAATAAAATCCTAAAATGCAAATCACACACAATCAGAACAAATTAAAGCTCAATTAAATAAACATATCACACCATTGAAATTAGCATAAAATTCCGGTCACTGACTATCTCAGTCTAATTTCTGAAAAATAAATAAATAATTAAATAATTACGTAAATTAATTAAATAATGCCAATAAATACCAAAAATGCATACTTAGGCCCGTAAAGCCTAATTATATGCCGGAACGGGCCCGGAAAAATTCCGAGACTTGTTAATTAAATATTAGAACCTATCTACTTGCTAATTACACAAAACTAACCACCTAACATGCACCTGTAATTAACTAATTTGCTAAACCGTTCTAATTATCCACTAAGCCAATCTTAGTCTAAACTAATCAACTCTTAAACGTCATCAACCTACTAAGCGAGGATTAGTGAGTTAAACTCACTTGATTAACAAATCGCTCGGTTCGAAATGACGGGGACGCTGTAGGGGACGAGAAACTCCAAAGGGGGACCGGCTTTTAGGGTTGAGAACACCTCCAAAACGAGGAAGACAACGGCTAGAATACCCATTAATTTTCCCTCTATTCGGGGGTTGAAAGGTGGCTGGTCCGGGTCTGATTGGGTGAGACAAGAACCGATGGGGCTACAGCGGTGCTCGACGGTGCTCGACGGTCCTCGAGGTGGCTAAACGGTGGCTGGACGGCGGTAACAGGGCTTCGACGGCGGCCCTCGGTGTCCTGGCGAGCTGCTAGACGCACGACTAGGTGAGACGGCATGGCTGGAGGCGCAAGCAAGGGAGGCGACTGCGGGGCAGTGAACGACGGCGAAGGGGCATGACGGTGGAAGCTTGGGCTCTGGCGGGCTTTGGCCGGCTTCTGCTGGTTGCTATAACCGAAATTGGGAGAGGGAGGAGAAGAGGGAACAAAGGGATGAGAATGGGCAGTCGAGGGGCTGAGGGAGAGAGGGAGGAGAAGAGGGAACAAAGGGGGGCCACTTGGTCTTCACTTATCTAATTTGGTCTCCTTGACCACTCCCCTCCACCAGCTGTGTTCCAAGGTCAACAATCAGCCACCAAAGCCCCTTCTAGAAGCCTTGAAAGGGTCCATAAGTCATGGGTGGTGGAGGGCTAAGAATTTCACAAGTTTTCCCTCCAATTGGACATGAAAAGCTTCTCAAATCAATTCAATTCGGCCTCTAAAAATTCAATCAACATACCATCAATCAAATTGATATTTTTCCTCACCAATATATCCCCCTCGCATCCCAATTTCGTGAAAAAAAACGGTCCTCGGCATTTTCTGAACAAAAACGACTCTAAGATGATTTTTTCCCAAAAAGTCTTAATTTGCAGAAAAATCTTCGGAGACTGAGTCAACATTCTTAAAATGATTTGTGACATGATAGAACTTTCAATTTTTGAAATTGCATTGAAATTCGTGGTTAATTTTACTCTGGCGCATTTTTAGCATGACCTAGGCTACGAAGTAGTTTTTAGAAATTTTTAGTGCAAATGACCCGTGGTTGATTTTCTTCGAGCCACAATGAATCTCTTCAACACATTGGCGACTTGGTTGTTGTGAATATCTCGAGGATTCAAATATGGATACAGGGTACCAAAACAATAGAAGAAATCAGTCTAGTGCCGGTCGACAAGAATTTTTCAATTTGGTGAAATCACCTACATTTAATCACACATCTCAGTTGAACTAACCTATTTCTAATTTTCAATCGACTTATATTTGTGTTGTAATGATCTCTGCAGATGAGCACGGTCGAGTAGTCGAGTCCTGGTCGAATCCTTATGTTTATTGTATTAAAATTCCTTAATGACTTCCTTAGTTAGTCTAGTTATCTCAGGAATGATCAGTTCTGAGAACAACACTATAGGCACGTCGATCCTGATTAATTTAATTGAAAGTAGAACTATAAAATCCAAGATGTCACATTTGCTTAGTAGCTTTCATGTGTAATATAACGCCATCATATTACTTTCCTATCTCATTGCTTTGAAAAAAGCATCAAGAACACCACCTAAAAAAAAAGAAAAAGAAAGGAAAAGATGCCAACATGATAATTGAGATATTCAATCTATCAAATCTAGGTAGCTCTATTCTAGATAGGCATAGTGAACTCAGACGCATTTTTAAAATTCATATATTGGAGAAGTTTTCCTTGGAGATACATTCCCTGTTAGTTTCTTTGAGAAACGAAAGTGAATAACATAAATCCTTGTACAAGAACTAATAATAGAAAATGTCAAATAGCAGTAATTCTCCATGCTTGTTATAAGAAGTGAATTTATACCTATTAAATTGGTGTAGCGATTGTACAATGAAACCCTAAAAAAGTATATTTAACTGAACTTAAAAATCTTCATCACCGTGAAGAAGATGGAACAATGTAAATTCAAAATCTAATCTCATCATTGGACCGCCTTGTCTTGCCGATGGCCTTTTCCTTTTCTTTCCAATTGGTATAATATTCTTGCGAGTTAGCATTATCATTGATGAATGTGGTTTTGAGTCTTTTGACTTATTAATTGGCTCCCGATATGCATTCCGATAAAAGCAATAGGGTTTGGTGACCTTACCATATGGCAACACCAAGTTATCTGAAAGGTTGAACTCGACAAAACATCACTTAAATAGCATCTCATTAGAGAAGAAAACGGTGTGACCATTATCCGAAATATTGAGCATGCATTAGACCAGGAGGAGGTGTGAAAGTGATTGTCAAATCCCTTCATCACTTGTCATCCATAGATTACTTCCTATCCAACATTATGCGATAATCTACTAATAGGGTAATTTGTAATTATTGTTTTGAGAACTCGGAGGAATAATCCAGAAGAAAAACCTAGATTCCTTGGCCCTTTTCTTGTAGTGTGGATAAGTTTTCTAGTGAGAGCTCAAGCCGAGTTCATGATTCCCATTTTAAGCTTTAGCAATCACCAAAGCGCAATGGACCATATGCCATAAAAATAAGGTTAGATGGTTCACTTTGTTAATACACCTCAGCTACATCATCAATGGTATCGGCATATTCTTCTTCGAGTAGGCATGTTGTTAGAATTCCGAGATTGAACCTTGAAGATACATTTCCTATTTTTCTTTAAAATATCATGCCTTCCCACCCTTTTACTTATTATAGAAAAAGGATAAAATAATAATGGAAGTAGCACTTTTAGTATTTTTTTCTTTTTCAAAATGGAGAAACTAAACTTGCGGCAGGAAATAGAGATTAAAAAGTCAAAAGAAGAAAATCCAATTGCCTTAAACTAGTGACGGGTTTTAGGTTGCCATAATTAGGGAAGTCAATGTGACCCTTTAAGCCCTCAAAGATAAAACAAGAAATTTCAACAAAACCGATCGTCCAAGTACCCAAAAAGTTGGCTTAAATTTGATTGCTCGCACTGACATGAAAGCTTGGATCTTCTCTAGAAACATATTTAAAAGCTTTGAAAGAGTAGATCTTCTCTAGAAACATATGCATGTTCTTTGGAATACAATATATTTCTCTACAAATCTATTCATTGTTGCATTTCTTTGCATCTAGATACTAGAGACATTTCTATTTATGAATGGTATGTTGGCATTAAATAAAACATAAACCCTGCTGTGAATTTCATTTAAATTGTCCCGATGTGCGATCTTATCTTGAATTGAGGCCTTAAACTCATTTGAGTTGCCCCAGTGGCCACCTTTCCAACATGGAAGGGGCACGTGGGGGGTTCGAATCCCCACATTCTCCGGGAGGTTGAAGTAGGGACGATTAAGTTTTAAGAGTGGGTTTCGACTCCCACGCCCTGCAAGGAGGCATGACAAAAGTCTGAGAGTGAGTGTTAGAATAGGAATAGAGTAGGACTGACAAAAAAAAAAAAAACTCATTTGAGCTTTCAAGACCAAACCAGGGCCTCCTCTAGTGAACTCGGCCACATTCTTTCTGCCTGGCCGAAGCTTCAATATGATTAGCATGCGCTGTTCCCAGTTATGAAACAACATCAACAAGATAAGATGTTAAGGTAAAGAAATAAACACGAAAAGATGTGTTGCTGGACAACATCAACGAGGATGATCAGAAAATATACGGTTGACACTCATATATTGGGCTGAGAGCAGGAGAGATTCACAAGGCCAACACACACTGAAAGAGAACACACGAACACACACACACACAAACACAGAGAAGTGGTGAGAGTTATCCTGGTTTGTCCCGGCTTTAAAAAAAGAGAAGATTGGAAGGAAAAAGAAAAGAAAAGACGGAGAAGGGTGAGAAACCGAGAAGAAAAACATAGCAGGGATTCCAGCATCCACTGCTCCTCGGCTGGTCGGGGGTGGGGCTTTTCTCTTTTCGGCTGTTCCCTCTTCAGATCACCAAATTTCCACGTTAGTTTCACGAGTGCCCTCATCATTTAAAGCGCTGGGTTTTGTTCTCTGCTCTCCCATGTTCCCAGATTGCTTAGTCGAACGAAAATGATCCAACATCGCCGAGTTTCAATTGGTGTCTAGACCAGTCCGTCCACAAAGCCGCAGTCCCTGCTATTGATCATTAATCATTGTGGATATTGGTGTCAAGAAATTGGCTGTATGCCGCTGTCTCTGATTCATCGTAGCAAATTGCCGGTGGTGTAATATTGTATCTACCGCTAGTTCAGCGTTCCCACTTATTAATCTGTTGCAGCAGAAACCTGTAGCTCGTTTGGTTTAAACCCATTTGTTGTTGCGGTCGCATTGACGTTTTGCGCTCATCTTGAGGACTCCAACTCCAATTGATAAGCTAAGTCAAGCATCTATTGAGAAGAATCTTGTGCCCTACCATTGCTCGTTTGGTTTGAATCAAGGTAATTACAAAAGGGTGCTTGCACTCGCGCTTCTTCAAATGGTAGAGAGCCTGAATCTTAACAGCATGTCATGTTTGGATTGCTTCAGGTGAATTCACTATTAGCGATCAGGGTGAGTATAAGATTCTCATTCAATTGCGCCTTGCTAGAATCTAGCAAGTAATAGCAAGAATTCTGATGTTTTTAGCTTGTTCCCGGTGGAATTGTCCGTCTGGGTGTATTATCAATTGACATCAGTAGAGAATTATTTCCTATTTTGGCCGGTATTATGCAAATCACGACTGCCTTGTGGTCTGCTTAGATACAAATGAAGAGAAAAGTTCACCTTTAAATGTCCATTAGATATATTATGTTATTCACGTGTAGTTATACACAAGTTGACTAGCTGATGAATGCGGCCACGGAAATAGCTCACTAAGAATTTAACTGTAGATAAGAGATAGATGCAGTCATTCAAACCGATAAAAAAGACAAACAGAAAAAGAGCAATGATCAAGTGCTGACACAATTCAAGTTGGACACACAACAGATTCGAAAAAATCTTATGCAATCTAAGATGCTTGGTAATTACACTTGTTCTTCCAAGCTGTCACCCTGGCAATGGATTGACAAGCAGAGAAGTCACAAGCTCTTTGAACCTGGTTCCAGCATGAGAGAAGTGATTTTCATCGTTATATCACATGGAAGGTTCGTGAAAAATTGAGAATTCGCACTAGGAGTAGCGTACGTTCAATGGTCGGACGGCACAGCTCTTCGTTAATGTCCATCCATGCATCGTCCACTTGTTTACAGAGAACCTCCTTGGCCTCTTCCTCCGTAACTCTATACTGTTTCATGAAACACTCCACTGAAGATGCGGCATCTCCTCTCTCTTGCTCAGACTGTAAACAGATATCTCGTGGAAGTTATCTTTTTTCTCCTATTGATAAAATCTACTAGATAAGATTTGGATAAATTAATGTTGTTCAGTAATATAGCTTTTATCTACCTTATGTCCGGCAATGTCATTCATGAGCCGACTGACTACATTTGAAGCCTTCACCATCTTGGGATCGCTAAACAATAACCAGTCGAACTCATTTTTTGTTACGATGTCTCCCATTCCCAGTAACGATGTCACCATGATGCAAGCCTAGGGGAGGCTTTCTCAAACAATAGGATCGGGAGAGTGACTCGCGCACAAGAAACGGAACGAACAGTAATTTCAGCACTGCACAAGCTCAGGAGAACAGTCGTATGTTTGTCGATACAGATCGGATCAACCTGATTCGAAAGCCAAATGAACAAAGACTTCTGGATCTACAATTTCTGTGTTTTGTGTTTTCTGAAATAAGCATTGTAGGATATTCGAAATTGGGTTGGAAGTAACGAACAGAACAGGAAAAGATAGGAACTTCGTTGGTTGCTCTTCTAGGCCTCCAAGGAAGTTGAGGGGGCACCGATTCTTCTAGATCGATGACTGCAACTCTTCAAGGATGCAGATTTCGAAAGCTCCGACTCTTCAAGGACGGAGTGAAAACTCTTCTAGGTTTTCAAGGTATGAACTCTACAAGGTTCATGATACTTGCTTCAAGCAAAGTTTTTCATTTATCAAAAGTCGTCTGTCTTTTACTAGGGATTGGATGGCTCATATCATCAAAGAAATAAAAACAAAGCGTTGAAACTAGGAGAAATAAAAACAGAGCATTGAAAATAGGAGAAATAGTAAAGAGCATTGAAAATAGGGGAAATAGTAAAGAGCATGGAAAGTATAAGCTAGTAAAAGCGTCACGCGAGCTCCCAAGGCGTCTTTCAAGCTTCCGGAATGGACTCAAGATATCGTTATGGCTTCTCGGTTTCGTCGAGCTTGAATGCGGGCCGATCTTCTTGGTCGAGAGAGCCGGTCTTCAATGTGGGCTACATCATCCTCCCCATCTTTAAAAGAATCCGTCCTCGAATTCTTGCCATCATCATCAGAAGAATCTCCCACCCTACTAGGTGTCAACGTAATCTTCTTGCCTCCAAATTCAAAAGAATATGTATTTCGATAACCATCATGCATAGTCCTTCTATCGAATTGCCATGGTTGACCAAGAATAATGTGACTAGCATCCATCAGTAGAACATCACACCATATCTTGTCACTATAAACAGAACCAATGGACAAATTAACAAGGCATCGTTTTGAAATAGTTACCTCAGCGCCTTTCTTCAGCCACGACATTTTAGAAGGCGTAGGGTGCGTTTTTAATTCCAACTTCAGCTTGTTTGCCGCTAATTCAGAAATTATATTCTCACAACAACCAGAGTCAATAATTAATTGACATATCTTTCCCATGATTGTGCAAGCAGAATGGAAAATATTGGTACGCAGTCACCTATCTCCAGTGTCATCTCGAGGAGTAAGAGAAATTTTCCTCACCATAAGAAGTTCGCCAGTGTCAGCATGCATTATTTGTTCATCATCCGCAGCTCTTCATCATTGTTCAACTCCTCTTCATGTGGATCCTCAGCATTCTCATCAGAATCATTATCCACCAAGAAGGCTTTACCGGCTGGTCGATTCTTATTGATTCGACAATTGCTAGCACGATGACCCAACTCTCCACAAGAATAGCAACATATTTCAGATGTAGCAGGTTGCTTCGAAACATGGGGTTGAATAGAAGACTTACTAGCAGATTGCGTTGTCGCCTCAGCAACTTTAGCAGTGCTAGCGGTGCTCTTAGTGGCTCGACTCGCCATGGTAGTTGATTGCTGTCTCCGAGAACGAGAGCGCTCCATTTTGAGTGCTCGTTGGTGTGCATCTCCTAAGTCCCAAATGTCGAGGACTTCCAAGGCGTCTTGAATGTAAAATTGAAGACCGTTCAAGTATTTGTTCACAAGCACATCCTCCGGGTCCTGGATATTGTTACGAATCACCAACTCATTGAATTCATTGGTGTATTGGTCCACCGTTCGCGTACCTTGTTTTAGATTTTGGTACCGTTGGTAGAGCTCTCTCTTATATCCTTTGGGAAGAAAATATTTTTGAATCTTGCCCTCCATCTTTCTCCACGAAGTGACTAGTGCTTTGCCAACGGCTTGGCGAGTTTGTTTTTCACGTCTCCACCAAGCAATCGCCTTGCCTCGGAATCGCATAAAAATGATCCCAACGCGACGATTCTCCGGAACATTTCGATGCTCAAACACCTCATTCACAAGTGTTAGCCAATCAACAATTTCATTAGGAGACTCATTACCTATAAATTCTTGAACATCTTTCTTGACTTCCTTTTCCCAATCTGGCTCATGAATATGTTGTAAACGATGTCGAACATGCCTCCGACCGTGAATAGATTGAACACTCTCCGAAGAGGAAGAGTCACCATGGGAATCTTCAGTCCTGGAACGGGGTGGAGAATTATTTGCTTCGGCCCTCAAACGCTGAACTTCTTGCGTCAATTCGTCAATTTGTTGTTGCATATTCTCAGCGAGTGTGTGCAATTCATTGAGGGGAATGGTTCTGCCGCCACGACGCCTAGCTTGTCATGGAGGCATTGTCCTCTCCTCCAAAGCTCTGATACCAAATGATGCAAGCCTAGGGGAGGCTTTCTCAAACAATAGGATCGGGAGAGTGACTCGTGCACAAGAAACGGAACGAACAGTAATTTCAGCACTGCGCAAGCTCAGGAGAACAGTCGTATCTTTGTCGATACAGATCGGATAAACCTGATTCGAAAGCCAAATGAACAAAGACTTCTGGATCTACAATTTCTGTGTTTTGGGTTTTCTGAAATAAGCATTGTAGGATATTCGAAATTGGGTTGGAAGTAACGAACAGAACAGGAAAAGATAGGAACTTCGTTGGTTGCTCTTCTAGGCCTCCAAGGAAGTTGAGGGGGCACCAATTCTTCTAGATCGATGACTGCAACTCTTCAAGGATGCAGATTTCGAAAGCTCCGACTCTTCAAGGACGGAGTGAAAACTCTTCTAGGTTTTCAAGGTATGAACTCTACAAGGTTCATGATACTTGCTTCATGCAAAGTTTTTCATTTATCAAAAGTCGTCTGTCTTTTACAAGAGATTGGATGGCTTATATCATCAAAGAAATAAAAACAAAGCGTTGAAACTAGGAGAAATAAAAACAGAGAATTGAAAATAGGAGAAATAGTAAAGAGCATTGAAAATAGGGGAAATAGTAAAGAGCATGGAAAGTATAAGCTAGTAAAAGTGTCACGCGAGCTCCCAAGGCGTCTTTCAAGCTTCTGGAATGGACTCAAGATATCGTTATGGCTTCTCGGTTTCGTTGAGCTTGAATGCGTGCTGATCTTCTTGGTCGAGAGAGCCGGTCTTCAATGTGGGCTGCATCACGCCATTACCATTGCACAACCAATGGTAACTGATGCAACGGGCATGTATTCCTCCATCGTTGGTATGTAGTTTTGGTGGAACCATTTGGCTTCAAAGAAGGTACGCTCTCACCGTGTTTTTCATCCGTGATTTCATTCTCAAATGTAAAGCTAAGTCAATATACAAACTTTAATGTATTTAATAGACTTAAAGATATGACATTTTCTCATCCATATCCAAAAACTCGACATCTTGTTGCAAGTCGATATAACCTTGAATGGCTTACCCCTTCTTTTGCATAGAAGATGTGGTATAATTGTCCTTTTTTGATTAGTTCGTAGCCAATTTCGTCATAAAAATCTAGAACTGTCTTGTAAAACACTTGCATGTACTGCAATCGATCATTGGCACCAACATCCCACCTAAATTCATGTCGAAACCTGTCACACTTGACCCTAATTAACAGTAGATCAAATTATAACAAGTTTAAATTTGGTAAAGTGAGAAAAGCATATGAGTGCCAAGTATACCTTTCAATTGCTTCGGTGAAAAGTTCTAGTTCTTCCAATGTACCATAGCCATCATACAAGTCATCCATAATGGCAGAAGAACAGCCCAAGTGCCATAACTTGGCACGCCGGGACACTTAAGTGCCATAACTTCAAAACGGTACACTTAAGTGCCACTTTTTTTTTCGAGTGGGACACTTAAGTGCCACCTCCGACGACCCTTGCCGGAAATCCGACGTGGCAATATTTTATTATTATTTTTTGCCTACGTGGCTCGCCGGAGAGCTGAGTCGACTCTCACTCACCAGAAACGACGTCATCTGCATAATAAAAGCCCCAAATCTTCGAAAAATGACGTCGTCTCCCCAAATGCCCCAAATCTAAAACCCTAAATCGGCCAAAATCCCTATTGAAGTGCTCGAATTGAAGTCTCGAACCCTAATTTTCATTTGCCCAAAATTCCTTCGTCGAATCTTGGAAATGAAGAGTAGGACTCGCAGCAACGCCTCAATTTCCTCTCACCGAAGCAAAGGAGAAGGCCAGCGTTTCTGTTTTTATGGGTTACCGAGTCCAAGAAGAACATCGTGGACTCAAATCAATCCTGGGAGAAGATTTTATGGATGCGCCCAATATAAAGAAGCGTCGAAGCGCAAATACTTCAAATGGATCGATGAGAAGTTCTCTGACCGAGCCACAGAGGTGATATTGGATCTACTTCATAAAAGATAGCAATCTCCATCTGTGTTCGTGGACGACTTGGACGATGTTGACTCAATGCAAGCTCAAGTGTCTTCAGTTAAACTTTTGAAGAATGAAGTCTCAATGCACGCTCAAGCATCTTCAACTAAACCTTTCAAGAATGAAGTTCCAATGATGAAAATTGAACGAAAGTGTTACCAAGCGTGTATTATGGTGTTGTTTTGTTGTCTATTGTACTTTATGATTAAATGTAAAGTACTTGAAAATGAGAAAAAGTTTCTCCGACTGCCATAGTTAAAAATGGTGTTGTTCTGCATTAAACGTTGGGTTTTTTCTTTTTGAAAGATGCGAAGAAGTTTGTGTTGTGGAACAAGATCATTGTTGCTTTGTTGTTGTTTGTGCTGTCGTATGGACTTGCCATAAGTTTACCATCATCTTCTCTCGTTTTGATGCAGAATCATCTTCTCTGTTTTGATGCAGACCAACATATACACAAGACAAACATGAGTGATTACCCGAGTGCCATAAGTTGTATTTAGTAATCACGTAAGTGCTAGTCGAAGTGTCAAGTTATTGTTAAAGTGATCGGTTAAGTGTCACTTGTAGTTAAAAGTGAACAGTTAAGTGCCAAGTTTTTTTAGAATAGGATCAGTTAAGTGCCAATTTTTTTGTGGGTTTTCTGTAAAAATTGCGCCAGCCACTAGCACCGGCGACACCACCAACCATCACCACTAGCCACACTACACACTAGGCGCTCCAGCCACCACCATGATGGTGGTGTTGCTGCACAAGATACTAGTGCAAGCTTAGCCTTGCACTAGTTTGCACCAACACATGGTGTAAGATGTGCAACCGCACACTTGTACCAAGTGTAGGTGCAGCCGCTTAAGCCTATAACACCCACCACAAACCAATAATCACCATGCATCACCACCAGCCACACCAAAGACCCCACCACCACATTAGCACCCCAACAACAAACCGACTACCACCAAACATCACCATCCACCATCACTGATACACCAAGACTCCGGCTATCACCACGTAACACCAATAGCAAAGAAGAACAAGTAAAAGCAGAATCCATGATAAACAACAACATAAATTGACAAGCAGCGCAAGATAATTTCATTGATATTTCATCAAGTCTGAGTCTGACAACATCAATGTCATGAATGATATTTCATCAAGTCTGAGTCTGACAACATCAATGAATGACAAACTAAAGAAAAAAACAAATGATAACCATCCATAGACTTTCTATATGCACAACAACATCATCGTTTACATAACTGTTTTTACTCCTAAGCTCCACAAATCCTATCACATCTCATCTCATCAATCAATATGCACGACACCCCCTGTTCGTCCTCCTTTCGATGGGCCTTTCACTTGATTCATAATTCTGGCACTCTTTCTAATTGGATGTGCAACTTCTTCTTCAACCTTCTCAGTATCCACTGACTCAGATGGAGCTGCAAATGTCCTAGGCCGAATTGAATCAAAAGGAGCTGGAGCTGGAGCTGGAGCTGGAGCTGGGTTCTTTCTCTTATTTTTTGTTGGCACAGTTGATGTTGATGTTTTCTTTTTTGTTGGTGCACCCATCGATTCTTGAGTTGGGCCTGAGATAAGAACTTCAACTTCTCCTGTGCTACAAAAATAATAAATTGTTAGCAAAAATCTACAGCATAAATTAAATTAAATGCAGCCAATAAAACTTACATTGAGAATGACTGCTTCCAAAGACGCTCATCTCGTATAAAGGCCATAGCCATATTGTCTTAACCTCTTCCCAAGTGCCCTCTTGTTTGAATAGGGCGTCACTTTCAGAACTTGTGATTTGTTGCCCCTTTTTCCTGCTTTCTTGGGCCCTTTAACTACAACCGGGGCTTCTTCGACCAATTGTGCTGGGCGTCTTCTAGATGGCCTTCTGTGTAGCCTTCAACTTCAGTGACACCTCCTTCTCCTTCTGTTGGGCCTTCTGGTCGTACTGGTGGTGGTACTTGTGGTGCCCCTTGCAGTGATTCTTTTGGTGGCTCCTGTGATGATCCTTGAGGTGGCTCCCGTGATGGCCCTTCGCCTGGCGCTGAGTTCCAACTTGCTTTCTTCGAACCCGAGAAAGAGGCCAAAAGATACCATAAATATAATATCGAGACACATAATAATAAAAACTGAATACAAATTGGTTGAATTTAGCACTGGGTATTTCTTTCGCTGCTGAAGAACAATCGACTGCACTAGCCGTGATGCTACTTGGGCTAATCCTTCAGCTGGCCGTGATGCTGCTTGGGTGAATCATTCAGCTGGCCGTGATGCTGCTTGGGCCAATCTTCACTTGGCTGTGTTCTACCTTGCCTTCTTCGAACAGGCTGTTCAGTTTCATGACTTACTGAGGTTCTTCTTGTGACCTAACAAACACATTACATACAAGGCCAAACAGGATATTATGTACATTTTTATGATAAACGACAAGAAAGCAACATAAACATAAAATAAATTTCATGACTTACCGGGGTTCTACTTGTTGACTGAAGAACATTCGACTCACTTGGCCCTGTTGTGTGCATTTCTCCAACTGTCTCTTCACTAGGCCCTTCACCTTGCCTCAACCGTTGTTGCTTCCTCAATTGACAACCTTTAATATTGTGGCCTGTTAGGCGACAATAAGAGCACGTGATCTTTGCACCTTGCCTGCTCATTCTTTGCTGACCCGAGACCTCTCCCTCCGCCATTCTTCGTCTTCGTTTTGGCCTTCCTATTGTCTTCTTCAGTGGCAAAGGTTGAGGTGCTTCATGATCCGTGGGCTCCCAAAACTTGCTACTTCTAATTGGCTGCATCATGAACTGATAGGAAGCAAGATATTTTGATTTATGGTACCAATCATCGATGTAATCATCTCGTATTGTCGCCCTTCAACTGGATGGCACATATGGCATGTGCACATGGAATTCCACTTACTTGCCATGCTCTACATGAACACTTCCTACTTCCTAGATTGACAACATACTTATCTGCACCCTTCATTATCTCATATCCGTCATCTCCATTCCAAATGGGATGACAATGCGTACTTGCAGCCAAGTTCTCATCCAATTTCTTCACAATCCTAGGACCATATTGTCTTGTCCACTTTGCAACCTCATCTCTTTGTTTCGCAGCCCGAGTCATAACCGCAACTCGTATATCTTCAAGCATTGAGATGACTGGTTTGCATCTCGGCATCTATTATCTTCAAATTAAATACTTCACAAATGTTGTTGTCGACGTTATCGCACTTGAACTCCTCATCAAGAATGCCTTGCACCAATGCTTCGGTTCTAGTTGAAATAGGGTAGCACAACCTTCCTTTGTCAACCGAAATGATCCTTCTTTGGCTATTCTAAAGTCAGCCATGTTTGCACTCTTTTGCTAATTGCCAAAATTGCAATTGCAGCTTATCCCCTTTATAGTTCTTTGCCCAATTTCCGTATATGTGCCGCGCACACATTCGATGTTCAGCATGGGGCAACAACTCGGCTACTGCCGGAACCAATCCCTGCAATAATTCAAAGTAAGAAATACTAGAGCAAATTACATGTTCATATTACAAAGCAAAGCAAACTATTGACTAAATTTCAAAAAGCAAGCATTACCTTCTGTTGGTCGCTCATGAATGCCCACCCTTCCCCGTTTGTTATCTCCAAGTCAGCCATCAGATTTTTCAAGAACCAAAACCAATTGTCCTTGTTCTCAATCTTTACAATAGCCCAAGCTAGTGGGAACATTTGGTTATTCGCATCTCTTCCAATCGCTACCAACAATTCTCCCTTGCACAAGCCCTTCAAGAAACAGCCGTCCAATCGTATAATCCGTCTACAACCAGCTAAAAATCCTCGTCTGCATGCATCAAAGCACACATAGAACTTATCGAACTTGGTCCCATGATCAGGAAGCGGTCTCTCAATCACCTCTACATACACTCTACTTGTAGGGTTTTGCAGCCTACACTCCCAAGCATACTCCCACACCTGCCCATATTCCTTAGCATACTGACCAATAAGTACCTTTATCACCTTTTGCTTTGCTCTTTTGCACCGATTCCTAGATACATTGATGCCTACACGCTCCTTCACCAAAGATCCTAAAGTTAGCAAGTTTCAAGTTGGGCATCACCTTGATCGGATCGAAGAAGTGCTTGGACAACCATGCACTTGTTACCCTTTTGTTTTGAAAATTAATGGAACAACCGTGTTCCTCTTGGTAGGCTCTAATCTGAAAAGACCCACTCTTCTTAACAAACGCACCGTAAATCTTCCATGGACAGTTTTGCTGCAAACACCTAGCTCTTACAAATTTCTTGGTATTTCTAATGAAATCAATATTTCTTTGTGCAGCAATGGAAGAACTCAGTATAGCTTCCCTAAATTGTATCGCATCATGGAATTTCATACCTACTGACAAAGTAGGAGATGCAACAGATGGATCATAGGAAGGAAACTTACTTTTCCTTCTACGTACAGCTCATTGATCTTCTTCAACTTCGTCCCGGGAAGTTGCGGTGTCGATGCTTTCTTCATAATCTGTCTCAGGACTCGGCCAAAGAACACAAACATCTGCAGGGCCTTCGTCTTTGTTTGGATGAACAGCTACATGCAAAGTTGCAAATCTATCTCGACAAAAAGTCCCTTTGTTTTTTCCTTGACTGTAAGCTCCTCATCGTCGGCATCACTTAAGATTAACAAATTTTCAGCTTCAGCAGCCAACCCTTCATCGTTATCGTCATCATCACCGTCATTGGATTCAGCTACTTCCCAATCTAATTTAGTGATGGTGACATCACCCATGTCACAATCGCTCCGGTGAACAAAGATCTGCGCCCCTCTCCTCCCCATCCCGTCCATCATGACCTACTTCATCTCCTCCTTCTCCTACTTGGGTGGTATCTCTGTCATCATCTTCGTCCTCACTATTGTTTTCAACAAACACTTTCGCATCTTTGCCATGAAGATAATGATATAAGACATCCCTAAAACCATTATCATCTTCCAAAACTCTCAAACCATCTCTCAAGCCTTTCCCAGAACACAAGACAAGAACTTTTTGTACTCTACAAGGCAAAAATGTCACTATATCCCTAACAAATCCAATATAAGATGCCTTCTTTATATCTACAAAGATAGTACCCTTATTCCCCCTCATACTCCCACTCATCCTCCCCAATCACAAAATCTCCACCGTAGTAAACGATGACAGCAACATAGTCTTTATGCGCCATTTCGCAACAAAAGAGGACAAATATACAATTAACTTTTGGGACCACATTCACAAAAGAACAGACAATTGCAAGTGGAGGTCCCTACACTCTTTATTAAAGAAAAGAAAAGAAAAGAAGAAGAGAGAGGGAAGATGCGGTCGACGACACCTGCGGCTTGAAAACAAGAGGCCTCGGGACAAGGACAAATAAAAATAAAGATGGGACCCGACAACCGCTTTGATTATGCCGTCGCATTTCTTTAAAATATGGAGAGATTCCTTAGCATGGGTCCTCAACAATGCAATTTATTAAAAAAATATCCAAAAGTCCCCATCCCCACAACCTTCGATTCGAACATGTGCAAAGTCCAATACTCGAACCCTAACAATCACCAATCATCGCACATTTCACATCCGACCACTACAAATTACTTTCGCACATCACAATTCAACACCCCCGATGAATCACACATCACAAAGGATGAGGCGACGTCGAGCCCTACACTGAGCCCTAATTTTCCCCCCGTCGAGCCCTACACCGAGCCTATATTTCAATGCCGCTCCTAAACTGTCAATTCGAACCCCCCAATAGGATTGTAGCACTACATCTCAGCCATAAATCTCACATCAAGCCCGACCTTTCCCACCGACCCCCAAATTTGAAGTCCGAGCCCTAATAAACGAGTCGGATCCCTAATTTCACCATAGGGGAGAGGAAGAAGAGAAAAAACCTGAGCAAATCGACGACGGCGAGCGATGACGGCGCTCGACGATGGCGAGCAACGACAGCGAGCGACAAAGGTGAGCGACGACGATGAGCGATCACCTGCGAACGGCGAGCTGTGAATGGCGATGGATGGAGAGGACGTCAGACCTAGTGTGAACTGACGAAATGTTAAAATCCAAATAAACCAAACGAGGTCGTTTAACACTAACGAAAAACGACGTCATTTAGTTTGGCCAAATGCACAAAGGGATGGGGCGACGTCGTTTTCCTCCTCCACGTGTGCTTTTTAAAAAAAAAAAAAAAATTGCCACATCGTTAAGCATGTCGCCGGAAAATGCCACGTTTGCATTTTGGCCGGTTTTTGGCCGGATTGGCACATAAGTGTCCCATTTTACTCCGATGATGGCACTTAAGTGTATCATTTTAAAGTTATGGCACTTAAGTGTCCCGGCGTGCCAAGTTATGGCACTCTAGGTGTCCTTACCTCCATCCATAATGGTAAGAATCACGTTCACTTTGGTCAGTATTTCTCTAGTGGCTTCGTATGCTGGTTCAAAATAAATTCCTGACATCCAGAAATATGCCTCCACAAGCCTATATCTAGCAAAAGGGAACTTCTTCTCTACATCTAAATCCTTCCACCACCTACAAATTTCCAATAAATCCTATTTAAGGCAAACATATCATTGATAGAATTTTGAGTTTATATATAGATAGAACTTTATAACGATGATCCAAAGAGTTGAACACTCATTGTCACGTAAAAATGATTTTTAGTTTAGGATAATTTAAATTGGACAAATCAATCATGACAATTTGGTGTTCTTAGAAGAACTAGCTAATTTAGACATATTATCGCGAAGTTAACCTTGTAAGTTTGCTGAGTTCCTTCTGGTGTTGCTTTTGCAATAAGTTGAAATCAAGTTTAGCCAAGGAGAGCAAGACTTCATTATGTGAAGGCTCCTCTTGGTAGAGTTGAATATAATGCCTTGCCTCTACCCTTGGTAGTCCCTTGTGGATTGGCTGGTTTAGGGCATGACTCACTTGTTTATCGAGATTACAGCTTACTTTTCCTTTGTCAATTGATTCAAGGACAGCTTTAGTAAAAGCAAGTGCATCATTCAAAATATCATCACCATGAAATCGTAGATGGCAAGCTTCAAACAAACTCAGCACTCCTTGCACATCGACAATGAGCAATTTGCTGAAGTTCCCTTCATCGTCCTTGAACTTGTTAAAGATTTCTGTTTAGCGATACGAAGCATGGAAAAAGATGCTATCAGGAGATGCCATGAAAAAAATCATGCATACTATCTTGATAAATTGGAAACAATGGAAAAATGACGTACGTAACCAAGGAATCAACTATTGGATGTCTCACCCGGACTTTACCAATCTGGTTTCGGAAGTGTGGGCTTCCTCCACTTATGGGTCGCCTATGTTTATTTTATGTGCCAAGCTTCGCCTCCTTAAGTGCAGACTCAAGCAGCTCAATAAGGACTCTTTTTCGGAATTATCGGCCAGAACTGAGGAAGCTAGGCGGAACCTTCAGGTTACTCAAGATGCTATTCAAGCTGATCCTATGAATCCTTCCCTTGCTGAAACTGAAAATTTGCAGATTCAAGCCTTTTCAGTGTTAAGGCTCCAAGAGGAATCGTTCTATCGTCAAAAATCTAGAGTTCGTTGGCTGAAAGATGGGGATCTAAACACTAAGTTCTTTCACCAAGTAGTGAATGTAAGGCAGCTTCAAAATAGAATTATCTCATTGACCAATGGTAGTGTCACGACCTCTGAGCCGGCAGAAGTTCGAAAGTTATTTGTTGATCACTTCAGCAATCTTTTGGCTGCTCCCCGATCCTCGGCTTCTCCATCGGTGGATCAGATTCGGGCGGTCCTGAAGCATTCGCTCAATGCAGACCAGGTATGTTATCTGTCTAGACCTATCTCGGATATGGAAATCAAGGATACTCTTTTCTCTCTTTCGATAGGCAAAGCCCCTGGGCCTGATGGTTTTAACGTTGAATTTTTCAAGCATTCTTGGGATATTGTTGGTGCTTCGGTATTACTGGCAGTGCGAGATTTCTTTGAAACGGGCGAGTTATTGAAACAGATTAATACTACCATTCTTGCTCTAGTGCCCAAAATCCCTAATGCCTCAAATGTCCATGACTTTCGGCCAATTGCCCGCCGCAACACCATATATAAATGCATTACTAAACTCATTGCAAACCGGATGTCTCATGTGCTGCCTAGTATCATTAGTCCTCCCCAAGGTGCTTTTATCAAGGGAAGGCTTATAAGTGACAATATTTTGCTCGCCCAAGAGCTGTTTAGTGGTTTCCATCATGACCCATACCGGGCCAAATGTGCTATCAAAGTAGACTTTCGAAAGGCATATGACACGGTGTGTTGGGAATTCATTGAAGTTTGTATGCAAGCGTTCGGATTCCCCTGCATTTTCATAGACCGAATTATGATATGCATTAAATCTCCGAGATTCTCCATATCTCTGAATGGTGAGCTTCATGGATTTTTCGGAAGTGGAAGAGGTATACGTCAAGGAGATCCAATGTCCCCCTATATATTCACCTTAGTAATGGAAGTATTCACTGGTTTGCTGGATATCCAAACAAGTCATCCATTGTTTCGATTCTTTTGGAGATGTAAATCCACCAAGCTCTCCCACTTGTTCTTTGCCGATGATGTGCTGTTATTTTCTGAAGCAAGCATCGCCTCGGTAGACCTTTTGAAAGCCGGCATTGACTCCTTCTCTAGTTGGAGTGGTTTGGAGCCGAATCGACGAAAAGTGAGGTATATTTTTCCGGTGGATCGCCTACCCCGCGTAATGACATCGTCGCAAGCAAGTCGGGATTCCAGTTGGTACCCTCCCATTCCGGTATCTTGGAGTCCCTGTGATTTCTTCAAGATTAGCAAAAGCGGATTGTGTGGCTTTGGTTAATGCAATTACAACGCGTGTCCAATCTTGGACTCACAGATTTTTGTCTTTTGCCGGTAGAATCCAGCTTATAAAGTCGGTTCTCCACTCTATTCAAGTGTATTGGGCAAGTGTATTTATCCCGCCTTGTCTTTGTGTTAGAGCGTATTGAAAGAATTTTTCGTCAATTTCTGTGGAAAGGACCTATGATGGGTACCGGGGAGCTAAAGTCTCCTGGAGTGATGTGTGCTTACCGAGGAGGAAGGTGGACTTGGGATCGTGTCTTTAAAGGAGAATAACATTGCCTCGATGCTCAAACACATTTGGATTCTCTTCTCGGACAAAGAGTCCATGTGGTGCAAGTGGATTCACTCCACTTTTTTAAATCGCAAGAACTTCTGGGTGGTCCCTATTCCGACGTGTTGTTCCCGGGCCTGGAGAAAGCTCCTCCGGATGCGGGACCTCTATCGCCCGCATTTCGGATGGGATATTGGTAATGGTCGCTCTGTTTCTTTTGGTTTGATCCGTGGCATTCTAATGGACCGCTTTATAAGGTCTTCTCCAACCAGACATTTATCGTTACGGTATTCCCCGATGCCTCGCTTCGTAGCCGAAGCCTTCTCGTCTCCATTGGGCTGGTACGTTGTTAATATTAATGCCGGGTGGTGGGATCCCCTTCCTACCTTCAACCAACGAGAAGACCGGATCCAATGGATCCGCAACCCCTCTGGTCGTTTCTCTACAAAGATCGGCATGGGATCTCCTTAGGCCCAAAGCAAATGCCGTCCCCGGTCTTCCTTTGTTTGGAATTCAGCTATACCTCCGAGATATCAATCCCACTTGTGGCTTATAACCCGCAAATGCATTGCCGACCCAGTCCCGCTCGCTTCGGTTGGTAGGCTCGCTTCGTCAATTGTCCATTCCGTTCGAGTAGGCCGGACTCGTGGATCATTTATTTTTGCCTGCCGTGTCCCCGGTGATCTTGCCAACCATTGGGCGTCGAAGTTTAATATTACCCGGCATAACAAACCGTGGCGTGAGAACTTGGATTGGGTGGCTAGTCGCTTCTCCACCGAAAGCTTCTATGATGTAATGGCCCGGTTTAGCTTTGGAACTCTTTGTTATATCATATGGAAGGAGCGTAACAACATCATCTTCCGTGATCAAACACTTTTTGTCCCGGCAATGAAGATGCATCTCCGTAAAGCTTTCAAGGATAAATCGTCGACCCCGAAGAATATTGTGGATAACCCTAGGAATAGAAGACTCGCAGCGAGCCGGGGCTTGAGTCCGTCTATTTTCCAGAATAGAGGGTCTTTAGTTCTAGTTTAGTCTTTTCTTTCTTAGTTTCTGTGGTCCTTAGTTCTAACCAGTTTTTTGGCGCTTGGCACCCTTTCACTCTCCCGCGACTGCTCCTCCCGAGTGTTTGTTTTGTTGGTGCCAAGCTTCTTGTGTATTTTGTGCAAAATCAATACAAATCTTACCTTTACCCAAAAAAAAAAAAAAAAAAAAAAAACCAAGGAATCAAAAGAAAGTACTGTTCAACTCTCAAAGCGAGAAAATTTGAGAAGTATGGGAATTGTACGGAGAAAAAAGTTGATGAATTAAAAAAATAAAATTGGATGTAAAATAAACATCTTAGTAATATTATGAGTTCAATCTAATCAATCAAATGGGCTATCAAACTAGTGTTTGCAATAGAATTTTGCAATTGATCGATCAATGAGAAATTGAAATGACATACCGCATGGAACATTGTAACCTTGTTGTCGCAACAATCGAAAGAGAAGAGTGGTCATGTGTAGGTCGTCATCATTATCGCCATGATGAGATTCAAAATAGCTTTTGTGGATTTGTTGTAGGTGCTCATTTATCTCAATTTCAAAATGGTAGGCAAGTCCTAGGCGTTGGATTTGATCAATCAAGTTCAACTTTTGTGAAGGCTTATCCATAGCACCTGTCAACATTTTTCTCACTTCTCCTTTCAATCTCTCAATTTGTTCCTCTGCTATACCTTGAGAACTCTACAATAATATGAAATTGAAATTTTAAAAAATAGAGGAAAATGCAAGAAATATGTTGCGTATGATACTATTGACCACAATAAATATGAATTGAAATTACTTGAAGATTATTCCATTAAGACTAGTTTTACTGATTGAAGCAAAGATATTTCTTCATTTGTTAAGCCATATGTGCATGCCACAAGTTTCACATAGAAATTTTGGATCCCATAAGGACCAACACATGCATGGAGTTCCCAATAAATTGGAATTTCTTTTTCTTTTTCCTTATCAAATTCTGTGGGATATTGCCCAATAATTCAATATGATTATTTCTATGCTTTCAGTCTCACGTAAGATATAACCATAGATAAATTTTCAGAAGGTAATCCAAAAAAAAAAAAAAGATTAAGTTAGATGCTACCATTGAGTTGGAGTCGAAGCATATTTGAGGAAGTAATCTCCCCATATACTTGGATGAAAATTTCCCGATCGGCGTTCATCGACCTGGCTTGTTTCTTGAGCAGGAGAAGGAGATGGGACTGCTGAAATCTGAAGAGACATTTCTCTGCCGCTAATTTCTAGATTTAAGTGTCTGACCAAATATAGATGAAGAACACTAGATGGAAGAGGCTTTTCAGCAAGCCATACCTTACTGATGAGTATTTATAGGCTATAGGCTATAGAATCCTATGTTGGAAACTTTGAAAAAGAAAGAACAGAAAACTTGATATACCATGTTACTCACGTGCAGTACACAAAAGTTGATTAGCAGACGAAGGGGGCCATGGATATGGGACAGCTCTCTAATAATTTAACCTGACTATGATGATTGGAGCGGAATGTCAGTTTGAATAAAACGTGAAGATATTAATGATATACGTGGAATTATTTCAGAACTGGCAGTTGTAACACGTTTCTCACATTTGTTGCGTGCATAAATTGATGTCATTTCCTCTACAACGATGGTCATTTCAGCTAATGCAGTTCAATAAGGACTGATAAAATGAAACCATGAAACAAAAATAAAAATGGATAGTGACGGGGGGAACAGATATGGACTTTTTTAATGCCCTATGTTAAACTTTTTCTCTTCTTTTGTTAGGTCGGCACCGTCCCAGTTAGGTGTAATAAACAACAGAATTTTTCTGTTACTATTTTAGTTTTCCGAGATTGAATCCCTAGTTTTTATCATGAGATAAGTGAAAAGATTCTTGAACATAAATTTAGATGTCATGCACCAAAAATTAAGAGTCTAATGATAATATTGAATACTGGACCCAATTTTAAGAACTATTAGTGTCATTTTCCTTGCATGACCATAATAACAATTATAAAGACCAAATGGTAAAAAGAAAGCACATTTTTTTTTTTTTTTGATTTAGAAAATGGATTGAACTGAAAACTACAAGATATTCTAATATCTGAGCAATTGTATAATTATCAAAACTTACGAAATAGTATCAAATGACTAATTACATTGTTATTGAATGTTGATGCTCTTACCGACCAGATTAAAAATTTAGAAATGGTTTAATCACCACGTTGAACGAAAGGATAGAAAGGTAACATGATAGATATCATACTTTTAATTAATTAGAAAAATGATTGAAATCGAAAAAAATTCTAAAATCATAGCAATAGTGTAATTATGAAAATGTGTGAAATAGTACCAAATGATTGATTTGACTTTGTTATGGAAAATTGAGGGACTAGATTGGATAATCTGAAAATGAGGGGCTACTTAAATATTTAAGAATAATCAACAACCAAATTGAACAAATTAAAACCACAAAGATGACATTACATATTGGGATAAAATTTAAGGATTATTAGTGTCCTTTTCCGTATATGGAACTATGCTAACATTAGTAAAGATCAAAAGGGTAAAAATATAAATATATATATATATATATATATATATATATATATTTTTGTTGATTTAGGAAATGGATTGATATGAAAAGATATTTTAAAATTTTGGAAAATGTTGTAAAATAGTACCAAATTAGTAGTTTGACTTTGTTATGGGAAAGTTGATGGCCCAATGACTAGTTTGACTTTGTTAGGGGTTAGATGAAACATTTAGGAAAGTTCAATGACCACATTAAACAAATTAAAAGTCAAATGATGATATTGAGCATTTGGCCAAAATTTAAAGACTATTAATTGTTATGGTTAAATATGCAACCTAGAGGAGATGGATAGGTCGATAAACTTGATAGATTTTGTGGAATTATTAAAATCAAGTTTAATACATGCAAGAACTATTTAATATATGCAATAGTAAGCTAATAATATCAAGTGTGACACGCTTTTAACAAATAAATGTTGAAATGAATAGAGAGATATAGAAGAGTACGTAGATTTCAAATTGATTAAACGTATGTCCACTTTCTTATCCTAATAACCACCAAAAGGCTAGAATTATATAGCAATTCTTTGAAAGGTTACAATGTAACCCGTGCTAGAATTATTCCTTGAAAGTCGCGTCTTGATTCTCTACATTTATTAATTGCCACCTTGGCTCTTATCCAAGCCGTTACTCCTTCAAATCCGCCTTCACGATCGATTCTGCTCATTTATCTTGTCCGCAAGGAATTTCAAATTCGAATGCCACCATGTTTGAACTTCGTGCCCATTTTGCTCACAATGTGATTGTTCTCAAATGATTTCTCCTCTAACCATCAATTGAAGCCTTTCAATCGATATCTCTACCTTTTCCAACATTTTGGCACATTTATAATGATAATCACTATCATATATCAATAACTGCTTCTCCATAGTCATCGAAAAATATGACCATTGGCAAAAATTCCCATTACAATATGGCTATCTACAAAGATTCTTGTCGTCAGTATCTTGCCAATTGCCAACTCACTTGATCTGAGTCATAAGCTTATGCCTATTATAGTGACTTGGTTAATTTTTTAAGTAAACATCTGCTCTCTTACATTTTCATCACGAGGGAATTTTAATAAAACGTGTACTTAGTCAATTAATTGACTGTTCACTATCAAAATTATAGTGAATGTTGTTAATTGAAATTGAAATATCATCTTCAACATGTATATTCGATTATTCAAACCCTATGTCAAATAGAGAGCCTTAAGTTTTTCCCTTAATGTTACAGCATTCTTATGCTTGGCCACCTTTATCAACAACTAATTTGATAAGTTCAATAGGATACTCTTTACTCTCTCCATCAACTCATAGTTGTTGGCATCTTTCATTGTTTCCAACAATTTAGCCTTGCCATCTAATGCCTTTACCAAATCAAAGGTTGTTAATAGTGTACGAATCTTGACCTTCCCCGAGCCAAAGTTGTTTTCCCATTGAACTCTCCGCTTTCTACTTTTGCTCTAAACATAATTGCAATTGCAGAATTTCCAAACAAAAATCAGATAGTGAAAACCCCAAATCAAAATCCAAAAAATCCTTTCTCTTGGCTCTCATAACTCCATCATGAGAGTTCAGCAAGAGGGAGTCTTAAGTTTGAACCTATCAATATATTTAGGTGGATGTATCTCCACTCAAAAGCTTAAATGAACGAGTTACGAGTTAATTAGCAGCAAATTACATCAACTCTCTGACAAGGAGCATTTTCTAATACAACTCATACATGAATTATATGCAGATCATACCTTACCCTCTTTTCCACTTCATTCAATGCTTGCGTGATGTGCCATATTGATCTACCACTTATGAATTGTCAACCCACCAATCATTCTTTATCCAAGAAAAGAAATAAAAAAGAAATGGCCCCTAATTGTTTATTCACAAAGTAAAAGATGGAACATACAAAGAAATTGACGAATCAAAGGGCAGTTGAAGGCAGGCGGCACGTGCTTTCAAGAGGTTGAAAATTGATTGTGATTACCTCAGTTAGAGATATCTTTATATTTTCATTATTTTAAATATAGGGTTTTGAAAGTAAAGTATCCACTTGTCACCAATTAAGTTATGATTTGAACACATGCGCAAATGTTCTGAAGTAACAATCAAGATTATGACCAGAATTTGAAGCTTTAGATATGGGAGGTGCATATGTAAAATATGGGAAAAGGTAGAATAAACAAAGATTTATCTTGTCTTGAGGAGGACACTAGTCAAAGTGGTGGGTGATGGGGACATCCTTTTCATCCTTGAATGGGGTGAGAAATGGCTGTCTTTATCTATTACACATGTTATGATTATGTCTACTGTTGGGATTAATTTATGTGCTCTCTCATGTTTTTTTCGCGAGAGAATTTTAGTAAAGTGTAGAAACATGACTTTGTCATATAATTCATCATTCACTAGCAAAAGAAACGTCAAGACTATAGTGGAAGTAATTAAATGCAGAGGAGGGGAGCTATTCCGATTCCATCGAAATGGAAGAATCAAAGAACTATAATCTTTCCTAGGAACAGCTTCGATGACGATAGATAGGGGTCAGCCATCTACTTGATGTGAATAGAGGAAAAAAAGAACTCATAAATTAAGAGATTGGTTGAAGAAACTGTTTACATAAAATAAAAAAAAGTACTTTATAATCAACACGGAGTTGGTTTCGTTAGATATATTATTAACATAAAGTTGATTTAGTCGGGTATAGAGTTCAGTGATGATGTTGATATAGCTATTGGCAAGATATGTAACAATTGCCTACAAATATGTAATGTAGTTGTCAATGAGGGTCGAACTTATGAATGACTGTTAACAATGATTATCAAGACCATAAAATAAAGATGTCAATACATGATGGTGATTTTTTTTGGTCGAAACAACAGATCATATATTAAACTTTCAACTTTGAGTTTACACTAAGCATAACGTCAGAATTCAAAAGATCTTGCAGAAACGGAGGAGGATAAAGGACCCAATTGGATGGAAGTAAGTAAGCCCGATGGGCCTTTGCGGCCCGGTCTGCAACAGAGTTTGCTTCCCTTTTGCAGTGTGAGATCCGAAGATTAGGGCATTGAGCAATAGCGCCGCACTCTCATTGAAGAGGGATCTGAGCTCCTACAGCGTCTAAGAAGGGTTGGTGATGGTGTCCACAAGGATTGAGCAATTAGATTCTAGAACCATTTGATCCATTTCTCGCCCTTTCTGTATCAAGAAGTGGAGTGTGAGATTAAAACCTTTCACCTCTGCTTGCAGTGCCGAAGAGGCAGGGACGGAACACGTGAAACCGTCGATCAAGATGCCGGAGGAATCTCTACACACACAGGCCACGGAAGTGTCGGTACAAGGAGATTGGTAAGCCGCATCTATATTGATTTTTAAGACTCCTTGATCCGGTGGATACCATATTTGATCTGTATCACTCTGTTGCAAGCCTCACCTCGACAAGGTTCCATTAGTGCATCGGCTAGATCTGGTGTTTGCTAGGGCCGATTGCACCACCTGCTCGGGGTTCGGTTGTTGTTGATGGAATATGGTATTATTATGAGCTTTCCAGATATGCCAGAGGATAGACGGTGTTGTCTCCAGATCTGGTAAGCCCTCCTTTCTTTCCATTATGTTGACAAACCAGCTTTCTATCTGCTGCACTCTTGTTAAATCATAGTTCATGTTGACTGCTAAGTGAAACCAAACATCTTGTGTCCATGGGCATAACAAAAAACAAATGTTCAAGCATCTCTGGTTCTTGTTTGTTGCACATACAGCAAATCAGGTCTGATAAGATATGTCTACTGAAGAGATTTTCTCTAGTTGCTAGTGCGTTGTTGCAAACTGACCAAAGAAATGATCGTAATTTAGGCATAGAATTCATTTTCCATATTGCATTCCATAATTTGCAAGGCACCTAAAAGGACAAAGATGCTTGGTTGTTGTTGTTTCTGGTTTGTTGTGCTATGATAATATTGTAGCAACTCTTTACTGTGAAAATCCCATTATGTTTTCCTTGCCAAATTAACCCGTCCTCTGTATACTGAGGTCGGACGGGAATAGAAATGATTTCTTCCACTGTTTGAGTGTCAAAACTTTGGTGAAGTAAGGTAGTATTCCAAGCGTTTTGTTATGGTATTATAAAATCAGCAACTTTTTCAGGTTCATCTTTAGGAGCAGGCCCACCAATAATACCCTTGACCAACCATCTATTTTCTCGTATCTTGATTCATTTTCTGTCACCAATAGACCATAGAATCTTTTCTGCGATAGAATCACGGCCTAGTAGTATACTTTGCCAACCCCAAGAGGGTCTTGTGCCTTTAGTTGCATGCCAGAAATCCTGAGAGTGAAAGTAAAGGCCCTTTATTACTCTACTATAAAGAGAGGAGGGTTGTTGAACCAGTCGCCAAGCTTGTTTTCCAAGTAGAGCTCTGTTGAACGCGATAAGATCACGAAAGCCCAATCCCCCAGCATCTTTTCTGCTCTTAACAGCTTCCCAGTTCTTCCAGTGTATTCTAGATTTGCTATTATCTGTTTGCCACTAGAATCTAGCTATTTTCTGTTTTATTTTTTTTACAAACAGCAACTGGGATGTTAAAAATAGACATTGCATAATGAGGAATATCTTGCACAACTATTTTAATTAACACTTCCTTACCCCCTCTTGAAATAAGCTTCTCTTTCCAACCTTCCAGCTTTGGATGAACTCGACCCAGGATCCACGAAAACATATCCCATTTAGCTTTTCCCCAATCTGAAGGTATTCCAAGATACTTGCCAATTTTGTTTAACACCGGAACTCTAAGTTCACTGGCAAGATTCTCTTTCAGGGTTATAGGACAATCCTTACTAAAAAACAAGCCTGATTTGTTTCTATTTATAGCTTGCCCTGTAGCTAAGCAATATTCATTCAGAACCATAGCTAAATTCTAACATTCAATAAGCTTTGCATCTAGGAAGAAAATGGCGTCATCTGCGAAAAATAAGTGAGATAGGGTGGGACACCGTCAGTTTAGTTTACTACCTTTAAGATTTCCCATGTCAACTGCATTATTGATGAGAGTTGATAAGGCATTGGCCATCAAGATAAACAGGTAGGGGGATAGAGGGTCTCCTTGTCTTAGACCTCTGGTCGACTGAAAATAAGGTAAAGATTCACCGTTAAATTTAACACTTAAAGAGATCGTAGTAATGCATTGTAGGACCCAGTGAACCCATTGAGTATGGAATCCAAGCTTTAGAAGATAGTCTCCAAGAAAGTCCCATTCGACCCTATCATAAGCCTTTTGCATGTCTAATTTAAGCACCACTTGAAACTGCTTTTTCCTATTCTTAATTCTGATTTGGTGAAGCACTTCTTGAACCACGATGATATTATCTTGAATTTGTCAACCTCCAACAAAAGCGCTTTGTTCTGGTGCTATCAGCTCTAGTAGCCAAGGCTTGAGACGATTAGCTATTATCTTGGAGATCATTTTGTAAATAAAGTTGCAAAGGTTGATGGGGCGAAATTGGTCCAATCTTTCTGGGTGAGGAGTTTTAGGAATCAAAGAGATATAAGTCCGGTTATACTCAGGTAGCATTACCCCTGTTTGAAAGAATTGCTGAACAACTGTTATAATATCTTCTTGTAATGTGTCCTAGTATGATTGATAGAAATGACCGTTTAAACCATTAGGGCCTGGTGCTTTAGTTTCCCCTAATTGGAAAACTGTTGTTTTGACTTCCTCACTACTGATTTTTGTTATAAGACTTTCATTCATCTCATTTGTCACCCTTTGCTTGCATTGTCTAAGAGTTGGCCCGTACCCTCTATTCTATGCAGATGTATATAAGTTCCTGAAAAAAAAAAAAAAAAAAAGAGAAGTCAGCTCTTTTAATTGGTTTGGTTCGCGTACCTAATTATGATGATCGTCCTGCAACATGCTTATTCTGTTTTACTGTCTTCTTTGAATTGTGGTAGCATTCGTGTTCCTACCCCCCCCCCCATCTAAGCCAATTTATCCTTGATCGCATTGCCCAAAATTTTTCCTCCTACTACCATAACGTATGTATTTGCTCTTTCAGGTTAGTTAAGATAGCCTTATTAGAGTGACATTGAGGCTAATTTGTCAGAGTTTGAACCTAGTTCTTGAAGGAATTAATTTGATGTTTGGCATTAGTGAATTTGGATCGGCTCCAATGTGAAAGCACGATCGAGACAGCACTTGACTTTTATGGTAGCGTTACTTGTCCAAGCTGGTTGGAAGCCCAAGAATCAACAATTGTGGAGCGACACTCCATGTCTTGTAACCAGTAGGCCTCAAAGTAGAAGGACCTTTGCTTTCTATATCATTGTGTTGCTTCGGTTGACAAAAGGAGTGGGCTATGATCAGATCCAAGGGCTAGTAAAGCGAAGACTTCAACAAGAGGGTAAGTCACTCTCCAATCCTTTGTGCAAAGCATTCAATCCAATTGTTCATTTACAAAGTCTTCTTCATTTCTATCATTAATCCAAGTGAAGGCGCAGCCTTTGTTACCCAGGTCGATTAAGTAGCAGTCATTTAGGAGCCCGCGAAAAGAATACATACGATGAGCCTCAATAGGACGCTTCCCAACTTTCTCCCAAGGGTATAAAACTTCATTGAAATCACCTGCGCACGGCCAAGGTAGGGTATTCATGTTGCTGATCTGTCTTACTTCTTCCCAAAAATTTTGACGAGGATAATAAACTGCTGGAGCATGTATGTAGGTGAGATGTGTTGTGATGCCCAGATCTAGCTTGGTACATATAAAGTCGAGCATTGTCGAAGAGTGATGAGCCACGTTCAAAGACACTCGGTTATTCCAAAAGATTGCTAACCCTCCTGCCAATCCAACTAGATTTTCTATAAAACTGGAAGAGAAACTGAATTTCCTTTGTAAGTAGAGGAGCTTCTTTTCAAGATTTTTTGTTTCAATCAAAAACAAAATATTGGGCTTTTCCTAGGTCACTAAGGCCCGTAGAGCGTGAATTGTCAAGGGATTGTCCAAACCCTGATAGTTCCATCTTACTAACCTCATTGTTCATTTGGTGGCTTTTTAGGGCCAGCCACCAAGGCCCAACAATCAGAAGCAGCTGCCTTAAAGATGGGAGTCTCTTGTAAAAGGGAGTCATCAAATCCCTCTTGAAGTTGAGTTCGAACATCATGATGAATCAGTTTTTTTTTGCTTTCTTTATTGGGCCGGATCTTGCATTCAGGCATGAGCTGTTAACTTTCTTTGACTTGAGAGAAGCCTCTGCAATTTCATTAAGTTTTGTGTGCTGCTGAATCACAGGACGCTTGTCCAATTAAGTGGTGGTTCTCGAAGATTCCTTAATCAGAGGTTTCCATTGCAGAGGTTTAGCAACTGTGATAAGTTGGGTACACTTAGTAGCCTCCATAGTTTGTATACCTTTGTTTATTTGTGCTTGGCTTTTAGGTGCGACTGCAACAGGTTCCTTGACAGGGATCATAGCTGAAGAAGGTTGAGGGGCCTCTGGGACTGTTTCATCAGCATCTTCCTGAGGTGGATCCAAATCATAAAAGGTACGCCAGAAGGGGCTGTGTTCCCTAACCTCTACTCGGAGCCATGGCCCATATAATAGACCTTCGTTTACTTCCATTTTACTCTCATCATAAGGAAAATCTTTACAATACGTGGTGTAGTGTCCAAGCTTATCACATGAATAGCAATAATGGGACAACCTTTCATACTGAAAATCTAACCAAATGTTCTTCCCTTCCACCTTGATTAGAAGCCCTATTTTTAGAGGCTGATGAAGGTTAATTTCCACTCGAGCCCTACCCGCTCAAAGAGTTGATCCATCTTTGTGCTCTATTTTCACATCTGTCACTTTGCCTATGTGTGTTACTGCTTTACTAATCATGGTTTCTATACAGCATTCTAGAGGTAATCCAAAGACTTGAACCCAAAACTCACAGGTATTAAAGTCATAGCAATGTAGCGGTGTGTTCGAGATTCAAGGCTTAGCATAACCAGATAATTGGCAAATAACCAAGGTCCATTCTCCAGAACCCTCTGTTTTACTTCCTCTGATTTAAACTTGAAAATATACAAACTAGCTTCTCCTTGGGAGATTTCTACTAAAACATTTCGCCAGACACGTTTCATAGTAATTTGAAAGGCCTGAAAATTAACCGAAGGGTTATTGAAAATCTTACCTACTAGAATTAAGCGACATTCCTCTATTTTCCCATTAAGCGCCGCTTCATCCTAAACTTCGACTTCCTGTTCCGACCAGAGACGACCCAGTTGAGTGCACAAGGCAGCCAAGCGAGCCCCTTCTTCATCAGCTGGGTGGTCCATGTTAAAACATACAAAGTTGGGCAGAGAAAACTTGGGCAAAGGACAGCCCATAAGCTAAAAATAGAACAAACCGTCGACAGGGCAGAATCCAACTCCTTTCAGCAACCCGACATAAAGGAAATTGACAACCAGAAGCTAGGGCATCCTTCAAAATCAGTCGATCTAGACATGCAAAGTGAAAGATAACCTAGGCAAGAGACATAGAGGCAGGAGATGAGTAAAACATGTCAGAAGGAATTTGTGGGTTATTCGAGATGGAAGCAGCAGACTCCGCAACTGAAGATGGAAATGACTAGCGGGAAGACCTTTCATGGGAAAACAAAGGCTGGGGATGATTGGAGAAGAAGCTACCATGAAGGTAGATGGAGATGACCAGCGGGAAGACTTTCATGGGAAACAAAGGCTGGGAATGACCGGAGAAGAAGCTACCATAAAAGTAGAAAGGCTCTACATTTCGTAGAGAAAATCCCAAAGCAACTTCGTGACTCCATAATACATGATGGTGATTAGTAGGTGAATATCTCGTTATAAATTTGTCTTAGTGTTAGACATAGGGATAAGAAAAAGAAGGAGGCAAAGTGAACATCCCTTCAACCAAAAAAAAATTGAAAAATATTCCCAAATCATCTCATTTTAGCATTAATTTGACTTTGACATTAAAAATTTTGCAAAAATTGATTAAGAATCTCATTTCCCAAATTTGTTGGATTTAGGCTCAGAATTGATCAAAAATAAAATTTCTTTCATTCTATTCATATTTTAGCTTAGTTCCTTTTACAACTTATGATCTAGAGGTCTTTATCACAAGTTCACTTGTTCGATTAATTTTGAGATTCGACATATCGGGATAAAAATTGCCATTTTTAGCCCTAATTAATGGTTTGAATCCATTTTTCATGAGTCGCGTGCTAGCACTTCCAATCAACTCGTTTTCTTAAACTAAATCCAAATCCCATATCAATTTAGAGAAATTTACTTGGGAGCATTCCAATCTAGTCAATTTAACCTTCTTGAATCTTAGAAATTGAGGCCAATGTGTTCCAATCAAGCCAATTTGAATTTGCCCATTCTAGACTAAGATTAAATTGAAGTTATCAAGATTCAATTTGGCCAAATAAATTCTAGTTACAAATGTTAGTCTAGCTCACAGTCACAATTCAAGAGAAACTAATCCAATCTAGGGCATTTATTGCACGATTAGTCACCTCGAGTGACCCAATTTGATCCAATTTGATCCAATTTATATCCAATGTACATATAAAAATTTAAACTCACTTTAATCAGACATAAAATAATTTTAATTAGACAAAATCAAGAAAATTAGGATGAAATTGGAGGGAAGACCGAACCGTTTGAATGCGGTCAAGTCCAAGTCAACCCAAACGGACCAGGTCAACTCGATTTTGACTGGCGTTGACCATCGGTGACCAAGGCCATTTTCTGGCCATTTTTCCGATGGCCGGAGCCTCATTCTGACTAGGCCTGCCCGTAGATAGCACAACCTCATCCCTTGGACGACGAATTTACAAAATTGTCCTCGGGTTTGCAAAATTATAAAAATGCCCCTCAATTAGTCTTTTATCTCAAAATTAATCACCAATGTTCATTGAAAATTCATCATAGCTGTCTAGACATGTGCACATTAATCATCTCATCTTAAGCAAATTTAGTGCCTAAGTAATTTAGTTAGCTAGGGAGGTCAAATGCAAACTGTTAGATCAATTCAATGGTTAAGATTTGATCTTAGAAAAGGGTGTAAAACAAATTTTCCCTCAAAAAATCGGGGCTCTCAATTTCCAGATCCTCTCTCTCTCTCTCTCTCTCTTTCTCTCGTCATGCCTAAACTGTCGCTCATTTGGCTTCCTCCGGCAACGCGCCACTCCGTTCAGCAACCTGCACTCCCTTTCGAAGTTAGTCGCCATCATTTGCTGCCTATAGCCACGCTGGAATCTCCCATCCAATCGCTGTTTCTTTTTTTCTTTTTTCAATCGTCTTGAAAATCGGCATTTTCGCTGGTGATTCAAGCTCTAACGATTTGCGGCTGATTCTAGGTGGTCCAAAATCCTTCAGTAGTCTCAGAGCCTTCGACGGTGTTCCTCAACTAGTTCCAGACTTGGTGGTGATCAGAATTCTCTTGATACAGCTCCAATGAGCTTCTAAACTACCGATTCTCCTAATTGGCTCAACTGGCTCTGATCCTAGTACTAGCTGCTTTGATGGCCATTCTGGTGCTTTTTCGATGTCCTCCGGTGTTCTCTAGTGTCCTTAGCCCATAACTAAATCTTCCTCAACGTGCCTTAGCCTAGATGTAGATTGATTCTAGCGCGATCGAGCTTATTACATGAAGATATACAAGGTAGACTCCCTCTTGATCTTGAGCTCGATAAAACGAGATTGCCTTAGGCAATTGAGGCTAGAGCTCAACCTAAGATGATGTTCTATGCTTGCATGGATGATCTTTATATAGTCTACAATGGCTATAGATGATGGATGATAGCTTAGAATGGTTTGCATTGATGATTTGCTCGATTCATTGTATTCTGTAATTCGGATGGCTTGATTGGACTGATGTTATAAATGTCTTCATTTGAGCTAGATAATGTCATTTTTAGGTTTCCAGTTCTTCACGAGATTCAAAGCTGGTTTCAAAAGCTTTTACTAGCCGCATGCACAAAAATTGGACCTCATTTGCTATGTCAAAACCTGTTCACGAATAGGATGATCTGTTTTGAAACGTGCATGTTTTGTTGAATTGTTCTTGCTAATTGACCTATTCAGTTTGACAATTGTGTATGATTTTTTTTGCATTCCAATTTTGGACTGAGTGCCTTCCTGAAGTTTGATCTTGACATTTAGTTCTAAATCATGTAAAAATTGTGTAGAATTTGCAAATCGTTTAGTTAGATTAAAATCATGTTATTCATGCAAAAATTTGTACTCCGTTTCAGACTTGACCTATTTGCTAGTTATCTTTGTTTGAGTTGGAAAATGATCTTTGTTTGAGGCCGTTGCGACCACTTGTTTTTCGGCGCCTGGTCGGGTCGAGCGCCTTGTGGAGGCTAATGGTTCGACTAGGTCTATTTGAGCCCAAACTCTCCCAAATCCACCAATTCGCGACTTAATGGTTCAAATTTTTAACCTGTAAGTCGGTTTTAAAATGGAGTCGCCACTCATCAGTTTGAGGTGGGTCGATTAGAAACCCAAGCGAAATATCGGCAGAAATACTCGCTCCTACGCAACTAGAAAAATTAGGATCAGGAACTTGATTACACTAGTTAATCACTAATGCCCTTTCGGTTTACCTAATTTTGTTTAAACCTTAAGGCCTTTTGGATGTTTGAGGGATTTTCCATGCATTTGTGGAGGAAAAAACATTTTTGGGTATTCTTCTCATTATTTTTTTTGGACATAAAAAGCATTTTTTTGGATTTTTGATCTTTTTGGAAAATATAAGTCTTTTTTTGGCTTTTCTGGTTTTTTTAGCCTTTTTGGGAAAATATAATATTTTTGATTTTTTGGAAATAAATTATTTTATATTTTAAAAAAAATATTATTATATTAATATAATATAATATATTTAACGACCCAGGTCGGATCCCTGGGTTGGGTCCGACCCAGGCCGTTCGCCTAGAACACGGACGGGCTTGCGTTGTAGGCTTGGCCTAGATTTTTTTTACCAAACTCAGCCCACACACCGGAATTGGGCCTAAAAAAGAATGCCCGGCCCGAGTTCCAAATCCAGCCCGATGACCCAACCCGTTTAAGGAAACCCTAGGGTACCAGGTCCCACATCTGACCCGGTTGACCCAACTCTGCAGCCACAACCTGCTTCACGGTCTAGCGGCCGCAACAGACGACGGAGGGGGAGTGTCCCAACGGCAGCTAGGCTTATGTGGCTACGGCAAAGACAAGGGGGAAGAGTGTTCAAGTGGTAGCGACATAGCGGATGGAGACGAGGCACACGACATGGTTGCAACAAGCACAGAGGCCAATCATGACCGAGACGTGGCGGCAGATAGGGTTTCGAGGAGAGACAACGGCGATGACGCGTCTAGGGGCGGCGGCAGCGGCTATTGTTACCTGTTTGTAGCAATGGCACGATGAGGCGGTGAACGGTAGGGGTGACAGGGGGCTACGACGGATGGCGAGCAGCAATGATCGTATGGCGATGGTGCAGGGGGAGCGGATGGTGACGACAATGGCCTAGCGCTACGGCGGAGGGCACTCAACTCCCAGATCTGGCCTTCTCGCCCTTGGAACTTTAGATCTAGACCTCGACCTTGGCTCCTTACCCAACTCGACCCTCTCTCTCTAGGTTCGCTTGTCGTCGGCCTCCCCCGAAGTCTCTCGAAGGGAGGTCATTCGAGTTCGCGATCGGATTTCTCTCATGTGCTCACTCTTTAATCCCCCCTGAAGTCTCTCAAGGGAAATCTCTAAGTTCGCTGTGCTCTCACCCTCTCCGACCGCGAACTCTCAGATTTCGGCCTGCTCGTCCTCGGCCCCTCTTTCTGAAGTCTCTCAATGGGAGGTTTCGAAGATCTGCAACCCTCGATCCTTTGCCGCTTTTATGTTTGTCTTGGTGTCGTTGGGAGAGGCCCATTTATAGGCGAGGGGGCTGCCGATCAACGAAGCTTTCGACCTCTGATCTTCGCAAGCTAAACGGCCTCCACCGGCCAAATCGACATCCCATTCGCCGAGGTGGCTCTAGCTAGGCCGCCTTGCATTGAAGACGCGTCCACTCCATTGTACGCTGCCGTCTCCCGCTCCATTCCGGCGTCACACGCTTCCTTGTCTCCGGCGCGTGCTGCTTATCCGGTTGGGGAAGAAGACAGATGAGGAAGAAGACAAGCAAGGAGGGCCGGGCCAAGGAAGAGAATGGGCTTGAGAGCCCTCGCGGAAGGAAAAAGGGGCTGGGCGCAAGGCCTGGTCCCAATGGGTTGCTGCTTCTGTTTTTTCTTGTTTTCTTTTTGTTTTTATTGAATTTTTTGTTGTTGTTTTTGTTATTTATTATTTATTATTTGAAAAAGAAAAAATAAAATAAATTAAGTCCTAATTAATAACCTAATCACAATTTAGGTATCAACAGTTACTCTTCTTTGAAGGTGACTTCGCAGAGGTTGCATTCAAAGACAAACCGATACCTAAATTTTGTCCATTCATATGCACTAGATTATATCTTATTTAGGACCTAGTATCCTATGCAGAAAATGAGCAATATCACATTACACATACTAAAACAGATAAGAAGATACCTGTAGTTACTTACCGAGAGTGAGTGAGATAGAGTGTGAACCCCGAGTTTTAGCAAGTATCAATGCGTCATCTTACCTGTTGCATGAGGAGATTGCTTCTCCAAGACCTGAACCTTCTTCGGTTGCCTAATAGAGCATAAGGGATTGGTCTAGGACCCGAATCTTTCTTCGGTCGACTTGATGGGCAATTGCTTTTCTAGGACCCGAACCTTTCTTCGATCACCTGTTAGAGCAAAAAGTTGTTTGTCTAGGACCCGAACCTTTCTTCGGTTGCTTGTTAGAGCAGTTTGTCTAGGACCCGAACCTTTCTTCGGTCGCCTTGACGGGGAATCGCTTTTCCAAGACCCGAACCTTTCTTCGATCGCCTGTTAGAATAATAAGTTGTTAGTCTGAGACCCGAACCTTTCTCTAGTCGCCTTGACAGGAGATGCACTGACTTTTCTCAGAGCATCTGTTTGTTGAGAGATAATACTTGGATGATCACAAGTACAAACTCTTAGAGGATACCTGGATGATCACAAGTATCGAAGGGGTACTTGGATGATCACAAGTACAAACTCTTGGAGGATACCTGGATGTTCACAAGTATCGAAGGGGTACTTGGATGATCACAAGTACAAACTCTTGAGAATGGAATATCGAGGACGTACCTGAGATATTCGTGAAGGTCTCTCGCTTCTTGGTAAAGGGGAATATCAAGGACGTACCTGGGATATTTGTGAAAGTCTCTCACCTCCTGGTAATTGGGAATATCGAAGACGTACCTTGGATATTCATAAAGGTCTCTCACCTCCTGGTAATTGGAATATCAATGACGTACCTTGGATATTCATGAAGGTTTCTCACCTTCTGGTAGTTGGGAATATTGAGGACGTACCTGTGATATTCGTGAAGGTCTCTCACTTCCTAGTAATTGGGAATATCGAGGACGTATCTTGAATATTCATGAAGGTCTCTCACCTCCAGGTAAAGGGGAATATCAATGACATTCCTTGGATATTCGTGAAGGTCTCTCACCTCCTGGTAAAGGGAAATATCGAGGACATTTCTTGGATATTCGTGAAGGTCTCCCACCTCTTGGTAGTTGGAATATTGAGGACGTACCTTGGATATTCATGAAGGTCTCTCACTTCTTGGTAAAGGGAATATCGAGGACGTACCTGGGATATTCGTGAAAGTCTCCCACCTCCTGGTAAAGGGGAATATCGAGGATGTACCTGGGATATTCGTAAAGGTTTCTCACCTCCTAGTAATTGAGAATATCGAAGATGTACCTGTGATATTCATGAAGGTCTCTCACTTCCTAGTAATTGGGAATATCGAGAACGTACCTTGAATATTCATGAAGGTCTCTCACCTCCAGGTAAAGGGGAATATCAATGACATTCATTGGATATTCGTGAAGGTCTCTCACCTCCTAGTAAAGGGAAATATTGAGGACGTTCCTTGGATATTCATGAAGGTCTCTCACCTCTTAGTAAAGGAAAATATCGAGGACATTCCTTGGATATTCGTGAAGGTCTCCCACCTCTTAGTAGTTGGAATATTGAGGACGTACCTTGGATATTCATGAAGGTCTCTCACTTCCTAGTAAAGGGAATATTGATGACGTACTTGGGATATTTGTGAAAGTCTCCCACCTCCTGGTAAAGGGGAATATCGAGGATGTACCTGGGATATTCGTGAAGGTCTCTCACCTCCTAGTAATTGGGAATATCGAAGATGTACCTTGGATATTCATAAAGGTCTCTCACCTCTTGGTAATTGGAATATCGAGGACCTACCTTGGACATTTGTGAAGGTCTCTCACCTCCTAGTAGTTGGGAATATCGATGACGTACTTGGGATATTCGTGAAGGTCTCTCACCTCCTGATAATTGGGAATATCGAGGACGTACCTTAGATATTCATGAAGGTCTCTCACCTTCTGGATGGCCGCAAGCACTCAAAAGGGCTAGAACACCTAGGTAGCCATAGGTGTACATAGTATTGAAATACTTGGATGAACACAAATATTTAATGATATGATCTGGAACCACTAAGACTGCTCCAAGTGTAAGAAAGCATACCTAGGTAACCACAAGCGCACAATGTGATGGAATACTTGAATGGCTACTAGTATTCAATGATACAATTTTGAGGACAACTCGGATAGGTCGAGTGTCACGGAAAGGGAGTATCTGAAAGACAACCTTCATTTAGAATGTAAATATCTTGAGCATGCTAGATGAGGGACTTTCAGTCCGAAAGGACTTTTCACTCACTCTCATGGAAAAGGCTATCTTGACCATTAATGCAGGATTTATAAGGACCACACTATCTCATTGTCATCATGTCAACAAAGGTTTTGTGTATTCTCACAAGTGGTACAACTTTACCAATATGAGAGGTCTTTGTTCAAATTGTGATGAAGATTTGGTCAACGGCTCATCAAATGGGACCGTTGAGGTCAAGGCTCGTGAACGAAGTGCCGCACGATCATCTCTAGGTTTGCAAGTCAAGAATCTTGCGAAAAGAGATAGAGTAATCTTGCTCGTACTTCTTCGAGCGATGCTTATATACACATGAAATCCTACGTTAATTGAAGTGTCATAGTTTGAAGAGACTTTTACAATGGGAATGTAACGTAGACTTGGCTCACATGTAAGAGGGTGAGAGTTGGTGATTGTCTTGGCATTTGTCACCTGTCTTTCTTCTCACTGTCAGATGGAGGTTCTTTGGACCCCTACAACAACTTTTTATCAACTATATTTTTTACTGGGGGGCATTGGCCTTGCTTTAACTAGACACAATGCTTTTTTTTATACCCCTGCTTTTTATTCCAGTTCTTTATTTATGGGTATTGACCCTGTTCTTACCAGGTACACTGTTTTTTTTATGCCCCTACTTTTTTTGTCATTATAGGAATTGGCCTAGACTTTTGAGTCATCATCGTTTGTCTGTGCTCCTGGTTATGTTGCTTGAATGGCAGTAACTTTTATTTTGCCTCCATGTAAGGGTGGAATTACAGACTCAATTGGGCTGTACAATGAATACAAGTGCGTAGAGAAAGAATTGCTCTTTGTCATTCTAGGACACTTAAATTAACACGAGTGTTCATATACAATAAAGACACCTGAAGCTTGATGCAAGTGTGAGCAAGAAAATTTCTATCCCCTTTCTCACCTTGTGATGCTGCTTTGCTTCCAATCTGCCCCAATATGGGGTGGCTCTTGACAGGGGTATGAGAGAAGCTTCAGCAGTGTATATAGCTCAAAGGGGTGAGCAATGAAATGCCTCTCACTGTTTTGGTTATCGTACCATTCATGAGAGAACTTTTTACCTTGCAGTCATGGATTCTTCTGCACTCATCTCACAAGTGTATAGATGGGGGACTGTGTGTAGGATATGGCTTGCCTGTCATCATTCTGACGCGCCTCATCCAGCATGCTCAATCAATCTTGTATTCTTCAATTAGCTGTCTATTCTAATAATTTTCAATGGAATAAGTGATTTAGACAGACAAAATCATCATGCAAAATCCATTTGGAAAAGGCATGTGGCATTTCAAGTATGATGGAGTTTGTATTCTCAAAACGAATGAATGGTTTTTACTAAAAAAAAGACCCTATTGACAGCTTTAGGGCTTAACAAAATGGTGTTTCCAAATATGTTAAATCTTGAATATCAAAAGGGTTATTTACAAAGGGGTGTCGATGGTTGTCCCTATTGATTAGGGATATGACACATTAATGATCAGCCAATGATTAGGAATCTGATCGGGCATCTCTGCTTTTACACCTGCAGAAGAGAAGATGTACAAGTAGATCAATTAGGCTGGCCAAAATCGAATGTGAGTTGAGGCTTGAAGATTTTCTGTCATTTGCTTTGGCGATTACTCATGATGCCATTTTTCTTAGGAGAGTTTGCCATGCCTCTCATTGATTTGTTATCCTTGTTTTTGATAGTCAGGTGATCCTACAAAAGATAGGAAAGAACGTGTCAATCACGATTCTCTCAGGAGTTGAATAACTGGGAACGATACAACATTACTCTCCATTAGTTTTCAATTGATTGGATAGACCTGAGGCATCAAAAGGATATGAAGTCCTACACTTTTCACTTCGTTAGGTCACTACTAGGCTAAAGCGGCGGCGGTGTCCGTAGGGCGCTCCTTTCTTTCATTTAACCGAACCGGCTTTTGAACAACACATTCTTTTACATGAAGTCAGGTGAATTCGATACGAGTCACTTGATTTGCCAAAATTAACCATTAAGCTTGGTTCTTGAATCCCGATGCTTCCTATCAATAGGGGAATATGTCAAAAGCGAGTTCAGATAGTGGGAGTATTGGAAACGATACCAAATTATCCTTCGTCATAGTTTGTATTTGCTAACTCCAAGGGATATTTGAATGTCGATGACGGCCTTTTGTCTTTGACACAGTTCATTGTCTCTTTTGATTGGCCCTCCTCATTTGTGGCCCTGTTTACACCATTGATGATTTGCAACGCATTCCTTTTGTGGAATTCTGTCTTTGACCATATGACCATTAGCAGCATTGAGCAAAGTCATGTACTTCAAGCTTCTATGGAATCTGAGATGGACAATCAAAATCTCCAATTCTCTTATGGCAATTACTTCTTGCGAGAGCATGCGTCTGGAACAAGAAGTCAGGTTTCTAGGTCCTAACGTCATCATTTTGAATAGGGGGCTAGAGACCGCTTCAATTGTCTGGATTTCTTCCCTGTTAATAGTAGCCAATTCAAAGAAAGAGAAAGGATCCCTTCCTTGTGCTTCTGGGCTTGTCGAAGCTAGAAGTCATGTTGATGAACCACATCATCTAGTTGCTCAAACACGTTGTAGGGAAAAGATATTGCTCCGGCTTGAGAAGGAGTTGGGCAGGAGCGAGATGGAGTGCACAGAGCTCTTGGGGACGGTTTGATTTCAACCGTATGCCTGTACCTATTATGTTCAATATTTCGTTTCCTGCAAATAGAAGAGAGAGGACATTGTTTCCCAAATTATGTTCAGGGAATAAGGCTTACCCTTTTTTGAAGTGGGACGATCCCTTCTGTTTGCCCTCGCTTTCTTGGAAGGGTGTCTTCGAATTTGGCGAGCTCACACGATGTGCCAGCTTTAAATGCCTCTTGGTCACACTAAATCAAAGGGGATGATATTCTGAGACACAAGATGAGTGAGTCGAAAAGATAAACATGATTAAATTTAATATCTTGTTTTGACAAAAGTTTTTGGTAATGAGACATTTTTTATTTTCAAAAGTATATATCTTTGGGGGGAAGAAAGCATGAGGAAGCCCAACCCTCAGTATTCTCCTTGGATGGTATTTTCTTTTCATGGTTGGATAGCATCATTAGGCTGGTTTGGGATACCGCCTCATGTTCTCGAAATATTTTCAACTTTATTTAATAGGTGGATTTACATTTTGGAAGAGCGATTTCAAAAGTTAGTTCATTAAGTGGAACTGATGTTGAAAATAAAACAAGTTAGACTTAAGAAAGATGTACAGGTTCCCACGTTAGGGAGTACATGAGGAAATTAAAAAGGGTTCTACTTGAGTGGGCCTACACCCATTTCCCCTTACGGTCCTTCATTGATGGTGTCCATGAAAAGGTCTCCAAACATGGTGGTCACGTCATCTGGCCCTTCTTTTTCTATTGCTAAGGGTGGTACTTCATTGCCTGAATAATACCCGGCCTCTACTAGCCTTTGATAGATATTAGCGGTATGTGCTTCAACATTTCTGCTCTGACTATCTTCAGAACTGAATACCGCGTTACTTTGTCGATGTGATCAAGGAGGGGATTGCTCTAGAATGAGAAAGCTTTAGTGTCTAATAGGTTATGGATTCGACTCTTGAGGGCGAAGCATTCATCAGTCGAATGCCCCACTTCTTCCATGTGATAGTCGCATATTTTTGATGGGTCATAGTTGGAAAAACTTTCAGCGTTGGGGTCGTTTTGGCTCAATCGAAACGAGGTTCTTCTTCCGGAGGATTGCCAGTACCTGTGATGGAGATCTAGGAAGAGGAGTAAATTGTCTCTTGTTGTTGTAACGCTGGGGTGGCTGACGGCTAGTGGTTTGTTGCTGTCTTGCACTTGTCTAAATTGTTAGAGAATGGTTGTAGGTCGCATTGACATCTGCCGGGGGTTCTTTATCTTTCTTCATGCTGAACCTGCCCATGGATGCAGGTTCAATGAGCCAACCATCCCTCAACCCTATCTCGATTTGCTTCCCTACTGGAATGAGTTAATTAAATGATTTGGCGATCGTGGTTACCATTCGATTGCGGTACTCGTAAGGGAGGGTTTTGATAAACATCTTTCTCAGCTTGAAATCGGTTGGTTCAGGACTGATTTGGGTTGCTAGATTCCTCCTGTTGGAGAAATCTATCCAGAATATTTTGAAGCTGACAAAACATTTCTATCAGTCGAGTCTGGATAATTGCAAGCCTTCTAGCGTCTGAAGACTTTCAAATCACTAGACTCAGCACTCAAGACTCAAGACTCAAGACTATTCTCATTGACAGTTCTTCTAATCCAGTGACGAAGGCAATCCAGAGCCGAAGTATTTGGTTGAGGATTTAGTACTATCTTCTGGCTGGATTAATATAACGGATTCTTTCATTCGTTATCAAGATCGTTTGAAGATCCGATGGTCGACGAAATATTCTTGGAAGGTTCTATTCTTGGAAACCAAGATCCTGATTGTATGGGCGAACAGGATTGATGGGCTATCGTCAAGTTCCTTTAATAGCTCGAATGATCTTCTTGATTGATTCCGTCCAACGGGTAGATTGGAGGAATTCCTTTGGTAAATGCCAACGGGTATGATGGCATAAAGGAGTATAAAAGGAAGTCGTTCTAGTTGCTTTAGTGCATGATCAATAGAGAAATTCCAGAGTCTGAAGCACCTTGATTTTTAGTTGATACATTCTGAGCAAAATTGTACACACAAAGAGTGTCTATACTTAGTGATACCTTGAGCGAGAGTGGTAGATCATCTACACCGAGAATTCAAGGGAGAACAACGCTGTAACATCTCTTTGTTCATAGTGGAATCCAGCCAATAGGCTGTCAGTGCAGAAGAGTGGACGTAGGCTTGAAATAAGCCGAACCACTATAAACCGCGTGTTCAATTTTCTCTTCCCTTCTCTCAGTCTTACTTTAATTATTGTTTGTCTCAAATCTATCAACTGTCTAGTATTGTGAAATTATCGAGAAAAATCTTGCATATACCTATTCACCCCCCTCTAGATACTTATTCTAGCTATATCAATTGGTATCAGAGCTCGTGTACTCACTTTATTTGAAGTGTTTTACTTCAGAGTAAAAGATCCATAGCTAGTATGCTAGCACCAGGGCTGGTGGAAGGGCAAAGCAATACTAGACCACCCTACTTTGATGGAAAGGACTACAACATCTGGAAGAACAAGATGAAAGCCTTCCTTCGATCAAAGGATCCTCTAGAATGGGACGTTGTAGAAAAAGGAATTACTCCTACAGCTGCATTAGTCTCAGAAAGAGGGAAAGAAACTGTTGAGACCAGCGGAATGACTCAGGAAGAGATTATCAAGAGACAAGCACTCGATGCAAAAGCAATTTACTCTTTATATTGTGCTTTGTCACCAACTGAATATAATAGAATATCTTCTTGTGTTACAGCAAAAGAAGTTTGGGATAGATTGCATATCACCTATGAAGGAATAGATCGAGTGAAGGAGACCAGAATTAACATTCTCCTCGGTCAATATGAAGCCTTCAAAATGAAACCAGGAGAATCTATAACTGACATGTTTAGCCGTTTTACAGATATTGTCAATGGTCTTGAGAATCAAGGACAAAAATTTCTGATCCCATGAAGGTAAACAAGCTACTGCGTGGACTCTCCAAGGATTGGAATCACATAAAGACTTCAATCAGAGAGACGCAAAGAATTATGCCACTATCTGTCGACGAGCTGATTGGAACTCTTCAGTCTTATGAAGTGGAACGAATTAATGAAGACGAAGATCCAAAAGGTAAGAAATCCATTGCATTAAAATCAAATGATGATTCTGATGATACAAATTCTGAAGATGACATGGATGATAAGGAGCTTGCTCTCATGATAAGAAGATTCATAAAACTGAATAGAAAATGAAGAAGGTTCAACTCAAGGAAACAAAGTTTTCAAAGACAGCAGACCAAGTCTGTTGATGATGAGGAACCAAACAAAGATGTAGTTTGCTTTGAATGTAAGAAAAAGGGACACATCGGACCCAACCGTCCTCTTCGAAGAAGAAGAAAGGAAAAGCTGAAAAGTTTCGAAAAGCTCTCAAAGCCGAAACCTGGAGTGATACAGAGTGTGAAGAAAGTGATAATGAATATGCAAACCTATGTCTGATGGCACAATCAGACTCAGATTCAAACTCTGGATCATACTCGGACAATGAATTTGAGGTAAGTGATTTTAAAATTCCTGTCAAAGTTTCTAAATACATTGATGAGTTGTGTTTTAGTCTTAAGACTTCTCTCAAAAGAATTTCCAAACTTAAAAAGGAAAACTCAACTCTAAAACAAAAGGAAATCGTTTTAGAAGAAAAAGTTAAAAGTTTAGACTTAAATGTCTTCACTCTTAAAGAAAATAAAGATAATCTTTTGAAAGAAAATTCTCTTTTCAAAACTGACTTATCGAATATTTCAAAGAAATTTTCAATAGGGTCCGAAAAACTTGAAAAAATTCTTTCAGCTCAAAGACCTTACTTCAATAAGTTCGGTCTAGGTATGACAGTAGAAACAATTCCCTTGATTGATTTTCCTAAAGTAAAAGAAAGAATTAAGAAAAGACCCCCGAGAGAGGCTTACAAAAATCATTTCAAGAAAGTTTTTGTAAAGTCTGTAGGTCGAAATGCCCTCAGGTGTTCAAAGTGCAAAAGTCCGGATCACTTTGAAAAAGAGTGTCCTATGGTTTGGAAACCTGTTAAGAAAGTATGGGCTGATACTGTTTATTTTACTAACACTAAAGGACCCAAGAAAATTTGGGTACCAAAGAAAGCTTGAGACTCTCTTTTAAATACAGGTCTCCGTTAAGAAAAAGGTAAAGTGGTATCTTGACAGTGGATGCTCAAGACACATGACAGGAGACTCAAATTGCTTCATAAAGCTTGTGCAAGTAAATGGTGGAAAAGTTTCATTTGGAGGAAACAGCAAAGGAAGTATTGTGGGATTTGGAACTGTGAAAATTGGAAATCTCACAATAAGTAATGTTTCCTTAGTGGAAGGACTCAATTACAATCTTCTCAGCATTAGCCAATTATGTGACACTGGTTTTAAGATCTTCTTTAAAGAAGGAACATGTTCTGGAACCAGTAAAGACTCTACTCAGTCTTTTATGGGACGAAGACAAGGAAATATCTATCTTCTAGATGTAAAACCAGATGAATTGCAATGCCTAATCTCAATTCAAGACAAAGCAAGCTTTTGGCACAGAAAGCTTGGTCATGTCAACATGAAGCAATTAGCCAAAATTTCATCAAAGCAGCTTGTTCGAGGTCTACCCAAATTACCATACCAAAAGTCTAATCCATGCACTCCATGTATTCTGGGAAAACATGTAAGAAATTCATTTAAGCCACTAAATCATGTCTCTACTAATCATGTACTGCAGTTGTTGCATATGGATCTCTTCAGACCAACCAGAACCCAGAGCATTGGAGGTAAGAAATACTGCCTAGTAATTGTGGACGATTACTCCCGCTTTACTTGGGTATATTTCCTTGCAAGTAAGTCCGAATCCTTCTCGTATTTTGAAAAATTTGCTAAAAAGGTTCAAAATGAAAAAGGATGTGTTATTTCAAGTATAAGAACAGATCATGGAGGTGAATTTGAAAATCAAGATTTTACAAAGTTTTGTGATGAATCTGGCTTTAAGCATGTGTTCTCTTCTCCATACACTCCTCAGCAAAATGGAGTTGTGGAAAGGAAGAATAGATCTCTTCAAGAAATGGCTAGAACTCTTTTAATTGAAAGTAAGATTTCTTCACGATTTTGGGCTGAAGTCAGTTTCAACAAAATATGCTATATAATCAATAGAGTCTTTTTAAGACCTTCTCTAGAGAAAACCCCTTATGAGTTATTCAAAGGTAAGAAGCCTATTGTTTCATACTTTCATGTGTTTGGTTGCAAATGCTTTATATTGAAAAATGCTAAAGATCGAATTGGTAAGTTTGAAGAAAGATCAGATGAAGGCATCTTCCTTGGATATTCTTCATCAAGCAAAGCCTACAGAGTCTACAACAAGAAGAATCAGTCTGTGGAGGAGTCAATGAATGTCAAATTTCAAGACTCTATGCAAGATGATTCCAGTCAGACTCATCATGAAGAGTCTGAACCTGCTCCATACCCTCCAAAGCTTACAACTCAAGAAGCATCTTAGACTCTAGAAGACCAGCATCAAGCTGTTCGTGAAGATTCAAATAAAGAAAGAGATCATCAACCTGACAAATCAACCAGTAACTGGAAGCATAAGTCCAGTCATCCCAAAGATCTTATCATTGGCGACATCAATGAAGGAATTCGCACCAGATCTAAAAGGCATGAAGAATCTAGTGCTGTGGCTCTCATTTCTGAAATTGAACCAAAAAGCATAGAAGAAGCTTTAACTGATGAAAGCTGGATTGAAGCCATGCAAGAAGAGCTCAGACAGTTCAACATTAATGATGTCTGGGAATTGACATCTAAACCAAGAGGTAAAACTGTTATTGGAGCCAAATGGGTGTTTAGGAACAAGATGAATGAGAAAGGAAAAGTCGTACGAAACAAAGCAAGACTCGTGGTGAAGGGATATACGCAAGAAGAAGGAATAGACTATGATGAGACCTACGCTCCAGTAGCAAGGTTAGAAGTTATTCGATTATTACTTGCGTTTGTTTGTTACAAAAATTTCAGGTTATTCCAAATGGACGTCAAAAGTGCCTTCCTAAATGGATTTATCCATGAGGAAGTTTATGTGGAACAACCACCAGGGTTTGAAGACCCAAAGAAGCTAGACTCAGTCTTGATCGAAAAGGCATTGTATGGTTTAAAGCAAGCACCTCGAGCTTGGTACGACATGCTAAGTAAGTTCTTAATACATAATGGTTTTGTAAAAGGTAAAGTAGATACTACTTTATTTATCAAAAAGGAAAACAAAAGCTTTTTACTTGTTCAAATATATATGGATGATATTATTTTTGGATCCTCTAATGAAATTCTGTGCAAGAAATTTTCTAAGTCTAGGCAGGATGAGTTTGAAATGAGTATGATGGGAGACCTGTCATTGTCTTTGGGGCGAAACCTGTCATTGTCTCACCTTGAAGTTTATACAGGTCTCCATGCTTGATTCCACTCATTATCACTAAGGCACCTCGAACAACCTTCAAAACTCCACCTTTTGAAAAATACCTGCAACCAGCTGAATCTAGGGCACCCAAGGAAATTAAGTTTTTTTTCAATTCTGGAACATGTCTCACTCCAGTCAATATCCTCACAATACCATCATGCATTCTGATTTTAACATCACCAACACCCACAACATCGCACTCAACGTTGTTCCCTAACTGGACTTTATCACTACCCGTGCACTGATAAGTGATAAACCAATTTCTATTTGGTGTGACATGAAAAGAACAACCATAATCCATCCATCAAATGATGAATAATCAGTGACAGACAAGACATAATCGGCACTATCTGCTACAGTTGCAACATTATCTGCAGAATCAACTATAATTCCCTTACCCTTCTCATTCTTCAACTTAAGGCAATCCCTTCTAAGATGCCCCCTCTTGCCACAGCTCCAACAGATAACATTAGCAGTCCTAGACTGACTATGTCTGTTCATATTAGTACTACCATTACCCACACGTGTTCTAGATCTTCCTCTATTTTCACCTACTAAAGCAACAGATATAGATTCGCCAGATTCTCTTCTATGGACGTCTTCACTCAAAATCAAATCTCGAACCCCATCAAATGTCAAACTTGTTGACCCAGAGAAATTACTAACAGTAGTAACGGTAGTATTTCAACTATCAGGCAATGAGGATAACAGAATCAAAGCACGTACCTCATCTTCAAAATCAATCTCAACTGAACTTAATTGACTAACAATCACATTGAATTCATTGATATGATCTGCAACTGATGCACCTTCGCTCATCTTCAAATTAAACAGACGTCGCATCAAACAGACCTTGTTGATCGCAGAGGGCTTCTCATACATATCCGATAGGGCTTGCATCAATCAACAGTGGTCTTCTCCTTCAGGATGTTAAACGCGACGTTACAAGCCAATGTTAGCCGAATAACACCCATAGCTCGTCTATCCAGCAAATCCCATCGGCTTGCTTCATCGTCTCTGGTTTCTCCCCATATAAAGGTAAGTGCAGATTCATCTAATAAAGATAATCTTCAATCTGCATCTTCCAGAAACTAAAATCCTTCCCATCAAATCTGTCGATTCTCACTTTTACTTCTTCTGTCGCCATCGATTCGCTTCAACTTATCCAAGCCTGGCTCTGATACCACTTGTTGTGATTAAGGCGAGCGATTGAACAAAATATAGACGGAAGAAGAAAATAAATCGGACATCAGATTTATGTGGTTCAGTCGTAAAAACCTACGTCTACGGGGAGAGCAGCAGCAAATTTCACTATAGATCAAGTGATACAAGGAGATTACACACTCGAGTCACTCAAACACTTTCTCGGTGTTTCCCAAACTATTTAACCCCAAACCCAACTCATGGCACAAAAGTACCGCACGTTCAAGCTCAAAAATACAACGCTCTACATACACCAAAATCAGGACGTACGGCCTCGCGTATTTCTTCAAAGCTTGTCGCGACTCTCGCCTTCAAAGATCGTGTGAGGCTTCGTAGGGTTTTCTACGTAGGATTCGGCGGCTCCTTCTTACGTAGGGGATCGATACATGCACACGCCAAGGAAGGAAACTTGTATTCTTTCTTATATAAATGTGCCCAGAGTCAAAGTTTGACTCTGGGCCCCACACCAATTGATTCCTTTCTCCAATGACGTCTTGGACGTTGCTTCCTTCGAAGCTTTTTTTTTTTATTCTATTACTTCCTATTTTGTAAATCTTCAACAAGTCCAACGAATCTCAAACTCGAGTCATAAATTAACAGATTCCTCGATTTTTTTAAAACTACGTGTTGTGAATCTAGAAATGGTTTCTTCATGAAATATCGCTTGTTACATCTTTGTGAACAACATATAAAATTTTCATGAGGATTGGAAAGCATTAGGATAAGTCGAGCATGCTTAAATTGGGCCTAGTTGCTGCTGTGATTTGTCTATCCTTAATGATATGTGCTTAACTTCACTGTCGAAATATTTCAAAAAATATCAAACATGTTTACTATTTTTGCCAAACCTTTCGAAGTTGCAGGGCTTTTGTGAAAATTATTATAAATTCATGATGCCAATCTTGGAAAGCTTTCTTCAACAAAGTTGTTTGGTATTTCCCAAACTTCGTTTTGATACTAATTTTGTTGGATTTGATATTCGTTTGATGGTCCAAGGAGACCAATCAGTGTGCTAACATTATCCGCATTCGGGTTCTCGAATCCATTTGCCAAGGACATCGAACTTGCTTAATATCCTATTAAATTGTTATCTATGCTTGCCAAATGACTGGAACTTGCAAATTACTCTTCTTAGTGACTTATATGTAAATATAGAAAGTTTATGTCCCTCTTTGCAATTTTCTGGAACTTGAGCCCTTCTTTGAAAATTGTTCACAAACTTACTTTCGCATCAAGTGAATCACATTTCTTTTGTTTGATTGTCTTTGATTGTCATTGTTTTGCATTGCATGATCATATTACTTTTTTTTTTTGGTCTGAATTTAACGCATTTCATTACGTAATATAAGATGAAGCGCCCATTGAAGGGGCGCCATTACACAAAATGTCCAATAAAGTTTGTGGAGGTGAGAGAACCCAATTCAGAAATAAGTAGTTGTTCCTATGGGCTTTAGCTACCCAATCCGCAACACAATTGGCCTCTCTAGAGCGATGGACTATCTGAACATGTGAAAAGGCCTGCATTTTTTCCTTGCATTTGCTGATATAGGTTGAACTTCCCAACTGAACTGCTCTGAACTTGTCACGGCTTGAACAAGTTGTGAGCTGTCAGACTCAATGTGAAGTACTTCGTGTCTTTTAGGATAATAAAAGGTGAGGGCTTCCCAAAGTGCTAGGTTTTCGGCCATCAAAGGAGAGGAGGCTCTGATCTTCTTTGCCTCTCCGCTCACCATCCTCCCCTCCGAATTACGGCAGATACAGGCTACAGAATTTTCCAGCAAACCAAGTAAGAAAGCTCCATCTATGTTGATCTTCAAAGCTCCTTCTGGCGGTGGAATCCATGTCTGAGAGGGTTTTGTTGGGCGAGTTGCAGATCTATCAATTTGAAGGGTTTTCCGGTGAGCTGCGTGTGCTCTGCCCCCTGCACCAGCGCATCCCTCGAATTCCGGCGCTCGATGGTTGCATTGCGGCTCATCACTTTGCCTAGTGCACTGCTCTCCGACCATCGCACGTGCGTTCCTTCCGGATCTGCTGTTCCTCTTGGCGTTCGCTGATCTGGTTCGGGTTTGCTGGCCTCCGTTTCTCCCTCTGGTCAGTCCGTTATCTACCTCACTCTCTACTTTACTGCTTGTTTGACAAAATTCGTTGCTGAGTTAGGAGAGTTCTGTTTCTCGAGTTTCAGATCTACCCTCTTCGTTGGTCCTCTAGCATGCTGCTTGCCGAGTCCCAGATCTGTAAAGGAATCGATCATGCTCTTCAGCTCCTCGCAGCTCGCCATTTTGCCTACTGGTGCTTATGTCCTCTGTTTCACTCTCGGCTGCACTACTCAGTTGCGTGTTAGAGGCGCTTAGCCACGGTTGCTTCTCTTTTCCCCGTGTTCTACTGTCTTCCCCTCCTGTGCTCAACACCTCTCTCCTACATGAACTCATCTCTCTGCCCAAGCTTGGTCTCATGTTATCTCTCAACTCATGTACCCTGATTCGCAGTCCATCATTTACTCGTTGTTCCTGCATTTGAGTCTTTCCCCGTCTCATCTCTGCAATATTCTCTTTTATCGTTGTGCTTGGTCCTCCAATTGCAAATTCGGCTATGCCTCTATCTTGAGATCCACCTTTCCTTTGATTCCACCTTTGATAACTTTTGAGGAGCACTTGTGCTAAGTCGATAATAGCCGACACTTCCGGTTTTCTACCCCGAAAGACTGCCTGATTTCTGGCCTTCCACATATTCCACAATGTTACAGCCACCATATTTAGGTTTGGAGGGTTCATTGTCTTCTTTTTGAGTTGACTAAACCATTCTTCTATCCTCGTCAAACCCTGACGTGAAATTTTTATGTGCAGCTCTTTATGCCAAATCCGTTTTGTCCATGAACACAGCAAGAATAGGTGTTCAACCGTTTCCCTCTCAAGCTTACATAATGGGCAGATGGGGTTAGGTAATATTTTCCTTCCAAACAAATTATCTTTTGTGGGAAGAGCATTGTTACATAAATTCCACATAAATATTTTGATCTTGGGCAGGGTGTGCAAATTCCAGATGTCTTTCCAGAGTAAGAGGGGAGGTTGGAAAGAAGTTGTTGGCTGATTCTCCTGAACTTGTGCTTTAGCCTCCTTGATGTAGTTGTATGCACTTTTCACTGTATATTTACCTGCCTGCGTGCCAATCCATACAATTTGATATGTTTCTATTTGTGGCTTGATGGGGATAGTCAGAATTTCTTCAGCTAATTTTTCATAAAAGTGTGCTGCTATTTTTAGTTCATCCCATCTCCCTTGCTGTTTGTCTATAATTTCAGACACTATAGAAGGTTCATTAACATGCACCGGACCCTCAATAACACCTCTATGCAGCCATTTATCCTCCCTGATCTTAATCTTTGTTCCATCTCCCACTTTCCACATGATTTTGGGAGCTATAGAATCCCTCCCTAGGACTAGGCTTCTCCAACCCCATGAAGGCCTAATTCCCCTTGCTGCATGCCAAAAGTCCGTGTAGGGATAGTATAACCCCTTGAATAGACTACCCCAAAGAGAATATGGTTGTTGTGCCAATCTCCATGCCTGCTTTCCTAACATTGCTCTATTAAAGGAGAGAAGATCTCTGAAACCCATACCACCTCGATCTTTCCTGAGTTTCAATATATCCCATCTTGTCCAATGCATACCTTCTTTCTTTTCATTAGTTTTCCACCAAAAAGAAGCAATTTTCTGTTCAATGGCCTTACAAATTGATACTGGGATTTTAAATACTGACATAGCATATTGAGGAAGTGCTTAAATCAGTGTTTTCAGCAACACTTTTTTCCCTGCTTTAGATAGCAACTTCTCCTTCCAGCTTTCTATTTTTTTACTAATTCTCCCGATGATCCATGCAAACATTTGTTTTTTCGACTCTCCCCAGTCCGAGGGAATTCCCAGATATTTACCGGTTTTATCAATAATAGGAACCCTCAATTCTCTAGCCATATTATCTTTCAATGATTGAGGACAGCCCTTGCTGAAAAATATACCCGATTTGTTCAAATTAATTTCTTGTCCAGCAGCTAGACAATACGGGTTTAGAATCATAGCCAGGTTCTGACATTCTAGTATGGTACCATGTAGAAAGAAGATTGAATCATCAACAAACATTAAATGAGAGAGTGTAGGACAATTTCGATTTAACTTTATTCCTTTAATAGTACCATTCTCTTCAGCTTGCTTCATCAAGGAGGATAAAACATTTGCCACAATAATGAAAAGATACAGAGATAAGGGATCCCCTTGCCTGAGTCCTCTTGACGGTTGAAAATATGGTAGTGGTTCGCCATTAAATTTGACACTAAATGTGACCGTAGTAAGACATTGCATCACCAATTTCACCCATTTCTCATCAAAGCCAGTTTTTAGAAGGCACGCCTCCAAAAAGTCCCACTCCACGCGATCATATGCCTTCTTCATGTCTAATTTCAGGACTGCTTGAAACTTCTTCTTTCTGTTTCTGATTCTGATTTGATGCAATACTTCCTGGACAATGAAGATATTATCTTGAATTTGCCTCCCACCCACAAAGGCACTCTATTCTGGTGCTATAATTTCTGTTAGAAGGGGTTTGAGTTGATTTGTCAACATTTTGGAGATAATTTTATATCCAAAATTGCATAAACTAATTGGACGATATTGGTCCAATCTCTACGGGTGCGGGACTGTTGGAATAAGGGAGATATTTGTTTTGTTTAGTGCTGGTGATAGAGATACAGTGTCCAAAAAGTCCTCCACCTCCTTGAATATGTCCCATTTAATTTCTTCCCAGTGATTATGATAAAATAAGCCATTAAAACCATCTGGGCCGGGGGCTTTTGTGGCTCCCAGCTGAAATGCGGCTTCTGTGACCTCATCCATAGTAACTTCAGCAAGTAATTTTCTGTTCATGGCTTCGGTTACTCTTGCAGGTATTTGGTCGATCACTGGAACAAAATTCCGAGGTCCGTTAGACTGATATAACTCCCTGAAGAATTGTACTGTATGGTCTCTCAACTGATCTTGCTCAACTAGCCATGTATTTTCTATGGTTTGTAACATAGAAATTCTGTTTCTCTGTCTTCTTTGTATGGTTGTTGCATGAAAGTATTTTGTATTCTGGTCTCCCCATTTCAGCCAATTAATTTTTGATCTTAACCCCCAATACATCTCCTCTTGCCTTCCCAGCTCGTCTATTTCACTTTGTAACTGTTTGAAGAGTGATTTATTGAAAACATCAGAAACATGATTCGTTAGGCCTTCTAGTTCCTGTTTTAATTGACTGATTTTCTTCTTGGCATTCACGAATTTCTGTTTGCTCCACTTAATTAGTGCTTTTTGTACCTCCTGAAGTTTACCTTCTAATTTTGTCGGGTGCTGATTTGTACATTCCCATGACTTTAGCACCACTTCCTTGCATTCAGCATTAGTAAGCCAAAAAGCCTCAAACCTGAATATTCCGTTTCTTCTAGGTTGAGGTGATTGAAGAGACAGGATAATAGGGCTGTGGTCTGAGCCTACTGCTGGAAGAGCACAAGCTTCAACTTTAGGGTACATCAACCTCCATTCAATGGTACTCACTACCCGATCTAGTCGTTCTTTCACATATTCTTCCCCTTCCCTGTTATTAGCCCAAGTAAAGGCACATCTCTTACAATCAATATCCATTAGAGAGCATGCATCCAAGCAATCCCGAAACGCAGTCATTCTATAATTTTCAGCCAACCTCTTCCCCATTTTTTCCCAATAAAAACGAACTTCATTAAAGTCTCCCATGCACACCCATGGCAACGTGTTTGTGTAGCTTATATCACGCAATCTATCCCAAAGTTGTAACCTCTTGGAGTATGTATGGGGCGCGTGAACAAAGGCAATTCTCATTTTTTACCCATGACCCCCTCTTCACATTTCAGGTTGATAAAACTTTCTGTTATCGAGTCAAGCTCCACTATAAGCCTATCATCCCACATAAGAGCTAAACCACCTGCCGTTCCCACTGGATCAACTACTACACAGTTCTGAAATTGAAGTCTTCTTCTGACTCTTTGCACTACATCAGTCTTGTTTTTTATTTCCATGAGAAAAACCATCGAGGGCCTAAATTGAGCAGTAAGGGCTCTCAATTCTCGAACTGTCAAAGGTGTGCCCAACCCTTGACAGTTCCAACCTTTGACAATTGCAACTTAATATAGTCATATTTCATTTGATGGCTTATTAGGGCTAGCCACCAAAGCCCATGATGCCACTTCTTCAGTCATCTGAATAGGAGTTTCCATTAGTTGAGTCTCATCCAGCACTCGTTGAGCCAGAGTAGTTGTCATCTGCGTGCTACTTTTTCTTTGTTCCTTGAATGAGTGGGTTTTGTGTTGGGATAGGTTTTTCTTTTTGTTGCTGTCAATGGCTGTTACTGGCTGGTATTCTGTGTTATGTACATTCTCTGGACCGGTAAGCATAACTATTCTTTTCCCTGAGGTGTGCGTAGTCGCCTCGTTTGTAATGTTGTGATGAGGTCCTCCCTGCTGCAAATTTTGCTATATAATTGGGGTAATAGGCTGACCAACTTCCATAACTTCTACTTGTCTCTATTGTTCAGGAGTTTCAGGAACCACCTCTTCTACATTTGCTGCATGGGACACTTTATGGTAGAACACCTTCCAGAATGGGCTATGCTCAGACACTTCTGCTTTTAGCCAGCCTCCAAAGCATCCTCCCAGCTCGGTTGTGAATTTTTCCTCCTCATAAGGTATGTCTGGACAATAGTTAGCATAATGTCCTATTTTGCCACACGAGAAATAGAAAAAGGGCAATCGTTCATACTTAAAATCCAGCCAGATTTTCTTGTCCCCATGACTCATCAATTGTCCCACCCTTAATTCAGCCTCAACTTCCATCTCCACTCTTACTTTCCCAATTCTCTGAAAGGCAGGGCCTCTAGCATCTGTTTTTACTTCCAGCACTTTCCCCAATGAACTTGCAATTTTCTTAATCATACATTCCGAATTCCATTCCAAAGGTAGGCCAAAGATTCTAACCCAAAATGCACAGGTTTTAAATTCATAACAATGTGGTGGGGTATCCGGCTCCTAAGTTCTCAAAAGCAGTAAATGATTAGAGAAAGACCAGGGACCTCCCTCAAGAACTCGGTTTTTGTCCCCTTCATTTCGAAAGGTAAAGCTGATTTTCCCATTTTCTAACGGTTTAACTTGCACGTTCTCAATTCTCCAGGCCTTTTTCATTGCTGTTGTAAATGCTTGAAAGTTTACATTAGGGTTCTTGTACAATTGCCCCACAAGGGAGAACCTGCATTCTTGTATTTTTTTCTTCTGAAATTTCCTCATCCAGGACTGTCATATCATTCTCATACATCAACTTACCCAATTTATTGCAGAGATTGGCGTATGTGATTGTTTAATTAATTGCTCTCTCATTTGATAGATTGGTTGAGAATCAAGGCCATATGACTTGAGTGCTTGCTTTTTCTCTCAAATGCATGTGATTTTTAGATGGATGATTTAAGTGTGATACATGACCAAGTGGGGAACCTTTGGGATAACCTAGACCCAAATTAGGACCATTCAATCTTAATTATCACTTGTGAACACAAGTAATAATTAATTATCGATGATCATGAATTTAATTGATTAGGTGTCTTAAGAAGGGATGACATTTGCAAATCAAAGGCCGATCTCAAGGCCATGTTTGATTGGTTGAGTGCATTTCCTCAATTCATTGTGTTGATTGTCCTCACTTGAGTTCATTGATGTATGTTGTATGATCTTATATGTTAGTTTAGCATTAGTTGAGAATTATAATAGGTCCAAAAGGCAATCCTTGGAGGTGCTAACCCGAAGGGATGAAGATGGTGGATGGTTGATGTTTGATCTGACCTTTTTCATTTGTAATATTCATTTCCTAACATATGTCTCGTGTCCCTTTTTGCGTTATATAAATGTCCGACAAGTTGTGGGTTTTCCTTTCTCGCACTTAAATTTGTTTGTTTAGGTTTTTCTTGTGATACCTTTAAACTATTTGGGTGTTTACTTTCCCGCTCTGTCATTTCAATTACTTGTGTGCTTCATTTTTGTACTTTAGATAGTTAGTATAGAAATGGTACACATGAACCATTTGTGTGTGATCACCTATCTTTTGACTTGCACAAAAGTGTAAAAAAATTGTATGACCACTTTAGATAACAACTTTACCCATAAGTATCGAAATGGTGCTAATAGAAATCTTTAGCATAAGTCAAGTCCCCCAACCCATGAAATCTCTAGTTCTGTGAAAATCAAGGGTGGTCTCTCAACCCTTGATTGGGTTTCTAGTTGGCCCCCAACAAAAAAGTGGTGACTCCTAGATAATAATTTTAGGCGGTGTAACAATTTAAAATGAAATGTGGTCACATGAAGCATGAGTTTGAGAGAACTCGAGTTTATAACTGACAATCCGTTTGTGCCGTTAACAAATTGGAGAACCCATTCAAAACTGCCGTTCGTATGTGCCATTCAGATTTTATATCCGTCTAAGGGGTTTTTTGGCATTTCATTTGAGATTTCCATTTGTACGAACTGTTCGGATTGACTTTATAAACAAATGCTTCTAAAACCTATTTCTTGGGATTGTAAGGCCTAGAGGGGTTGGTCGCAACAGTCCCTAAGTCAATCTTATAGGGTTGAGGTTTCCTTATTGACACAAATAATATGACTAACTTTTGGATTATTAACTAGTAATGAAGGAAATCAACGACGCACAATGTAGAAGTTATACAAAGTCATTAAAGCTTGAGCGAAATTAATCGACCAAGTCATTTATAGCAAGCGATCTGAGATCTTGGTTTATTAGTAAGGAAGTACTAATAATGAATGTTATAGAGGTTTGCCAACACGTTAGTTGAAGAAAGAGATAGTGGATCGACAAGAATGCACAATTGCTGAGTGGTTACACCAATAGTCTCGAGATTTGTTACATCTTGCATATAATCATTGCTAGATAATAGGAGATTGTGTCTAGAGATTTCAACTTTCTACCAGTAACTGCAAGTGGGGTTAGGAACTTATTTGTATATACAAAATCAATAACTGTTTTGCAAAGGTTCGCTCAATTAATCACATAACTTGTGTTCGTGCATATTTATGTTTTTTTTTTTTTTTATGACCCAGGGAATCTCATACAGCAGGTAGCTGGCGGGCAAACCCTGGGGCTACACGAGGGAACCACCACCCCGTGCAAGCGGTTAAGACACCAAGCGCCTCCCCTGGGTTTTGAACCCCTCACCTTGAGAGCAAGGATCAACGGGGCCTTATCCAGCGGAGCCACCATGGTGGGTGGTCCGTGCATATTTATGTTTATCTTTATTTTCCCAACAAATCTTTCTAGCACTTTGGATTCCTAGCTATTGCATTTTCAATTCCATTACATTTCAAGACATTTATATTCATGTCCAGAATAAACAAAGGAAACTTTCATGATTTTTGCATATTCAATTCAATCCATCCCTTTCCAAAAGATTTTTTTTTTTTTTTTTGCTTGTTTGGTGAAACATTCGGATTATAACTTCGATCTAATAAGCACGGCTCAAATTTTTAGAGCAGATTTAGGTAAAGTGCTTTGAAGTCATGATTAAGAAAAAAAAATACTGATACATACTGTAAAAACAATATAGAATGTCTTTTTTTTATTTATTTGGTTGATTGGCAGAGTATGTAACGCTTAAATAGTGGAAGGGGATGAAAAAGTTAAACTAAACATGAGTTCTCGACTTAAGTATGACTCTTCTCACAAAGTTTTTCTTTGAGGTAAGCCGCTATGACCATAATCAAAGTGAAATTACCAATCGAGGTATCATCGAATCCATTCTCTAATATGAGTTAGTTGTTTTGTACAGCCTGAAGGACTGTTAGGAAAATATTTGAAGATGTTACAATAGAATTCCAAGCCAATTCACCAAAGATAGAAACTTCGTACGTCAAAATCCCTTAGCTTCCCACGAAATATAGGAAGCCGAGAAGAGTAGATTCAATTTAATATTTGGATGGTTCGGGATCACATGTTCCAGAAGAAAAACAGTTTAAAATTGAAAATAGGAAATTCGTCAATTATGTTCGGATGCTTCAAACATGTATAAATAGCACACATCGGAACGCAAGATAGAAATATATATAAAAGCATAATTCTACGATAGATGCATCTGTAGCGACACTATCTCCATCACTTGCTGGTTTTCCCACAAAGCAATCTGCACAAGAAAAAAAAAAAGTCGTTGGACAATGATAAGACAAGGTTGGAGCAATCTTAGGTTGAGCGTATCATGCTAAAAGAACTCACATTAGTTACTCGATTGGCTTGCGTAAAAGATGAACGACAACTATTACCGCACAATGAGCAAAACGGCGACCTGCAATTTAGATCGTCAAAAGCTATTGTTCTCTCTTCTGTTTGGTTTGCTGTTCAGCACATAGTTCCAAGACCAGTCAAACAATGTGAGATAAAGGGTTGTAAACTCACCAGGATAGAACTATTTGTGGGTTTAGTCGCAAGGATGTGTGATTTCCTGTCAAAATTTACAAACGAAATTTGTTTTAACTAGAAAGGCATAATCAATATCCACTCCACGGAGAGAGAGAGAGAGAGAGAGAGAGAGAGAGAGAGAGAGAGAGAGAGAGAGAGAGAGAGAGAGAGAGAGGAACCTTTTGTTTAGGAGGCCAGAATCTCTACAAGCCTTCTGTATACCCTCGATTATGCTCAATGTTTTTGTGGCATTAGGATCATTCTTGTCAACCTATAGGAGCCAAAGGCATAATTTGGTGAGTAATGTCTCGATCTGTATTTTAAAAATCATAGTGTGAAAAGCATGGAGATGGAAAAGCAAGTGAACAAATGAAAGCATCAACTACTATTGTGGCCAAAAGTTGGATTAACAAATCATCAAGAATATTCTGCCCCACAGTCAAGAAGAAGAAGGGAGAAATTCCGCAACGCTTCTGAGACTTAAGTTATAATCCCTTCTGCTATAAAAGCTACCACCAAAGGAAGTGGTTCCTCATGCAAAAATATCTTTGCAAAAGGAGCGCTGTCACGTCCATTTCGGCTTCAAGATAGCTAGCCTTTACATACAATTTGGTTTGCTGTATATCCACTCAAATCAGAGAAGATTTTGCAGGTTGTAAGGTCTACTACATTTTCAAGTTAGAAATAATTAAAATACATGTATAAAAGATGGTGCATTCTAGTTTTTGACTTCATACCTTGGACTTTAGCATACAAGAAAAATCATAGAAAGCACCATAAACATCAGCCATTGTCCTTGTGCGATCCCTAACTTTAGCAAAGAAGACCTGAATAGTATAGGTAGACAAATGGAACAACTGAAGAATTATTATCTCAAAGCTACTACAGAACATAAACAAATGTACAAAGGCTCATGAATAGACACAGCCTTGACAAATGATGAATGGTGATAGTCTGACAAGCTTTATTTCTGTCATGCCTGGACCTAGTTCTTCATTATGCCTCATTATTTCATGGTGTAAAAGTATCTTCTACATGCCTAGTGCCATTCAAGCCCTTCAGTATGCCTAATTATTTCATCGTGTCTAGGATAGCTCTAATTTCAATAATGAAAGAAAATATCAGCAAATCATTTTCTTACCTGGCCTGATCTTTACTTCGCCTTTGAAAACTTGAATATTGTTGTAAGATAAAGCTAAATTTACAATCGCTATTATCTAGAAAAAGTAGAAAATGTTGGCAGAGGAGCTTCTCCCAGATAATCAAAAGATTAATGGCATCAAAAAGAAAAAATCAACATTCAACGTCATGAAAACAAATGAACCATGTACAGAAAGTCTTAAGATTATGAAGAGTGAGTTCAGAAGTGTGAACAACTGATTATAATAGGGAAATTTTGTAAAGTCAATGTGTGAAACCAAATCTTGTGCCCACATGTGCGCACAAGGAGAGAGAAAGGAACAGCTTGTGTGTCTGTGCACCTGCTGTGCACACGCACAAATGTGTGTGAGAGAGGGGGGCAGGGGAAGAAGTGCAGAGATTTGGCTTGTGGTATGTTCATGAGAAAAATTCTAAGGCAAGTTTTATGTAGGAAAATTTTTGAGATCGATAGCTACCTTCAATATTTTTAATATATAGGATAGATGTAAGGCAACAACTCCTATTCACAGATAAGAAACACTGTTGTCTTGAAGAATTGATAATGTACCTGAAAAATAGCCCAAAATCGGAATATCGCAGGATCCCTTAAAGCAGACATGTATGTCAAACTGTCTTCAACACGTGTCAAAGCATTTGTTACCATCTCATTCAAACATTGTACTGCCTTCACTGAGTTCTCCTCATACTTCAAGTCCTATGTAGATAGGGCCAATTACAGAAAAGATAAAATAAGGATGTGCAAGTGGGGTGAAATTCAGCATTGTAGGTGCATAATATCTTAGCAATTCATCTTCAAAGTAAGTGATGGAAAATTAATTATATGGTAAAAGGGCTAAAGTGCAATCTGTGTAAGCCTTTAATCGTCCTGACTCATGTTGAAGAGGCATACCTCAAGTTTGTTTACATATTTACCCCAAATCTGATGAGGCCAAAACATGCGTGACTTTGGAATCTCATTGATATCTTCCAAATAATCTCGAATAATGTCTTGTTTCTGATATTTACATCCATAAAACAATGTTAGAAATCCAAAATATGTGGCCAGTACATGAAACTCGGTGTCTTTCAAGTACCTGTAGAATCAAAGCCATTGAATTGGACAGAGAATCTGGTGCCAAATCTTCAGCTCTAGAAGCATGGAAAAGCTTTGACAGACCTAAACCTATAAGTCCTGACACATAGTGGCAATATTCATTGTAATCATCAACTGTTTCCACCTGCAATAGGGAAGAAATTAGTGGAACTCTTTGTAGGAATAACCCATTAAACAGATTAATCTCCACTACAAGCAATTCTTCCAGAAAGTGCAAGACTACAACTAGCCTTGAAATGCTTTGTACAAAAGAATATTACAGCTCTTAAATTCTTTTCATGATAGTATTTGATCAAATCCATTCCAATCCAGCCAGGTCAGTTACCATAAACAAGGCACGTGTTAGAGTCAATAGTCAGTTCACAAGTGTGTGAACCTTGGAAGATGGAAGAACGGTCATTAAGGCTGAATGATACGCTTCTAGATGAGTTCATTTTCTATAAGGGATTGAATTCTTTAAGGAGTAGAACCACACAGCTATGGTCAAATCCTTACTCTACCATGGTCATAACACAACCGGATGGGCTACTCGTTGGCCATTATATGTGCAGCCATTCAATAAATAAAAGGTTTATACTGGTACTGAAAAATATTGTATTCATTTTCAACCATTGGAGGCAAGGATTCTCCTCATGAAAGGATTATGCACTAGCTATATACTGACCAAGTCCAAACCAACTAAATACTATAATATGTATAAGAGTTCCTTCATCTTGGCTACTTACAAAGTAAGGTCTTGGAAAATATCAGGAGTATCACATGACAAGATCACAAACCTCTTTGCAAATAAATTTTGCCATTCCTGCTCCCATTCTTTTAGTAATATCCTCAATTACCTCTTGATACCTGCAAGTATAAACAAAAGCTACGCTTTATAAAGGAAAAGCAGTCAACACATCAATCAATAGAAACGGTTAAACAATTTTGGGTCAATTGTAGGAAAGTTTGGTTTTGAATATATATATATTTTGGTGACCAAGGAATCGCCAGAGACTCCCTTTTGCTTACGCTAATCAAGGTCACGCCGTCCTCCGATGCCCAGTGGCACCGTCGGACGTCGTCGCAAGTCACTATTTATATGTAAACCTCGGGGGAGACTGGCCCAGTAACCCGCCGCCAAGGCCCCCATTTAAATTGTGTTGACAACGGGGGGATTCGAACTCTCGATTGCAGCATTGTAGGAGAGAGCAAATACCACCTGTGTTGTCCACGGGTGGGTTGGTTTTGAATTTTCATTCTCGATGAAAGTGAAAAATGGGTTGGAAAGAATATTTGGTAGACAATGATAATATGGTTGCGGAACTATGATGGTTAGGTATGTTGGTAAAGGAAACACACATGGTTATGTTGAGAGGCTAAAGAAGATCAAGTTGAAGAAGAGAACATCCTGACCTCACAAAAGTTGTTCACATCAAAATAATAAAGAAATCACAAGTTAGTAAGGGCGCGTTTGGTTGTGTTTCTGTTTAAAAATTGTTCCGGGAACAGAAATAGAAAAAAGTGTTTCTGTTCTTAACAATTTTGAACAAAACAACGCGTTTGGTAAACTTGTTTTTAATAAAAATAAACAGAAACATGTTTGGTAAATTTGAATAATTTTTTATTTCTTTTATTTTTTCTATTTTTTCTTATTTTTCCTTTTTTTTTTTCTTTTTCTTTTCCTTTTTTATTTTTTTCTTTTGGCCGGTCGCCGGCCATGGCCGGCGACCGGCCGGCGAGGGTCGGCCTCGCCGGCCACCGCCGAGGCGAGGCCGAGCTCGCCCGGCGGGGGCGAGCCGCGGCCTCGCCGGCCACCGCCCGGGCGAGGCCGAGGCTCGCCGGCCGGGCGAGGTCGGCCTCGCCGCAGACTGGGCGAGATCGAGCTCGCCCAGATCCGGCGAGGCCGACCTCGCCACGGCCGGCGAGCCTCGGCCTCGCCGATTCACCGCCAGTCGGCGTCGCCCGGCGGTGGCTCGGCGAGGCCGAGGCTCGCCGCCGCCGGGCGAGCTCGGCCTCGCCCGATCCGGGCGAGATCGAGCTCGCCCGGGCCGGCGCGAGTCGGCCTCGCCATGGGCGGGCGAGCTCGAGCTCGCCCAACCATGGCGAGGCCGACCCTCGCCCGGCTACGGCGAGCCTCGGCCTCGCCAGGGCCGCGAGCCTCGCCGGGCCGGCGAGCCTCGCCGTGGGCGGGCGAGGCCGCCGCCCTCGTCGGCCGGTCGCCGGCCATGGCCGAGGCCGGCGACCGGCCAAAAGAAAAAAGAACAAGAAAATAAAAGAAAAAAGAAAAAAATAAAAAAGTGTTTCTCATTTGTGTTCCAGAAACAAGAAACACAAAATTTGTGTTTCTTGTTTCTGTTTCTTTTTTGTTCCTGGGAACAAAAAGAACAAAAAAAAGGAACAAAAACGCACCCAAACGCGTTTCTGTTCCTTTTTTGTTCCCAGGAACAAAAAAACAGAAAAACTGTTTAAAAACAAAAAAAAAGAACACAAACAAACGCAGCCTAACCTTTTCCCAAGCTCCAGGAAAGCCGTTGAAACATGATGAAATTGGTCCATTAAAACCTTGCACTCTTTTGTACCACCTTAATATGGCAATAAAAATATAAAGTCAGTGAAGAAAACAAAATTCTGGGCAGCTAAATAGTTTGGTGCCCAGCTCCAACTTCTTCATATAGGCAACACAGACTTCTGGATAAGCACCATTTACAGATTGTCTGTAAACTAAGACAGCAATATAACTAAACAATAATAAAAATTAGAGGATAACAACAGTTGCAACTTAAAGCAGCTTTCCCAACCAAGTTGTGCATGCCCCAAGAATTGCCAGTTGGAGAAAATCAGTGGCATGATGGAATCTAAATAACCAAGAAACACCTTATTTTCCAACTTGACATCAGAAATATATTGACAATCGTTTACCCTATGCTTGGTTGTCCAATTTTTTAATATGCTAGAAATAACACAAGAATTTTTCATAGCAAGAGAGTGTTTATCTTACTTTAGTGTTGGTTCTTAAAGAAATCAGTAAAAGAACGCACAAGTAAGAAATGTAGATGAGACTATTTGTAGAGGTTCTCATGTAGAATCATAACGTAGAGGCAAAATATTGTTGATATATCTTGTTCGAATAGCAGTGTTATAGAAAATTATTTCAGTCAATTTGAAGTAAATTTCAAACAATGGAAAATTGCTAGAAGATACTGTTAAAGATAGAATCTCCATGTAGCTTTGACGATCATTCTTAATGCAAAATGTGGAGGACGTCAATTATCTACACATACACACGAACATATTTCTACAAGGTTACATTAAGAGAGACAAGTCAAACAAAGTTTTTCGACAAAATAACTAACTCACGCTTCCTGAATTTTATGCAAAGGTCGGGAAAAGGACAAGAATATTGAACCAAGGATTTATATGGAGGGAAAACCAGTCTTAGATCACCAAAAGCTTCAACTGGAAAGAAAGGGTAGCATGATAGCATGTTTAACTCACATGAAAGATGCCACTCCTTATCAAACACGTGCTGAAGAAAAGCTTTCAGGATAGGCACTTTGACATCAACAGGTATGCTTGTGTCATCCTCTGGAAAGGGAGCATTAGAAGAAATAAGATTCCAGCACAAAATCACATGCTAATGTCTATACGGAGCTGGAAACAGTTATTCAACGTGACTAACAAGAACTAGGCGGAGGAATTTAGGACTAATCCTGAAACGGATTCTAATGGATTAAATATAAGCAAGAACATTATTATATGATAAATCAACTGGGACCTTAATAACTTGAGCATAGCATACTCCACTTCCATTTATGATGGCTAGTGGTGACAAAGACACTCGAGTTTAAACGTGAATAACTCACTCTAACCTACACAGACATTTCTATGAATGTTATCAACATAAAAAGGAAACCTCGGTGGGTTTGCGTTATAGTAAACCTTCGACATACAAGGGATAGATGGCTCAAATTAACCAACTAGAAGAGCCAAAGGAGTGAGGGTAATTTAGGACAGATGCACATGTTTGATAAACAGCATAATATCTTGCAAATGAAAGACGGAGAACTAAAGCAGTGTTATAGGACAAACCAACTGTATCGAGGGCTCGCAGGACCAAATAGAGTATGCACACCTGCAAAAATGCAAAAGAAAAGTTAAAGAGATAAAAGCACATTGAGAGAAACTAATCTAATAATTCTACTGGAATTTGCATTGGCTGTGAGTGGCATTAGCACTAACTAATCTAACAGTTTATTTACATTTTTGCATTTGGATTAGCATACAACATAATTGAGGTAGGAGAAAATATAAAGAGAAAACAAGAAATAACCGCATAAATCTATAGATGAGCATTGTATTGGCATTAGCAGTAATATCACGCAGTTCCATTCGAGATCATACTTCGATTTGAAGTGCCCATAGCACTGTTCTTTGACTTCTCAGATTCAACAATAGGATAAGAAAAAAGTGATTAGCTAATTTAAATGGGTTAGCTAGTAATATGCACTTTCGCACGGACGCGTGACATATTGTCCCTGCGGTAGGAGGCGCGTATAAAAAGGGAGTTGGGGCCGAGGAGTAAATTCCGTCTTGAAGACTGGTCTGGTACGTCGGGTTTTATGTTGTCATCACGTGGCACCTCCTACCGTCCTGTATCCATTTTAATTATAGTTTCTTTTCTTGCAAATTAAAAAATTCTCGTATTCTTTTAGGCTTCCCATGTTTTACAAAATTTAGCTGTTGGATAATTTTTTTCTTTGTTTTCTGAGCGACTAGGTGATCTTCTATCCTTTTTACAAAGGGGTACATGTATTGTCTTCTTCTCATTACCCATTAGTCATGTGTATGAATATCTCAATTAGCTTTTGTTAAAAACAAGAGATTTTTAGAAAAAAAATATATTATGTTTCTCAGTAACCTTTATATTATTATGCTACAGGAATCATAATCAATAATACTAAAACAGTAAAATCTTAGGAGGAGGAGGAGGAGGAGGATGGACTGCTCACGAGGACTCGCACACATGAGAGAGAAAAGTGCGTGGAGAATTGATTTTAGTTGAATTTATCAAAAAAGTGTGTAAGATTAACCATATCATTCCCCATTATTTAGAGGAAGAAAAAAATCCTATAAGTGTGTGTCAATATCTCAACGATATTTAAATAACTGAGAAATTCATATTGACTCATCTCTTACTAAATTTTACTAATTGAGCGTGTATGACTCAACAAGACTACATTACCAACTCAAGAAAACTGATTTGGAAATCCCTTACCAAAAATAACCCACCAAATAAAGAGATTTTAACCATGATAAATATTTGAACAATTTCATTTAATATTTGATTTTTCTTTAAATATATTACCATAAATCATTGATCGAAAAAAATAAGGACAATTATTTAAAAAGTCCTAGACCTATTGCAATTGTGTTAATTTAGCCTATCTTACCAATTTTGGCTAGCCAGGCCGACATGGATGCCTTCCATCCTACGTGGCTTAGTTGGCGCTGACATGAACAATTTTTAATAATATTTTAAAAATTTTCTTTTATTTATTTATTATTTTCTTTTCTCTCTTTTTTTCCTTCCCCTCTTCTTCTTCCTCTAGTTGGTCATTGAACCTCGCCAACTAGCCAGAGGTGAGGGCCGATGAAGCTATGCCTCACCCAACCCTCTTGCGAAGGCTCCCTTGACCAACCCTTGGTGATCGGCAGAGGAAAAAGAAGAATGGTAGGAAAAAAACAAACGAAAGAGAAAGAAAAGGAGAAAAGGAAAAAATAAAAAACATTTAAAATTGTTTACGTTGGTACCGGCCATGCCATGTAGGGTGGCCATAGTCCAAGTCAGTGCCAATTGGGCAAATTGGTCAAATGGACTAAATAGGTATTAATGCAAAAAGTTTAGAATTTAATTGATAAAAAAAGGGGTTTAGAACCGAACTAGCACAATTGAAATAAGTTTATCCTTCCCAATATATATATATTCTACCATATATTTGTGGCCACTTTATACACAATTTAACTGCAAGACATGGTGGATATTACGGCAGAGGGATCTATATTTGTAAAGAAACTTCCAAAAAAATTATTGAAATATATATGGCTGACATGTTTATAACTCATCATAATTCTCCAAGAAAATGATGGTGAAGCAAGAATCACAAAAATGAGGGGTTGCTAGAAGCCTAGAATTGGAATGCGTATCAAAGCACGGTGATGAATTTTGAGGCTACACATAAAGCCGCTGACAGCTTAATGGTTTTAAGTCATCATTAACATAATTAATATCCTCTGGGTTGTCCCTTACAAATATCAAGCTATTTGCATGCAACCTAAACGATCGTAACCCTTTAATATTTCGATTCTGTTGTCTAGTCTTTTTAAGTAAATTATGGGGAAGTTTTCAGGTAATGTTGTGAGAGTAAAGAATTAATCTTCGCATAAGACATTGATCCTTAGCTTTATCTAAGTTGTCGCACCTGCTGTTTTTGGCAGCAGGAACAACAACTGGGTGCGCTTGAAAAAAGGTTTGGGAAAATGATTTTGTATCTAGATAAAGTAATTTAACTTTTCGAGTATTTGTTCAAAACAAACAGCATTTGGAAAATTGGCTTTTGGTACATTTTTGTTAAGCAACTAAATGAAGTAAAAGTTTTGGGCCTAAAACTTAGGATGTTTTGACAGCATGTGAGATTTTGTGAGACCATTGCTAACTCTTTTAAAAGCTTAAATTGTTATATAAATATGTACTTTAATATTTAAATATTATAAAAGGAATTTTGAAATCGAAAACCACAGTTACCGCATCGCGAAGCTCGGTGGGGAGTTGTTCGATGACGAAAGCGAATGTCTTGGAGAACTTGCGGAGCATGGAGTAGCAGAATCGCCAATGAGGTTGCTGAGGGATCAGCTTCTCGGCATTCCTCGCCTCCATCTTCAGCTTGAACAGTGGGTAGAGTTCATCCGGATGCTTCAAAATCGCTCCCAAACTCCCTATTTCTCTCTCTCTCTCTCTCTCTCTCTCTCTCTCTCTCTGAACTCGAGATCGGAGAAAACAGAGATTGAATTTGGCAAAAGCTAATGGGGAGGTTTTTGTAGGAGAGCAAACCAGAATGGTCAAATATGAAGTCTCTGGGCTTGGAATAAACGATGTTATATACTTGTCGAAGTATCCTTTAATGTCTTTAAATCATAGTACCGCACAGTTTTTTCGGTGTTCATGGCGTTAAAAACATGATTTTCATTTTGAGTGATGAAACAATCACGGATCAACTTATCTCCAAAAGACCTCTAACCTCATCTACTCCAGTTGCCTCAAGGACCTCTAACCTTGTCGAGTGCACTTTCATCAAAAAATTAAGCTGTGACGTGTCTAACTAAAAACTGGAATTCTCCCTCCAACTCCCCGGGGGAACCAAATTTCAGATTGGAGCTGCTTGAAAATTAGTTTGCGGCAGGTCAGGGAAGTTCCCAAGTCTTTGATTAGGAGTAGAAACCTATTTGTGATTGTTTCCCAAGCGGTGACCTGAACATTCATAGAGCTAATTGCTAATCCTATGGCAAGAAAAAATTCCAAGATTGCTCCAAATTGACCTTTGGGCATGGTTATGTGGCTATGCTAAGAGTAACTTCATTATTAGTTTATATATAATGATTTCATTCATTTATTCTCATATCATTTGCCTCGACTAGATTGACATAAGTTTTTTTTTATCTCGTTTTGTGTTGCATGTGATTTTTGATAACAACCTAGGAAATTAAGTAGTTTCAAGAAAACAAAATTATCTTAATATGGAATCCAAAAGTTTTGTAACATAAGATTAGCTGGTCAGCAGTTATTGCTTGGCTCTTCAAGATGTCCTATCGTTGTTGCCCCTTGCTAGTTTTTGAAGTCAATGTGCAAGGGTATGTGTGTGCGGATTTTACTGGCAATAGAGCAACAATGGGATAAGGAAAGGAAAATTATATCATAGTGTTTGTGTATTTGTGTGAAAATTATGTCTCAAGTTTGAGTCGAAAATGAAAATCTGAATTTTAGAAATTAATAAATAAAGAAAAAGGAAATCTATTGCACTAGGGAAATGTATGGAAATCGTGTTAGTTTTCAAGTCGGCCAAAGGAAAAGTGAAGAAGAAAGTCCATGATTGAACAAATGATTATAATATAATATATATTATATATGGCTCTTGTGGGCACATTGTTGATGTGCAGAGGCAATTTTCATCGTGAGTTTCGTGGCAAAAAATTATATCATAACGTTTGTGTATTTGTGTGAAAATCATGTCTCAAGTTTGAGTCAAAAATGAAAATCTGAATTTTAAAAATTAATAAATAAAGAAAAAGGAAATCTACTGCACTAGGGAAATGTATGGAAATCGTGTTAGTTTTCGAGTTGGCCAAAGGAAAAGTGAAGAAGAAAGTCCATGATTGAACAAATGATTATAATATAATATATATTATATACGGCTCTTGTGGGCACATTGTTGATGTGCAAACGCAATTTTCATCATGAGTTTTGTGGTGGAAAATTATATCATAGTGTTTGTGTATTTGTGTGAAAATTATGCTCAAGTTTGAGTCAAAAATGAAAATCTGAATTTTAGAAATTAATAAATAAAGAAAAAGGAAATCTACCGCACTTGGGAAATGTATGGAAATCGTGTTAGTTTTTGAGTTAGCCAAAGGAAAAGTGAAGAAGAAAGTCCATGATTGAACAAATGATTATAATATAATATATATTATGTATGGCTCTTGTGGGCACATTGTTGATGTGCAGAGGCAATTTTCATCGTGAGTTTTGTGGCAAAAAATTATATCATAGTGTTTGTGTATTTGGGTGAAAATTATGCTCAAATTTTAGTCGAAAATGAAAATCTGAATTTTAGAATTTAATAAATAAAGAAAAAAGGAAATCTACTGCACGAGGGAAATGTATGGAAATCGAAATGTATGGAAACCGTGTTAGTTTTGGAGTCGGCCAAAGGAAAAGTGAAGAAGAAAGTCCATGATTGAACTTTGTTGATTGAATCCCACTTTGCTTTTATTTCCTTCTCCATTAACCCTGCCTATCTTTGATGACCAAATGTTGCACTTCCTCAAAAGCAGGATAAATTATTATAATATAATATTTATTATATATGGCTCTTGTGGGCACATTGTTGATGTGCAGAGGCAATTTTCATCGTGAGTTTTGTGGCGATTAACAAGTGTTCAAGCCAATTAAATTCTTATGGTGAGAATTTGTGTTTAATTATTTTATGAGATTATTACGTGAAGAACTATGGGGCTAAATGTTGCGTGAGTTATTAGATATAATTAAACTAACTCGACTGTGATTATAATATACACTATATCACTTTATCTATAGTATAATTCGTTGTTATTCTTCCAGTTGGAATTCATGTCGGCGGAAGACGACTTACCGGATTCTGATGCACAAATAGCAAATAGCCTCGGAACGAATGTTGAATTGCCGATGAAACACGAACAACACTTCCTCACGTTATTCTGGATGCAATCACAAGGAAAACACCCGATTTCCACGGCGTAAATGCCAATTGTTCTTACAAAACTGAAATTGGAATGCCTTTTGTTCTTGCAAAACTGAAATTGGAATGCCTTATTCTTCTTTGATGGAAATGGAGAGAAATCTGGTGTGTATGTTTGCCAGCCATTCCAATGGTTGTGTTCGGGAGGCTTTTATATGTCTCCCTTCGTACCCCTCTATTAGTGTCTTTCCCTCGTAACGCATCAAGATGAAACGGTGCGTTCCAATCGCACCCCATTATGGACGTACTAGCTAAAATACTACATCTCCCACTCTGACATGATAGACTTGATAGCGCTTTATCAAGAATATAAGGCATTTAACATTCATCAACTTTACAAAATAATTCATACTGGCAAATAAGCCGTGCGACCAGTGAGTACACCTGCACTTGGGAGCTCAAATTATGCACATGTTAGGGATGACATAATGGCTACAACCCTGAAAAGAAATAAACAATCGATGTCTCACAGTGCCCCAGACATATTTTGTTACATCAGTCTAAGTATACCTATCCCTTAGAGGCTATACTTGACTATTCTCAAAAACACCATGTATTTACAATTATATCCGCAACCAGAAATGGCGATATAATTGGTCGACCAGTAAATACATGTAATAAATGTAAAACAACAATAGTCTTCCTTCACACTCATGTCTCTCTCAATTTTAGAACAACTACTTTCCTAGACATGTCCCATAGGCCATATCTATTCATGACCGCCCGTAACATGCTAAAGTAGCAACATTGATATTTCACTTTGAGAACATAGTCAGAAGTAACATAGGGCACATAATGAGGTAAATTATAAATTACCTCAAAGGCTCACACGATGAGTAAATTGGGATAACTTTACTCACCTTTCCTTGTCGGTCGTACAATGCATATGTAGTATGAATTACATGCTATAGTGGATTACTCTTTCTATAAGAGCGTATGTTATTTATCAAATATATCCATTATACGGATCTTAGCCTAAATATAGTCACATGCTTCTTACGTACTCATGTTTAGCTCGAGTGCTATATCAGCTCGCTTTCTATAATGTCCAATTAAGTACTCGCATCCTTATCTTTCAATCATACATGATTGTGGGACTATCATGTTCGGTCTTATTATAAACAAACCACAGACCTCATCTTGACTCCAATCAATGCGACATATTTTATATACCAAACTTGCTCTTCAGCATTCATTTGTACATAACGTCTCATCTCAACGTGCTAACTACAGCATTTGAGGCAATTGCTCGTGTGAGTGAGTCAATCATTGCCTGCTAATATACTTTTTAATAATATATGTGTGTATGTGCTAGTCTTATAGTGGATTTGTACTTATTGATAAAACATCAAATCACTAATAAACAAACAAGTATAATATATATGTCCACAAATACATAAACCAATGATCCTTTACAATAACACATATCACATTCTACGCAATCTTAGTGACATCATATGGGTCAAGAATATGTTTCTAGGAATAGCCTTCGTAAATGGATCATCAACCATTCTATCGGTTGAAATATATTGCAGGATCACTTCTTTATGTGCTATAATATCTCTGATGAAGTTATTCTTTATGTCAATGTGCTTTATCCTTCCATGATACTTGGAATTTTTCACATAGGCAATGGCTGCTTGACTATTGCAATAAACTGTCATTGGTCTTGGAACTTCAGTGACAGTGGCTAAATTTTCCAAGAAATGTTTTAGCCATACTACTTCTTGCACTACGGCAGGACATGCAATAAATTCTGCCTCAATCATAGACAAGGCCATGCGTGTCTGTTTCTTGCTATTCCAAGAAATCGCACCTCCATTAAGCAAGAATGCATATCCAGAAGTCGATTTACGCTCATCCAAGTCTCCAACCCAATCGACATCTTAATAACCCAATGGGTGTAAATCATTCCATTGGTAACAAAGTCGATAGTCCATGGTGTCCTTCAAGTATCTTAGAATCCTCTTCACTATTTTTCAATGTGCTTAACCAGGATTTGATTGATATCGGCTCACCAATCCCACGACATAACATATGTCGGGTCGAGTATACATCATAGCATACATCAAACTTCTGACTACACTAGCGTAAGGAACAGTTTTCATCACTTTGATTTTTTCTAGAGTTTTAGGACACAGCTCAGTACTTAGGCCTTCACCTTGCATGACAGGGATATCAATAAGATTACAATGCTGCATATTGAAACGTTCAAGAATCTTCATAATATAAGACTCTTGGGATAAAGTAAGGAGTTTCCTCGATCAATTTCTTTCGATCTTAACTCCTAATATATAAGCAGCTTCTCCCAATGTCCTTCATCTCAAAATTGGAGGACAGCCATTCTTTTATGGTGATAACCGAAACCTTGTCATTTCCAGTCAATAAAATATCGTCCACATAAAGTGATAAAATCACAAATTTATCTTCAGACCGCTTGACATATACATAGTGATCTTCCTCAATTATCGTGAAACCAAAAGTGGTTATGACTTGATGAAAACGAAGATATCACTGTCTAGATGATTGCTTAAGGCCATATATTGAGCGATGAAGTTTGTAAACTTTATACTCTTGACCTTTAACTATGAAACATATTGGTTGTTTCATATATATTTCCTCATCTAATTCTCCATTGAAAAATGCCGTCTTTACATCCATTTGATGTAATTCAAGGTCCAAATGTGCAGCGACGGCTAGAATAAGGCATATTGAGGCAAACCTTACAACTGGTGAAAAACTTTCCCCATAGTCTATACCCTCTTGTTGAATATAACCTTTTACCACAAGGCGAGCTTTATACTTTTCAATGGATCCATCCACCCTACGCTTAATCTTGAAGACCCATTTGTTTCCAATGGCCTTACGATTGGGTGGTAGATCAACCAAGTTCCAGACATGATTTGTTCTCATTGACTCCATCTCATCTTCCAAAGCTTTTCTTCATTCTTCCTTACTAGAGGATGAGAAGGCCTCTTAAACAGTTTTAGGCTCGGCATCGTCTTTTTGAGCAATCATAAAGCTTCATCTTCAATCTCAAAACGACGATGGGGAATACTTTTACGATTACTTTTACGCAATTGAATTTCTCTTGAATTCAATTCATCAGGCGATGCAACACTCCCACTAGGTCTTGTGTGTTGAGGTAAATCTTCATTTTCCTCTACAACATCAGTGGGTGTGTTATCAGGATCTTCCATCTCATATAATTAGAAGTCCTTATCAATCTCACCTCTACTAGGAAAATCGTTCTCCAAGAACGTGATATCTCGTGACTCCATTTCGGTCACACTTCCATAAGCTTGTTACCCATGAACATGTACCATTTGGAGTGTTCAGAATATCTTATAAAGATACATTTCTTCCCTCTATGACCTAATTTGCCATGTTTATGGGAATAATCATGAACATAAGCTGCACATCTCCATGGATGTAGACTACTTAAGTCTGGTTTCGTACCAGTCCATAATTCATAAGAGGTAAAAGTGACCGATTTTGATGGCACACAGTAAGTATATAGGCAGCAGTCAATAACGCATCTCCCCAATAGGAGATAGGTAAATTTGCTTGCATCATCATAGACCTAACCATTTCCAATAGGGTTCTATTCCTTCTCTTAGTTACCCCATTTTGTTGTGGAGTACCAGGAATAATCAATTGTCGTACAATTTCCTTTTCATGACAAAGAGTCTTGAATTGCTCCGATAGATATTCACGTCCATGATCGGTTCTCAATGCCTTTTGTTGTTTTGTTCAACTAATTCTCTACCATCGCTATATATCGTCTGAAGCAGTCTAATGCTTCTAACTTACGAGAGATCAGAAAGACATAATCGAAACGTATGAAATCATCTATGAAAGTGATGAAATATGAGGCTTCATGCCTCACCCTCACATTCAAAGGACCACAAGTGTCAGAATGTATAAGATGCAATGGAAATTCAGCACTAGTCCCTTTAATGAATGGTTTTCTAGTTATTTTTCCTGCCAGACAATGTTCACATATGGATAGACTAACATTAGTAAGTGACCCTAAAATGCCTTCTCTAGCTAATCTTTGCATTCTTTGCAATATAATGTGACCTAATCTAACATGCCAAGTACTTGCATCAATCTCAACGTTATTAGAAGATGCAATTAAAGAAAAACAACCATTAACATTAACATTGTACTGATCATAGTTACTGTCTAACACCATAAAATCATTCGATACATGACCTGAACCATAATAAACTGTTCCATACAAAATGTCAACACAATCACCATGGAAATTCAATACATAACCTAAGTTAAGAAGAACAACTATAGAGACCAAGTTTCGTCGAATATCTGGAGCATAAAGGACATAATGTAGGAATAGGTTTCAACCACCAGGTAAAATCAATTTACATGTGCCAACACCCTTCACTTCAACTCTTGAGTTATTCCCTACATATATCTATCTTCTTCCAGGCGGTATCCGACGATACTCCACAAATGCTTTTCGGTCTCTAGCTACGTGGTTTGTTGCTCCTGAGTCTACAGTCCACATTGGATGAGATTTAGCAAGCATTACAATACTAGAAACAAAATCATTACTCAAAGTAATTGAGTAATAGGGTACCTTTTTTCGGCTCAGTGCATTCACGAGCAAAGTGACCCATCTTGCCACAATTGTGGCACTCCATCTTGGCATTGTCCTTCTTCCCATCAAGCTCCTTGCGTCGGAAGGTCTTAGCCCTTTTGGGTGCCTGATCAATCTTCTTCCTTTTATTGTTGAACTGAAGATTCCTCTTACGCTTGAAGCCCGAAACTTTGCGTGAACTCGATTCAGCAACATAGCATGGGTAGAGGATCCCACAGCCTCTAGGCGCTCATTCTCTAATTCCAAGTAATGCGCAATATCATCAAAAGTGACAATATTCTCATAATGCGTCATATTGATCTCATATACTCCCAATTGTCAGGAAGAGACCTTATAACAGCCTGAACTTGCTGTTTATCAATAAAGGAGTGACTTGCCGACTTCAGCTCACGGATTATGTTTGATATTTCCCGAAATGCTACCTCATCGTTACATTTGGGCACTTTTAGAATGTGTCAAACTTGATGGTGAGTCTCCTCAGCTTAATGGCAGATGTACCCCCAAACTTATCCTTCAAGGCAACCCACATAGTTTGAACTTTATCATAACTTTCAAACTCACACATGAGATTATCTTGCATACAGCTCAGCAACGTGATGCGAGCAATGCTATTTTTCTTTTTCCAAGCTTGATAAGCTTCTAGATCTCTCATGTGTTGAGCTGAAGTTCCATGCTCAGGTTCATCCATGGAATGGTTGAGGGTTTCCAAAACCTCTTACTCCTATAGGATGTACTGAACCTTTCGGTGCCAAATATCATAATTGTCACCGTTCAACTTCTCATCCTTATTGAGGTCGGCCACAATGGTTTTGGATGCCGATGACATAATCAATTGCTATATCACATTGACATAATAAACGCAGAATCAATACTAGCAGACTTTACAAACTAACACACATATTTAATTTGCAGAAAAGACAAACTAAATTAATGATAATTCAATAAAAGACACAAAAGCAAAAGTTCACTATGTTCCCAATTAACTTCTATGTACAATTGTTCTATTATCATTAATTAGTTTAATTTGCACAAATTTTATGTCCTATGTGAGAACTCCCTCGAATTCTACCAACCTACGAACTCCCATTAGGAAAAATAATTACATGACCTTATGTAATTTCTACATTTTTCCTTAATACAAAAATATAGCATGATAATAACCAAAGTATAAAGGACAATCATGCTTCAACTATAATGCAACATGTAATCGATTTTCTACCATTGTTCGAATTTTCTAGCAACTAGAAAATTGCAAGTATATTAAAATATATACATCATATCATTGAACCAAGCTCTACACAGCATATATAACATTATTTGCATACAAGCTAGCTACTGTATTTCCTAAATCACAAGAAAATACAAGTTACAAATGAATAAACTACATTAAACCCCAAAAAAATACGCGTGCATAGGGTTTCCTACGCATTTTCATACATTTATAAAATTCAAAAGTATAAAATAATTATACCACTATGTAGAGAACATTCATACGAACCAAACGTCGCTGACCACACTCCAATCGGAGCTCGCACATGTTCCACGCGCCAGCAAGCCAAACGACTCCTAGCCGATCCGATCAATCCGACCAGTCCAACCAGTCCGATTGGTTTGATCACCGGACTGGTTGACCGGTCCGACTGTTAACTGGTCAACGGTTGGGTCGGGTCAAGTCAACTAGGTCGGATCTCGGGTCGGTTCGGGTCTCAGGTCAGGTCGGGTTGCCGACCGGTGACTGGGCGGCCAACTGTCGGCAACATGACGTCATCGATGACGTCATCCTAGCGGTTACCGATCGTTTGATGACGTCATGGATGACGTCATTTGTGACGTTAGCACCCGTCGCTTCGTTGACGCGCGCATCACGCTCACGCTTCGGTTCGCCGACGCCAGCACGTGACGTCACGCGCCGGTTCACTGGCGTCCCCAGCGCGTCCGGCGCGTGGATCCCACGCGTAGTGGCTTCGGCTGCGTGTGTGGGCACGTCCGGCGTCCTCCGGCGGCGGTCGACCCGTCACCGAACTCGTCTCAATGAGCTCTTTCATCCTGTTTATTTAAAAATTGACTTTGGTCGAAAAAATAATTCGAAAAACGGCCAAAACCTCACGGATGCACGCGACCCCAAACCCGTTCTTCGCTTATTCAAATTCGAGTTTTCAGATTGTAATTCCGACCAATAAGCATCAAAAACAATGTAGAATACAATCTCTTGATCTAAATATCAAATGGTAAATGAGAAAACTTGATGAAAAACAATACAGGAATCACGACTGGGCTCTAATACCAATGTTGGAATTCATGTCGGCGGAAGACGATTTACCAGATTCTGATGTGCAAACAGTAAATAGCCCCGGAATGAACGTTTAATTGCTGATGAAACACGAACAACACTTCCTCGTGTTAGTCTGAATGCAATCACAAGGAAAACACCCGATTTCCATGGCGTAAATGCCAATTGTTCTTGCAAAACTGAAATTGGAATGCCTTCTTCTTCTTTGATGGAAATGGAGAGAAATCTGGTGCGTATGTTTGCCAATAATTCCAACGGTTGTGTTCGGGAGGCTTTTATATGTCTCCCTTCATGCCCCTCCATTAGTGTCTTTTCATCGTAACGCATCAAGATGAAACGGTGCGTTCCAATCGCACCCCATCATGGACGTACCAGCTAAAGTACTACACTTTCCATGAACGTATGTCGTAGGTCTACTGATCTATTTTCTTTTTTGTTTATTTTATTGTTCTATTGCTTACTTTTGTAATAACATGAGTGGATGAGCTTTTCTCGGTTGGTTTGTCAAAGTACTTACTCATCCAAACATCACCCCTTGCTTATAGATCAGTAACCGACTCAACACATGCGGAATATCTCTACGTTTTTTCTTTCTGCAAAACACTGTCCACAAAATTCAATTATTACTAATACTAGGAGTCATCACAAACCTCAGCAACTAGAGTCCATGCTTTTCTAGATCATGATTTCATCGCTCCCCCTTAATCAATTTTTACGATCCTCCTAACATGCTTCGCAATATCTTGAACTTAGCTTGTGGTAACACTACTATGTCAAACAATTTGATAATCAATTTTTTAATATTTGAGCTCAATATCTTTTATTTTGCAATTCTCAATTGAAGTGATATTTGATAGCAATAAGTTTAGTTCTTTCGTGTAAAATTTGATTTTTAGATATTGCGATCACAAATTTGTTGTTGCGAAATATCATAATTGGTTGTGTTAGTGCTTCTTTGAAGTTTTCTAGTATTTTTGGAAGCCATAATGCTTACAAGCAATGGTAGCAGCTAAGAGGTATCCAGCTTTCGTGTGCTATTGAGTCTGCTTCTTGGATGCCCACGAGAATATTGCAAATGTAGTGAGAATGTGTAACAAGTAGCACTGCTCCTATTGTCAACTAAGTCTGCCTAGTCACCGTTGGTGGAACTAAGCAGCTTAGCTTGTGCATGTGGGCGATAAACAAATGCAATATTCTTTTGTTCCTTGTAAATATTTTGGAATTTTTATGGTAGCTCCAAAATGAATTCGGCTTAGGGATGTATTCATCAATATGACCTGTATAGAGTGCTTTGGAGCCTTATGACCTTTTTTCCTTTGCCTTTAGTGATAAAGCTTGGCTGTTATTCCATATACATTTCTTTTTGAAGATGTCCATTTATATATTTGTTTAAAGATATCCATTTAGGAATCCTGACTTTTTATCTATGTGATAGTTTGCCAATTCTATAACGTTGCTAAGACTATGAAAGCACTAATAGTGTCGAGACGAGGGACACAAGTGAAAGTTTCGGTATAGTTGATACTGAATTATTGCAAGTGTCCTTTCACCAAAGGCCTTGCTCTATGCTTTTGAGTTGATCCATATGCATTTAGTTTGGTCTTGTGAAATTCATTTTCGAAGCTTCGAAAATATAAACGTGGCACATTGGCGCAAAAACCTCTTGCTTCTGGTGAGCCGCGATATTGGCCCCGCCTTTAATACGTGAAGAAGAAGATTGTGGCGATGACTAGCAAGCTGGCCACAATGGCAGCCACAGCATTGACAACGGTCTTATGCGAGGAAGATACTGATCTAGCACTGGGGCTGGGACACCGGTTGGTGCAACCTTGGATATAGGACTTTGGACTGAGGTTGGTGCACGAGGACTTTGGACTGAGGTCACTCCGATATTAACCACCTCAAACGACCTCGGCCTTAGCTATTGAGGAGGCACAACCTCAGAGCTTAAAGCAGCAAGCGGTGGTGGTCCAAGATAAAAGGCGCACACCGTGGCAGATAGAGGGAGCCATGCGGGGTCTCCGCAGATTGAGCAAATATAAAGAAAGGGAGAGGTGGGACCCATAATTTAGGTTGTTCTATTATTTTTATTTTTTGGGTGTAAATGGAGCTAAAATGGTTGTCAATTCAGTTAGCGCTTATTTATTTATTTATTATTTATTTCTTAGAAAAGTGAGAAGTCTCAATTTTTATATGACAAGAATATCCACTTTAGATAAGTAACGTAAGTGCTCACCAATCATCTCATAGCTCCATCGACCAGATAACACTAAAGCCAAAAATCGAATTGATGATGATTCGTATCTGGAATTATCAGCACTTGATGGCGTAGAGAATCAAACACGTGTTCCATGTGTTATTTACTAATCATGATAAAAAGTACTCATCAATTATCTTAGCAACTCCATCGACCAGATAATACTAAAGCAAAAAATCGAATTGAAGATGATTCGTATATGGAATTATCAGCACTTGATGGCATAGAGAGTCAAACACGCGTTCCATGTGTTATTGACTACTGATTATCCTCCATTAGAATAAAATACATTTTTTTCTTTGTAGAAAATGCTCGAATATCCCACACTTTTCTTTCAATACCAGGGAAAAGAAATAGACTTAAAAAAAAAAGACAAAATTACTAAAATAACTTTTTGAAAATCATGTATCCTTTGATTATCTACTAGCTTAATTCCAATTTTAAAATTAAAAAAATGAGTACTCATTCTTTTCTTTTCCTTTTGAGCTTCACCGATTAATAAAAAATTAAAATAATTTGAGTAATTTGGAATTTGTTAGATAAAGAATTTTTTTTTTTGAACTTTTCGGTATATTTTGGTACATTTATAAATATAGCACAACGAAAATAGACAAAGATATATATATATATATATATATATATATATATATATATATATATATATAATGGAAATGGTTGACCAATAGATGTCTTTCACATTCAACTAGAGAAATGAATAACTTTTTTTCAAATTTTTAGTGGCACTCACAAACACGTCTATTTCGTACCTTCATTTTAAGACAAAAACTCCATTCTTAGCTGTCAGGCAACTCTTGGATCTTTTCATTCGATGCTATCTCTAAATGCACGTCGCACAAAAGATTCTCATAAAAAATCCAGTGCTATGCGAATAGTTTGTCAGCATCTTTGGCTTAGAATACTATTTACCCTATGATGAAAGAGAAGGAAAACTAGAATGAGGTGCAAACTAGAATCTACACAAACGCTTTTGTTTCGCTCCTAGACATTTAAGGAAAAAATACATACAAATTGATCCTGTTCTTCCCTTTCCCCTTCAGTCAGTGCATGCATCAATGCATATGCAATACGGTCAACTCTATTATTCACGACTTAACAACCCATAATCTTTGTTTATTCAAGAAAAGAAAGAAGAAAGAAATGGTCCATAATTTTTTATTCCCCAAGTAAAAGATGGAATATATAAACAAATTGGGGAATCCAAGGCTGGTAGAGGAAGGGCGGCACGCGCTTTCGAGAAATTGGAAGATATTTGTGATTGCTTCAATTAGAGATTTCTTATATCTGCACTAATTTGAATATAGAATTTTGGGGGTTTTGAAAGTGACGTATTCACTAGTCACCAATTATACTATGATTAGAACACGTGCAAATATTTTCAATTAAGATTATCACCAGAATTTGAAGCTTTGGATATGGGAGGTGAGCGTGCAAAATTTGGTAAAAAGTAGAATAAACAAAGATATGCCATGTCTCATAGGTGAAAAACGCCTCCTTACTTATCAAGTTTTAGAATAAACAAAGATATGCGCAAATGTCTCATCTTCATCTAATTCACATGAGGGATTAAATTATGAGATCTTTCACATTTTCTTCGCGAGGGAAATTTAATAAACTATAGCGACGTGGACTCAGTATTAATTGCTCACCAGCATAAAAATATGTTAGGACTATAGTTAAAATGCAAAAGGAACCATGGATGATGCATAGAACTGTTGACATTTGATTTTTAGCTAATGCGTTGTTAAAGGTAAAAATTTAAGATTAGAGTTTTTGATTTCGACGGAGCTCATCTCTTGAATGAAAATTTTCATTTTTCGTTTCATTTTCTCTGACCTATCATTTGTAGGTAATTTCCTACTCATTTCCGAAGAAAACCCAAAAAGTCAAAAAGTCAACTTTTTTGTCAATTTTTTTTACTAAAAGTCAACTTCGGTTCAAAATTTAACTTTTTGCACAAAAATTTCCTAATCAATCATAACATCAATTTGTTCACAAAAAGTTTGAAAAAATTCAAAGTTTTGATCATAAAATCAACTTGGTTAACCTTTTGACCAAAAAATTTGAAAAATGTGAAAATTCTCATATCATCTCATTTTACTTCAATTTGATTTTGACACTGAAAATTTTGCGAAAATTAATTAAGAACTTCATTTTCAAAATTTTCGGATTTAAGTTTGGAATCAACCAAAATAAACTTACTTCCTTTCTAGTTGTATTTTGACTTGGTTTCTTTTACCACATTTAATCAAGAGGCTATTCTAAGATCACTCGTACGACATTTCGATGATTTAGCATGTTAGGATAAAAACTGTTATTTTTAGCTCTAATTAAGAGTTTGAATCAGTTCTTCATGAGTTGTGTATTTACACTTCAAACTAATTCATTTTCTTAAACTAAACCTAGATTCGAGGTCAATTTTTGTGAATTCATTTGGGAACTCTCCAATTTGATGGATTTAGCTTACTTGAACTTTAGAAATCCAAGCTAATGAGCTTTAATTAGTGCAATTCAAGTTGACCCATTCCAGACTTAGGTTCAATTTGAAGAACTAAGGTTCAATTTCATCATTAACCTTCAATTTAATTTTGACATGAGGTTTGTGCCATCATTTGAGTGTCACTTTGGATACATTAAGTCATCATGAGCATATAGGTAATTCAGCTAATTGATATCCTGTTATTTAAACTTGCTCAGTGTCCATCTTCAATCGACATCCTCACTCTACCTCTTTTATTCTTTTCCCTATTTTTAACACTTGGCCAAATTTATAACAAGATGTTTGTTGACTAATTGCTGTTGTGTATTGATAGCTTTATTTTGTGGTTATCGATAATCTTTGCTCACAGTCATCGATTAGTTCCACCACCATCAATAACTACATTATATATCTCTCAGTGAATGTTACATATCTTGTTGATAGTCATATGGATATCATCATTGAACTCTATATCAGCTCTGTGTTAATGATATATCTAATTAAATCAACTGTATCGATTATAAATGATTTTTTTTTTTTTTGTGAACACTTTCTTCAATCAATCTCTTGATTGATGAGTTCTTTTTGTCGTTTATTGGGTCAACCAAATGACTTTCTTTGCATTTAACTACTTTTCTAACTATGTTTTTACACTTTTCTAACACTCCCTCGTGAACAACACATGAGAGAGGACATGAATTAAATCCAATAGTAGACATAACTGTAAGATATGTTAATTAGATGAAGACGAGGCCTTTCTCACCCCGATCAAGGCCAGAGAGGATGCCTCCATTGCCGACCACTTCAACTAGTGTTCTCCTCGAGACAACACGAATTTTTGTTCATTCTACATTTTCCCATATTTTGCATACACACCTCCCATAAGTAAGGCTTCAAATTTTGGTCATAATCTTGATTGTGTGCATGTGTTCTAATCATAACCTAATTGGTGAATGGTGGGCTATGAAGCCCAGACACGTTGCCGGAGCTTCCGTGTCATGTCCAACACGTGTCGATGTGTCCGACACACTCGGACTCGCTCGAACACGTTCGGACACGCGGTCAACATGTGTCAAATTTTTTAACACGTGGTCAACATTTCTCGACACGTTCTGACATGCATATTGAGAGAGAATTGTTAAAGAAGACGATGGAGGCAGCTTTGAAAGAGAAAGGGCCAGAGGCCCTTTGGCAAGCGACTGTGGGAGAGAGCTGTGCGACGAGATGACTAGGAGAGAGTTGTGCAACGAGGAGGAAGAAGAGGCCGTGGTTAGGGTTTTAACAAGAAGAGGGGGAGGGTGGTGGGGGATGATGGAAAGAAATCGGGGCCGGAGAGGGCGGTGGCATGGGGTGGGGGAGAGGTAAACTGAGGAGGGGGAGGGGTGGGGGAAGGAACCGTCGAACCGAAGCGGGGAGGGGGATGGGGAGATTGATGAGGGCGGGGGTGATTGATGGGGGTGGGAGCAAGTGCTGTGAGTAGGGAAGAAATCGACGCGAGTGAGGAGCAGGTGCCGTCACGTAGGGAGGGGAGAGAGGAGAGAGGAGGGGGAGAGAGAGAAAAGGAAAGAAATCAGGGGAAGATTTTGGGGGTGGCGTGGGGAGAAGGTGCTGTCGTGCAGGGAGTGGGAGAGAGAGAGAGAAGGGAAGAAATTCGGGAGGATTTTGGGGTGGCGTGGGGGATAGGGGGAGAGTTTAGAGAGAAAAGAGAGGGAAATAATTTTTGGGAGCTTTTTCAGGAGAATAATTTTGAGTGGTAAATTATTTTTGTTATAAAAATAAATAAATGAGTTAAAAAGTGATTTTGAAAAATAAAATATTGAATGTTAAATAATAATAAATTTTGATGATTATAGAATATCATAGATTTATTTAAATAAAGTTGATTATATTTTTTTGTTAGTCATTAGTTTCATTCATAATTTTTGTTAAAGTTAAAAACATGTTCCCAAATATAGGTACGCCTTAATTATGAATATATCTTTTAAATTTTCTATGAATAGATTTATTAATATTATTAGTGCAAATTCATTGTAAACTCTTTTTATTTAATTATTTATTTATGAATATGAAACAAATTAGTTAAAAATTAAAATATTTATTTAATAATAACGTGTTACAACATGTCGGAATTCTCTATTTTTGAGAAATGACGTGTCAACGTGTCATGTCGTGTCACGTATCTATGTCACGCGTCTGTGCTACTTAGTTGGTGGGTACTTCACTTTCAAAGCCCTATATTTAAATTAGTGCAATGATAAAAAAAAATATCTTTAATTGAAGCAATCACAAATAATTTCCAATCTCTCGAAGGCATGTGTCACCCGCTGACCACTTTGAATTAAGAGACTTAATATATGCAACTGATTATTAGATGTATTGAGACTTGATAAACACCACAATAAATACTTATAAAAAATTGTGAGTTAAGAGACTGAATGCCTGAGGACTTTGCCAAGAGGTCACGCCACTATTAACCACCTCGAACGACCTCGGCCTTAGCTATTGAAGAGGCACAACCTTGGAGCTAAAAGCAGCAAGCGGTGGTGGCTCAAGATAAAAGGCAAACACAAGTGGCAGATAGAGGGAGGCATGCGGGGTCTCCTCGATTCTCTCTCAGGAGAGGCATTTCGTGAAACACCCTCATCGTTTCATGGAGTCACCCGCAGCTGGAGTACATGTCCATCAAAAAGGCCCCACCACTAATCTTCCAAACTGAAGCCACTTCTCCGAACGTCACCATCGACCCACCTGCCCGATTCCAAGGCCCTTAAGCTGGAAACCGCCGAGATCACGCTGAGCAAAGCGACCTTATCCGGTTCAAAACTCTCCACCAGTTAAATTCCCCGAAAACAAGCCAAGGCATTGTACCCGAATCCATCATTCGCGTGACACCCAATTCAGGACGACCATGACACCAGGTCTCGCTCAGGCATTTCGTCAAACAACTTACGCGCCGACTCCACTGCACCGACATCCGCGTATGCACTAATCAGCGCATTTTGGACATAGACGTCGGAGTCGAGCCCGAGCTTCGCGATCAGGGCGCGAAGGCCGTGGCCCATCTCTCAGAGGCGAGAGAAAGCTTTGATGACGAAAGGGAAGGTGAATTTATTGGGCGACATGCCGCGGCAGAGCATTTGAGCAAAGAGGGGGAGAGAAGGAGGAGGGGAGGAGCGGGCGCGAGATCTGATGACGGTGTCGTGAGCGACGGCGTCGGGAGAGGAGACACCGGCGAAAAGAGAGCGGGGGTGGGGCAAGATCTCCGGGACCAAGGCAGCACATGCTAGCAGGAGGCGGCGGCGTCTTGGTGGCCGGTCTTGATGACGACAGAGCGGAGCCTGTAAACAGTTTTGTTCGAGGAGGTTCGAGTTTTGCCATCAAGCTCACTTTGATTTATACATCGAGTGTTTTACCTTATTTGATTTTTGCAATTGCATAGTTTTTTCCATCAAATGTGTTGCGTCAGCAAATTCTTATAATTGGCTGACAATACATTATTCATGAATTGACACTTTGACAAGCGTAGCTTATGTCCTACGTGAAATTGCATGTGAAAAGAAATTTTTACTTTAAAAAAAAAGAAAAAAAAAAAAGCAAAATCATCATACCATCAACAAGCACCAACTCTCCTCCTGGAGACTGGTCGACCTTATCTTTAAAGTGGACTGCCCTCTCCAACAAAGGACCTAGCTAGCAATCCAACAAAAGAACTAGCTAGCAATAACTATGGTCTGATCTATATTGGCATGGCCAATAACTTATATTCTTATCGAAACTTTTTTCTTGTACTCTTGATTTGATTTTCATGTCAATTTGGCATAAGTTATGATGCAACCCTTCCTCATGACACTTGTTTTCCGTGAAATCAGGAACACAAGATCATAAAAGGTTTCCAATGTCGCCGTGACATTAGGCGATGCTGCCCTTTACCTCAATCAATGTTACCACGAGCACAAATAGATAGGCCGCCTCTGTCTCTCTAGCATCCGCATGAGTTAAATGTTACGTGCAGCTTGATATCCGAGAGAGAGGGAGAGGAGGGGGCGAGAGGCTGAGAATTGGCAACCGATGGATAGCGTTTGGCGGAGCAACAGCCATGATGGTTGTAGCGATACGCACATCGGAGTACCTAGGGTTGTGATTTGGCAGATCTTGATGACAGGTAACTTGAAGCGGAGAAGCTCATAGATAAATATTTTCACCTTCTCAAGAGGCAGAATTTCCATGAAGAGTGTGAGATACGAAATCAAGGGAAGAGCCCAACGTACATCCGCAACTTCCTGTTTGTTTTATCTACGACACCGTCTAAAATATCAACAGAAAAATAATAAAAAGTACGCCGTTTGTTTCCTACCTTGGATACCCCAAAATATAATAAACCGACAGTAAAGTAAGCAATGATATCCGTAACCCAACTATTCATTTTCTTCGGCAGATGCGGAAACTCCACCGTACATCATCCGTACATCGGACCAGGTCCTGCGCCCATCAATCAATTCCTTCACAATTGAGACCCCTTCCCCCACTCCTACTCGAACCTGATCTCTGCTGTCCCTCTCTCGTACGGTACATCAACTTGAGAATCGACAGTGATCGTGAAAGGCACACCATACTCATCTCATACCGCATATCTCTTCCCTATGGTGTTGCCTGTAACGAATCTCGCATCTCTCCTCCCTGTGGGGATGCCTGTAAACATAGCCTGGTCAAAGTAGCAGAAGATCATCCAATGTAACTTTGGTGCTTGCACCAAGGACAGTAAATCTCGATCCAAATATGCAGCTCAATGACAAAACAAGTTCTTATCTGAGTCATTCGTGTAACATTCAGATCTGCAAAGCTGACTCCAGCATTAGCAGTTTCAACAAACCATAGCTCATATTTTAACAATAAAAAGGGAATGTGGAAAGAGAAGATGCCAACAAATGGAGCTGATCCTAGCATTAGGAAAAAAAAAAAGAACACAATCTTCGAAAAACAAGCATTCAAACTCCTCTAGAAAATCCCCTAACATTGTGAATAGGACAAAATCGAGCGATCCACCCATAGTATTCATGTAACCACATATGGAAAGGAAAAGCTTCAGAAATCATAGCTCTGTTTAAGAAAGAATAAGCAAAGAGGATGAAGTTGTCTGTCAAACTTTGCAGCTGAGCATGAAAATAAATGAAAAGAGCTTCAAGGATGCAGGCATTCGCATTCGCCCCCCTCGATAAAATTCCCTTCTATGGTGAGCAAAGAAAACAGAGTGACCAAGATATGAGCTTCATCCAAATATGCACAAAAGAAACTCATTTTACACAAAAAAATTAAGAACCTAAATTCTATACTGGATAAGTACCTATGTCAATCTACTGCGGAACACGAGCATCAGTCCGGTATTTGCCAGTCAGTGATTTGCTAATCAGTTGAGCAACTGACTCATACTCTGGCTTTTGTATCAATGGCAAAATGGTACATTTGATAGGTGCTACAAATGGAGGGAAGCGCAACACATTTAGTTGTTCATCTCCAGCTTTGCTGGGCCTTGTATAGAAAGAATGCTCAAATAGGCAGTATATTATGCGTCCCATGCCAAAAGACGATCCAATAACAGACGGCGTAAAAACCCTCCAATCTTCCTTTATCTTCTGCTTCGAAATATTGACCATGTTATCCTTGATTATTACACTCTTCCCCATCGTGCATACCAGAAATTCCGCCTCTCCTTTGGATTCTAAAGCAGCCTTCAACCGCAAAGCTTCCTCTTCACCCATTGCCTGGTGTTAACAAGACAAATGCAAGCATAGAGTAAATCAAGAGATTCTTAATATACTCAGCAAAAGAGCAAAAACCAAGGAACCTCCAGCGTATACCTCCAGAACTTCATCCACCACCTTTTGGTTTCCCCTAAAGGCAAGACCTAGTTCCTTCTTGTTTGGAACAATTACCAGTTTCTGCATTGATACTTCGATTAGTTGAGTCAGGATAAGAAACTCGAGGATTCACAAATGAAGGGCAGAAACCTGCCCCATGAAGTTAACTAGTCTGAAGAATTACCTCCACTTCTCTAGGTTCAGCAACTTTTTTACGGGCAACAAAAGCCGCTCCACGTTTCTTCTGTCAAACGATAACAATCATCACTCTGACTAGATGCCTCTTTAATTAACAGAACATGTACATCTCTAAACTTTCTCTCGTCCAGTTTTCAACCCCCTCAAAATGTGCCGGATAATGTTTTGCTTCAAACGGTATATTAGACAAAAGAATATGATTGTGCGACAACGGATAACACGTGTCATCCATCAAATCGTTGCCACACAGGACAGGTTAAAAAGAGAACCTGTGCAATGTAACAAAACCACACCTTGCTATACAGAGATCAAAAGAAGTTATTTGGATAAAATAAGAAATAATCATGACTCGCATTCCATAACCTCGCTTCTGCTACCTATAAATTAGAAACAGGATGAAGAGTTCTAGAAGGATTTCAAAAAGACTCGAGAGGACCTCATGATAAATCATTTCGATTATTGAGATCACACAAGATGCAGCTGTTTCTTTCAGTATTCCGGAACGGGCCCCTTCTTGGGAAAAAAAACATTAAAAAAAAGAAGGCAACATAACTCTTACCGTACTTGATTGAAACTCATATGTTGACCTATCTGAAATAAGAACACACTCAATCCAACCATAGGAACACTCAATTTCAGCATCCCAACAATCTGCTCCACAGAGAGCCATTTCGTTTGCAAGACGCTGCCTAAACCGCAAGCGATCCTTGTCTATCCCGAGGTGAGTTAAAAAAAGATATACTCTCCCAATGAAGTAGCCGAGAGTCTCATTGTTAACAGTTCCCTGTAAATAAACATATTGAAATTTGTGAGACTCAAAGTGAAAGTGAACAAGTTAGGGAAGAAAAATCAAGTCCAAAAGATGATTCAAACAAACCTTTGAAACTGCTTCGCCAAGCCGAGTTTTAATAGCTGCTTGGCCAAAAATTTGTTGTTCCCTGGAGAGCATAAACAATTCCAGATCTGCAACTTGAGAAAACTTTGGATGGGATTTATCTTCGGGATCGACAAAATGCTCGATCTCAGCAAGACTGAACTTACGAAATCTCCAAAAACCTAGGCCATGGTGAGGAATCTGCACGTGTGAAAAGCTTTAGAATCAATGGTGGATTAAATATAAGGACATGATGAAGATGATGACAATACGTCTACTATGGAGACCACGTTTTAAGCCCATTTTGACTACCATGACAAATCAAATCTTACATGTAAAGCAGTCTTAAGACAGGTTATGCTATGAAATAGTAACAAAGCAGAGATCATGGATACAACCCAAGCATGTGAACATGCATAATTTAGAATGATCAGGGAGAACGATGCACAACCTCATGACACACACCCTTCCCAATCTGCTCAACAGCAAAGGGAAGTTTAAAGTTGTTACATCGAAGGAGGGCTTTCAAACATTTGGGAGTACGAAGAATGCCTAGTGCAGTTTTAGGTGGCTTGCGCCTGCAGTAGATTGAAGAAAAAATTAACCTAAGACATAAATAATAATAATAATAATAATAATAATAATAATAATAATAATAATAATAATAATAATAATAATTTACAAAACATGCACTATTGGCATGACAGCGCCACATCTATTGGTGGTACTTACTCAGGGATAAGCAAAGTACCAATGGACGTATAGGGCTCAGAGAGAGGATTTTTGGTGTGTGGAGCCGTGACACCATTTTTTTTATCTTGGCATCCACTTCATGAACACTGAGATCACCCGATCTCAAAGTTGCAAGTACACGCTTGAGTTCGGCAGCCTTCTTAATGCCCAAATCCTTTTGGAGCTCCTCAGTACAAAAATCTTCAAGCACATTGTCAGCTCGATAGCAAGCCCCAGTTTTCACATCCTTCACCAGAAGGTCGCCAAAACTCTCCACGACGTCCCACGCTTTAAGGGGATACTCCGTGAGGAAACAGACTTGAGGGAACATTTCCTCCTCGAGACGAAAATGCTAATAATAAAAATAAAAAAGATTAACATGCTTCTGTTCTTTCTTTTTGTCAGACCCAGAGAAACTTGATAGTGAAGCAAATAGATTTTCTTCGTCCAGATAATAGTCAAGCAATATTTAAAGATCATCATCTAATCTTCGCAGCAGAACCCTCTTTCAACTACGATCGCGACAATTCAACTCAAATCCACGACAAACCTCACGCCAGAAGGTGAAGACGTTGGAATTGACTCCGAGGTGGTCAAAGTTGAACGAGGGAACGTAGAACCGGCGGCTCTCCGGCGTGTTGATGACCCGCGGACGTTCCACCTCCCTCGTGAGGGGGACGTCGCCGGCGCCGGACATGCCGTCTTGGAGCTGCCTCTCGATGCTGGCCTCATCGATCTTGAGGTCGTTCAGAACCGCGTTGGCGGCGCCGATCTCCGGCTTCGGCGCCCTGCTGGCCTCCTTGTGGTCGAGGGCCTTCTGGAGCGCATCCTCGGAGCGGTCCAACGCGGGAGAGGCCGGGGAAGGAGGGAGAGAGAAAAAACGCGACATGGAGAAAAAGAGCGCCAAGGGAAGTTTGACGAGGCGAGCCTGGCGAGTAGCCAAGACGGAGAAGTCAATGGTTAATATTTCACTGTCGGCGAAGTTTAGGGTTTTTGTGACTTTTCTTCAATTTAAAAATATTAAGATATGATAGGAATAAACATGCAAATTATTATGGAAATAGAATTACTCAATAATTAACGGATAAATCATAAACAACGACGGATAAAGCAAATAAGCTAGCCTGATCTATTTCGAGTCCTTATTCTTACGAACGTACGATGGTTGATTTGACTGCAAAGAAGACAATAGAAAAGCATTACAGGATAATTCACAATAGAAATCGAAGTCAAATTAGCAAAGGGCAATCTTTTGCGAATTCAAGAAATGATAAAGCTATTACCTACTAGGCACTTTATGATGTTAAACAACATAAAAATGCATTTATGGAAACATTTGAGCGTCATAAGAGAGGGGTAGTTCCACAAATAAAAAAAAAATTGTGTGATCTTTGAAATTACAAATGAGTTACAATATTTGATTAACATGTTTCTCTTAATTTTCGAGATGTCACAAATTTTAGACGCATTTTACAGATTTTCTAATTGTGTTTTGATAACTTTTCCTTTTATTACTATCTTTTCCTTAATTTTGTTATTCAATTTCAGTTATTTTGTTATTTTTTAGATGGCGATTTCCTTATAAATAAGCGCATAAGATATTGTAATATACACTTCATTATTCAAAATAAACACTATCTTTTGGAATCCTTTCCAAACATAACTTCCTCTCGTCACTTGAGATTCAAGCCAATCTAGACTTGCGTGTGGATTTCATTCTCCAATTTGGCCAACAAATATAAAAGCTATTGCATACGCAGAGTAGCTTTACAGAAGAATATCATGGGAACTGTGTCTTCACAAAATACAACATATCAACATTCAGAAACAGAAGTAGTTAATGAGGACTTCAAAAACCAAGTTATAATACCGAAGATAAATAGGCAATCAAAAAATTTATTGTCCTATTATGGTCCTCAAGAGAAAACCAAAAGATAAGCTGATGGAAAAGTAATCTCCAAAACTTACAATGCTCCTTTAAATAAGGTGTGTCCTAGGATCCCTTCAACTCCTCCAGCTTGAAATACATCAATCCAATGGTTATCCAGGTTCAGAGGTTTACCATCATGCTTTAGGTGTGTCAAAAAAAAAAAAAAAAAAAAAAAGATTTTGCTTTGGACTTGTAATTGCGCGAAGTCTGTCTGCGTCCTCCATCCTTCTGAAACAGCGCATTTATGCTAGGTATTTCCCATCCCATGAATCCTATGAAAGCAAAAGTTGTACAGTATTTTCTTGAGCATGATAGTTAAATTCCTGAAGTAAATCTAGTCCACCTACTCATCATAAAAAAAGTAAAAAATAAAAAAAAATAAAAAAAATAAAAAATAAAAAACAAAAAACAGACCATCTACATAGATTGAGGGTATCAGATGGAACAGACAAAATGTTTAACGAATAGATGAGCAACAAAAAGGTCTAATCTTTGCTCAGAATCTTCCTGGGTTAAACACCGGTTTGGCACGAGTATTGTTCTTTTTGCCCCAAAGAACCACAAGAGTTACCCATGTTCTCCAAAAGGAGATTATAGAAAAGAATCGGTTTCAGTCAAATAAGCAAGCTCGTAGAAGAGCATAGCACAAACCTTAATTCTACACAGAACTCATATCCTCTAAACAGGGAAAGAAACATTGCTTAGTGCCTTTCTGGGAGCATCCGCAGAAACCATGTCACTTCCTAGTACCATAACCCTGTTTGCTTTGAAGATATGAATATAACTGCTCAAAGGTAACATGTAATGGGAACCAAAAGGCAAGGGGTAGGCTCAAGATAGTGGGATAACTGTAATACCGTAATACCGTAATACCGAATTCCTCGAGTAGTGCCCTCTCCAACTGCATTGGATTTTCCAGAGAGCAAATCTATGGCTATGACACTTTCATTTTAACTAGTCTTCTGCCCAGGAACTTGCACTTTGAATCCTCCCGTGCAAAAGGTAATTCAGCACCATTTAGTGAAATAGCTTCCCACATTCTATTCAATATGCAGAAGAGGAAATGATGAAGGGATATAGGTCTTGTACCGTAACTCAGACAAATTATACAGACATCATGGCATGCATAAATGTACATTTTCGCAGACAGCCAAAGGGTTAGTGGCCAAAGGAGTAGGGGATGGGCAGAAAAACATTCCCAGAAGATAAAAATTCAAAACGATCATTTTTTATGGCAATCAAAAATTGAATGTCTCGAGAAAGATGACATTTTTTTTTAGAGCGACAGAGCTGCCTCGATAATGCTAGGAACAAAATAAACCCAAGTCTAAGTTATCAATAACTTTCAAAATGAAATAAAATAAAAGCAGATAATTGCTTATATTTTTTATGGGACAATCAACAATTCCATGAAATCAGGAAGTGAATAACCAGCATACATTGGCTTATGTTTGAAAGCATCCAATTACACAGATGAAATTTTTCTCATTGACTCACCTTCTAGATTGAACTCAAGTGAATTCACAATGTGAAGGATTGGATTTGTGGGTATATGAAAGCACCCACTGATACCTGAATGGAGATGAATACGCTGATACTATATGACTGCAAAAAAAAAATATATATATGCACATAATAGAAAGAAGACTCAGAATAGCTGATGCTATAGAATTCAGTTGTAATTGTACAAGGGTATCGATAGCCAAGTCAAATAAGGAAACCAGAAGAGTTTTCAGAGACAAAATAATTTCAAGGATACAAAGTGAGCTACCGTTTCTATTTATATAAGAAAAGGCTTTTATCAAATAAGCCACCTATTGAAGTTATCGGCTCAAGTGGGTGCAAAACCTTTAGCACGGTAACAACTGTATAGAGGCTCCAAGTACATGGATTCCACACTTCCAATCTGTGGTCAGCTTTAAGGTGCACGAGTCACTCTTGCTTAAATGAAACAGGTTTAAGTAAAATAATGAGAATCTTCACTTACCATCATGGCCACCACAAATGGTCATGCATCCAGCTACAAAAGTGTCACTCAACTCCACAAGATAAAATGACGAGCGGTGCGAGTGTATATATCATTTGACCATTTATATTTATCATTGCTTGTTTATTTTAAACCCCTTTCTTAAAGAAAAGTTGCCTGCTTGACCAACATGTTGGTATCAAACAAAACTAAAACTCCATGCAACTACTGTCATGGTAGAAAGCAAAATAGGTACCAGTGCATAGTCTGACTTCCTTGTACTGCCACTTATCAACACTCGTAATAGAGGTGTACGATGTTCTACTGCCTTCAATAAGATAGAAGAGCACAGTCACAGGGAAAGAACAATCACTAGACAGATAAATGGACAGGAAGATAAGTTCATGTAATTTTCCTTAATATGTTAGTCAAAATAAGTCTTATTTTGGAGCATAGGAAGCACAAAAACTGGACTAGATACTTGAGACGCATATTTCCGTGTTATAATGCTATTTTTGTAGCCTACTCCACGAGAGGAAAAAAGAAAAGCTAGTATGGGCATGTTACCTTGAGATTGAAGTTCCTATCCACACTGCCTGTTGTGTTAACATAACTGTTGGTGATTTGTGGAAGCGTGTGTTTGATGTGTGTGCAAGTGTGTGTTTTACGTGTGAATTACCAAGAGAGCAAATGGACTAAGAACAAAGTGGGCAAGGACAAAGTAAAAGAGAGTGGAAGCAAGGAAACAACAAAGGAACTTTTATTTATTGATTTGTAGTACAAAGTACAAAGGAAGGGGAGGAGCTTACCTTTTTGCTCTACCTTTTCACGCTCCCCCCTCCTTCCCTATTTATAGGACACTCCACCGCCATTCTCCACCGACATTAGTACTTCTAGGTGCTTCTCCATTTTTCTGTTATTTTCTATTCTCAGCTTTACAACTTTTGTTGACTTGTTTACTTTTTCTTTTGTCCATTTGCTGTCCACGTGTTCCAGAAAATTCTTCAATGTTTGAGAGCCTAGAATTCTCCAAAAAATGGATCACTTTTTTTTAACACTCCTCCTTGATCCATTTTTGTGATACTCCGAGCATTTCCCGCAATATCTCGAACTTGGCTCGCGATAGTGCTTTAGTGAAGATGTCGGCTACTTGTTCCTCGGTTTTGCAATATTTCAGCTCGATCTCTTTGTTATATTGCGCCTCTCGTATGAAGTGATATTTGATGTCGATATGTTTGGTTCTTCCATGAAATACTGGATTTTTTTATATAGCGATTGCGGACTTATTGTCGCAAAGTATCGGAGTTGCTTCCATTTGTGCTTCTCCAATGTCTTCTAGAATTCTTCGTAGCCATATTGCTTGACTAGCAGTCGTAGCAGCTGCAATATATTCAGCTTCTACAGTAGATTGTGCCACTGAGTCTTGTTTTTTTTATGTCCATGAGAATATTCCAGAACCCAGTGTGAATGCATAGCCAGTTGTACTTTTTCTATCAGCTGAACCAACCCAGTCGCTATCAGTGTAGCCAATGAGCTTGGCGTTAGCACTTGGGCGATACCAAATACCATAATCAGTGGTTCCTCGTAAGTATCTTAGAATTCTCTTGGCTGCTCCAAAATGAATTTGGCTTGGACTTTGCATGAATCGAGATAGTAAACTTGTCGCGTACATAATATCCGGTCGTGTAGCAGTAAGATATAGTAGACTTCCAATTAAACTTCTAAAGAGGGAGGCATCGGCTTTTTCTGCTCCATCTTCCTTCAATAGTTTTTCATTTGTCATGAGTGGGGTTGAAACTTCTTTGCAATAGTTCATCTTGAATTTCTTTAGGAGGTTTTCGGTATATTTCTTTTGTGAGATGAAAATTCCTTCGTCTTGATTGACTTCAATACCGAGGAAATAGTTCATCAAGCCCAAGTCCGTCATTTCAAATGTCTTCATCATTTCTTCTTTAAATTCTTGGATCATTGTCTCATTGTTTCCTGTATATATGAGATCATCTACATATAGAGAGACAATGAGAGTGTCGGACTTACCTTGGGTCTTGATGTAGAGTGTTGGCTCACTCATACTCCTCATGAATCCTTGCTTGATGAAGTACTCATCGATTCTACTATACCATGCACGTGGTGCTTGTTTTAATCCATATAGGGCCTTCTTAAGCTTTAAGACTTTTTCTTCTTGGCCTTGGAAAATAAAGCCTTGTGGTTGTTCTATGTATATTTCTTCTTGAAGATATCCATTTAGGAACGCTGATTTTACATCTAGTTGATAAATCTTCCATTCTTTTTGTGCTGCTAAGGCTATAAGTGCTCGAATAGTATCAAGGCGAGCGACGGGAGCAAAAGTTTCAGTATAGTCGATACCTGGTTGTTGCAAGTATCCTTTCGCTACAAGCCTTGCTTTATGCTTTTGGATTGATCCATCCGCGTTGAGCTTTGTCTTGTAGACCCACTTGACGCCAATGATCTCCTTGTCTTCGGGTCGATCGACAAGCTCCCAAGTTTCATTTTTCTCGATCATCTTGATCTCTTCCTCCATGGCTTTTATCCAGACTTCATCTTTGGATGCTTGTTCGTAGTTTTCTGGTTGCAAAATAGCAAAGTTGCATGTGTCGTAAATTCTTCTAAGGGCTTTTACCCTTAGTACTGGAGACTCTGGAGTAGATTCTTCTTGTGTTGCTCTTGGAGAGCTTGGTGGAGTTATGTCGTGAGTGCTGGAATCCGGTACTTCTCCTTCTTCTTGAGATGTTGACTCCTCTTGAGCAGGTGGTGTGTCTGGCAAGGTTATGTACTTCTTCACGATCTTCTTGTCTTCCCAATTCCAGGCAGCATTCTCATCGAACTCGACATCTCGACTAATCATTAGCTTTTTAGTTCTTAGGTTGTAAACCCGATAGCCTTTTGATTGGTCACTGTAGCCAAGGAATATTCCTTTTTCTGTCTTTTCGTCTAGCTTACTCCTTTTTTGAGCAGGGATGTGGACGTAGCAAATGCATCCAAACACTTTGAGATGCTTTGCTGAAGGCTTCCGTCCACTCCATGCTTCGACTGGTGTTTTATTTTGAACAGCTTTAGTTGGACACCTGTTTAATAGGTATACTTTGCAGTATAAACGCTTCCGCCCGAAAAGTGTTGGGAAGGTCTTTCTCCTTTAGCATGGGCCTTGCCATCTCCATGACAGTTCTATTTTTTCTTTCGGCTACTCCATTTTGTTCAGGGGCGTAGCCAACAGTTAGTTGATGATGGACTCCTTCATCTTCACAGAATTTATTAAACTCATTTGAATTGTATTCTGTGCCTCTGTCACTCCTTAGGACTTTGATTCTTTGGCCACTTTGATTCTCGACGTGGTTCTTGAATTTTTTAAAGATAGAGAAAACCTCAGATCTTTCTCGAAGAAAGTATACCCACGTCATTCTTGTGTAATCGTCAATGAATAGGATGAAATATTTATTTTGACTAGGTGTAGGTGTCCTCATCGGACCACACACGTCCGTGTGGACAAGTTCCAATGGCTCCTTAGCTTTCCATGAAACTCCAGATGGGAAGGACTGTCTATGTTGTTTTCCAAGAAGACAGCCTTCACAAACATCTGAAATTTCTGTGATGGCTGGAAAATCTCTCATCATATTTTTCTGATGGAGAATTTTCAGCCCAGCAAAATTGAAGTGGCCAAATCTTCGATGCCATAGCCATGAATCATCAAGTTGAGCTTTCATGGCTATATCTTTGACATATTTCCATTGAATAGGAAAATTGTTATTTTTCATCTTAACAGAGGCAATGATATTTTTATATTTATCATAGATAATGCAGGTATCTCTATTAAAATATAGAGAATACCCACTTTGTATCATTTGGCCCACACTTAAGAGATTTTGTGCAAGACGAGGGACTAGATATACGTTATGTATATATTTTGGGCCTTTATTTGTTTCCACGGCGATGGTGCCTTTTCCTTTGACATCTACTAATGCACCACTGCCCAACTTTACTTGGGATTTCACCAACTTATCAATATTAGTGAATATAGTTTCGTCCCCCGTCATATGATTGCTACACCCACTATCAATGTACCATGTTTCTTTTTTATTGTCATTTGCCGCTTGGCCTGCGTAGAATGTATTCTCTTCACTTTCTTTTTTTTCTACATAGTTTGCTCGATTATTTGTTTTTCGAGCGACAATCTTTTCTACGTGGCCATATCTTTTACAAAAGCGGCATTGTTTTTTATTTTTAAACCAACAATCTTTCTCCAAATGATTTGTTTTCTTGCAAATACCACAAGGTGGATAATTTTCCTTTTTTATAATTTCTCCTCCTCTTTTGTTTTTCCATGAGCTCCTTCCATCATTTTTAGTTTGATGAGACCGTATATTTACTTTAGACTGAAATGCACTTTCAACTGAATCTTCATCTTGCGCCATTAGTCTTTTCTCATATGCTTCTAGAGAGCCAATTAATTCACTTATTGATAGGGTCGTCAAATCTTTAGTTCCTTCTATAGTTGTAACTATGGAGTTGTATTTTTTGGTAAGTGACACCAATATTTTCTCAACAACCCTTTGATCAGTTATTCCATCTCCATAGGCTCTCATTTGATTAACGAGTTCCTTTAATTTTCCACAATATTCTTGTATGGTCTCATAATTTTTCATTTTAGAATTTTCAAATTCCCTTCTTAGAGTTTGAAGGCGAATAGTGCGTACCTTTTCCGATCCTTGAAATTCTTCTCGTAGTATATCCCAAGCCTCTTTTGCAGTCCTCGCTCCAATAATTCTTGGAAATACGGTTTCCGAGAGCGCTTGTTGGATAAAATATAGCGCCCTTGCATCCTTTTGTAGTTGATCTTTGAAACACTTGCACCTTACCGTGGAGCCTCGTAACCTTTTTCCACGATGTCCCATAAGTCTTGGGCCATCAAGAATGTAGTCATTTTTATGCTCCAAAAGTCATAGTTGTTCCCATCAAAAATGGGAATGGGAAATGATGATGAGGTAGAATTGGCCATAGTTTAGTTAGTGGGTATTTGGAAGGGTAGTTTTAGGTATGGGTAGGTAGGACAAACGCCCGACACCAACCAAAGACGTGGCTCTGATACCACTGTTGGTGATTTGCGGAAGCGTGTGTTTGATGTGTGTGCAAGTGTGTGTTTTACGTGTGAATTACCAAGAGAGCAAATGGTCTAAGAACAAAATGGGCAAGGACAAAGTAAAAGAGAGTGGAAGCAAGGAAACAACAAAGGAACTTTTATTTATTGATTTGTAGTACAAAGTACAAAGGAAGGGGAGGAGCTTACCTTTTTGCTCTACCTTTTCACGCTCCCCCCTCCTTCCCTATTTATAGGACACTCCACCGCCATTCTCCACCGACATTAGTACTTCTAGGTGCTTTTCCATTTTCTGTTATTTTCTATTCTCAGCTTTACAACTTTTGTTGACTTGTTTACTTTTTTCTTTTGTCCATTTGCTGTCCACGTGTTCCAGAAAATTCTTCAATGTTTGAGAGCCTAGAATTCTCCAAAAAATGGATCACTTTTTTTTAACAATAACCAATGTCCGGATAATTCATTTCCGTGTCCAGGGCAACTGCATCATAATATCATACGCTTCATAGAGGGCATGTCCTGGTAAAACCCAGAATCGCAGTAGTGATGAAGACTAAATAGCTATACAACCAATGGCGCATTGGAGTACTTTTAAAAGAGTACCTAGAGCATCGAAGTAGCTAATCAGGAGTTCAATTTCCAGCACCAAGAGCAAGATTTACCACATGGAATGGAAATTCTTTATATTCGAATCTTACTAGAGCCACCTAACTACGGTAGAGAACACACACTGTCAGCACAAGTTCTAACTAGCAAAACATCATCGGAGAAGAGAAACAAAAGTACAGTCCTCTTTCCTATATATGGAGGCACTTCTTTGGTGCTTTAACTTATGATTCTCTGCAAAAATACAAGACAAGGGCTCAAGGAAAGTAGTATGGCCACCTCAGTGACCTTGATACTAGAAGCAATCTCAAATCTCCTTGTCAAATGATCTTTAGCCTGAATGCATGCTACTTCATTACTCTCGGCTATTTTAATTATGTTATCTTGAATGGAAATAGTCTTGCTGAGTGATTTTTCATTCAATTCACCGCAATTTCTCAGCAAGGAGTAGGTACTTTTCCCTTTTCCACTGTGACTATCCCACTGGCCATATGATGCAAAAGATGAAGGCAACAGGCTTGATGAAATATACCGAGGAGGAAGAATCCCAGTTATTGGAACTCCAAGGGCAAGAGGTGGATCAGTGACACTTCCTGATTAATAGTGTATATTTCACGTTAGAACTGTAAAACTTGAATACTGAGAATGAAGCAGAAACAAAGAGACACGAAAATGAAACTCGGGCCTTGCCAGCGGACCTGAAATAGATCAATGACACTTCTGATTAATAGTGTATATTTCACATTAGAACTGTGAAACTTGAATTCTGAGAATGAAGCAGAAACAAAGAGACATGAAAATGAAACTCGGGCCTTGCCAGCGGACCTGAAATAGATCGATGATACTTCCTGATTAATAGTGTATATTTCACATATATAAATAATCAGATATAGTTTGCTCACAAAATAATCCCATGAGAAACAAATAATACGGAACAAAAGAATTATGTCAGGAATTTTTTTTTGTGAAAGCCCACTTTAGTGAGCTTCAAGCATGGGGACACATAGATGAAGCTCTAGTATTTGACAAACAGACAAAGAAGGAGCCCCAGTATAATCTGCTTCATAAGACACTTGCCGTAGATGGGACCTAGAATGTGGGTAAAAATGTACTACTCCAGACAAAACACTACCCAAACCCTGGTACTATCAGTTCTTTCCAAATAATGCAGATGAAAAATTTCTTAAAGGAAGTTAACAATCATAAACAAACTCAAAGGCAATAATGGATCTGTAAATTCATATGTTGTTACCAACAAATGCCCTGAAAAGCGAAGCAAATGGGATAGACTCAAATTTCACAAACAAACATAGAGATTTCCTACTTTACCCAGGCACGACAGGGCAACTAATCAATATATTTATGTTTGCGTGACATGACTGACTCAAGTATCAATAAGAATTTGAATATCCATTCTAATGCTGCGTTTCAATGAGACATTAGGGAAACAAACAAAGAGACCCAAACATGGAGGGGGAGCGAAATCAATGACATTGTATTACATAACCATGGTACAACAGAACCATCATCGATCCAAGTTCCCAAAAAGAAGAGGCCCAATTGTGGAAAAAGTTCTTTTATTTTCCAACCAAGTATCTTAATAAAGCCAAGTTCTTTCTCGTTGAATTATGAAATCTGAATTTCCTTTGAAGAGACCAACTGATTACCAATGTTTTATTCAAGAAACTGAACTGCTCTCTGTGCGAATCCTAAAACTTGCACAAAACAGTGGAGCAGCCAACTTATAAATTGATATTATGCAATTCTAACCATTCATAGTATAGTTAATGCATGCAACTTCATTACTCTCAACAGTGTTAGTTCTGTTATCTTGAATGGAAATAGTCATGCTGAGTCCTATTTCATTTAATTCACTGCAGTTTCTCAACAAGGAATAGGTAATGGTCCCTTTTCCACTGTGACTGTCCGACTGGCCATATGATTCAAAAGATGAAGGCAACAGACTTGATGAGATATACCAAGGAAGAATCCCAGTTATTGGAAATCCAGGGGCAAGAGTTGGATCAGGAATCACTGATAGGGGTGAGCGTGGTTCCCGGGTAGAACCGGGAACCGGAGAACCGAACCGGAGGTTCTAGTTCGGTTCCTGGTTCTTAAGAGACCGGTTCCAGTTCCCGGTTCCCCTTTCTGGGAACTGGTGGTTCCAATTCCGGTTCCGGTTCCTATAGGAATCGGAATTGAAAGAACCAGAACTGGTTAGGTTAAGCCCTAAATTAATTTACCCTAGTCTCAGTTCCCACTTTCACTTGACACTTCCTCTCTGTCTCTGCCTGACGCTGCTCACTGTGCTCAGTGCTCGTCCTCAACGAGTTCCTCGACGAATCTCCACACGGAGTCGGGCCTCAAGTCCCTCGACGAGTTCCTCTCCGGCAAGACCAACATCTCTGGGTAAAGCTCGTCTACGAGAAGTCGGCAAAGAAGACGACCGCATCCCCATCTTCGTCGGCTCGGAGGACCTTGCTGGAACCATGTATCATCCCACCAAAGGTAGCGTTCGCGGTGGCAGAGACCGTAAGCCTCTCTCTCTCTCTCTCTCTCTACATCGTTCTTTTTTAGCTCTTGAGCATTTGTGTTGTATTCTCTTTGCTCGATTCGAAAGCGCGGGGCTTTGAAGTTTGGGCTGGCTTTCGCCTCCTTGACAACGAGATTCGCATCCTCAAGGTCTATCCCTCTCTCTGGATGTCGATGGCTTCGGTTGGATTTGCTAGGGCTCATGGCGAGGGTTTACTTGTCCTTGGGGGCTTCTGTGCTTCAGCTCATGCGCGAGGGTTTCTTTTGAATCTTAATTTGAGGTCCGTGCATTGATGGGGGTTTTGGTGGGATTTCGTTTGTTTTTCTGTTTTGTGATGGCAGGAGAAGCTGCAGAGGACGAATCTGGAGTTGGAGTCGTATAAGGAGAATATAAAGGAGAATCAAGAGAAGATTAAGCTCAACAAGCAACTCCCTTACTTAGTCGACAGTATTCTACTCTTTAATGTTTAATGTATGCTTATGCTTTGGGCATGATGCAAGGATATTGATGATGCCCTGCACTGTACAGCCCTTTCCAATGGAAATTTTGAAGTTGGAGTTCATATCCTTAGAGTTGGGCTTCCTTGGGGCTTCATATTTAAATTTAACATGGTTGTGACTTAAGATTAATCCTGGCATAATGGTTTTTGTAGAGTCGTTTGCATAGGAAAGTTCATGGCCTGTATTTAGGTAAACAAAAGTTGAAGTTAATGTCATGTCAGAATACTTAAATTAATGGATACAGAACCTCATCTGGTTCAGTTCTGTTTCTTCCTAATCCTTCTGTGGATTTTTATTTTCTTTAATCTTGACTAGCTACTTATGAAACTTCTACTTATCCTGTGGGTATATGTTCTAATAATTTCTCTGGTGCACCCTGTTTGTTATCAAGCATATTCAAGGAGTATTTATCAATTTCGTCCTTCACTTTGTAGTAAGTGCCACCATCTTCTGAGGTGGTCCTGCCTTGACAATGATGCCTTTCTTTTTACCGAGTCCTTTAGCATTTCCTTCTTGCCGTGGCATTGTCTAGCAGAAATATTTTGCTGATTCTAGTGAGTGAGGCTTTCTTGGGCCAAGTTACTTTTAGCTGCTTTTGTCCTTCCTAATTTCCTCTTTTGGTCCTTCCTTGAGTGGGTAGAGATAATTCCTGTGCCTTTTGTTTCTGCACATATTTTCCCCTCAAATTTTTGAATTTGATGATTCTCTGTCTTCAAAATTGCTGACAAACTCTCAGTAACTTGATTTACAAGCTTTATCTAGGCTATCAATTTTTCGAGCATGGTTCGATTTGACTCCATGTTGATGGGGTCCAAGTCAATTTTGTTCCGCACCAAGGTACCCCGGCATTCACATACTAAGGAGTAAAAAGTTCAAGGGCCCACAATTTCAACAATTTGAATTTTTGTTTTTGAAGACTTAGCCAGGAATTTTTCTTTAACGTTAGTCACCGAGGTATTGCTGATGTGACAAATTTTTTGCTCCCTTCCACACCACTCAATGATGAGGCTACGCAAAGGGGCACTTCTGTTTATCTTGTTGAGCACCGCATTGACAAGCTTCCAAAGCTTTGACATAAGGTAATATGACATTCAGAGCTGTAAAATTGTCTCTTTGACATCAGAGAAAAGACTGATTGTGGTTAATCCATGGTCCTGCCTATATCAAACTTAACATGTGAATTTATGTTGCAGATATATGTTCACTTTAGGCTGATGTGGAGAGACTAGCTTTTTCTGTTATCTAGGTATGTTTCTTGTTCTATCTTCGTCATTCACTATGCTCTTTTTGGTAAAGAGGATTGCATGTCCATTAGCTACCATCACCAGACTACACCAAATGATAGCTCATGTGCTGACTAATCATGAATTGTTAGCCCTGTGTATACAAATATATTGATTGATCTTCCCATGAAAGGAGAACAATCTTGTTTACTGCCCATTTTCAGGAAATGACACCTGAAGCAGAGATAATATCCACAAGATATACAAAAAGCATTATTAATCACGTGCAGCTGTGTCTTATATTGAAGCTCAGACAAGGATGGATGACAGCCTGTTCATTGACAGGTAATCATATAAATGTTGAGAAGGCTATTCCTCTGTTCATATGAGCTCTTTTCTGGTGTATAACCTCTCACACATTGTACTAAACTTGTTTTGATTAATCAACACGCTATTTCCACATGACTTATCCTCTGTTTAATAAATTTTCACGTTAGCATAATTTGGCAGTTCCTATTCTTGCTGGTGAGTCTTTCATGAGTCTTCCATTTTTTTAAACTAAAAATGAAAAAAAAAAAAAAAAAGAACCTGGTGGAACCTGTTGGAACCTGGAACCGACCTCGGAATCTATGACAGGGTAGATTCTAGGTTCTTGGTTCTGACGGGTAGGTTCCAGGTTCCAAAAAATGAGGAACCTGTACTCGATGGTAGGTTCTAGGTTCCAAGTGGAACCTGTAAGGAATCGGGAACTGCTCACCACTAATCACTGATACCATCACACTAGAACTCTAAAACTTGGATTATGAGTCTGAAGCAGAGACAAAGTCACATGAAAATGAAACTGAAACTTGGGCCTTGCTAGCGGCCTTGAAATAGATCAATGATACTTAGTGATTAATAGTGTATATGTCACATATATAAAGAACCATATATAGTTTGCTCACAAAACAATCCCATAATGAACAAATAATAAGGAACAAAAGAATTATGTTGAGAAAATATTCTTGTGAAAGCCCACTTTAGTGAGCTTCAAGCATAGGCAAGCATAGATGAAGCTCCAATACTTGACAAACAGACAAAGAAGGAGCCCCGGTATTGTTTGCTTCATAAGATGCTTACCATAGATAGGGCCTAGAATGCAGGTAAAAATGCACTACTCCAGACAAAAAAGTGCCCAAACCCGGTATTCTCAGTTCTTTCAAAGGAGCAGATGAAATTTTTTTTTAAGGGAAGTTAACAATCATAAACAAACTCACATGCACTAATGGAATTGTAAATTCCTATGTTGTTACCGACAAATGCCTTCAAATTTCACAAATAGACATAGGCCTTGGAAAAAGTTCTTTTACCTTCTAACCAAGACCTCAATAAAGCCAAGTTCTTTCTCGTTGATATATGACTACTAAATTTCCTTCAAAGAGATCAACTGGTTACAAATTTTTCCTCCAGGAAACTGCTCTCCTATGTTGAATCCTAAAACCTGCACAAAACAGTAGGGCAGCCATCTTATTATTTGATATTATGCAATTCTAGAAGTAGCTCGTCTGAAGATGATACATATATTAGAAAAAGAATGTCAAGTGGTGTCACGCCCCGATCCTCAGGCACGTGCACATCCCTTACCTTTGGTCAATTTTGAAAGCAATATCTCAGGACATATTGCCGACCCTTTTCATTTTAATATGCACATGCGGAAGCAATTATAAATCCCCAGACAATAAAGCAATGGGATAGAAAAGTAGGGCCATATTTTTCATACTAAAATTCACAACTACTCTTTTATACAAGCGCCTCATAGTATATAATGCAATACTAATCTCAAGGGTCTGATCTAACCCTTATCCGCATATAATCAAGGTCTGACAAAATAGGATGGGATCTTAGTCCTTATCCGGGTCATACTCAGGATCCTCCTCATGGTCATCTTCTTCTCCAAAATCTTCCTTCTCATCTGGTTCCACATTAGGGTTCTCCTCTTCAAATTCCTCCTCCCCAGGCTCCTTATCAGGGTCCTGAAATGGTTATTCAATAACCATTGAGACCACATCTCAGCAAGTTCTACCCCCTAAGACCCGATTAGTAAACTAATACAACTTAGGGCTACCTATGCACAACATGAGTCATAGGACTTACCTTGGTCTAAGATTCAACCTGCATATTAACACAGATTAAATAGGCATCCAAGCAATCACATCACTGATCGAAGTATCGATCAAATCAACCGAGTCAATTACACGCCAACAAGACCACTCACGATCATTTCCATTCGATTAATCAATTCACAACATCATATCAAAACAATAATCAATCAACCTAGTCGATTACATGTCAACGATGACCACTTCTCAGCCAATTCAGTTCAATCAATCAATTTATGACAAACGAATCAGATCATATCGGTGATTCCATCTATACTTGATAATTAATCACAACATTCCAATTCAACATTCCCTCTCAAAAATAGGCTTAAGGCGTTAGAGGTGACCCAACACGAAGTCTTGTCATCGTGCGGTACTTAGTCCTTGCCCACAAATAACAAAAGTATAAGGCGCTAGAGGTAACTCACACGAAGTCTCGCTAGTGTGTAGTACTTAATCCTTCACTACAAAAAGCAATAATATAAGGCGCTAGAGGTAGCTTACACGAAATTTCGCTATTGTGCAGTACTTAGTCATTCACTACAAAAAATAATAGTATAAGGCGCTAGAGGTAGCTCACACGAGACCTTACTATGGTGTCGCACTTAGTCCTTCACTATGCATGACAATACTGCAAGGCACTAGAGGTAATTCCCATGCGACTCAGGTCGCCATATAACACTTAGCCCTTAACTACAATAAGAAATATTATAAGGTGCTAGAGGTGACTCACACGAAGTCTTCTACTTATGTAGTACTTAGTCCTTTACCTGCTCATGACCCATTGGCTTTCCTCAACACAACACACATCACATCAACTTCCAATAATCATCTTGCTTCAACTATAAACCAACACATGATTAATCCCTCACGGCCCAATGACATTGTGCCTCGCATTTAAATTCCTTAATTCAAATAATGTCTTGGCCTAATTTCTTTGAATTAAAAATATCCGATAAAATCTTGTGCATGGGCACATGGTTGGCTTTTGCCAAAATAGAATATTTTCCTTTCCATAACTCCCACCTTTTTGCAGTCAATTCAAATGTTTTTGGCATTATCAATCGATGCCCGTTTATTTTTCAATTAATAACCAAAGATTATTCAATTAAAGAATAATTCTCAATTTCACAAATAATTCAATTTAGCACAAAATAAAGCTCAATTAAATAAATGGATTGCGCCACGACAATCAACACCAAATTCCAGTCACCGGCCATCCCAGTTGAATTTCCGAAAAAAAAAATTAAATAATTAATTTCGAAAATTAAATAAATAAATACAATAATTCTAATTTAGCACAACATAAAACTCAATTAAATAAACGGACTGCACCATGATCATCACCATAAAATCCCGGTCACTAGCTATCCAAGTTGAATTTTCAAAAAATAAATAAATAATTTCGAAAATTAATATTTAATTACTAAAAATTCCATTTAGGCCGAATTGCCTAATTAACACCCGATAAGGGTTGGGAAAAATTCCATGAAGCATCCAATAAATACTATAGGCAATTCTCTATCTAAGTACACTAACCAAACAATTAATATGCAATGTAATTAACTAAAAATTGCTAATCAATTCTAATCCAACCACCTAATTACGCTTAACTAATACTAATCAATCTTTAAGTATAATTAGCAAACTAAGAAGGCATTAGTGAGTAAAACTCACTCAAAACGCAGGGTCGGCGCAAAGATTGACTTTCCTCAAGGTTGGCCGAGCATCCAGGCTTGAGAAGACGGCCAAAACGGGCCAAAACCCCACTGCCATACCCATTTTTTGCCTTCTCTGTGCGCTTCTGGTTGAGGCGGTTCCGGTGTTGGTTGAGGCAGCCAAGAGCGGCAGAGGGCAAGGCGGAGCTCCACGCGAGGTTGACGATGGCTGGAGGAGGTCGAGTGGCGGCCTGAGGTGGCTGAACGGAATCGAACAGAGATGGAACGGGGGCTAGACGGCAACTCAATCAGACAGGGGCAGACGGCGCACGGTGGGAGAGCGTGAGGCGAATGGCAACGAGGCGGTGTGCGACGGCTCCCGTTGACGCGGCTCTTTTGCTCCGAATGCAAGAGAGCTGCTTCCATTTATGCTTTTGCTGCCTTTGAACAGACCAAGCGAGAGGAGGAAGAGAGAGTGTTGAGAGAGAAGAAGAAGAATGAGAGAGAAAATGTGAGTTTGAAAAGTCAAAAAAGTAAAAAGTGAGGGGGGAAGCAAAGTGAGAAACGGAAGAGGGCAGTTTAGGGGTGTGCAAAATACCCGGGAACCGCTCGGACCGCCCGGAACCGGACCGGAACCGCCCGGAACCGGCGGTTCTTGAGGGAACCGGTCCGGTTCCCGGTTCCAATTTTTCGGAACCGGTGGGTACCGGTCCGGTTCCCGGTTCCATGGGCGAATCTGCCCACCCGGACCGGACCGGAACCTTTTTAATATTAAAAAAAATTACTAAAAGAAACCCTAGATTAGATCTCATCTCCTCACTCCCTTCGTCTTCGGTTCTCTTTCTCTTTGTCTTTTCCTCGGTTCCTCCTAATCCTATCGCCATTTCGATTCCTCCCCGAGCGTCAAAGCCGCCGTTGTTGCTCCTCCGCCGCTGCTATTCGCCCCCTCGCGTTGGTTGCCACCCGCTACAGAATTGTTTTGCGACCGTTCTATGTTGAAAACCCGACCATAGACCTCCTTCCCAACTCACAGACCTGACCATTTTATGTTGAAAACCAAAATTGTTTCGCGTCAAGATTGGTTCCATGGATCCACCCGAACCGGACCGGACCGGCGGTCAATTCCGGGTGGATCCATGCAACAAACGGGTGTATCCCGGTTCCAATTTTTCGGAACCGATCCTTAGCGGGCGGTTCCGGTTCTAGGTCGGGAACCGCCCGCCCGGACCATGCACACCCCTAGGGCAGTTGATGGGGGCAATTCGCACGAGGAGAAAAGAGACAGAGAGAGAGAGAGAGAGAGAGAGAGAGAGAGAGAGAGAGAGAGAGACTTTTAGCCAAAAGAAAAGGGAAAGAGAAAAGGTGTTTGGCCCAAAAAGAAAAAAAGAAAAGGGAAATGGGAAGAAGACTAAACAAAAGAATTTCCTAGAGTAGAAAATTCTAATCCCATTTTCTTTTAATAAGCTCATAGATTCCCAAAAGAAATTCTAAACTAGAGTTCTTGGTCCCCTCTTGCATTTTTGCATCCAATTTCCCTCTTGAATTTCTCTCAAATAATTCTCAAAAATCAATTAATGTCGTACTTATCAAATTGATTATTTTCCTCATCCAAAAATCCCTCATGCTTCTCAATTTCACAATCCCCGGCTTCAACAGAATGAAAACAGCCTTAAACTGACGTTTTCTCAAAGAGTCTCGATTGTCAGAAAAATCTTCCGAGACGAGTTGACGTTCTTAAAATTTATTGTGATAAGACAGAATCTTCAATTTTTGAAATCGAACTCAGATTGGCAGTTAATTTCACTCGGGCGCGTTTTTAGTGTGACTTATGCTACTAGGTAGTTTTCAGAACTTTTTAGTACAAATGACTCGTGGTCGATTTTCTTCAAGCCACGATGAACCCACTAGACCCATTGGCGATTCTCGGTTGTCATGAAAATCTCGATGATTCAAATACAGACAAAGGGTACCAAAACGACAGTAAAATCAAATTATTGCCAGTCGACAAGAGTTTTCCAATTTAGTGGAGTCACCCATGATCAGTCATTCATCTCAATCAAACCAACCTATCTCTCGATCTTAATTCGATTTTTAATTGTGCTGTAATGACCTCTAAAGATGAGCACGGTCGAGAAATCAATTCATGGTCAAATTCTTAAGTCTATTTGCCTTAAAGTCCTTAATGGCTTACCCAGCTAGTCTAGTTATCTCTTGAGTGGCCAACTCAGAGAAAAACACTGTAAGTTGCATTGATGAAATGCCCAATTTATCCAATCAAAATCAGAACCTGAAAATCTGGATGTCACAAGTGGCATTTCCAAAAAAATCGAAAGGTTGGAGGCTGCTGCACAAAAATCATTAGTAAAGAGCACATTGCAAATAACCCTAGTGGTAAATATGCTTTTTCTGTTAAAGCCTCCATTCAAATTTCCAAGTATGGCAAAGCATTAATGGGCCCATATCTGGGAAGATGCAGAAGATTTGGCTAACAGGAGTGATCCACACACAGAATGAACAGGTGCCTTTTGTTTATTTATGACGGCATTTTGTAGTTGTTGAAGTTTCATGGGTCTTATTTAACTTATTTCCTAACAAAGATTGCCTCCTTAGGACATGATACTTCACACATTCAAAATGTGCATATGCATGACATACACCTTTAATCTTCAAATCACTCAAGAGCTGTTGATCCACTCAAAACATGAAATGGGATGTAATAGGGACAATTTGTAGGCATTGGCTTAACTTAGCACGAGGGTTTAGCAAGCTGTTCTCCGGTTCGACTCATAAAGTTGATACAAGTTGCATATTTTGACGAATGGACAATGAAATTTTGCACAACCAATAACAGGTGACTGTGTCAGTAGAAAACAAAGTCAACAGTGACATAAATGCAACAACTTTAGTATACCCTTAAGCACTCAGATTATTCAAAGAGCTTACCATGTAAGTGTATAGCATCTGTGAAGACTTCTCTTGAATTGTCAGCCCCAAGATAAACAGAATTCCTAAAGGAAAAACTGCGTGACTAGTCTTGTTGCATATTAGAAATCATGAATGCCTAAAGGAAAGTTGAGTTTCTTACTTGTGCATTGTTTTAGTTGGAATCTTTATTAAATTTTGTTTCTCACCATTCATATGTTTTGGGTTTCGTTTATACCACGACCATAAGCAAAGCCAGTGCAACTCTCATTGTCTGTGAAGATTAGTAGTTAGCCTGGTCGATTTAACTGATTGGAACAATAACTGGTTTGATGTCTTGTCCAGCTTAGCAATCAAACTGCAAGTGATAACAAACCGAATTGAACTAGCATCAATGTGTTTCAACCTAGTTTTCGGAAAAAGTGTGTAATAAGGTATGTACCTGATGTTTTGAACCTGGTATCAAATTGTCCTTGGCCACAAGTTTCTCAAGCCCTAACTTGCTCATTGTTCTTGGTTATGCTACAGACAAGGATGTTAAGTGTGACATCCTGAATTTTCGACCATATTTTGATTAAATGAACTAGGGTTTTCATTGACGCGCCTATGGTCATTTTTCTCTGAGTTGATCACTCACGAGATAACTAATTTATCAGATGAAGCCGTTAAGGGATATAAACACGACAGACTTGAGAATTCGATAAGAAATTGACTGCTTGACCGTGCTAATTTTCAAGGGTTAATACGACACCGTTAAAATTGATTAGAGACTAGAGATAGGTCAATTCGATGGAATGGTGTAATTAAATGGTGGGTGATTCCACTTGATTGCAAAATTCGCATCGAACAACACTAACCTAATTTTCTGTCGATTTTGTATCTAGTATCCGTAATTGAGACTTTGAGATTTTTACGACAACCAAGAATCGCCAATGAGTCAGAGATGCACAAACGTGGATTGAAAATTATCGACCACAGGTTAAACGCGATAAAATTTCTAAAAGTTACTCGGTAGGTTAGGTCACGACAAAATCGTATCCGATCGAAATTAACCACGAAATCGAACTCGGTTTCAGGAATCAAAAGTTCAAACGTGTCACAATTTATTTTTAGGACATTGTCGCATCCTTTGAAGAATTTTCGGCGAGCCCAAAATTTTAGTGGAAAATCAAAATTGGCCAATTAAGTTCAAGGAAATTTGGATGGGCATTTTAATTGACAATTTTGACTATTAAAGTGAGTTGTTTTGTGAGGGATTGAAGGGAAATTGGTCTAGGCTGCTGCCATGGTATGTTGGGCCATTAAATTGAAGTTGTTAGGTGGGAAATTGAATGAAGACCAAGGCAAATTCGTAGGGGTAGTTGCTGGGTTGATTTTGGGCACCAAATTGAAGTCATGTGGTGAAGATTTGTGAAGAAATGGCTTGTGGGAAAAGCTTGGACAGTAGAGGGCAAAGACTTTGGCGCTAAAAGCACTCAAGTGAATGATATTTTCACCTTGGACCTCATTGGATAGCAACAATGCTTCTTGGTTCCTTCTCCCCCCTTGGTTCCCCTTCTCTCCCTCCCTTCTCCCTCTTGCTCGACCACCACCCTAGCAGACCAGCTTTTGCTTCTGTTTCAGCTTCTTCTTCTTTCTTTAAAACATCAATTCTCCTCCATTGTTGAAGCTGCAAACACCTAGGACTAGCCAGCACAACCAACAGCCCCACAAGGCCAAGCCAGCCTGCCCATTGCTGCCCTTCGTTGCCCAGCCCCGTCCGCCTCACGCTTGTGCCAACACCGTCCCTGCTGGGCCGCCATCCTAACTAGGCTGCCTGTCGCCCCACTCAACCGCCCACGCCAACCCGTCCCCACTTGCCTCCACTAGTTGTCTCAGCTCACTCGAGCCTAGCCACTAGCAGTCCTTGATCCAGCCCATCTCAGAAGCAACTCTCAGCTTGGGCTGAGGCTTGTTAGCTATTTTTCAGCCCTTTTCGGACCTCCTTTGGTGTCACCGTAGGCCCGAGTTTTGGTCGCCGTCGCACCACCATTACCTTGGACTCGTTTGCCTGCTTAAACAGTGAGTTGACACCCTAATCTCTAATTATGGGTTAATTACACTTAGAGGGATGTTAGTTTACGCTAAGCATGGATTAGGGGGAATTAGCTTAAGGTTAATTAGGCTTAGGTGATTTACTTAGTGTAGTTATTTAGTTAGATTTGTTAGTTAGATTAAATAATTTAATTAGGGAGTTAGTTAGGTTAATTAGTTAGTTTAGTTAAATTAAATGTAGCTAGCCTAGGTGGATTAATTTAATTAGTCCAGCTAGGTGGTTAGACTAGCTTATGTAGGTTAATTAAGGGTTTAATTTAAATATTATGCAATTTAATTAATTAATTATTAATTAGCGTAAATTATACCGGGATAGTCGGTCGTCAGAATTTTACGCTGATAGACATGGTTGTGTTGATTGTTTAATTGATTGTTAATTTATGCAATTGAGTGCCGGATGCTGATTTTTAATTATTATTGCAAAAATACGATTTATTGGTATTTAATTAGAAAAATACGGAGTGCCGGGTTTTGACGCCAAAAAGTATTTTAAGTATTATATCAAATCGTGTCATTTTTAAATGGGAGAATATCACGATTTATGGTTTGATTTGACTGTGTGACCACGTACAATTATTTTACCAGGTGCTTTTAATATGAAGAAAATAGGTCAAGTACATTATTTGAAATTGAGGCATTTGAATGCAAAGCACGATGTCTATGGCCGAGATTGGATATGCATGTGACTGCTATTGGAACCCATCACGATACGTTTACACTGGACAATGCCTGATTAAGTTCAGATGCCCCACATCAACGGATGCCGGTCGTAGTGGAGGCTGGGCCAATGCTCATTTGGGAATGCTGTCTAGATGTAGCCATTGTTGTGCCTAACGACGTGGGATGACGCTCGGTTACGCCGGATGACTGCCGACTATTGAGTTGGCTGTGGTCGTTGGGTCATAATTAACTGGAATGCTTGAATGAGTGAAATAACCGTGCCTGATTATGGGATAAAATTGTGTGACACGAAATGTGACGTGTCATAACGATTTGGCCTTATAATCGAGACCTCTGTGAGTATTTGATGATTGATGTGTAGTGTTCTAGTTGTTAAATATATTTGTTGTATGCATATGTATATGAGTTGTACTAATGTGCAGAGAGGTGCTGAGGTGAGGTAAGTCTTATATGATGTGTGATTAAGCTGCCTCTAGGTGAATTCTCTTCCTAATCGGAGTTTAGGGTGTAGACTTGCTGAGATTTTTATCTCACCTTGTTGTGGTTTAAAATTTTACAGGTCCTTAGATGGAGGTTCGACCAGTTTGTTTTAGGTGGTCATGAGAGGCCGAGACCGAGCATACCGTCTTCCCTATCCTTAGGAATCCCTGGATCCGCGAGCTCGTCGTGACCACGATCTAGGTCGATGAGGGCCAACTTCAGTTGGTACTTCATCGATTCAAAGCGTGGTTCCGTCACGGGCCTGACGGGGTTCGGGAGGGCCCCTTGGATAGTTTCGACGAACCTGCCATCGAAGATGAGTATGTGGAGGTTCTTGACCCTGTTGTGGATGCCGATGTTATTGTAGATATCGTGGTGAACTAGTTGCCCGAAGCTAACAAGCCCAAAGTAGAAGAGGTAGCTGATCCTTTAGACCTCGACATCCCTGATGGTGTCGTGATAGACCCGGATCCTAAGTAGGAGGGTCTGGGGCGGGTTAGCTTGGTAGTCTCTTTTGAGTTTAGAACCTCTGTATATAACTTTGTAGGACTGACCTGATTTGTTTATAAAATATGTTTTGTGTTGATTGGTTGTCCTGCTTCTACTATCCAATGTGTTTGTTTGTTGTCTAAAGATTGTTTAATTTGCTTCTACATGTGCAATTAAATGAATGAGTCAGCGACGCATCCTGGAAACATCGCAATTTGATTGACCACCGAGGGATGTTCGTGCACTCGAGGTTTGGGATGTGACACTAAGTCAGAGGAAGAAGTGCTAGACGAATGAATCTATGAATTAATGATTCTGACGTGGATTGAATTTGGGATATGTAGCCCTGGTGAGCATGCTTTGTATGCGCTCAATCACCAAGGGCCAAGCTTTTGCTTAAATCCCAAGGTCAGAATAACTATAGTCAACAGTTTGAAGTTTCCTCATTAATGGTATGATTCAGCAAAAAGAGCAAAGAAAGAGCCATGCATGAGCACAAGCCTAATATGATTCCATAATTAGACTGACAATTTCTGCAAAAATATGATAGACTGGACGGGAACAAGAAATACAGCAGCATTCATGGATGCTTTATTGTGAGTAAACTGAAAAAAGGATGTAGGGGTTCAAACAGTATTAGTCCTGATCCATTGCACAAGACCAAAAGGCATTCCCAGCCAGACTGAGCCCTATCCACATCATCATCATCATGCCAATATGCCAGTTCATCACAATTACTCAATTCCCACCTCAGACCAAGAGAAGATGAGTTTGCAAAAACTTCTCCAGAGCAAGCAATACTGACTGTAGCTACGCAAATAGTGCCTCCATTTGCCACTATAACAGGAGTCACACTAACTCTTTCTGGAGTGTGTTTCGCTTGGCTCGCAGTTAATTTAGCACCTTTCAGATTAACTGTCGTGTCGAAAATGGAATGTTAAGGGACTTCTCAAAACATCCATACCAACAGGTTAATTAAAAAGCTTATGCGTCCCCGGTTCATCTGCTATTAACACAATAGAGGAAGGAAACGAACACATGACTGACAAAGATGCTTCTTCAATTGCTGGCAGAGGATGGTCAACACCTACTAAATTACTACGTTTGTAGACAAGATCCTGACTTCAAAGAGGACTATTTAGTAGATGTATTTGGGGTTGCCAACAGGCCAGGCTATTTTGGTTTTGTTGAAAGGTAGAGCAACCCGATTAGCATATGAATTTTATTGCTTGAACAAAACCAGAGCAAACAATAATCACGTGAAACATAAAAATGTAGTGTGGTCAGTCTTTCTTCGTAGCTTTTCCTTAAAGCATTTTTTTCCCAACATATTTACAATTTTTTTATTAGATATTGATCATTGACTACAAATATAACTTAAAAGTTAAGAAAGAATAATGGAATTTTAGACACTAGCATAATTCAGTTTTAGATCGTTTCAGAATTTTGGTCAATGCCAGGAACCCATTTTGAAACCCCAGTTCATGCAGCCAATCCAGACCAAAAGCATCACAATATAGCATAATTGAATGTATCATAAACCGATAGTACTTTGTTAGTAGAATTACCAAGCTTCTTTGCCTGGACAACGCTACGGGTGGATACAGACAAAAAAGCCGTGTCCGAAGAAAACCATTTTAAGTCAGAGACCACATTCGCACAACCTATAATTTCAACTTAGTTCATCAAAAACTGGAAAACCCAATTACAGTCCAAAAAAGAGAACAGGTGGGAAAGTTCAAACCTCATGCAACCTTTAACTGCACTTCCTAATAAATGGCGGGGGCCCAGGGAAGCATAATACTATCAGCGGAAGCACTTCTTTTGCTCAGAATAATCTTCACTTTATCACAGACCATGACTGCTTGCACAATTTTGAGAACCTACAAAAGACGAAACTATTAAAATCGGGCTACCGCATTCTTCCAATAACAAATTCAGCCTTGTTGATACCAGTAATTTATAATAATTTCCTAAAATGAGCAAGATTCTTCTCTTTCTTCTTGGGAACATAGAAGTGCACATATCATAGAAAGGAAATGTCTCTGGATTAAATTTAAATGACAGAGACCTCCTTTGATCCGGGACTCCCATCAGACTAAGCTAAAGAAGCTGTTAGTTTTCCCAGGTCAGGAGTAGCAGCTTTTAGGATTCTAGAATTTCACCAACGACGTTCCACTGTAATATCATCTGACACCAAGATATCTTCCAGTTCTCAGGGTGGTGGTCATACAAATTGAGATCGTCACTCTACACAGAAGGAACAACATTTTCATCAACCAAAACCAAGAGCATTATATATCGAATTGTTGGGAAAATATGGGTTCGAACCGGGTAGAACAATAACGTTGAATCTCTAGAGCAATTAAGTCAGACTTTGAGATGTGATATCACTTTTTTTAAAGATGTATTTGTCCCACAAAGTTGCTAATGGTCACTAGAAAATATCCTCCGGGATATAACAAAGTCTAAAAAATGATAATACTATATAGTAATTCTAGTATTTCTCCAAAATCTCTCTAGAAAACAATTGAAAATATGACTGTAGTTTTTAGAAAAAAAGGCTCGAAAAGATAAAATGATCACACACACTGTTCTTCTGGAAAACTAACAAGTATATATAAATCAGTCTTAAAAACATAGGCAACTCGTGAAAATTGTAAAGTGAATGAATGTATCCTTTCGAAAAATTGCCCAAATGAATAAAGGCGTCAATTCGAAAGAAGTTGAAAAATGAACAAATGCAATCCTTCGGGAAAGGTTGTAAATTGAGCGAGTATCTTTTTCAAAGATTATCTTGAAAAAACACAAACAAAAATTCGAAATAAAAAAAAAAATTATTATTAATTTCTTTTTCAATAAATAAAATTTCGAATTTTTTTAAATTATTCCCCAAAATTCTTAATAAACAAACAATCTTTGAATTAATTAAAATTAATAATATAACCGTACAAAATTTTTTAAAAAAGATAACAAAGGGGTTAGTGTCAAGTGCACGTAATAATCGGATACTCGCACGCAGTTATGGTAAGGTCTAGCCTACACCCAATCTTTTCTTTAAGTATACTAAAGAAACCCCATATTTATTAATTGACCAACTTCCTCCCAGTATTCCTATGTGGGACAAGAAAGCATATACTTAGTTTGTTTTACAAACAAACTTCCAACAATCCCCCACTTTATTTGTAAAACAAAGATTTCAAAATTAGATTTAAAAAAAAAAAAAAAAAAAATCATATAGCCAAAATTTTAGTAAGATTAATATACATACATAAAGGTCTCTTTTGAGTTAAACCTCTACTTAGTGCAAATATCTCAAAACTCTATCATAGTGACAATTAACTCGGCTTTAAACTTGTACTTTTAAATAATAGAATCGGACATACTGCACATATACTAATATCTTGTTTCAGCAAGAAGTTTTATATTACTCCTCACTATTATGGCATTGTGCTTGATCCTATTGCATGAGTTTTCTAGAAAGCAACCCTAACTTTCGTAAGAAGCGGCATCACTTCTAAGCTCATATAGGTAAAAGTATCTACAACGTGTTTATATTACTATCAACACATTACAAGTTTGTACTATACTTCATTAAGAATTCAATCCAACCTTCAAAACGTAATGGACGATAATGACTTCTCATATCAAGACTATGTCAGTGTCAAACAATCACATTCAATAACTTCTTATTATCCATTAAACCTCGTTACTAGTGATGTTCTAGAAAAAATGTCAGGTTACCATTATTGGTGATTTCAATTAAAGGGTTTCAGCCCCATTTCTTGTGAGGTCATTATTACCATATCTCTTGGTAAAACCTTTGTCAAATGATCGGAAAGATTATTACTTTACCTCACATAGACAATTGTTATGGTACCATCTTTAATAAATTATATCGCATATTCATATCTTAGACTAATATATTTAGACTTACCATTATAGGTGCTATTATAGGCTCTTGCCAAAGTAGCATGACTATCACAGTGGATAGAAATAAGAGGCATAGGACTAAACCATAATTTGATATTCAACAACAAATTTCTAATCCATTCAGCCTCTTTCCTAGTTGCTAAAGCAACAAATTCAGATTCCATTGCTGAGTGAGTTATATATATTTATTTCTTACTCGCCATAGATACAACACCTTCAGCTAGTGTGAAAATCCTTCCAGAAGTAGAGCGCTCATCTCCCACAATTGTAATCCAACTAGTATTGATGTATCATTCTAATACAACTGGATAATTATTATAGAACAATCCTAAATTTTTAGTTCCCTTAAGATAGCCAAAAATTCTCGTAATAGCTCTTCAATGTTCTGTACTTGGATTACTAGTATATCTACTCAACTTGCATACAAAATAAGTAATATCAGATCTAGTATAAGGCATCACATACATTAAAGACTCTATAGCACTCGCATATTTTAGTTGTAACACCGCTCTACCAGTATTATAATTTAATTTAATACCTGAATCAAATTGAGTACTTATTTCCTTAAAACCAAGATGTTGAAATTTATTTAATAATTCTTCAACATAACTATATTAACTTAAAGAATAACCCCTACTATGTTTCTCAACTTTAATACCTAAGATAGTATTTACTTCACCCAAATCCTTCATTTTAAACATGGAAGTTAAATACTTTTAGTCTCAATAATTCTAGTCATATTCGTTCCAAAGATAAGCATATCATCAACATACAAACACACTAAGACACCATAGTCTTTAGTGAATTTAGAGTATATACACTTATCAGCACTGCTGTGGATGAAACCATTAGACAATATGACTGAAACAAATTTTTCATGCCACTACTTAAGAGCTTGCATGAGCCCATAAAGACATTTAATCAATTTACGTACTTTTCTTTCATTTTCAGGAAGAACGAAACATTCTGATTGTTCCATATAAATCTCATCATTTAAGTCTCCATTCAAGAAAGTAGTCTTGACATCCATTTGATGAACACAAATATCATAAATGGAAGCCAGAACAAAAGAACTCGAAGTTATACGTACAACAAGAGCATACGTATCAAAATAATATATTCCTTCTTTTTGTCTATATCCCTTGACCATAAGTCTAGTCTTAAAAGTTTGGATAGAACCGTCAAATGATGTTTTCTTCTAAAAACCTATTTGCACCTAATAAGTTTTGATCCTTTTAGTAAATCTACTAATACCGAAGCATTATTGGACATAATTGAGTCTATTTCGTCATTCTTAACTTCCTTCCAAAAAGAAGCATCTTTAGAAGACATAGCATTATCAAAGCTTCTAGGATCATCTTCTAAATTTAATATTAAAGGGTATTTATTTATCATGTTATTATCTTCATCTCCTTCAACAAGAAAAACATGATCAATAAAATTAGGACCTAAGTCTTTTAGTTTTCTAACTCTAGTACTTCTCCTTAGTTTAATCATGTCTTTAGAATCATTCATTTTTTTCTTTTGAGAATTTATTTGAGTTTGTATAGATTTTGAATTATTTTTAATAATTTCAAAACCTGTAAAATATTTATTCTTAAAGAATTCAACATTTCTCGATTATACTGTGATATTGGACTATAAATCAAGAAGCCTATAAGCTTTACTGTTTTTAGCATACCCAATGAAAATACTTTTGATAGCTTTAGGATAGAGCTTTGTTCTCTTAAGATATAGTACTTAGTAATATGCCAAACATCCTCACACTTTAAGGTATAAAAAATTTGGTTTTCTACGTTTCCATACTTTTTTTTTAGGGAGGTAAAAATCGCTTCTTTAGGGAGGTCTACGTTTCCATACTTCATAAGTGGTTATGTCATTTTTCTGGAAAGATAGTCTATTATGAATATAACATGCAGTAAGCAATACTTCTCTCCAAAAATTAATTTGTAGCTTTGAATTTGAAAGCATACAATTAACCATTTCTCCAAGAGATCGATTTTTTCTTTTAGCCAAACCATTTTGTTGTGGAGTATATGGTGCCAAAACTTGATGAATAATATCATATTCTTCATAAAATGTAGAGAGTTCATTTAAGAAATATTCTCCACCTCTATCTATTTGTAGAACTTTGATTTTATTTTCTAATTGATTTTCTACTTCAGCCTTATGTTTCTTAAACATGGTAAATACTTCATCTTTCGATTTTATGAGATAAATATATAAAAACCTATTGCAATCATCCACAAAGGCAATAAAATACTTTTTACCTCCATGTATTAGCATACCATTAAATTCACATATATCACTATGAACCAAATCCAATAAATTCACATTTCTTTTAACACTAGGAAATGGTTTCTTAGTAAGTTTAGACTTAACACATATTTCACATTTATCGAATTCACCATTGAAATTTATCAAGTCTAACTTCTTCATATTCTTCAAATAACGAATATTTATATGTGCCAACCTATTATACCATACAAATTGATATTCAACAATATAAGCAGAACTAGCAATATTATTATGGGTTAATATCCTAAAAAACTCAAAACTTGTACATTTATGACAAATTTACCCAAAACTATTTTTTTTATTATGAAAAATCCCAAATTGGTACACCTGTGACAAATTTACCCTGACTAGCCATCAAAATCCCTAAACTGCTACATTTATGATAAATTTACCCAAAAACTATTTTTTTTATGACCCAGGGAACCCCGTAAGCCGACAGCCGGCGGGCAAACCCTGGGGCGACGCTAGCGGAGGACCCACCATCTCGACATCACACTTAAGATCCCATACGGCCAACGGGATTCGAACTCCTCTCTTTCTCGCAAAGGATCATGGGAGCCTTATCCAACTGGGCCACCACATGCGGTGGTCCCAAAACTAATTTATTCGACTACAAAAAAACCTCAGACTAGTAAATTTATGACAAATATTATCTATGTTAAATTGTATTAATACCACAAAAAATCACAAAAATTGTAAACTGTGACAAACGGAGCGTAAAATCCCAAATTGGTATACTAGTCAACTGTTGCGTGTCATTTAACTTAATAATTTAATAGTAAAATTTAACGAAAACTAATAGAGGGTAAATTTCTCACAAGTGTATCAATTTGCGGTAAGTTTGTCAAAGGTATATTAGTTTGGGTTTTTTTGTGGTTAAAAAAATAGTTTGGAATAGATTTATCATAGGTGTATCAGTTTAGGGTTTTTCAGGGTATTAACCCTATTATTATTGATACTTAGTTGATACATCCCATCATTGGCATAACCATTTCCTACAAACAGCCCATTCTTCAATAGGATAATCTTGTCGGATTCAAACAAAACCCGAAACCCCTTCTTACAAAGTAAATCAACATAAACTAGGTTCTTTCTAATTTCGGGCATAAATAACACATTAAGAAGAGTCATATTCTTTCTAGAAGCGAAGTTTATCTTCACCGTGCCTTTTCCAGTAACATTTGTAAGAGCATTATTCGCTATCAGGACCTTTTGAACATTTGAGTCAATAGTCTCTTTAAATTGCTTGAACATGTATTTGTCCTTGCACACATGGATCGTTACTCCATAATCTAACCACCAACCGGATTGGGCAATGGTAGAATTGATTTTACAAACCATAGCCATCGCATCATTAATTTCAGAAATTTTCATGGTTGAAATCATGGTCACAAAATTTTTTTCAACTAAATTTGCATCTATCTTCACCGTCGGATTGTCCTTTGAATTGTTTTTGTGGTGAATGCAATCCTTGGCGTAGTGTCTCTATTTGCCACAAATAAAACAACAACCATTTTTCTTCTTTTGTGTTCTCTTAAATTTTTGCCTGCTTTTTACTTTGAAGTTTTGGCCGATTTTCCATTTTTTTTTCCACAACATTCACCTTGGAATTATACAAAACAAAATCATCACATAAACGTGACTCTTCCTCAATATGAAGATGTTTCTGTATTTGCTCCAAAGTAAAGTTCTCTGATTTGTGCATCAGCTTTTTTCCATAGTCTTTCCAACTTAGAGATAATTTCGCAATAGTCGCTCCAACTTGAAAAGCTTCTGGAATATCAATCTTGAGGGCAAGGATTTTATTCACAAGCACTTACAATTCATGGACTTGTTCCAGCAAGGGTTTAGTATCAATAAACTTGAAATCAAAATACTTTGCGATTAGTTATTTGTTTTTTTTTTTTTTTTTTTTTTGATACCTAGGGAACCCCATACAGCCGGCAGCTGGCGAGTAAACCTTGGAGCGACGCTAGCGGAGGACCCACCACCCTGACGTCACACTTAAGATCCCGTGCGTCCTGCGGGATTTGAACCCCTCCATCCTGGGTAGATGTCACGGGGGCTCTTATCCAGCTAGGCCACCGCAGGCGGTGGTGCGATTAGTTATTTGTTGGTACCTTGCTCCTCCACTTTGTACTTGAATTCCAATGCATTCCAAATTTCTCTAGCTGACTTCATTTGAGTGAATAAGTTGTACAGACGACAGATAGTGTATTCAAAATATGTCATCGACAAAGTAATTCATCCTCCGCACGTTTCTTCTTCTCTTTATTAACCCTCTCAATGGCCTCCGCACTTGGCTGTCCTCCATTGGTAGTAGGCTTCAGATCTTCTATAAGCGCCAAGTTAGGATCTAGTATATAGGAAATCTTAATAACAGTGAGTAAGAACATCATATTGTCCCTCTAGTGAGCAAGTTGTTCCCATCGAACCGGTCTAGTTTTAACATATCTTGATTTATGGCATTAATTGTCTCCGACTTCATTGTTGAATAAAATAAATCCTTAAAATTGTTGGGAAAATATGGGTTTGAATTAGGTAGAACAATAAAGTTGGATCTCTAAAACAATTAAGTCGGATTTTGAGGCGTGATATCACTTTCTTTAAATATTTATTTGCCCTACAAAATTGCTAATGGTCATCGGCAAATATCTTCCGGGATATAACAAAGTCTAAAAAATGATAATACTAGTATTTCTTGAGAAACTCTTTAGAAAATAATTGAAAAGATGACTATAGTTTTTAGAAAGAAGGCTTGAAAAAATAAAATGATCACACACACTATTCCTCCGGAAAACCGACAAATATATATAAATCAGTCTTAAAAATATAGGCAACTCTTCGTGAAAAATTGTAAAGTGAACGAATGTATCCTTTCGAAAAATTGCCTAGATGAACAAATGCGTTAATTCAGAAGAAGTTGAAAAATGAACAAACGAAAGGTTGCAAACTGAACAAGTATCTTTTTCAAAGGTTGTCTTAAAAAGATACAAACAAAAATTCAGAATAATAAAAGAAAATTATTATTATTAATTAATTTTTTTTCAATAAATAAAATTTAGATTTTTTTATTATTCCCCAAAATTCTCAATAAACAAAAACAACTTTTGAATTAATTAAATTTAATAAGATAACCATACGAAATTTTTCTAAAAAAAATAATGAATGGGTTAGTTCTAATTAAACCGCGGGTGCGCAAAGTGCGCCTAATAATCGCGCACCTACACCTGGTATGGTCTAGCCCACACTCAATTTTTTCTTTAGGTACACTAAAGAAACCCCACATTTATTAATTGGCTCACTTTCTCTCACTTTTCCTATGTGGGAAAAGGAAACATACATTTAGTTTGTTTTACAAACAAACTTCCAACACAAATAATTACATCATTAAAGAACAAATAGAATCTGCAAAGTATTAACGCAAAAGAAAAGGAAAAATAAAAATGTGTATAGTGCGGTGGAGAAAAAACAGTCGTCAGATGCCAATCTCAATCCCTCTTCTTTCCTTTCTTTTTTCTCAGTCGGGATGTCAACATGGAATAGAATTCAAATGTGATGAAGTGATTTTTTATAAAGCCAAATATCCAACATATGCACAGGATCAAGATATGAATACTTAGTTTTTCTTAGATTAAATCAACACTCAGACAAAGCGCAAACACCTCAATAATGTTTAGAAACTAATAGAGTTCAGGAAAGAAAGGGCTACCTACCTGTGATTGCGAACTTCTTGTGAGCCAAGTCCTTGTGAAAAAACCTTTATTGATGGCCAGTGACAAGATACCAACTTGTGACAGAACATCAAAGTTCACATTTTGGAATGCCTGTCTAGATGTTATGCAGCATTAGCTTCTAGATATGGAGAAAATTATCATAAAAGTTCAAAGCCTATTGCAAGTGTACCAATTTAGTTATAGATTTTTTAATTGTGTCAATAGAGTCATAGACATTTTCACATGTTGCTAATCGACCCTAGGCGATGCTGTCGCATCCCTCTCCTAGGGCTAGTGAATGCCATGATGCCCTCGCCAGCCCTAAGTCTAGGGAAAGAAGAAGAACATAAAGAAAAGAGAGAAAAAAAAAAAGAAAAAAGAAAAAATTAAAACAATCAAAAAAATTAAAAGATGTCAACGTTAGTGCCGGCCATGCCACATAAGACAACCGGTGTCAACGTTGGCAATTTCATGCTAAAACTAGCCAGATGGACTCAAATGACAAAATGTGATAATATTTAAGCCTTAATCGGTACAATTAGAAAGTTTAAGGTTAAATTGACACAATTCTAATGGGTTTAGGACTTTTTGATAATTCTCCCTCTAGATATGTTGGCTACAATTTTCTATTAGGTTTATCCGTGCAAAAAGAACGCTTCAAGTGCCAATAGTTGGTACAAAGGGACACTTAAGTGTCAAAAGTTACGAAAGTGATACTTAAGTGCCAAAATTGGAGTAAAATTGATCATTTAAGTGCCAATGTAAAATCCGACAAAATACTGACGTGCGCAATTTCCAGCAAAATAAGTGCAAAATGGTGTCATTTTGCATGCTAACGTGGCTAGACAATACAAAATCGACGTCATTTTGGTATCGACGTGGTAAAAAATTCAATATAAAATTAATTAAATTTATTTAAAACATTTAAAAATAAAAATACAAATATTAAAAAAATTAAAAAAAAAAGAGGGAGGCGACTAAGGGCTGAGCCCTTGCCGCCACCACCTCCCCCCTTTTTTTATTATTTTTAAATATTTTTAATTTTAAATGTTTTAAATTTAATTTAATTAATTTTTATATTAAAATTTTTACTACGTCGGCACTAAAGCAACGTCGTTTTGCATTGTCTAGCCACATTGGCGTGCAAAACGATGTCATTTTGCACTTATTTTGTCGGAAATTGCGTACGTCAGCATTTTTGCCGGATTTTGGCCGGATTGGCACTTGCCGATCCATTTTGCTCCGATTTTGGCACTTAAGTGTCACTTTCATAACTTTTGATACTTAAATATCCCTTCGTGCCAACTTTTGGCACTTAAGTGTCCCTTTGTGCCAACTTTTGACACTCCAAGGGTCCAGGTGTTGGTTTATCCGTTAAGATTTTGTTTCAAACAGATATGTGAAACATTTACTTGTACTCCTTTGTGCTGACTTGGTGGTTCGAATTACATCATATCCACATGACTAGAATCATATGTATGGGTGAATAAACAAGCCTGAAAAATCATAAAATACCGTGAAAAAGTAATTAGATAGATTTGGAAAATTTTGTTTTCTATTCAAGTGGCAAATAGGATATGCTCCAGACTTGCGAGTAGTTAATATGGACGTTGATTTCGAGATTGGATATTCGAACATTGGTCAACAAGTTTTAGTTTTTGTTGGTAAGAAAAATAACTAATGAAATTATGACTTTTTTAACCTTAGGATAGGCACAATTGATTGAAGTCTCGGAAGATTTCCAATTGAGAAACGAGAGGTTACCTAGGCCATGTTTGTTAACGTTCTTTATTTCTGTTTATGAACAAAATTTCTATTTTTTTGTTCTAGGGAACAAAAAAAGAACATAAACGCGTTTCTTTGCGTTTTTGTTCAAAATCTATTTTTTTGTTCCTCAGGAACACATTTGGAATAAAACAAGAAACAAGAAAAGCGTGTTTCTTGTTTCTGGAACAATTTTTAAGAACAAATTTTCTCTCCTCTCTTTTTCTTCTCTTTTTTTTTTTTTTTGTTCTTTTCTTTTTCTTTTTTCTTTGGCCGGTCGCCTGAGCGTTGCCGGCCCTTGGCGAGGCTCGGCCTCACCTTAGCTAGGCAAGCTCGGGCTTGCCCAGATCCGGCTCGCCCGAGCTCGCCCAGCCACCGATGAGGCTCGCCGGCAGGCGGTGGCCTAGCGAGGCCGAGCCTCGCCCAACCACGACGAGGCTCGGCCTCACTAGAGGCTGCGAGCCTCACCGTGGCTGGGCGAGGCCACCGCCTCGTCGCCCGATCGCCGACCATGGCGAGGCCGGCAACCGGCCAAAAAAAAAAAAAAAAAAGAAAAAGAAAGAAAAATAAGAAAAATAAAATAAAAATATTAAAAAATTAAAAGAAACAAAAAAGAACATAAATTTACCAAACGTGTTTCTGTTCATTTTTTATTCTTGGAACAAATTTACCAAACGTCTTTCTTACATTTCAAAAATTGTCCCCCGAGTAGAAATAGTTTTTTATATTTCGTTCCCTAGAACAATTTTGAACATAAACGTTACCAAACGCGCTCCTAATTGAATCACATTAAGTCCTCACAGCTCAAACACAATGACACAATTATTGGGTGCAAATTCTCTTAAGGTGGATGACTCATGACTCATAACTCATAAGTTAGATCATACTAGGAGGTGAGGTTATTCTAATAAACGAAAATTGATTAGGGCAATATAGGTATATAATATTAGGACTTGCATGTTTGTGTTTCTTTTTTTTTTTGTTCATGAACAGATTTTCTGTTTTTTTGTTCTCGGGAACAAAAAAACATAAACGCGTTTGTTTGCGTTTTTATTCAAAATTTGTTTTTTTGTTTCAGCAACAAAATTAGAACAGAAATAAGAAAAAAAAATTATTTTTTCGTTCCAGAAACACTTTTGAATAACAAATTTTCTCTCTCATTTCTTTTCTTCTCTTTTTTTTTCTTCTTTTTTCTTTGGCCGGTCGCTGGCCTCAGCCATGGCCGGCGACCTCAACAGAGGGTCGCTAGCCCCTCGCAAGGCCGAGCGTCGTTGGCCCCCGGCGAGGCCGAGTGTTGCCGGCCGGCGAGGCTCGACCTCGCCGGATGCGGGCGAGCTTGATCTCGCCCGGCCAAGGCGAGGCCGAGCCTTGCCGGTGAGGGGCAAGGCTCGGCGAGCTCGAGCTCGCCCAACCAAGGCGAGGCCACCGGCCCTCGTCGGTCGGTCGCCGGCCATGGCCGAGGCCGTGACCGGCCAAAAGAAGAAAAAAAGAAAAAAAAAAGAAAGAAAAAAAGGAAAAATAAAATAAAAATATTAAAAAAATTAAAAGAAACAAAAAAAGAATACAAATTTACCAAACGTGTGTCTATTTATTTTTTATTCCCGGAACAAGTTTACCAAACGCGTCTTTACGGTCAAAAATTATTCCTCGAACGAAATAGTTTTTTTTTTTTATTTCTATTATCCGGAACAATTTTTGAACAGAAACATAAACAAACGCACCCTTAATGTTTGCATTTCAATCATGCTAATTTAGACTCTTTCAAATTATCTAATTTACTAATGTTGACATCAGAATTTTTGTCAACAATCAAGCACACGTTTTAATAGAAATAAATAATCGAAAGAACAAAAAAAAAAAAAAAAAAATTAGTGAGCCCATATAAAAAACAATCTAAATAAAAGAAATAAAAAATCAATCAAAGCTTCAGTCCATTGTCCCCTTTATTGGCCTGGTCCAATGCGCTTTCAACGTGTGTTCGGACTCGCTTTTTTGGCCCACAAAACTTGAAAGAGATCAACTCGTGCGGATTCAATCAACTCAGGCCGAAGCTTTAGCTAGAGGTGGTAAAATGGGTCTTAGACCCATATATAACTCATTTAAATCATAAATAAGTCATGTATGGATAACTTATTTTTTAAAGAAAATAGTTAAATGGGTTTAAAATTAAAAGTTTAAGATAAATGGGTTTTAAGTGGATTGGGCTTAGAATCCATTTTCAACTAAAGTCTCACAATCTCTCTCTTCCTTTTTTACCTTTATAATTTTTTTTATATAAAAATCGAAATTACAATTATTTTTGATATTTCCATTTTCTTTTATTTTTTCTTCCTCCTTCCTTAGCCAATGGTCGACATAGCGACGGCTAACAACCGGCCAAGTGAGGCTCACGCTCGCCGGTGTCGAGCAATTTCGACGAGCTAGAGGCTCTCCTGTGGCTAGTCACTGGCCATCGTTGTGGCCGGCGATCGGCTAAAGAAGAAGAAGAAGAAAAAAGAAAAGAAGAAAAGAAAAATTGTATAAAAATAATTAAAAATTCGATTTTAAAAATAAATGTTAAAAAATTTATAAAAATTGTCCATTAAACTTGTATTGCATCAAGTATTTTAGCAATCCATTTAAAATTATATATATATTGAGTATAAGTTGGATCGAGTATGGGTTAAAAATTTTACACTACGATAAATTGGTCATAAACAAATTAAATAGGATTTGAGCCGAATCATTTATGACCTAACCCAAGCTTGACTCAATCCATCCGTTTGACAGGTCTAACTTTAAGCTCATGGGATGTCGGTCTCCTACTCTTTGGAAGAAGACGCCAGTGGATTTTATTCCCGATTGATGCTCTATCGCTGATCCATATCCTTGCCGATGACGCAGTCCGTAGCTGTCATAGGACCACTCGGTCATTGGCCACTCGAAGCATTACTTCGGCAAGTATGAACAGAAGAGTCGAAATCTGATCCCTATATGAATGAAAATGACACCAAACTTGCTGTGAACTGATGCATATTAGCATATTTACACGTCGGTTCTTAGTCTGGAGTTCACCTTCCGGTCTGTTTTCAACATAAGAACAACCCCAAGAAGTCGCTCGTTAGGTGTTTGATGAAATGCCCAAGTCGGTCCAACATGAACATGCTACCGATTTTGGTCTGTTGCGGAAGACGACAGGAGCAGGAGGAAATAGTAAAAGAAAATGATGAATAAAAGGAAGTACGCATGAAAAGAGAAGAAAATGAGAATTATGAGAAAATTGGCACTTCTAATAAAAATAGTTTTTTTTTTTTTTTTTTTTGAGCAAATAATAAAAATAGTTTTGATGTGAGCCCATGTGCTCGTGTGTTCGAACGATTTGGGCAGAATCTATTTCCAGTAAATAGGGACTTGGTTTGTTTCTATAGAGAATGGGCTTGGCTTATGTTAAACGAGTCAGGCTTGTTTTGATTTGGGCCGAGTCTATGCTACTAGGTTTGTTCGGCTTGAGGTGACCCCCATTATAGTAGGATATGTGTTCGTGGCCCAGGCCTGTCAGATCATATTAGCCCATATTCGGACTGGGCCCCAGGGCCCATCTCGAGTCCCTTATTTTCCAAAACATAACAAATTAATCAAAAAATCGAAAATTCAAATAATTAAAAAAAAAAATCGATTACAAACTTGGTTAGGAAGTTCCACTAGTTGTCTTTTAGTGGATTTTGTCATTAATTAGACTGTTTGCGTAATCGTTTGTTTTGTTTGGCTTTCCATGTGAGTATTTAGATGTGTGTTAGATTTTAATGCACATTTGTCGCCGGAAGTAGGTTAGAAAGGTGACTAGAAGCTAATTAGGGGATTAATGATGGTAGCCTTCTACGTTGTGCACATAAGTGAGGGTTACTAATTGTTAATTGTATTCAATGAACCTTTAGATTGATTTGGAGGGCTGGGGATAATTGAATCGTATAGGTGAATTTAGATTCCCGAGCTGAATTGCTTTGTTATTTGTTGATTGCTGAACCTGTTGATTGGCTACTTTGATTGTTTGCATGATGTGAGTGTCAGATATGAATGGTGTTCGATACCAATGAGGATATTGATTATGAACTCCCCAAAGACTGAAGGCCAAGAGTGGCGGTCCAGATGACAATAAATTCAGCTTGGTTTAGGCTAGTTTATTTCTGATTAGGCTAGTTTAGCTATTGGATTTAGGTGCTCATAAACTAGTTAGCTCAATTTTTTGATAATCCAATCCTTCGCCCACAGATAGGACATCCTTTGTTGTGACTTTCTTTTTTTTTTATTTATGATGAGTCCTTTGTTGTGACTTTCCCAAGGGAAAAATTTTAAGGGGGTTCAACGAATTGCCAGGTGGGAGCCAATGGTTACTCTTGCAAGGTGACACTTACTCTTGACACAGGTTTTCCCAAATCCTACCAATAGCAATTTAGTTTTCTTATTTGAATTATGCCAATTGTTTTTACTTTAAGAGCCACTAATCTATGAAAGACCAATTAGAAGCCAAATAAAGTTCTGCAAATTAGAGATTTGGTGCTTGGGGAGTTGATTAGGTAGATGTTGTCGAACTCCTAATTTAGTACCTTTACTCTTTTACGAAAACGTTCCATGCAATTTATCATATTAATTTTTAATTTTTTTTCTTAAAACAAGTAAATCTAAATTATCCTATGGGCATACTCATACAACTGAATATAAACATAGCAATAATCAAATAAGCATGGTGTAAGATAATCCGAGCTGTGTTGGGCAAAATTTACAGCCACCTTGTCATTTAACCCTCGTACTGGACCCTGTGATCTGTAAAGGGAAAGTCTATGCAAGTTCTCTAATACAGACCAATTTGTCAAACGAAATATTATTATGCGGATGCAATATGTTATGTAAAAATGCACCGTAAATAAATTATTTTCCTAAATGAGCTATTAAACGTGGTAACAAAAAGTAATGCAATCTAAAATGCCAGACGATACTAAGAGAACGAATCTATTTATATAATATGAATATGCGGAATCCCCCAACTGCACCCCTAGATATGTTTTTAGGATTTTTTTAAATGATGACACAGAATGGAATTAATAGCTTCCAAGATAAAATTTTTGGATATTTTCCTTTTATGACATGTAATTTATGGAAATAAATACGCAAATATAACGATTAAATAACAATGCAATCTCAATGTCATAATGCAAATTAAATGCAAGATTCTCTCCTAATATGTAAAGTGTATAATGTAATTGAAATTACACAATGAAATTAGGCTAAATTGACATGTAAATCCAGAATTTCCAGCACCCAACCAAACAATTCCACTCGATACGAACATTTTGAAATTTAATCGAGGAACAAGAATAATTCTTGCACAGGCTTACGCTAAGAGACAGAAACATGAATTTTAATTAGCCTATCAAGTTATGGCTCCAATTTAAGTCCCAACAAACACAGTTTGATGGCCAGGCTTTGATCTCACCGAAATATCTAACAATGTATTCAGAATTGGCGATGAAATTGACCGATTAGTGAAGAAGGTTTAAAAAACTTTAAAACCAAATTGGATCCTAAACGGAGTCATTATCCCAAATGGCACACATTAAATTATACCTGAACCAATATTAAAGAAATCAAAATCGATCATCGGAGGCAGTTCATGGTGACTTTGTGACACCTTGTGATAGTACAAATAGTAACAGCAACACAAATGCTCAAAAGTGGGGAATGGTATGATAAGGGTGAATTGGTGAGCTGGGGCGGCGGTCTCTTGTCTATACAAGCTTCTCTGAACACCGTGTGTTGGTAACTTACCAACGTGTTATCGGCTGAACAAGTTGCTAGTCAAAACTTTGTTGCTAACTTGTTCCGATAATTATCAATGCTTTTCACATGTTATCGGCATGGAACAATATTCAAACTTTTACCCTACGGAATAATAGAGTCATCCAACTTCGGCTTACAGAGTCTACTCATTTTACATTAATATAAATGCCCTATTCTATTAAACAAAAGCAAGAGACTTTTTACTAAATAATCAAGTGGATAGATAGAGAGAAGCCTGCTCATTTTACATTAATATAGATGCCCTATTCTATTGAACAAAAGCTAAGCACTTTTTACTTTATAACCAAATGGATAGATAGAGAGAGATGTTGGAGAATAATGAGTACAACTTCTTTATTACTGCAAGCTTCGATAACAATCTTCCATTTTGAGGAGAAACCATCAGGTCCATAGTAGTTGCAATGGCGCATATCTCTGAAATTGGATAAGTCGATGCGTAATTCCATGCTGGGTGTCATGTCACCTGCAACTCACAAATGTGAGAATAAATGCTAAAAACAATTAGAAACATCTATCAACAAGGTGAATATGAGAAAAGAAAATATAAATCATGAGCGGTAGATTGTGATTTTACTTACTAAAAAACCTCGTATTTGCATAGTCGGAATTGAAAAACTCTTTTGAACCAAACCATGGTAATCATCCTTAGGATCAACAGTTTTACAATAATCCTATCCAATGCCTGAAAATAGGAAATCCTCCAAGATGGCTTGAGAAGTAATATACAATAGAATCCCAAGATTGCCACTATGAAACCTGGTCCGAATCCTGAGTATAACCAAACAATAATGGAGTCACCTTCGTTAGACTCTTCTTCGATCATATTGTGACCATCTTGTCCATCCTTATTATTATGCTCTTCTCCAGGACATACTTTTAAAAGAGGAGCCCCGCAAAGTCCATCATTTCCGCGATAAAAAAATTGATCATCCAAGGTGGTTAGATGATTGCTCGATGGAACACAACCAAATAAATTGTTGAAGGAAAGATCCAAACGACCTAAAGAGTCTAAATTGGATATGCTAGGAGGGATTCCACCCGATAGCTTGTTATTGGATAGATCAAGTGATTCTAATTTTCTCAAGTTCCCGATATCTGCGGGGATTTCTCCAATGAGCTTATTGCGAGAGAGATTCAAATTCTCAAGTTGAGCAAGCCAAGTCAACCCTTTTGGTATTTGTCCGTCTAATGCGTTGCTTGAAAGGTCTATGGAAAATAAATATTGAAGTGAGGAAGTAAATTCTCGCCTTGTTCCTTTCATATCAACCATAATCGAAAAGCCCAACGGAAATCTCCTATTTGGAGTAAAATGCGAATCGGCCCACATCAGCGAGAAGTTGTTGAAACAATGAGGAATGCCTCCAGAAAGGTTGTTATGCGCTAAACTTAAATATCGGAGATTATCAAGATGGCAAAGCTGCAAAGGAATGTCCTTGGTGAAGTAATTTCTCTCAAGATCGATTATCTCAAATGATTGAGAGTGTTGTCCAAACGAAGGTATTCTACCAGTGAATTGATTGTCACTAAGATCGATGTATACCAAATCTAGCTTTAGTAAACACTTTGGAATCACTCCATTCAAGTCATTTTCATGTAGGCTTAGAACTCCTAATTGCTCCAAATGGCATAGAGAGTACGGAATTTGACCATTTAACTTGTTGTCTCCCAATGAAATCCATTCTAGATTTTTCTGCAACTTCCTCCAACATTGGGGAAGTCTCCCAGATAGTCGGTTCTTAGAGAGATCAAGAAAATGCAATTCATCTGACATGCATAATGAATTTGGAATGCCACCAGTGAGGTTATTTCCAGAAAGCGATACTAACGTTAATAGTGGAATCTTTTTTCCAATAATTCGAGGCATGTTCCCTCTAAGCATGTTGTCTGATAGATCCAATAATTCAATATTAGATAAAACGTTAGGTAGCCAATAGGGAACTTCTTCTGAAATGCTAGCATTTGACATGTCCAGTATCGAAATGTTCCTCTCGTGTTCGAAGCCAATTTGGGAATCTTGGTCCCACTTTGCAACCAGACATGAAAATATTTTGAAGTTGGAAAGAAGGAACCCAAGATGCACTAATATTTAAAACAAGCTTGTTCGAATAAAAGTATAACGTAGTCAAGCTAGTGAGATTGGCAAAGTGAAGTTCGCTGACAACTCCTTCCAATTGATTATTACGAATGTCCATCTCTTCTAAATTGAATAGTTGCTCAATACTTTCTGGAAGGTTCCCACTCAATTTGTTAGAAGAGAGGCACAACTTTCTCAAAGATGATAGCTGGCTCACAATAGCAGGAATAGAGCCTGATATCGAGTTCCATGAAAAATCAAGGAACTCAAGATCTTGGAAATTCCCAAATTGATTGGGTAGTTGACCACTGAAATTGTTGCCGGAAACATCAATTGTCTTCAAGTTACTTCGTCCACAAATCAAAGCACTATCCTCGCTATCTAAAATCCTCCCACTAAATTTGTTTGAGCGCAAGCTTAGAACTTGCAAGTTGCAGAAAATGCTCATGTTCTTCAAAAGTTCACCTTCCAACCTATTGTTAAAGACATCAAGGTATCTAAACGACCGACTATATGCAAGGATGACAATGGGGAATATGCCTTGGAGATAATTAAAACTTAAATCTAGATGTTCGAGTTTGGTCAAGTTTTGAAACCAAGGAGGAATAGATGAATTCATAGAGTTGCAACTAAGATCAAGGAATCTAAGAGAAGTGAAATTGGTAGAAAAAGAGTCCGAAGCATCTTCCAAGTCACATCCCCTCAATATTAAGAACTCTAGGGATGAAAGCATGTTGATAGGACTTAACCAATCTCTAGGGTTGAGAAGAGGGACATAAGACATGTCCAAGTACTTTAAGTTAGAAAATGTTGATAGCCATTGGGGGTTCTCTATTGTTATAGAGGGCCAATTCCACAAGTTACTAATATCCAAGTAGCGTAAGCTAGAAAGGTTCCTAACTTCATTGGAGATTTGTCCATAAAAGCCGGCAGATGAGAGGTTCAAATACTCCAATTTTTGAAGAGAAGCTAAGAACTTTGGGAACTTTTGAGTTGAAAAATTATTGAAGCTGAGGTCTAGATACTTCAAATGCTTCAGTTCGTTTAGAGCAAGATGTGTCTTACCTCCCAAACTGCACTCTAAACCAACACAGGGATTACGTAGATCAAGCTTTGAGACGTGACTAGTCTTCTTGTTGCATTCAACTCCTTCCCACTTGCAACAATCTTCGCCAGTCCATGACCACAAACGTCTCGAAGGATCGATAAGATCTTGCTTGAACTTTAGAATAACTTCCCTCTCGGCGACTATGCAGCTTACATTTGTGAAGGTTTTGGAGCGACTAAATTCCAAGGTTTGAATGACAAAAAGTGCAAAAAAGAGTGTAGACACAAAGCTAGTGTAGATGTATGGCGCCATTGTTGTTAAGAATGAACCAGGGAACTCATGTTATATATAGGCCAAAAAAGTACTTCCCTTTCTTTCTTTTAGTTATACTAATCTTGGTCTTGATGCACAAAAACAAAGGAAAAATAAGAAGAAGAAGAAGAAGAAGAAGACGACATTAACATTTCAAAGTCCTTTTCTACGGTCATCCTTTTGATAATGGGAAAACCATAATATATTAATCCACTTGTTGGACCAAGACCAATTTAAAACCCTTTAGGTTAAAACTAAATTCAAGTATAAGCACAATTCTAAAAAAGATTCCTTTCGGGTTAATAAATTCATTATAAATATTGGCCACCAAATGCAACAACAAAAATTCAAGTCATACCTTACAAGACCCGTCATATGGTCAATATACAAAATGCATTGCTTGAATAAATACATTATTCGAATCTTATCATTATCAAAATCATTTTGCGTGCAGTAAAGTACCATATTGATCCACCATTAGGGACCACAGAAAGCCCCTGCTCATGCAACCTGCAGCCGCAACTTCAATACACTGCTCACCAAAAACAAGGAAAAAGAAGATTAGAAGCAACATAATTTTCATTGGACTTTCATTTTAGTGTCAAAATTTTTCAAGCGATAACGTAATTGCTCCATTGGTGGAAAAACGGTCACTTAAGTATCTTCGATGACAAATTCTGACAATTTATCCTACGTAACTTTTGTTATAATAAAATATTCATACTTTGCTTTTCTTATAATAAAGAATTCCAATAGGGCAACGTCAACTGAATGACAAAGCTTCCCTCAGTGTTCTTGCGTTTGTGTACGTATCCGTTGGGAAGAAATAGAGCAAAGCTACGTTTCCCAATGGAGAAATAAAACTCCCTTTTCTTAGCCCTTGTTTGTCTTCATGATGCTGTAGTTCTCACCGTTGACTTGGTGAAGAAGGGATTGGTTCTTCGGGCTCGGAGGAAGAGGAGGCCTTGCAATGAAGATGACGCCATGATTGGAGGATTGAAGACAGGGCCTTGTAGTCAAATCGCATCGTGATCAAGCTTTGGACGGTTTCCCAACTGTGATCACCTTAGCCAACAATTTGATAAGGAGGTTTTGATAAGGTGATTTTGCCCCAATCTAATGAATTGGGTTAGTGTTCTTCAATAACACATTGAACTTTGCCCTAGTTCCTTAATTTGGGGCAAAGGGATCTATAAATCACATTGTTTAGAGGTTTAATTGTTAATTTTGTATTGCCAGCAAACCACATTGGATGTTGTATAATATAATATTGTCATGTCAAATTTTTTGATAATTTAAATCGTCGATAGCACTGAAGTAATCAATTTTTAACGGAAGTGGTACTTAACTGATTGCTTAAAAAGTTGGCATTGAAACGAGCCCTGTTTAAAAATTATTACACTTATAATATATCCTTCCCGAAATAATTCAGGAAACTTCATGATATACTTGTAAAAATGAGAGAACATTGCATCAGAGAAGTCAAACCCAGTGACTATACTCCCACCGATTAGCTGAATGGTGACATGGAGCACTGTCATTGGGTCGTCCATCCGGAGCTGGAGAATCTTTGTCAAAAAAGGAACAGAGCAGAGAGAGAGAGAGATGCCCAAAAACAAGTCAAAAGGAAAAGGATTAAAAAAACTTAAACCAGCAACAGAGAGAAAGACCAACAATGTAACCTGCGAACTTTCCTTTCGACCCTCAACACTCGCCGAGTCCGTCCTCTTAACCAAGTGATTGGATTGGAAAATATAAAAAACAATAGACTGAGAAATTACTTGAATCTAAGCATTGCCACATGAACTGATGAGATTTGAGAAAAGAGGTCTTTGTTTATGGATATTTTGACTTGGTACGCGTATTGGGCGGTTGGCAACTACTTTAATTACATCAATGGCATACGCCAATAGCAATTGTCTCAACTTTATTAAACAAAGAAGTATGAAGAAAGTGTAATGGTTGTTCATACCTAAAGTTTGACTCTTTCATTTAACAAACTCATATTGCGTGTTTAGCATTTAGGTGGTTGTTGTGACCCTCCCTCGAAGGGTAGATGTATTACCTAGTGAGTAGGGGTGTGCAACCGGACCGGGTTTACCCGGTTCCCGGTCCGGCCCACCCGGAAAACAGGGTCGGGAACTGGTTCCGGTTAAAACCGGGCCGGGAACCGGTTCCCAAAACGCAGACCCTGTTTAAACCGGTCCGGGAACCGGTTCCGAGGGATTACCCACTCGGGAACCGGTTCCGAGGGATTACCCACTCGGGAACCGGTTCGACCGGACCGGTTTGGGAACCGGTTGGAGAACCGGTTTTATGCCTAAAGCGAAACCCTAATTTTATTTCTTCCTTTACTTGCAGAGGCGTAGACGCAGAGACTTCCCTGAGCTCCTCTCCCAGTTCCCCTCGCGCTCGCACCACCGCTGCCAAGCTCCTCCTCCTCCCCCGCCCCGCCGCCCCCGCCACCGTCACCGTCACCGTCATCGTCACCCCCGACAACCTCCACCTGCTCGACCCCTTCCTCGCCTCCTCCTCCTCGCTCCAGCCTCTCGTCTTGCCGCGCCACACCCGCCGCGGGTGCGCTTCGTCGCCAAAGTCCGCGCCCTCCGCGACCTCCACCTCCCGCTCATCTCCCGGTGGTTCGAGTCCCACCCCCCCGCCCCGCGCGTTCGTCTCCGACTTCTTCCTCGGGTGGACCCACCGCTTCGCCCGCGACCACGGCGTCCCGTGAGTCGTCTTCTCGCCGTCCGGCGCGTTCGGGCTCTCCATCGCCTTCGCCCTGTGGCGGGACCTCCTCCGGCCCGACGAGGAGTTGACGGTCTCACCGCGCGCTGTTTCCCGAGCTCCCTGCCGATCTACCGCCGCCCCCTTCGCGAAGGCCGCTTTGCGCCTCGTTGCTCCGCCCGAGCCCCGTTGCCGACGTCTGCTGGTTCGCTCACCACCTCTGGGCGCCACTGCCGCTGCGACCAGACGCCAAAAGTCGCCGTTCCTGCCGCGATTCCGTCCTCAGCTCGTCCCGACTAGGCCCGCCTGCTCTCCAGGTCCCACTTTGTCTTCACCAGCCCCAAGCCCAGAGAGAAGGTACTATAGCTTGATTTGAGCATTGTTGACATGTGTGAGATGATGTGGAAATTGATGGTTATAATGCTTTTTGCATGTTCAGAAGTGCGAATTACTGTGAAGAAAGCTTGCATTTTGCTCATAATTTATTATGTTGATGTTAGAATTTTGATTAAAGTTTGCTGCTCAATTGGGATGGCTGTGTGAAGAGGCTGATCTTTTTTGTGATTGCATGCTAGGAGATGAAAAAGAAGCAATTGGGTGAAGAATTGAGGGTAAAATCAGTAGTTACAATTAAACTTTAATTGCTTGGTGTCTCTATATAGTGTCTCCTGGCATATTAATTGTGAACTTGATTAGATTCTATTTAATGATATCTGTGATTACTGAAGCCGATAAGACCATATTGCTTTTCTAAGGTTAATTTTTATGCAAAACAGGTTCCAATATAAACGGTCAACCTGTTCCCGGACCGAAAAACAAGGTGGGCCGGGAACAGGGTCCAATGAAAACAGGGTAGGGAACAGGGTCCAGGTCTAGACCCTACCCACCCTGGACCCGCTCACCCCTACTAGTGAGTGCTGACAGTCATCTTACGAGGCAATGCGCACATTGACTTGAGCTCTCTCAAATTCTTCTAATTGTAATGTTGGTCGACTCAATAAATTAGGCAAATTGTTCTTACTTTAGGAATTGCCACTGATTTATTTGAGGTCAGTTAGAAGATAACATAAGTGCGGGAGATCATTTCACTTCCATAACCCAAAAAATGGAGAAAGAGGACTTGATTACAGCGCCCAAATCTGGTAAAAAAAAATTTAGTTATATTGAAAATGGTTGATTAATACAATCTTGTTCATTTTTATTTCCTAGGCACATCCATTTAAGTGAACTTGCGTGGCTATTTGCATGATTGCATTTAAGACTCACACAACTATACAATATCACAATCAATCAAAAATGATATACAAAAAAAAAAAAAAAAAAAAAAAAAACGAGTGCGGTAATTTTATTTTATTTTTTTGTTAGTCCTACTCTATTCCTAATCTACACTCACTCTCAGACTTTTGTCCTGCCTCTTGCAGGGCGTGGGAGTCGAAACCCACTCCTGAAACTTACGCGTCCCCATCCCATCCCCCCCTGAGAAGGTGGAGATTTGAACCCCTCACCCCCTCTTCCATGTTGGAAGGGTGGCCACTGGGGGAGTGCGGCAATTGAAACCCGACATAATATTAGATAAAGAATATACAATGCCGTGTTAAGTCTCAAGATAGGGACCTCCGTAAGTTGTCCATAAAAGTAAAACTTGAGTGACGACCCGGAAGAATTAAAGTCAATAAAACGGTACCAAGCTTGAGTCAAACTAAGTCCTACATCTAAATGCACCACGGATGTCCCTTTCTACCTACTTATTTTATTTATTTATTTTGAGATTTTCTATTGCTCCAATCCCTCGGCGAATGAATTTTTTTCGTTTTAAATCCTGGTCCCATTACGTCTCAAAGGGCCACTCAGATTTTTTCTCGTTCACCTAAAGATTTTTGTCTCTTCTTGCTCACCTTTTCCTTAAGTCACTTGTTTGTCTCTTCTCTCTTATTATATTTATTTTTGACTTAACTGACACATGCCCCAACCCCCATTTTCTTTCTCTGTTTTCACATCTTTTATTCGTTTCATAAAAAATAATTTATACAAAAATATTTTTTAAATTTTCCAATATTGATTTCACATAAAATAAACTAATTGAGAAAAATATTTTCTATCAACGAAAAAAAAAGTCTTCTAAAATAGGAAAAAGTTTTCCTGCTTTTTAGAAAAAAGAAAATGTTTTCCTCATTCATTCTTTCTCATCTCACATCTTGCTAGCCTCTTTTTTTCTTTTTCTTTTTTAAAATTCAAATTTTTATTTTTTTCTATCTTTCTATTTTTCCTTCTTCTTTTGCTGGTGCCAGCCATGTCACAATTGACGATCAGTCATAGGTGAGCTGCCATCCTCGAGCTAGCTCAGGCTTGCCACACTGACCTCTGGCCACTCACCAAATCAGCGACCTCAAGCTGGATACTCACCAGATTGATCAGCATGAGGGTCAAGGCTTGACTAATCGGCGAGTGCGTGCCTCTAGCTTGTCAACTTTAGGTGAGCTTGAGCTTGCCTTTGGCCAATCATTGGTTGTTGCCGTGGGTTGTTGCCATGGATGGCAACCAACTGCAAAAGGAGGAGGAAAAGAAAAAAGAGAAAATAAAAAGAAAAAATAAAAAAATGGATTTTTAATAATAAAAATATATCTAAAAAGAAAATAAAAAATATTCGAAACACGAAGAAAAATCTAATCGAATTTTCGATGCTAAATGGCGGAAAATATTTTATACCTATTTTTCAAGTTTCAACTCAACACCAAAAAGTATTTTCATTTTCTTAGAGATTGGCTTCTTGGAAAATATTTTCTAAAAACGCTGTATTTTTTGTGAAACAAACGAAGTCTTAGCTTGCTCTCTCTTCTTGCTTTTGTTTTCTTTCTCGCTCCCCTGAGCAATTATATACATTGCGTACCTTTGCAAGGGAAATAGAAAATACCAAAACAAAATCCAGTCATCTTTGGAAATAAACTCGTTCAAGTCACTGCTCAAGAGATATCCAATCTTACCTATTAAGGCGTGGTTTGTACTCCCTATCAATAGAAAGGCACAAGGGTTCGATAGTGCCCGATGGGGGTTCTAGGAGCTAATGCCGTTGTGACGCCAGAGGGCGTTTATAGTTATAATTTGGGCCCATCTATTATTGATATTGTTGGCTTGTCCCATGCATAGCTACCATTTTGCCTACATAATCTCTTTTCTCATGTTATTGAAATTTGTAATAAGAGATGGAATGTGACAATTATAGTGAAATCTTCCACTACCTTAAACTAGGGCGATTTAGGATAAATTAGAATGAATCGGGATAAATCTTGTGTATTGATTTATCTTTTTCATATTTACTTTTTATTTCATTGTATTTATGTGCCTAATTCTTATGTCATCGAGGTATCTCCCCATCATTTTCGTGCCAAATTCACTGGAAAATGAAACGGGATGGAGAAAAGAGACAAGGAATGTTGCGATATGAATCCATTGCCATACGAGCAAAAATTGATCAACGAACGAGGAGTACCTAAATTCCGCATTGTATAAATGCTACTCCACCGGAAATCATCAAATGACCGCATATGCGGACTTTAACATCTAATCGCGCAGCAATGTTTGGAACTCTGCTCTTTAGTTGTTTAATGTGTGATTTCAAATTCAGAGACCTAATCTTGAACATGCAATTAGGCAAATTCTGGATCGTTCCATAAACTTTTGTTGACCCTTAAAGTTGGCTGTATTATCATGTACCAACCACGTGGACGAGAATTTGTTATTGACACTCAAAGTTGGCCATACTATCATGTGTCGGTTATGTGGATGAGAAATATAATGAAGTAGTACATCATAAGAGTATTGATACATGATCAGTTATTGACAAGCCTGCAGATAGAAGCTTAGTGATCGACGATGAAGCACTGGACTGTCACGTGTCCAGTTGTCAAAATACAACGATGATGACTAAGGTGGCTACCCGAATGGTTTTGGCAGTGAGCCTTTGGCTAATATTTCAAGAGGCGCGAGGAGAACACGCAATTGGGAAGGTGGTTAACGTCTAGGTACCCAGTCATAGAATTGACATTGATAAACCAGGAAATAGTAAAACATGATCAAGGCAGTTACGAAGGAGACGGGTGAGTTGGTTACATAGGAAAAGGAATGTGCCTAAGATGGAAGCAGTTACTAAAAGATGGACAATTGCTCAGCGGTTACCAAGTTTCTCTATAAGTACCCCAATCATCCAATAGAGTGCCTCTCCTAAGCACGGGGAACAACACATCAAATGTCTTTACTTTATCTTTACATTATCGCATTTTAGTTCTTAGCTGTAGCTTTCAAATTTCCGTCGTTGATTGGATTCCGGCGAGTGTCTTTATCCTGGTGTAATACCGTTAATTAAATTCGGGTGTTATATTTTCTATCCAACATCGTCGATTGAATTCCGATATTGTGTCCTCTATCCAAGTGCATTGTCATTGATTAGATTCTAGCATTATATTGATATATGTTTGAGCTATGCCGTTGATAACATTCCGGCATAGTTTGGGTTCAGTTTGAGAATATGAGCTTCAGTTGTCAGGGTTGTACAATTGTACTTGTAATTGGAAATCTTATAATATCACATTTGATGTTTTCTGTCTAGAATTAGCACAGAAGCTTTGTCTTCTTCACATAAAAGCCAAAAATATCATTTGGTGAAAGATATTTCATTGTGGGAACAAAAGCGGTGAAATGATTTTTACTTTCAAGTTTTAAAAAAACAACTTCATTAGAGCCGTTATTAAATCGTACATTATGCTGTCCCTTACAGCTACCCCATTAAAATCAGACCAATTAATCATCAACAAGCCGCAGCTAACTTAGGCTAATCAATGTTGCTATCCCGCTGAACTTTATAATAAGGGTTCCGTACAAACAAATGCCTTGCATTATTTAATTTTTATAAGATGTATTAATAGAAGTGGGTACCGTATATGTAAAATTAGGTACTTTTCATGAATGAGGCCCATTGCATATAAAATCCAAAATATTTTAAATTTAATTTTCAACAACAATCGAAATTAGAATATCATCAAAATAATGATTATGTATTAATACATTAGTATTATTTATAAATTACCTCATTCGCCTCTCCTTTTTCCCAACCACCATATGGCCCCTTGACTTTAGAAACACATCATACTCTCCCTTCATTTGTCAGTCATTGAAACAAATCTATATTGCGTGTTTAGCATTTAGATGGTTGTTGTGACCCTCCCTCAATGGGCGGACGGATTACCACGTGAGTGCTGACAGTTCACCTTACGAGGTGGTGCGCACATTGACTTGAGCTTTCTCAAATTCTTCCAATCGCAATGTTTGTTGACTCGATAAATTAGGCGAATTATTCTTACTTTAAGAATTGCCACTGATTTATTTGAGGTCAATTAGAAGACAACATAAGCATGGGAGATCATTTCACTTCCGCAACCCAAAAAATCGAGAAAGAGGACTTGATTACGGCGCCTAATCTGGTAAATTTTTTTTTTTCGTTATATTGAAAATGGTTAATTAATACAATCTTGTTCATTTTTATTTCCTTAGGTACATCTATTTAAGTGACCTTACGTGGCTAGTTTGCACGATTGCATTTAAGACTCACACAACTATACAATATTAAAATCAATCAAAAATGGTATACGAAAAAACAAAGTGCGGCAATTGAAATCCGATATAGTATTAGATAATATACACTGCCATGTTAAGTCTCAGGATGGGGACCTCCGTGAGTTATGTATAAAATTAACCTTGAGTGACGACCCCGTAGAATCTAAGTCAATAAAATGGTACCAAGCTTGAATCAAACTAAGTCCTATGATACAATTTCCATCTAAATGCACCACGGATGTCCCTCTTTACCTACTTGTTTTATTTTGAGATTTTCTATCGCTCCAATCCCTCGGCGAATGAATCATTCTCGTTTTAAATCCTGGCCCCATTACGTCTCAAACGGTCACTCAGCTTTTTTCTTGCTCACCTAACAATTTTGTCTCTTCTTGCTCACCTTTTCCTTAAGTAAGTCCTTTTCTCTTCTCTCTTATTATATTTACGTTTGACTTAACTGACACATGCCCCAACCCCTCTTTTCTTTCTCGGTTTTCACACCTTCCATTCGTTTTACAAAAAATGATTTATCCAAAAACATTTTTCAAATTTTCTGATATTTATTTCATAGAAAATAAATTGATCGGGAAAAACATTATCTATCAAAGAAAAAAAGTCACATAAAATAGAAGAAAATTTTCCCGCTTTTTTAGAAAGGAAAAACGTTTTCCTCACTTTCACTCTGCTAGCCTCCTTTTTAACAAAAAAAAAAATTAGAACTTATATTCTTTTTATTTTTATTTTTTTTCCTTCTTCTTCTGGTTGTGCTAACCACAATGATAATTGGCGATCAGTCACAAGTGAGCCTCGAGCTCACCAATCTTGGGTGAGCTCAGGCTTGCCACACCGACCTCTAGCCGCTCACCAGATCGGCAAGCTCGAGTTGGCTAATCACAAGATTGATGAGTGTGAGGGTCGAGGCTCGGGCGATCGGCGAGTGCAAGCCTCTAGCTCATTGAGCTCGGGAGAGATTGAGCTCACCTTTGACCGATCATTGGTTGTTGCCGTGGATGACGACCAATCGTAGAAGAGGAAAAGAAAAAAATAGAAGATAAAAAGAATGGAGTAGAAAGAAAAAAAAAAAATCTATTTTTTAAATAATAAAAAATATAAAAAATATTTAAAATATGGAGGAAAATCAAATAGAATTTTCAATGCTAAACGGCAGAAAATATTTTCTATTTTTTTTTCAAGTTTCAGCTAAATACCGAAAAATATTATCATTTTCTTGGAGAATGGCTTCTTCGAAAACATTTTCCAAAAACGCTACATTTTTGTGAAACTAACGAAGCCTTAATTTGCTCTCTATCCTCGCTTTTGTTTTCTTTTTTCGCTCCCTGGGTAATTATATACATTGCGTACCTTTGCCAAGGAAATAGAAAATACCAAAACAAAATCCAGTCATGTTTGGAAACAAACTCGTCTACGGGGAGTGCTCAATAAATATCCAATCTTACCTATTAAAGCGTGGCTCATACTCCCTATCAATAGGAAGGCATAAGGGTCCAAGAGCCGCCTGGTGAGGGTTCTATAAGGCAATGCCCTTGCGACACCAGAAGGCTTTTACAGTTATAATTTGGGCCCGTCTATTATTGGTATTTTGAGCTTGACCCATGAATAACTACTATTTTGCCTACATAATCTCTTTCTTGTGTAACTAAAATTTGTAACAGAGGGATGGAATGTGATAATTATAGTGAAATCCTCTACTAACCTTAAACTAGGGTGATCTAGGATAAATTGGGGTGAATCAGGATAAACCTTGTCTCTCGATTTCTCTTTTTCACATTTACTTTCTATTTCGCTGTATTTATGCACTTAATCCTGACGTCATTGAGGTATCTCCCCATCATTTTCGTGCCAAATTCATGGGAAAATGAAACGAGATGGAGAAAAGAGACAAGGAATGTTGGGACATGAATCCATTGTTATACGAGCAAAAATTGATCAATTAACGAGTACCTGAATTCCGCATTGTATAAATGCTATCCACCGGAAATCACCGAATGACTGCATATGCGGAATTTAACATCGAATCTCACAGCAATGTTTGGAACTCTGCTCTTTAGTTGTTCAATGTGTAACTTCAAATTCATAGACCTTATCTTGAACATGCAATTAGGCAAATTCTGGTTCGTTTCGTAAACTTTTGTTGACACTCAAAGTTGGCCACATTATCATGTGCCAGTCATGTGGACAAGAAGTTGTTATTGACACTTAAAGTTGGCCATACTATCATGTGCCAATCACGTGGATGAGAAATATAATGAAGTTGTGCATCATAAGAATATTGAGATATGATCAGTTATTGACAAGCTTATGGATAGGAGCTTAGTGATCGATGGTGAAGCAGTGGATTGCCACGTGTCCAGTTGTCAAAATACAACGATGATGACTAAAGTGGCTACCCGAATGGTTCTGGCCGTAAGCCTTTGGTTAGAGTCTTCAAAATATTTCAAGACGCTCTACGGGAACGCACGATTGGGAAGGTGGTTAACGTCCAAGTACCCAGTCATCGAATTGACGTTGATAAACTAGGAAACATTAAAACCCGTTCAAGGCAGTTACAAAGCAGATGGGTGGGTTAGTTATAGAGGAAAAGGAATGTGCCTAAGATGGAAGCAATTACTAAGAGATGGACAGTTGCTTAGTGGTTATCTAGTTTCTCTATAAATACCCTAGTGAGCCCCCCCCCTAGGGCTAGGAACAACACATCAAATGTATTTACCTTATCTTTACATTATCACATTTTAATTTCCTTAGCTGTAGCTTTCAGATTACTGTTGGCAATTAGATTTTGGTGAGTGTCTTTATGATAATGTAATACTGTCGACTAAATTTAGGTTTTTTAATCTCCTGTCCAACGACGTCGATTGAATTCCAACATTGTTTTCTCTATCCAACTGCATTTTCGTTGATTAGATTCTAGCATTGTACTGGTACATGTTTGAGCTATGCCGTTGATTAGATTCCGACATAGTTTGGGTTTAGTTTGAGATTCTGAGGTTTAGTCATTAGGGTTGTACAATTGTGCTTGTAATTGGAAATCTTATAATATCACACTTGATGTTTTCTGTTTGGAATTAGCATAGAATCCTTGTCTCCTTCAAATAAAAGCCGAAAGTATCATTTGGTGAAAAAGATTTCGCAGCGACAACAAAGCCGGCGAAACAATTTTTATTTTCAAGCTTTAAAAAACGACTTCACTAGAGACGTTATTAAAATCGCAAATTATGCGGTCCCTTACAGCTACCCTATTAAAATCAGACCAGTAATTCTCAACAGGCAGCAGCCAACTTAGGCTTGATCAGACAGCTCGTGGATTGGGGAAAAAAACAAACAAAATTTCCAAAAAGAAAATAACAACCAAACAAACTGTTAACTAATCGAAGATGAAAGCACACCATGGCTTCTATTGTTGCTTCAATCATAAGGAAGATTGAAGGCCTTCCTCTTTAGTAGCCTTTGTATGGGATAAGTATATTAGAAATGTCATAACTTTTGTATAACACTCATTTAAATGCCATGAATTTGAAAAATTGATCACTTAAGTATCATCAGCGATTTGCCTCATTGAAAAATTCGACATGGATGTTGGTCGTTCTACATGATATTATCGATGCTGACAAGGACAATAAATAAAAAATGAAAAAATGAAAAAAAGAAAATCACATGGAAATGGAATGTTAATTAAAAAAAAAAAATCCATAGAGGATGATTTGCAAGGAATGACACTTAAATGATTGATTTTATTTCAACGTAACACTTAAGTGAGCAAAAAAGAAAAATTATGACATTCAAATAAGCTCCGTACAAAATTTATAGTACTCCTATTGTCCTTATTTTAATTATTTTTATTTGTAAGTGAAAAAGTTGTGGATGGCCAATCAATGTTGCTATCCCTCTTAACATTATAATAAGGGTTCCACACAAACGAATGGCTTGCATTATTTAATTTTTTATGAGACATATTAATAGAAGTGGGTACCATATATGTAAAATTAGGTACTTTTCACGAATGAGGCCCATTACAAATAAAATCCAAAATATTTTAAATATAATTTTCAACAAATATCGAAATTAAAATATCATCAAAACAATGATTATGTATTAATACATTAGTACTAATTGTAAATTATTTCATTCGCCTCTCCTTTTTCCTAACCACCATACGGCCCCTTGACTTTAGAAACCCATTATACTCTCTTTATTTTACTCGCATCAACTCAAATATAACTGAGCTGGTTTGGTTTAAGATTAAAAAGCGCAATTATGTGAAAGGATAAACGCATAAAGGCTCGCACTTTTCCATCCATTTTTTGACTTTTGACCCCCCCCATTACCTTAAATTGACCATAATATCTCTTGCAAGTCCAAGAATCTCCATCAACGGACACATGTATAAGCATTGTTGGGAGAAGTACATAATTTTCGTACAATACTCATTTTAATATCAAAACTTTTTTTCACTCACTTAAGTGTCACATCAAAGTAGAATCGATCATTTTAATGCCAATTCCGGCAAATCATCTTACGTGAATTTTTTTTTTTATTAATTTCACATTCCAATGTGTACTTTTTATTTTTGAATTTTTTATTAATTGTCTATGTCAACCCGACAATGCCAAATAGGGCAATCGGTGTCCAAATCGAATTTTCCGATGAGGCAAATTGCCAATGGCACTTAAGAGCGCGCATGATAAAATTTTTGCTTCTCTATTTCTCATTTTCTCTATTTTCTTGAACATGTTTGGAACATAAATCCGTTTGATAACGCAATCTGATTTTTCTATTTTTGGAACAGATTTCTATTCGAGAATTATATTTGAAGAAGAAATTAAAAGCTAAAATTTTTAACTTCTCAATTTCTGAAATAGAAATTGAGAAATCAATTTCTGGCTAGAAATCAATTTCTGTTCCAGAAATTTTGTCATGCACACCCTAAGTGGTCATAACTTTTTTTCACTCACTTTAGTGCCACATTAGAGTAAAATCGATCATTTTGATGCCATTTCCAGCAAATCATCTTATGTGAATTTTTTTTAATTAATTTTCGCATTCTGATGTGTATTTTTTTTTTTTTTTTTGAATTTTTTTATTAATGTCAAAGCGAGCAATGCCATGTAGGGCAATCGACGTCCATGCCGATTTTTCTGGTAAGGCAAACTACCAATGGCACTTAAGTGGTCAATTTGTCAAATTTGCAACACCTCGGGGCCCGTTTGTTTATGTTTTTTCTTTTTTTTTCTGTTTTTAAACACTTTTTCTGTTTTTTTGTTCTTGGGAACAAAAAGGAACGAAAATGCGTTTGGGTGCGTTTCTTTCCTTTTTGTTCTTTTCTTCCCAGGAACAAAAAAGAAACGAAACAAAACAAAAAAACAAATTTTGTGTTTCTTGTTTCGAAACACTTTTGAGAAACACTTTTTTTTTTTTTTTTCTCTTATTTTCTTGTTCTTTTTTTTTTTGGCCGGGCCGCGCGGCCTCGCCATGGCCGGCGACCGGCCGACGAGGGCCGGCGGCCTCGCCCGCCACGGCGAGGCTCGCCGTAGCCGGGCGAGGGTCGGCTCGCCATGGCTTAGCGAGCTCGAGCTCGCCCGATCCGCGAGGCCGACCTCGCCCCGGCGGGCGAGCCTCGCCGGATCCGGGCGAGCTCGCCCGCCATGGCGAGGCCGACCTCGCGCCGGCACAGGGCGAGCTCGATCTCGCCCAGATCCGGGCTCGCCCACCATGGCGAGGTCGACCTCGCGCCGGCTCCGGGCGAGCTCGATCTCGCCCGGATCCGGCGAGGCCGACCTTGCCAGGTGGCCGGCGAGCCTCGGCCTCGCCTGGCGGTGGCCCGGCGAGGCCGCGCCTCGCCCGCCGCTAGGCGAGCTCGGCCTCGCCGGATCAAGGCGAGGCCGACCCTCGCCGGCCGGTCGCCGGCCATGGCCGAGGCCGGCGACCGGCCAAAAGAAAAAAAATAAAAAAGGAAAAATAAGAAAAAAATAGAAAAAATAAAAGAAATAAAAAAATTATCCAAATTTACCAAACATGTTTCTGTTTATTTTTTATTCCCGGAACAAGTTTACCAAACGCGTTTTTTTGTTCAAAAATTGTTCCCCGGAACATAAACACTTTTTTTCTATTTCTGTTCCCTGGAACAATTTTTAAACAGAAACACAAACAAACGCACCCTAAGTGAGCGTTGTATAAAAGTTATGACACTCTTATTGTACTTACCCCACTTTAGATCATGTTGCATCCATAGCGTCTTACCCTCGAATGTTGTTACGTGAGTTGCCACTTCCTTCAATTTGTTCATAAACATAATATAATCATTGGCGAGTGGGAATCGTGAGGAAGGAACCGTGCAAGGATTCTATGACAAATTATTAGTCCGACAACCATTCAAATTTGAATGACTATGTTAGAATATCAAGTAACAAACAACGTATTCATTTAATAACTTAAGGTTTTAGAATAATTGGCAGAGATTCCATAAAATTTGACATGGTATCTGTTGGAATTCAAGTTGGCGAAAGACGACTTACCTGATTTCGATGCGTAATCAACAATTAACCCTAAAACGATCGTTGAATTGCGAAAAAATTACAACAATATTACCTCACGTTGGTTTGAATGCAATCACGGGGAAAGCATCCGATTTCCACAGCGTAAATACCGATTATTCTTGTAATGAAGAAATGGAGCACCTTCTTTTTCTTTCGATGAAAAAGGTACAAGTAAAGGAGAGCTTTATGAGCGTATGTTCTGCCAACCGTGCCAATGGTTATCTCCTGAAGACTTTTATATAACTCCCTTCATAACCTTTCAAAATGGTGTCTTTCCATCGTAACATATCAAGATGAAACGGTGCATTCCAATCGCACCCCATTATGGACATACTGATTAAGTACATCTCTTACTTGAACATGATGGACTTGATAGCACTCTATCAAGAATATAAGACATTCAACATTCATCAATTTTACAAAATAATTCGTACTGACAAGTAAGCTGTATGACCAGTGAGTGCACATGCATTTGGGAGCTCAACTTATGCACCTGTTAAGGATGACATAATAGCTACAACCTCGAAAAGAAATAAACAATCGATGTCTCACAGTGTCCTAGACATATTTTGTTACATCAGTCCAAGTATACATATCCCTTAAAGGCTATATTTGACTATTCTCAAAACACCATGTATTTACAATTATATCTGCAACCACAAAAGGCGATATAATTGGTCGACCAGTAAATACATGTGATAGATGTAAAACAACAACAGTCTTCCTTCGCACTCATGTCCCTCTTCATTTCAGAACAACTACTTTCTTCGACACCTCTCATAAAGCCATATCTATTCATGACCACCGGTAACATGCTAAAGTAGCAACATTGATCTTTCACTTTGAGAACATAGTTAGAAGTAACATAGGGCACAAAATGAGGTAAATTATAAATTACCTCAAAGACTCACATGATGAGTAAATATGGATCATTTCACTCACCTTCCCTTGTCGATCGTACAATGCACATGTATTATGAATTATATACTACAATGGATTTCTCTTTCTATAAGAGCATATGTCATTTATTAAATGTATTCACTGTACGGATCTTAGCTTAAACATAGTCACGTATCTCTCACGTACTCATGTTTAGCTCGAGTGTTATATCAACTCGCTTTCTATAGCGCCCAATTAAGTACTCGCATCCGGCATCTTACAAGCATACATGATTGTGGGACTATCATGTTCGGTTTTATTATAAACAAATCACATACCTCATCTTGACTCCAATTAAGACGACATATTTTATGTACCAGACTTACTATTTAACATTCATTTGAACATAACGTCTCATCTCAACGTGCTAACTATAACACTTTAGGTGATTGCTCGTGTAAGTGAACCAATCATTGCCTGCTGATATACTTTCCAATAATATATGTGTACTTATGCTAGTCTCATAATGGATTTGTACTTATTGATAAAACATCAAGTCACTAATAAACAAATAAGTACAATATATATGTCCACATATACATAGACAAATGATTCTCTACAATGACAAATATCACATTTTACGCATCCTAGTGACATCCTATGAGTCAAGAATATAAGCTACACATCCCCATGGACGTAGACTACTTAAGTCTAGTTTCCTACCAGTTCATAATTCATAAGGGGTGAAAGTAACCGATTTTGAGGGCACTCGGTTAAGTACATAGGCAGTAATCAATAACGCATCTCCCCAATAGGAAATAGGTTATTTTGCTTGCGCCATCATAAACCTAACCTTTTTCAATATTGTTTTATTCCTTCTCTTAGCTACCCCATTTTGTTGTGGAGTATCAGGAATAGTCAATTATTGTACAATTTTCTTTTCATCACAAAGAACCTTGAATTGCTCTGATAGATACTCTTGTCCGTGATCGGGTCTCAATGCCTTTATTGTTTTGTTCAATTGATTCTCTACCATCACTATATATTATCTAAAGCAGTCTAATGCTTCTGACTTATGGGAGATTAGAAAAACATAATCAAAACGCATAAAGTCATCTATGAAAGTGATGAAATATGAGGCTCCATGCCTCGCCCTCACATTCAAAGGACCACAAATGTCAGAATGTATGAGTTGCAATGGAAATTTGGCTTTAGTCCCTTTATCGAATGGTATTCTAGTTGTTTTTCTCGCTAGACAATGTTCACATATGGGTAGATCAACATTAGTAAGTGATCTTATAAGGCATTCTCTAGCTAATCTTTGCATTCTTTGCAATCTAATGTGACCTAATCTAGCATGCCAAGTATTTGCATCAATCTCAACATTACTAGAAAATGCAATTAAAAAAAAAACAACCATCATCATTAATATTGTACTGATTATAGTAAATGTCTAATACCATAAAACCATTCGATACATGATCTGAACCATAATAAATTGTTCCATACAAAATGTCAACACAGTTACCATGGAAATTCAATACACAACCTAAGTTAAGAAGAATAACTACAGAGATCAAGTTTTGTCAAATATCCGGAGCATAGAGGACATCATGTAGGAATAGATTTTGACCACCACGTAAAATTAATTTACATGTACCGATACTCTTCACTTCAATTCTTGAGTTATTCCTAACATATATCCATCTTCTTCCAAGCTGTATTCGACGATACTCCATAGATGTTTCTTGGTCTCTAGCTACATGGTCTGTTACTCCTGAGTTTACAATCCACATTGGATGAGATTCAACAAGCATTACAGTGCTAGAAACAAAAGCAGTACTTAAAGTAATAGAGTAATAGAGTACCTCTTTCGGCTCAGTGCATTCACGAGTAAAGTGACCCATCTTATCACAATTGTAGTAATTCATATTGGCATTGTCCTTCTTCCCACCACGCTTGTTACGTGGGAATGTCTTAGTCCTCTTAAGTGCCTAACCAGTCTTCTTCCCTTTGTTATTGAATTAAGAATTCCTTTTACGCTTGAAGCCTGAAGCTTTGCACTAACTCAATTCAACAACATAAACATGGGTAAAGGATCTCGCGGCCTCTAGCCGCTCATCATCTAACTCCAAATGATGCGCAATATCATCAAAATGACAATATTCTCATTATGCGTCATATTGATCTTCATATGCTCCCAATTATCGAGAAGAGACTTTATAATAACTTGAACTTGCTGTTCATCAGTAAGGGAGTGACCTGCCACATCTGGCGAGGTCAAGCCTTTTCGTCCCTAGGTGAGGAACCTCGCTAGCCACCAGCGAGGTTGACCCTTGCCTTAGCTGGGTGAGGCCCTACCAAATCTAGGGAGGCTTAACCTCGCCAGATCTGGCGACGGTAGCCTCGCCAGCCATTGGCGAGGTCAACCCTTGCCTTGGTTGGGCGAGGCCCTGCCGAATCTGGCAAGGCTTGACCCTGCCTAGCCATAGTGAGGATCGACCTCGCTAGTGCCGGCAAGCTCGGCCCTCGTCAAGGTTGGGCAAGGCCAAGCCTCGTCATGGCTAGGCAAGGCTTGCCCTCGCCATTGGCTAGCAAGGCTGACCTCACCAACCCTCACTTCTGGCTGCCGCTGGCTGGCCAAGGGAAGGAGGAGGTGGGAAAAAAAAAAAAAAAAAAATAATTCAAAATATATATATTAAAAAATTGCCACCTTAGTGTTCGCCGAATGGCCGGCGTTCGAGTTAGCGCCGGCCGGTTAATTTTGGCGGGATAGACGAAATTGGCACAAATGTAAACGGTTTAAGATTAAATTGACAAAAAAAAAAAGTTTATGACTGAATTGATATCATTGTGATAGGTTTAGGACTTTTTTGGTAATTCTCCCAAAAAGAAGTGATCCTCTCAGGCCTAACTCTGATATGTATTGCGTTAATATCTTGCATGAGAATGTCGGCCCTTGGCGGGTGGGCCCTGATCCAGAATATTGGAAGTCTGCCGCTTCTCTGTTCATAAAATAGCTCGAGACTGGAGCCTCGGTGTGGCTTCTTTTGATTATCAATTGATTTCCGACTGTTTTGACACAACTTGTTCACATTTTAGTGGAGAAATGGACACCATGCTAAGCTCTATGCACGGAAATACGAAAGGAGTGACGGTTGAGCTCCGAAGATGAACTTATGGAGCCTGCTTTTGCACGGCTGTGATTGCTGGAAAACTAAACCTCGTGCATAGAGAAGAAGCTATAGGTGTAGGACAGGGAGACGAGTCACTTGCACAAGAATCTACTTCAATGGCTTTAGCTTTCACTTGGCTCGATCTGCTGATGCTGAATGAGTCTCGAGTTTTCAGATTGAAACAAGCATGAATGGTGCCTTGTTAGTCATATAATTGGCCAGAGAAGTGAAAAATGCAAACCATGTGGCCTGTTCTCTGTGAGGAAGCTAGACATTTTTCACGCGAACCAGGTTATACTCGAGAACAATTCTTGATTCTTGAAGCAGAAGTTCACAGAAAACATTAGTCTAATGTAATTCTTGTCATCCTCAATTGCTGGATGCATCTTCCTATTTAAGGAATTCTAGGGGTCGCAAAGTATGCCCGTAAGTCACGCTTTCTTTTTTCTTGTTTTGATATTTGTTGACACATAAATTTCACAATTTTACTTAAGAATTAATAGCATTAAAATTTATGAATTAGTCACCCAAAAAAATTTAAAATTTAAAATTTAAAAAAAAAAAAAAAATGTCGGGTCGGGCCGGATCCGACCTTGGCCCGGCCCGCCCCTTCATTTTATTTTTTCCCTTGCGCTGGGCCCGGCCCAGCCTTCTTTCCCCCTCAGCTCGGCCCATCTCCTTTCTCCTTCGGCCCAGCTCGGGCCCATCCTTCCTCCCTCCTGCTGTCCTACGCCTGAAGACTTGCAGAAACCATAACAGAGGGAGCAGCGACAGAGGAGCAAGGGGATCGGTGTGGTAGGCGAGCGGCGTGATCCGCGGGCCGGGAGCAGCCCGGCCGGCAGCTGGCACGGCAGGGGTCTTCGAGCGACGACCTGCAGAAGAAAAGGAACAAAAAAAAAGAGAGAAACAGGGGGAGAAGGCCACATAGAGAGAGAGAGAGAGAGAGAGAGAGAGAGAGAGAGAGAGAGGCGTCCGAGCGAGGAAGCGACTAAGGGAGAGCAAGGGAGCTTCAGCCGTCGCCTGAGCTGCGTGCGAGTCCCGCCGGACGACCCCTCGGCCAACGTCCTCAAATCGAATCCGGTAGGTCCTTCTCACGCGCTGTTTTCACCCGGTTCTGTGCATTCCGGGCAGGAGTTTACGATCGACTGGTTTGCGTGAATTCCGGCCCTGTCCGCTCCCTCTTTGGTTGTTGTATGTCTTATTGTTTCAGTCTGTGTTCGGGTCCCGGTTGAGCTAGAAACCACGTAATTCGGGAGCGCCCTCCACCTGTTTGGTAAAATGCCCGAACGAGATCTAGTTTTTGTCCTCCCGTTTTTAGCTAAAGCCGAGTGTCCTTGAGTTGATTCGTCCTGCTGAGGCATTTGTTGTCGTGTTTTCCATTCCGGGCGTCGGTCTTTTCGCTAGTTTCCTGCTACAACTGCCATGGTGGTCGTCCATGGAGGTTCTGCAGCTTCCCGCGGATTGTCGTCCAAACGGTCTTGTCGTGGTTGCCACCGGAGGTTGCGCTGCGCCTCGCCTAACCGAAGCGACACTAGCGACCCTGGCCGGAGGAACGCCCTCGCCGTTTGCCGTCACTGTCCCCTGCCGCGACTGAAGAATCGCAAGGCAGGGGTCAGCGGGCCGAGCTGGACCAAATCTGTGATTTGGCCCACTCGGCCTCTTTCATTTGGGCCCAATTCGAGCTGAGCGAAAGCCCGACCAGGGCTGGTCGGGCCTAACCCGCTCGGGCCCGGGACCAGCCCGCCCCAACCGAACCCGGGTCAGGTCAGACCGGGCCCGACCCGGTTCGTATTAAAAATTTATTATTATTTTTTTTATTTAAAAAAAATTCGAAAATTAAAAAATGTGGGATTTGGTTAGGACTTGCCATGCCTTGCCTTCTTAATGTAATTAGATCTTTATTTGCTCGTATATTGATTATATTGTGTATTTAATTTGCATATTTTATTTATTTAATTGCACTTACTCAATTTTATTGCAATTAGGATCTTGGTAGCCGTAATTATTATTTTAATGATTGCGCACGTGCATGATTATCTTACATGTTAGTGAAAATGTATAAAATCAATCCAAATTTCTTGACAAAAATCCTTTCTTTTGAAATGAACAAGACTAGATATCAAAAGAGTATTAATTAGTTAATTAGTGTAATCAAGTCCATGACCTTAGATTCTTTGATTGCGTAGGAAGCGTGGCATACTCTCATGTCCTGCTTGGTTTTTAGCTGACCCCAATAAGCTAGTGGCGGCTCATTATTGCAAAAATCTTTAAAAAATACCTTACGCAAGGTATGGGCTTGGGCGAGTCCGTGCCTAATCATGAGCCATAACTCTGTCCTTTAAGCAATACCTCTAAACCTACTCCCTACCCCAGAGGATAGGTCACGGCAATATTGTCAGTGCAAGGTTTTCATAAGCCACCCTAGACCAAATACGAAGAGGGTTCGGAACTATTCTACATCCATGAATCGAAGAAAGCTAGAAGGCTTCAGTTACTTTTCCTTCTGGACGACAGAAGGCTCCACATAGAGAATTCAGAAAATTTAGCAGCTCAAATAAGTAGACATATACCTTTACCAAAAAAAAAGAATAATAATAAGTAGACATATACAATAGTACAACTGAAGGCATTCCGGACATCGTCTTTTCTTCAATCAGACAGTTGAGGAAGAGAATAACAGGGAAATGCTCCATACAAATTGCGCTAGAACTTCCATCTACCTGACGGGATTTCATAACGGGAGGACAGCAAAACCATTATGCAATCATCATTATCTTTCTCTTCCCAATTCTGCTATTCATCCACTCGGAAACTATCGAAGAAGTTTTAAGCATCATTAGAAAGCTTATAATGTGTAATTTCAATCTTATTTGGACCATTTGACCTGATTCGGATCCTATCGACTCGAATCGAAACCCAAATTACTCTAGATTGATCTGGTTCCGACCTGGAACTTTTAAAATACGAGAAAAATATCTAGAAAATTCAAAATCTCACCAAATTTAACATAATGCTACTTCAATATGTTCTTAATAACTTTCACGTTTGAAACTTTGCAAACAAGTCCTTGAACTATGCAAAAATTGTAAGTTTTCCCAATGACTCCAATGAAAACAGTTTTTTGGGCTATAAATGACCTTCATCGATTTTTGACCGAATTGACCCCCTAAACTTTGCTAATAAGTCCTGCAACTTTCCATTCTACATTTTAAACCTCTAAGAACAACTTTTTAGTTTTAACTTTGTGTAAAAAGTCCTCCAACTATGTTAAATTGCAATTCAAATTCGGATGAAATCAGAATTCAGACTTTTGCTTCAAGTGCAAAAATGTTTTCGCTACTTTGCGGATGTCAGATTTCTAACCAAACGATATTGGAATTTTATGAAAATTATATCACTGCGAAGCTTGTGGTCTGAGGCTGTAGCGATATTTCACTAAGATTTTTGAAATTCCTTTGGAAAAAGTTTGTAAAAATCGGACAACACCTAGGGGTCGCTAAAACTCTGAATTTTCAGTTTTGCACAAACTAGTTTAAACTTCAAATCATGCAAATTCAAGCATCTGTCAATCACATATCAGTATTCAATAGCTCATTCAAGTCACATACAACATCATTCAGCAAGGATCAACATCAATTGAACAATACATGCTTGACCAGACATCAATCAATATAAACTTGCTTATAATCCTCTTATGTTGATCTATCTAGTTCTAAACTCAATCAATCAAAGAAAACATGCTTGAATGAACTTCATATAACCTATAGCTAGAGGATATCAACATGCGACTTTAATATTGATCCTAAAAGTCTTATTGGCTGATCATTCCGGATAATCTAACAAAGATTAGAAGGTCCTACCTTGAAAATTGGACTCCGGCAAGTGATAAACAAAACTGACCAGAATCAAGTAGCTCCGATGAAGATCTCGATCAAGGACCACCACAAATACTTCAATGACATGTAAAAAGGAATGATTGCAAAGTTGGCTGGCTGAGATACTTTTGGGGAATAACCCAGGAGTGGCTAGGATCGTTGGCGGAGAAATGCTTGTTTGGACAATTGCCGAACATCATAGAGGAATTGGTCAATTGGTGAACTTGTAGCAAGCTATTGAAAGAGTGACGACCACCTCGAGACTATGAGGAAGTCGGAGGTGGCAGTCACAAGGGTTAGACAATGAGAAGCTCCCGGATGAGGCCGAAGGAGCGATGGGAGGTGCCAATTACTTCACTAGCATAAAGCATGTGTGAGAGAGACAGAGGGAGAGGGAGAGGGAGAGGGAGAGAGTGAGACTTTGCGAGCTGAAAATGTGAATCCCTCTTTGAATTTTGGAGGGAAAAAGCTTATGTACTATTGCTAGTTTGAATTGTGGTCCTTGGATTAATCCAAAAGCTCCAATTGATACCTTCTCAATTAAGCAACCCTTCTATTGATTGAATTTGTATCACATGAATGGATGACATGTCATGATAGATGATAGATGGATCAGTGAATGAATGACTCGGATTGAATGTTCACAAGCATTGATAACTTGACAACACTTGCTTAATGATTAAGTAAATGGAGTTTTGGTAATTTCCTAAAATAAAGGGAGGGGGCATTAGCCATGTGGTTGAGCTGAGGTGGATGGCATAGCTGAACTAGCCAACTGAGGTGGTAGCTGACATGGCTTGGCTGACCCAATCAAGTTTAGCCAATTGGGTTGAACACATATGGATTGGCCCAGTTGGACTAGGTTGTTTTGGGTCTATCTCATTTGTCCAATTTCGTCCTAACTTTTTTAATTAAGTATCCCATTTTAATGAATTGAGGTTTGTTCTAATGATGGGTGAAATTGGATGCATTTGAATTGACTCGATTTGAACTAGGTTAGCTTGGCTCGATCAAATTTACATGTAACACCTCAATTTCTCTTGCTTTCATCCAAATCCCCTTAAGTGACATTATGAGTTAGACCAATGTACACAATTGACGTTCAATTGCCCAAAGTGGATATCAATTGATCAAATTGACCATTAGTCTAGTGTGGGTCAAATTGAATTAGATTAATTGAACAAACCACTCTTTGTTTTATCAATCCATGATTGGGCAAATCGGTCAATTGAGTACAATTGAAGTGATTTTGTCAAAATTGGCATTAGAATTAAGTTGCTTGTACTCAATTTTGGCCAATTTGCATTGATCATGAACAATCGATTAGAACCCCTAATTATGCATTTTGCCTTGAGCTTGGAAATCCAATATTAGCTTGACAATTGAATGTAGCATGACCTCTAGATCAGATGTTGTGAAAGAAATTTTTTCCTTAAAAAAAAAAAATGAATGAATTTTGATTTTTGCTTATCAAAAGTGAAATTCACGATTTGGGGACAAGTCGATTTTTGATCAATTTTTGTGAAATTGATTATTTCAAAGTCAAATTAAGGTAAAAATGAGTTGATTTGATGATCTTTCAACTTTTTTTTTTAAAGTTGACCAAAGTTGACTTTAGTCTAAAAGGTTAACTCTAAAGACTTCTTTGGATTATTGATGAAATTAATGTTTTGATTTAAACATAGCACTGTGGAACTTTAAATTTACTAAAAAAGCACTAAGACAACAACTCGTTTTTAATGAGAAAAGGGTCTTGTTGCGAACAGTGACCCCTGATCTTGAGTTTTTATCTTTATATGACATGTCAACTAAAAATTAAGTATCAACGTATGAGATGTGTACACTTAATCTTCTTTCAATAACAATGCAGCAGGAACACTGCTTTGGAAATCTCAAGGAAAGAAATGCAATTTTTTTCAAAATGCAACGATGACCTTCTCTTTTTTATACATCTTCAACCTTCTCGTAGAAGATTGTCTTGGGAAGCACATAGCCATTAGTACTCATCGCTAGCTACTGTTCTGAAGCTAGATTACCCAAATAGTTTCCTATGAACATTAATAGGCTTTCCCACATTGGGTTCTTTCACTGCTCTCACATCACTAGTTACTCTGACGGTTTTGTCAAAAAGCCATTTTACTTTCTTAGACGATTTCCGATTCTTCTGGTATGCTGTTCCAACTTCCGACGGCTATATTTAATACTTCAATGTACAATCTTTAATTGTAGTTATTCCAGTATCGTTAGGGAAGTGTATAAGTGACTCAAAAATCATCACTATTTGATCATTGTAGCCAATTCATGTTGTTTATGGGCAGTCTATAAAAGGACATCTTGCGGTCTTCATCCAATGCACTTGTCATAATATATATAATTCTAAGAATAGTTTAAGTACGATCGAAATCTCTAGGGATGTTTCTCCAATACTTACTAGATACTTTGAGTATGATGGTGAGCACATCGCTAGTAACTCTAATAGTTCTAACAAAAACTGTTTCACTTTCTTTGACAATTTTTGGTTCTTTTGCTATACAATTCCAGCTGCTTATGACTATATTTAATCCTTCAACGAACATTCTCTAATGGTAGTTATGCCAACATTGTCAGGGATGTGATAACCTCAACATAGAAATCATAGCTGATTATCGCAATCAATTGATGTTATTTACAAGCAATCTGTACAGGGACATCTTGCAATCTTCATCCAATGAATAAATCATGGACATCCACGAACATCTGCACTTATCATAGAAGATATTATTCTAAGAACAGTTGGGAATTGTCAAAATTTCTCGAGACGTTTCCCAAATACTTACTAGGTACTTCAAGTACGATGGTAATCACATCATTGGTCGCTTTGACAGTTTGACCAAAAACCGTTTTATTTTCTCTGATGATTATCAATTCTTCTACTATGTTGTTCCAACTACTAATGACTATATTTAATCATTTAAAGAACATTCTCATTGTCAAGGACGTGATATCCTCATAAGTGAGATAGAAATTATCACTAGTTGATTATTGTGGTCAGTTCATGCTATTTATGGGTAGTTTGCACAAGGACATCTTGAGATCTTCATCCAATGAATACATCGTGGATATCACGTAGTCCTTAAGAATCATCATGGACATTTGCACTTATCATAGAAGATATTATTCTAATAGTTTGGGAATCATCAAAAAATTTAGGGATGTTTCTCCAACACTTACTAGGTGCTTCGAGCATGATGGTGATCACATCACTAGTCATTCTGACAGTTTTGACAAAAAACCATTTCGCTTTCTTTGACGTTTTTCGGATCTTCTGCTTTGTTGTTCTAGTTGCCAACAGCTACATTTAATCCTTCAATGAATATTCTCTTTTGGCTGTTATTCCAGCATCGTGAGGGATGTGATATCCACATAAGTGAGGTGCAAATCGTCACTTGTTGATTATCGCAGTCAATTGATGCTGTTTACGGGCAGTCTATGCAAAGATATCTTGTGATCTTCATCTGATGAATACATCATGGACATCATGCAATCCTTAATAATGATCACAAACATATGCACTTATCATAGTAGATACTATCCTAAGAACAATTTGAGAATCATCAAAATTTCCTGTGATGTGTCTCTAACACTTAGGTATGTGACATCCAGAAAATTCCTTCATTTATTAATAATTGGGGTTTGGTTGCAATCAATGTTACATGGGAGAAATTTATGTGATCGATTGATATGATTGTTACATTTGAATGATAGGTTAAAAAATTACTAAGTTAATTATTTAATTATGTTAAAAAACTTTACTAAACGTTTTGACAAATTCAAAATATGTTTTAGATTTATCTATATTTAGAATAGACATTAGTTTTCTTATGCATGTATTGATTCCCTTGATTCCTTAGTATTTCAATTGGAAAAGCTACTTTGGAAAGCTATTCCTTTGGCTCTCTCTTCCATCGGCGAGAGAGGCTTTGACTGTATATTTCTATTTTACCTCCATTAGCAAAGTGAGACATTAAACTTAGTCTTTGTTGATGTAATGCCTATTTCATTTATATTAACTTCTAGTTCATTAATGCAAGGGGTGACTCACTTCTTTACTTGGCCAAGAAGAAGCCATCTTTCATTTGGATCCAAATATCTCTTCTCTTAGCTTATGAGGATGTGTCATATGCCTAAACCACTCACCAATGGGCCACATGAAGAAATTCTATTGGAATACTTACCCCATCTACTATTTGATTCAATGATTTCAAACTATGAGCATTAAATTCACTAACCATGGTTAACCTATCTTGTGACATCTTGAATTTTCGACCCTGTCTCGACTAAATGAATTGGGCTTTTCATTGACGCGTCTATGGTCCTTTTCTCTAAGCTAATCAATCACGAGATAACTAATTTATCAAGTGGAGCTGTTAAGGGATATAAATGCAACAAACATGAGAATTCGATCAGAAATCGACTGCTCGACAGTGATAATCGGTACGGGTCAATACGGCACTGTTATAAGCAATTAGTGATCGAATATAGGTTGATTTGATGGAAGCATGCAATTGAATTGTGAGTAATTCCACCTGATTGCAAAATTTGTGTCAAACGACATTAACCCAATTTTCTATCGATTCGGTACTCGGTACCCGTAATTGAAATCTTGAGACTTTTACGACAATCGAGAGTCGCTAATGAGTCAGAGATGCACAAACGTGGATTGAAAATTATTAACCACAGGTCAAACGCAATAAAATTTCTAAAAGTTACCAAGTAGGTTAGGTCACGCAAAAATCGCATCCGGTTGAAATTAACCACAAAATTGAACTTGGTTTCAGGAATCGAAAGTTTGAGCGTGTCATGATTTATTTTTAGGACCTCATCTCATCTTTCGAGAAATTTCCGTCAAGCCCGAAATTTTTACAAAAAATCAATTTTGGCAAAATGGAATTTTAGAAATTCATATGGGCTTGTTTTTGGGCATTTTTGGCTGCCCATTTAGCTGGTTTGTGAGGAAATTGCAAGTAAAATTTGCCATTAGAGAGCCTATAAACTTTTGGGCTGAAGACTTTTGTGCCAATGTGATCATTGTTTAGATATTTCTCCTAGTTTCTAAGTGGCCAGCAGCTGGACTTTCTTCCTCTTTCCCTTTCCCCTTCAATTTTCCCTTCCCCCTTGCGTGCGACCAACTCCCTGCAACATCCGACCACCCTCTGTTCCTCCTTCCCACTTTCTCTTTTCCCTTCCCTGCTCACTCCCTTCCTCACGTAAATTTCTCTTTCCCCTGGTTTAGCGCCATTTCTTCCCTTGGTCTCATCCCATTCTTACTGCCTAGCAGACCTCCACTTTCACGCCATATTCATTTCACGCCATTCATCCCATAGCCATCATCTCTCCTCATCCCCATCACCCATCATTCCCCTCCCATCCATCAGCATCTCTAGCTCACCACCATAGCCGCCCAACTCCATCATCAACGCCATAATTTCTATTGTTTAACCACCCAACGTCCAGCAGCTTCAACCACGGCCACCGAATAGTCCACATCTTCGCGTCTTAGCCTGTTGCCGCCACCACAGCACCACCAAGCCGAGATCAGCCCAGCAAAATAGAGCCGAGTTCCAGCTCAAGCCGTGAGCTTGTAGGCCGTTTTTAGCCCTGGTTGGACTTCCATTGGTGACGCCATAGTTGCGGTTCTTCACCGCCGTCGCTATGGACCCGTTATCTCGCTAATTTGATGAGTTAACTCCTTAATCATTGATTAGGTTGTTAATTACACTTAATGGGTTAGATTAGTGTTAATTAGCTTAGTTAAATTAGTATTAAGTGAGATTAGCCTTATGATTGATTAGTGTTAATCTAGATTGGTTAGATTAGCACTAATGATAGTGGTTTAGTTTGATTTAGTGAACTTCTCCTGGGATTAGTTCACTGAACCCTCGTCGTTTGCCATTTTTGTGGATCAAAATGTGCTACAAATTTGAGGTTGTTTCCCTCTTGAGAAATGTTCTAGATATCTTCAACTATGACATATATTTTACTCAAGATTTTAGAGATTGAAAAGAATGAGATTTCAGCTTCGTCATTTCAAATTAGAATCTCGGATTATGCTAGAATCTGTGCCCTTTTGGTATTGCAATGATTTTTATCAACTCTTAGGGTTCATTTTTTAAAATAGTTTCTTCACAAAAGTTGTTTGTCACATCTTGTAGTTTAACATAATAAACATACAAATTTTGGACCTCAAACCAAACTGATTTTAAAAAACAGAATTTCTGGAAACGGACACAATTTTTGTAATGATTTGAGTGAATTATTGCTCTTAATCTAGAATGATTTGAGTTTTTGTGTCTTCATGAAAAATGTTCGTTTATGTGTCCTTTACAACATATTCAAATTTGAGAATTTTCCAAACTCATTTGATTAAGTTTTTGGATTTAAAATTGGAGACGTGCGAGTGGAAGCCGATTAGGATCGGTAGTGGTTTTGTGGTTGTCCTTGTTGTAATGCTTGATAGACAATGCATATTTGGTGATGTGGCCGACTTTTGGCATGCTTAGAGCTTATGCTTGATAATATGTGAAAATGATTGTTTAATTGTGCAATTGGGTGCTTGGTTGTTGTTATGGAGTATTATTACAAAAATTGGATTTTGGTATTTAAATAGAAAAATACTGGGTGTCGATTTTTGACGCCAAAAATGTTTATATAATATTTGAAATCTTGGAATTTTGAAATAAGAGGGTACCATGCTTACGGGTTCGATTTAAATGTGTGACCATGAACGATTATTTTACTATGATGGTTTTTAATACGAATAAAATTGGTTAAGTCCATTATTTGAAATGGAAGTATTTGAGTGCAAAACACGATATTCTTGGCCAAGTGTGAATGTGCGTGTGGTCACTATCAGAACCTGTCACCCGGCAGGAGTTTGGGGACAATGCCCGATTCATCGGATGCCCGGCGAGAGTCCAGAAGCCATTCGCGGTAGAGGCTGGACCGCTACCCCTTTTAGGATGCCGTCTAGGCGGGAGTTCTAAACACTGTCGTGCCCGACGAAGCGGGACGGTGCTCGATTTTTATCGGATACCTAGCGGAAGTTCGGATGATCGCCGACTGGGGAGTTTGCCGTGACCAACGGGTCATAAGAACCGGAACATGCATGAGTGGTTGAGATAGCTACGCCTTATTATGTGGTAAAATTGTGTGACATAGAATGAGATATGTCATAACGATTTTACCTTATAATCAAGACCCATGTGATTGTTTGAGAATGAACTGGTGTGTTCCAGTTATTGATTATCTTTGCTGTGTATGTATAAGACATAAGATGTACTAATATACAAGGACGCGCCTAAGCGAGGTAAGTTCTAGATGGTGCATGTTTAGGACGCCTCTAAGTGAATTCTTATTCTAATCGGGGTTTAGGATTTTGACGCACTAAGATTTTATCTCACCCCGTCGTGGGCTAACCCTTTTTCAGGGTTGTAACATGGAGATTTGCTGAGTGCGTGTCACACCTCGATCCTCGAGCACGCACCCATCCCTCACTGGTTAATTAAATAGTGACGTCCCAGGACGCATCGCCGACCCTTTCATTTTAGTACGCATGCGGAAACATATACATAATCCCCAAACAATAAAACAATGGGATAGGAAAGTAGGACCATAAATTTTGAACTCGAAATAATCACACACATATACATTGCACACCATAATATATATATATAAAATACGATACAAACTATTAAAATCAGGTTCTACTCAAGCCAATTCAAAAACAAAGTCTACAGGCAGGATGGGGGTTTCTGATCTACTCCGAGTCATCATTATCCTCGATTTCTCCTTCTTCCATGCTCCAACTAGAGCCTTTGGCAAACTGCTTTGGGGACTCTGGTACTGCAAGAGCCGGGTCTACTGCATCTACTATCGAACATTGAGGAGGATCAACTGTGCCCTTCCCAAAAGCGGCCTCCAAGATATACAAAGGAATCTCAGATTCCAAAATATGACCTTCTTCCTGGCCATTTTGAGCATGGCAGTACCACGACCTGTATCAGTGGGGCACCTTGTGGGTGAGACCCGCATTAACCCAAGCCGTGAACCTCACTAGCTCATACGTCCAGCCCCTAAGGTTTCTAGGCAACAGAAAATAAGATGCCTCCTTTGTAATCCTCTTAGGTCATCCAAAAAACTCAGGAGTTACCATCTAAAGACCTGAAATGTGCTATCCCACAACGGGGTGAGATGACGTCTCAGCGAGTTCTACCCCCTAAGACCCGATTAGGAAAAAAATACGCCATGAGGCTGCCTAAATATAACACGAGTCAGAAGACTTACCTTGACTTCAGTTCATTCCTGTCAGATAATACAATTCAAACAATTATTCAATCATCATTTCACAAATCACTTTACTCAACCAAATCAAATCATCAATCAATTGACTCAATCAATTACCTAACATCGAGACCGTCACACGGTCATTTCGATTATTCATTCTCAACTCTTAGTCACAGCCCAACAGGCACGACCTAGATTAAGTAGTAATTATGGCCCCACAAGCATAATATAGGTTAAGTGGTCATCACGACCCCACTAGCATAATTTAGATTTTAGTGGTAATCACGGCCCCATTAACAAAATCATACTTCGGCCGTTTTCTTGAATTAACTCACAATCTCACACGATAATTTTCCAATCAATTACCAAAGTTGTTCATTTTTGGAATAATGACCCACCATCACTACTCACTCAAATTGCACAATCCAGTATTCAATTAAACAAATAGAAAGCACCACTACAATTAGAATGAAATTCCCGTCACCGGCTATCTCGGTTTAATTTCCGAAAAATAAATAAATAATTAATTAATTAATAATGAAATTTAATTAAATAATGCCAATAAATACTATAAACGCATTAGGCTCGTAAAGCCTAATTATATGCCGATACGAGCCCGAAAAAATTTTAAGACTCATTAAATAAATATTAAAGCCTATCTACTTGTTAATTACATAAAACTAACCACCTAACATGCATCGGTAATTAACTAATTCACTAAACCATTCTAATTATCCACTAAACCAATCTTAGTCTAAACTAATCAACTCTTAAGCGTCATTAACCTACTAAGCGATGACTAGTGAGTTAAACTCACCTGATTAATGATTCGCTCAAATTAAAATGACGGGGACGCGACGAGGAACGAAAAGCTCCAAAGCGGCGACGCCAATGGGGCACGAATCGGGCCCGAAAATTGGCCCGCAAAGCTCACGATGCTGCTGGATTTCCATGGCTGCTGGGGCAGCTTCGAGTGGCTGATCTCGCGGAGAGAAGGGCTTCAAAGACGTGAGCTGGCCTGAATCTGCAGTTTATTTGGCTTGGCTCCTTGTGGGTAGCTTCGGTTTGAGAGAGAGAGAGAGAGAGAGAGAGAGAGAGAGAGATGGAGGGCTTTGGGAAATAGGGAAAATGAAAGCTACAAGCCAAAAAGAAACAGATGGGGCGGGCAGCTAGCACACGCGAATAAGAAAGAGAGGAGAGAGAGTGTTGTGTCAGCAATGAGAGAGGATAAGGAAGACTTCAAAAAGTCAAAAAAAAAATTGGGGAAGGAAAGTGGGACACGGCTGAGAGGGGATGTCGGTTTTGGGGGGGGGGTATCGCACGAGTGAGAGAGAGAGGTGTGGGCGCTTGGCTAAGGGGGAAGAAAAGAAAATTCAAAAGAAAATCTTATAACCCAAAATTCTTGGTCCCACTTGCTCTTATTTAATCCAATTTAGTCCCCAAAAATCCCCATGCTAAAACACTTGATCCTCAGTTGCTTTCTTGCACCAAGTTTCCCTCAAATAACAAGTCTTAGGCACCAAAAACAGCCATTTTCTTCAATTCTGAATTCTAATTCATTTTTCTTGGAATCCAATTTTCCGAACAAACCTCTCCGATTGAAGTCTACTTTTGATGAAGAAAAAGCCCACACAACTTCCTTTCACTAAGTAGTTCACACGAAAGGCCAAAATCCCTTCAAAATGACCAATCCGAATTTCCGTTCATTTACCGAATCGTCCAAATCAATTTTCCGTAAAAAATCCCGGAATTATTGAAAATTCTTCGAATGATGAATAGACGTTCCTAAAATAAATTGTGACATGACAGAACTTTCAATTTCTAAAGTCGAGTTCAAATTCGCGGTTAATTTCAATCAGACATGATTTTAGAGTAACCTAACATACCTGGTAGCTTTCAGAAATTTTTAGTGCAAATGACTTGTGGTCGATTTTCTTTGAGCCACAATGAACCTCTTCGACACATTAGCAACTCTCGGTGATCGGGAAAATCTCAAGGTTTTAAATACGGACACGAAATTTTGCAATTTAGTGGAATCACCCATGTTTAACCACATATCTCAATCGAACCGACTTATCTCTATTCTCCAATTGATCTTTATTGTGCCGTAATGATCTTTGTAGATGAGCACGATTGAGCAGTCGATTTCTAGTCGAATTCTCTAGTCTATTACATTAAAATCCCTTAATGGCTTTGCCTAATAGGCCAGTTATCTCATAAGTAGTCATTTCAGAGAAAAGAACTATTGTTGCGTTGATGAAAGGCCCAACTTATCCAATTGAAATCAGAACTTAAAATTTAGGATGCCATAGTGCGAATGTGGTGGGCGCGAGATACAATACCTTTTGGCTGGCCCTGCCGTTAGAGAAGTTTAAGATAACCCTGATCCCTGAAGGTTGTTGAGAGGGTCGATCAGAAGTGGCCGTTGATAGGCTTGTAATTAATAGACTTCCTACGGTCAACAGTTGGTAAGGAAATTGTTCATTATTCTTACTATCCTTGTGTTTGCTTATTGGCCGAGTTTTTATTTGTTTTGCTTTCGCATGTGCATAAAATAAAAATAAAAAAAATTGGTCGGCGACACATCATGGGACGTTGCATTTCTAATTGACCACCGAGGGATGTGTGCGTACCTAGGATTCAAGGCGTGACACATCTCATTTTTCATTCTTTGTATTGATCATGTATAAATCAAAGGGAGAGAGAATTCTCGAGAGAAAGTCCCACTCCATTACTTCACTAGTCACTCCCTTCTTCCCTTTCAACTTTTGCTTTTAATTCCAAGAGTAAAAGCAAAAAATCCCATGTGTGTATTTTATTAATGTCTCAATTTCATTTTCAAGTTTGAACGAGTTAAAAATCATAATTTCCTCTACTCTTCATAAATGGGTTTGTTGTTTTCAAGACAAAAATCGTTGATTTCGGTTTTGTTTTACTTTGATGGAAAACTAAAGCTTTGTTTTTGTGTAAGCTATTATATAGTAAGTGAAAACTCTAGGTGCTAAGCTATGTTGTTTTATTGTACTTGATTTGGTCATTTGATGAGTATTTACATTAAGTGAGTTTTATGAACATGTGTGAATTTGATAATAGCATGTTGGGTTTCTTACTTGTGTGAAATTCTTTGATTATTGATAATATTTTGGTGAAAAATACATAAAAAAGGGCAAGAGATGAGGAACGTTATTGAATGTATGAGTTACCAATTTTTCTATTAAAAAAAATTACCAAATCCGGAAAGTTACCGACTATGGAGGGTTACAAGTTTGGACAGATTACCGAACTTAGGAGATACCAATTTCCAAAAAAAAAAAAAAAAAAAAAGTTACCAAATCAAAAAGTTACCGAATGTGGAGGATTTCCGATTTTAGCAAGTTATCAAATCTAGAAGTTGTCAAATTAAGGGTTATTGATTTTCCAAAAAATTAAAAATAATTTCATTCTTTCAATCTTTAGATGTCTTAGTCCTTCATGTGTTATCCAATGCATTGAGGAAAGTATGCATCAAATGTTGATGTTGAATATGTTCAATTGGTAATGGTTAAATGAAATGATATGGTGCATTGAATGCTGATGTTGATCATGTTCATGTACATTAATGTTGTCGGGTAACGTTGCCCTATGTGTTAGGATGCCCGAGGGAGTATCGAGATTCTTAGGGAGTCAAGATATCTCATGTTTAAGATTATGTATGAGCATGGCAGGATGTCCAGTGATGAACGTTCTGAGATGCCTCAGTTGAAATACCCCAGAAGTGTTTAGGAGAAGAAATGAAAAAAAAAAAAATGATGCATGCTCATGAATATGTGTGTGTGTGCGCGCGCGCACATGCTAATAAGGTACCAAATGATACTAATGCATCAAGAAATTATATGCCATATATGTGCATTAAATAGATAATACCATGCATTCATGTGAGGCACCTGCAAAGAAGGTAAGATGTGTGCTCATGCATTGATTAGATTCCTCCAAATTTGTGATTATTAGGTTAGGGTAGGTGTGAAGGAGAACTCCTACTTTAGACTAGGAGATTTCACTTGCTGAACTTCTATTTATTCCTTGATTTTTCTAGACATAGGATTTCGTTTTCGCTGCCGTTTTTTGGAGCCGTAGCACAAATTGAGTATGAGGATGAAGAATTTGTGTTGCCTAATATGGTTTTTACATATACCGAGTGTACTACCATGCTATGGGTCGATGTATGACATGTCGAGTGGGTTCCCTATTGGTTCGTAACTTAGTGCATGATCTCTAATTGTCACACCTCGAACCTTACCTTGGCCACAAGAACACAACATCTGCCACATTGGGATTAATTTGCAACGTCGCAGGAGGTGTCGCCATCCCATTGATTTTTTCTTTCCATATAGCACATGTGAAAGCGTGCAATCTCCATCACCCAATCATTAACAACAATCGATAGTAAGGAAAAACACACATACATATTACATAATTTCCATGCTTTATTTATATATTCAGAACATTTTAGATTTACAAGCCCTCGTGTTTAGGGCCATTCCAATCCATTCATCCCCACACAAAAAGATACATGGGGGTTTACAAGCTTAGGGGTGAGCTTATCTCCTCCAATGAGACATAATCAAAAGTGGCTCCCTTGCCACCTAGGCATTACCCACTGAACTGTCTGGTGGGTCTGCATCCTCATCCTATTCGGGTGGACCACGGAACCCATATAGAGGTCTAAAGAGATCTCCGTCAAACCAAGCATATCGAGCACGGTAGCTATGTGGAACAAGGTCGCAATACCCCTCATCAACTCAAACAATTGTAGTAATCCTTCAAAAAGTGGTGTCCTCCCTAAACAAATCTATGATGGTGACCTCCATGTTCATTGGTACACTGAAACGCACGAAGAGGTGAGGCAAGGGGTCCATACCTATTGCCTAAAAAACGTTAAATAATAGTAAATGAGTTGAAAATTCAATAAATAAATAACCTAAATCTTGTATAGATGGATGCCTCACATTGGAGTTTTACGATTAAGATATCGATTGCAGATCAATAGCAAAATCTATGCTTTGGCTTAACTATGTACATGAAGGAACATATCCTCTACCTAAGTCCATCAAGTCCTAAATAAAGGTGTATAAATCCATACTTGTCACAAATAGTGTAACTAATAGCCAATAATTCACACGTGTCGGATATTAGCATCTAAAACATTATCAAAGCCTTAGAGACTTAATTAACAGCCTTCAGAACATCCATATATCTCTCGCTTCATAAATAACAACAATTATAGCATGACCATGCCTTCTAAGTCGCTAAAAATAATAATTAAACTATGCACGTGTCTCATATCTCGTATAAGGCCATATCAAACATGCAAGAGCCATGAAATAACTTCTAAAGTATGCACATAACACTCAAATGCTTTGCATACATTTAGCGCCTCGATAATTACATAATATCTCTTACTATCATGCTATCTTGAGTCCAATTATTATCACACATAGCCGAAACCCTTTGGCTCTTCTGGAAACCTCCGGAACAATTGTCTTGCCTTATCAAGCACGACATCAAATCTTTGTTGGGCATTCTTTAAGGCATCATTCCAATAGAACACTCCCACAAACAGCATCCAGAGCCTTGCATCCATCACCCTTCGACGTCTCTTAATGGTGGCATCATCCCCAAAACCTCGGTGACAGAATCTCTCGCATGACCATACAAATCAAGCACACAAGTAACTGATTTTATCTTTCATATTAGTCCAAGTATGAATACCCCAGTGCCAAGTGAGGTGTAACTCATGACTTATTGGAAATACGTTGACAAAGTAAGTTGAGCACGAAACTAAAATCGTGGCGTGACCCATTACGTTTGAGCATTGCCTAGGTCAAATCCAGATCGGACGATACGCCTCAATATTGTCGAACCAAGAGAGTGACCTACCCCAGCGGGTTTTTCATGCACATCTAAGAACCAACACTATTCTAGATCCAGAGGCTCAATGAGAACTCAAGCATTGGCCATGACCTATAGACTTTTATATGCAAAGACCATGTTACGCATAGCAATCGTAATCCTTGAATATCAAATCTAATAACAACACAAATGGACAATTCAACCACAATGGTCACAACATTCAATAAACTACATCACATAACCTAATACAACCAATCATAGGAATCAAACATAAAAATTAAGCTTAGGTGACAATAATAAACGGTCCACAAGAAACAATACAATAAACCTCCTAACCCAAGCAATAACTTAAACCTAAACGAACAATATCCATGAATCATGCCAACCCAAGCAATCTCGACAATCACATACTCACTCATCACTCATCTCGAGCCTTATAATCCAAGCATATCATAAGCAAAGCATACAAAATTGATCACATGAGTTCCTTGACCTAGGATGGCTCTAACGGCATTAGAAATACGAGTTATGTAACGTAACAGCCTAGTTGACGTTTAGGAAATCTATTTACGAATAACTAAGACACGATGAGGGCTAGTCAGTGATAGCTTGAGGCTCGCGACATGGCATGAGGACAATAATGATAGTAGCTCAGCGGATGGTTGAACGGCGTGCAACGGCAAACAAACGGTGAGCGGTAGCCAGGCAGATGACGCACAACGAATGGGTAAGAGAAAAAAAAAAAGAATAAAAGGGGGAGGGGAGAGAGAGAGAGAGAGAGAGAGAGAGAGAGAGAGAGAGGAGGAGGAGGAGGGTCAACCAAGTGAGAAGAGGTGAGGAAGGGAAGGAGAGAGAAAGCTTAAAGAAGAAGGAGAAGCTTGAAGAGAAAGGGGTCAATCACATTTAATGCACCTATATATTATTGTCCTCTCTTCGTGATGGCTTAAATTTGAAGAGCAAGAAACAATCCTAACCCTCCATCTTGCCAAGCTCATCATCCAAGATCAATGGTGAAGATCTTTTCTTCACTTCTCAATTATTGGCTATGTTCAACGAGGGTAAAATGGTCCTTTCTCCCCTGTTTATATAAAACTAGCTTCTACACCCTTTAAATGGCTTTCCAAAATTTGTCTCATCTCAATTTAAATCTTAAAGAGCTAAACTAGTCTCACATCTAGATCAGCTAAAGTCAGTTATCAAATTAGCACATTTTTCCAATTAATGCGTTAACGGGTTCATCAAAATTATTTCAATTGAATAAAAATGTCTTGATAAGATCTACAGTCGATACCCATAATCAGACCAGGGTTTGTGGCTAAGTTTGGAGAACGTTGAGCCCCGTTGTGTCCCCATCGATTTGAACCGAGCGGTTCGTTAATCAAGTGAGTTTAACTTACTAATCCTTGCTTAGTAGATTAATGACGCTTAAGGGTTGATTAGTTTAGGTTAAGCATGGATTAGGTGGTTAGTTAGATTAGATTAGTGAATTTAATTAATTGCCAATGCATGTTAGATGGATAGTTAGTGCAATTAGAGCCTCAACAAGCTCTAATATTTAATTAGAGCAGTTTGGTAATTTTTCGGATCCATCTCGGCTTCCAATTAGGTTTTTCCGAGCCTAAGTCTATTTATTGGCATTTATTTATTATTTTTCGTAATTATTTAATTAATTAATTATTTTCCGGAAATTAGACCGAAATAGTCGATGACCAAAATTTCATGTCGATTGCAGTGGTGCATTCCATTTATTTAATTGACCGATGGTTTGTGAGAATTGAAGGTGATTTATCCCAGAATTGTGGTGGGGGATATTTTATCCCAGAATTAATTAATTTCAACAATTAATTAGAAAATCATCGAGCGTCGGTTTATAGTGCCAATAATATATAATGGGCTGTTGAAACTGGTGAGATGTTCAAAAAGTGAAATTATTATATTTTGGTTAAGACCGACCGTGTACCCACACATAGCTATTTTTATCGAGAATGATAAAAAGGTTGAATTGGTTGTACGATTGGGATGGTATACTATATCAACCTACGGACGATATATCAGCCTACGAGTGATATGGCAACTTAGTAGAGAGCACTATATTTTATTAGCTTAGATTGAGCATTGTCGGTATACTATATCAGCTTGCGGGTAATATGGCAGCTTAGCAAAAAATAGTATACTTGATCATCTTAGAAGCGAGTTATACTATCTATTTATCAGCTTAGCAATGAGCAATCCTGATATAATCGGACTTACAAATAGTATGAGATGAGCCAACCACGAAGGGTCGTGATGACATATAATCGACTGAGTCGATTGATCGATGAGTCGATTTGAATTGATTGAATGATATGATTGCGAGTTATGAATTAAACTGATTTGCAGGAGGAAGTGGAGGCCCAGGTAAGTCATATACCTCATGATTATGTTTAGGTAGCTCTTATGGCGTATTTTCTTCTTAATCAGGGCTTAGGGGGTAGAACTGGTTGAAACGTCTCACCCCGTTGTGAGATAACATTTCAGGTCCTTAGATGGCCGCTCCCGAGTTTTTTGGACGACCTAAGAGTGTTATAGAGCGAATAGTTTTTATTCTGATGGGCCCTAGGGGTTGGACTACGAGTTGGTTAGGTCCGGGTCAATGTGGGTCTCGCCCATAAGGTGCCCCATCGATACAGGTCATGGTACCGTTAGGCTCGAGATGGCCAGAGAGAGGGTCCTATTCCGGAGTCCGAGATTCCTCTGTACACTCTAGAAGTCGCTTTTGGGAAGGGCACAGCTGATCCTCCTCAAGGTTCGATAGTAGATACAGTGGACCCAGCTCTTGCAATACCAAAGTCCTCGATGTAGTCTGCTAAAGGCTCCAACTGGAGTGTGGAAGAAGGAGAGATCGTGGAGGATGATGAAAGGCAGGACGAGGACCTGTAGTTTGAGAAAACCCCCATCCCTGCTTGTAGACTTGTTTTAAACTGGCTTGAGTAGAACTTGACTTGATTAGTGTGTATTGTATATATATGACTAGTTATGTTGTATATCAGTGTGTTGTTGTGATTTGAAAATTTATGGCATACTTTTCTATCCCATTATGTTATCGTATGGGGATTATTTGCTTCCACATGTGTGTTAAAAAGAATGGGTCGGCGACCTTCCTAGGACATCACTATTAATCGACTAAGGAGGGATGGACGTGCACTCGGAGCATCGGAGCGTGACAGACGGAGTCTGTCAATCAAAAAGGACAATTTAGACGTTGAAAGATATGTTGTGAGCATTTATGATCGACTTCAAAGGTAGCTAGGATGCTTACTTGCATTTGGTAGAATTTGCACACAACAGCAGCTTTCAACAAAGCATTGACACGGCTCCTTTTGAAGCATTATATGAGCCTGCAAGACTCCTATTTCCGGAGTGAAGTAGGAGAAAGAAGACTTATGAGACTAGAGTTAGTCCAAATTATGTCGGATGTGGTGGCAGTGATTCGCGGTTGGCTTAAAGCTGCACAAAGTCGACAGAGGAACTACGTCATTGAAGGTCATTGGAGTTCAACATCAATAATTATGTGTTTCTCAAAGCATCATGATAAACGGTGTATCATGATTTGGGAAGAAAGGCAAATTGAGTCCAAGATTTACAGGCCCCTTCAAAATCCTCGACAAGATCGAAGACTTAGCTTATTGCTTGGTGTTACCATTGAGATTATCCAACATATATAGCGTGCTCCATATGTCCATATTGAGAAAGTACAAATCGGATCCTTCGCATGTACTGGACTTCAAGACAATTGAGGTAGATAAGAGAATAACTTATGTGGAGAAATCAATACAAATTTTGGATCGAAGGAAACAAGTCCTTCGAAACAATGCCATTCCATTAGTCAAGGTCTTGTGGTAGCTTAGGAAGCACCGATATTCTTTAGGAGCTTTCCTGTTGTGTCGGATACTCCGACACGTGTTTGACACTCTCTGACACTCAATCAATACGTGTTGGAAAATTAAACACTTGGTCAATTCTCCTGACACTCTTTGACATGTGAGTCGGGAATTCTGACATGTGAGTTCGGAATTCTAGCACATGATTCCAACACACACGAGGACAATTTTAAAATTTTTAATAAATGAGCGGTCAAAATATAAATATGTAAGAAAACAAAAAAAATGGGAAAGTAAAAAAAATTTAGCCTTCTCTTTCCTTCTGACTTCTGATTCTCATTTCCCATGATATGCAATTCACCTCATAAGTTTTTCTTTTCTTTTCTCTTTCAACGCGCTAAGACACGCGAGTCCAAAATGTGAATTGCTTTTCTTTCCCTCCAATTTTTAAAGATTATTGGAGTGGAGTTGATGTTATCAAATTGAAATTATAAATTATATTAGCAAATGGTAAATTGATGTTCGTAATATAAATTCATTCTAGGCTTTATTATTTTTTATTTGTGAATTTGAATATAAAAATGATAATTTATCATGTATATATAAAAATATATATTTACTATATAACGTGTTCCAACGTGTCAAAATTCTCTATTTTTAGAGAAACAACATGTCGGCATATCGTGCCATAGCATGTCGCATGTCATGTGTCGGTGTTGGTGTCAGTGCTACTCAAGTGGCAGCATCACGACATGGAAGAAGTGATGTGGGAAAGCAAAGACAATATGAGGAGCATCTATCAATAGTTGTTTAGGTGAACAAGTAGTTCTGAATTTTGAGGACAAAATTCTCTAAGGAGAAAGAGTTTTGACACCGAGAAAATTCTTACATTTATTAATATGTGGGAATTTGGTCGTGATCAATGTTACACGTGAGAAATTTATGCGATTGATTAATGTGACCACTAAATTTGAGTGATGGATTAGCAACTTACTACGTTAATTATTTACTTATTTTCAGCAAGTTTTACTAAACATTTTGACAAATTCAAAATATTTTTCAGATTTATCAATATTTGGAACAAGCACTGGTTTTCTTATTTATGTTTTGATTCCCTCGATTCCTTAATATTTGAACCAAAAAATCTACTTTGGAAAGTCGTTCTTTTGGCACTCCCTTCCATTGGCAAGAGAAGCTTTAAACTTTATATTTCTATCTTATCTCCATCGGCAAAGTGAGACATTAAACTTAGCCTTTGTTGATATCATGCTATTTCATCTTATATTAATTTCTAGTTTATTAACGGGAAGGGTGACTCACTTCTTTACTTGGCCAAGAAGAAGTCATTTTTCATTTGGATCCAAATATCTCTTTTCTTAACTTATGAGAATGTGTCGCATGCTTAAGTTATTCACCTAAGGGCCACATGAAGAAATTCTATTGGAACACTTACTCTCTTTATTCTGTGATTCAACGATTTTAACCTATGAACATTATATTCACTAACCTTGAACTCATCTCCTCTTTCATTCTTTGTATTGGCTGTGTATAAATCAGAGAGAGAGAGAATTCCCAAGAGAAAGTCTCACACCATTACTTCACCAATCACTCTCCACTTACCTTTCAACTTTAGCTTTTGATTTCAAGAGTAAAAGCAAAATATCTCATGTGCGTATTTCATTAAAGTCTTGAGTTCGTTTCCAGGTTTGAACAAGGTAAACTCATTAATTTCCTCTATTCTTCATAAATGGGTTTGTCGTTTTCAAGGAAAAAAATCATTAATTTTAGTTTTGTTTTACTTTGATGGAAAACTAAAACTTTGTTTTTATGCAAGCTGTTATCAAGGTAAGTGAATATTTTGGATGCTAAGATAGGTTGTTCTAATCAATACTTAACTTGGTTGTTTGATGAGTGTTTACTTTAAGTAAGTTTTATAAGCATGTGTGAATTTGGTAATAACATGTTGAGTCCCTTACTTGCGTGAAATTCTTTGATGATAGAGGATATTTTAGTGAAAAGTATGTAAAGGTTACCCGAATGTGGGGAGTTACCGATTTTTCTATTAAAAAATTATGGAATTTAGAGGTTTACCGAATTTAGGAGATACTGATTTTCCAAAAAAAACAAATACAGTTTCAAATCGGGAAGTAAACTAATGTGAAGGGTTTGCGATTTTAGTGGGTTACCAAATCTTGAAATTACCAAACTAGGGGTTACTGATTTTCCAAAAAAAAACAAATCATGCCTTTTTCTTTAGATATCTTAATCCTTCGTGTGTTATTTAGCATCATTATTAAATAAATGCATATCCGTCGCTTTGAGAAAAGTATGCATAGAATGTTGATGTTGAATATGTTCAATGGTGATGGTTAAGTAAAATGATGCGTGCAATGAATATTGATGTTGATCATATTCATGTGCATTAATGCGATATGAGAGCATTGAATATTAAAAAAGAAAAGTGTCATCGTCCATGAGAGTAGCAACATAGCCCCATTTGTTGGGATGCCACAAGGAGTATTTCGAGATACCTCAGAGTTCAGATACCATACGTTTAAAATTATGTATGAGTATGGCGGGATGTACCATGGTGAACATTGCAAGATGCCTTAGAGTTGAGATGGTCTATGTATTGTGATGCCTTGTGTGTGCTTGGGAGAAGGAGTGAAAAAGATGATGCATGCTCATGAATATAGATAAAGCACCAAGTGAAAGATAATAATGCATCAAGATATTATATGATATACATGTGCATTGAGTAGATAATATCATGCATTCGTGTGAGTCATTAGCAAATAATGTAAGGTGTGTGCTCATGCATTAATTATATTACTCCAAATGTTTGTGATTGTTATGTTAGGGTGTGTGCAAAGGTTCACTACTTTAAACTTAGAAATTGCACTTGCTAGGTTTCAGATCATTCCTTTATTTTCCCCAGATATGTAATAAGACCCTTCCACCATTACTGCTTTTTGAAGTCCGGTACACATCGTATCTGAGTATGAAAAAGTTGTTGCCTAATATGATTTTTACATATACCAAGTGTGCTATCTTCATATGGGTCGGTATAGGACTTGCCAAGTGGATTCCCCATAGATGGTGCTCATAGCGAGGTGGAGCTTATAGAGCCAATAGTTGTTGTAACTGCTGAAATTAACAAGGTATGTATTCGATCTTCTGATAGATATGGATACAATAATGGTTTTGCTTTATTTGCGGTTAAGGAGGTTGCGTCAGAAAATCCTTACGAAGCAGTTAAAGGTGCATGTGGAGTTGGTATTCTAATGAGGTCCTCATTTATAGCGAAGTTCAAGCGAGGCTTGGACTTGGATAATATCTCATGTGGCGGTTGAGCGTCGGGCTATGGGAAAGTAGCGCGAGTTTGAATTTTTTTGCGAAGAATTGCGACTTAGCTCAAACGTCGAGCCAAGGTGGAGATTGTTAAATATGACTCGAGTTTGAGCGTTTGCTAAAACCAGAAATTCGGTAGACTCGCGAAGGAAATATAAAAATAAAATAAATGAGGAAAGTTGATTGATTGTGAAATCCGAACGATGAAGTCCTCTCCTCTGCACGCGTGAAGATCTCGACGTGAAGCCAAAATAGGAAAGTAGTGGGGCCCAAGGTCAAAGGTTTGACCTTGGGCACACCCACGTATAAAACAGAATTTTTTATGTGGGTTTCTTGCTTCTTCTTTTTCGTTGGTTGGGTTGCCGGCCAAAACCCTAAGTAGAAGTCGCAGAAGGGAGCCGTGAAAGAGGGTTTCTTCTTTTCGGTGAGTTGCTGCCGCACGAAGCCACACACGATCGTTGAGCGAAGCCGCATATTGAAGCGCCGTTATTCTAGCAAGTGCTTGGCGGGTTTTCGTTCGTGCAATTACATCCAAGAAGTTTAGTGTTTGTAGTCGATCAAATCTTGAGATAAGATTTGCGTGTAATTTCTCCGTGAGATTGAGAGATTATTTTTGAGGAATTTCGGGACTAAACACTGCGTGCGTTATTGGGTGTAATTGGGGCTTGGGAAACACCGAGAGAGTGTTTGAGTGACTCGAGTGTGTAATCTTCTTGTATCGCTTGATCTATAGTGAAATTCGCTACTGCTCTCCCCGTGGACGTAGTAGGTCTTTACGATTGAACCACGTAAATCCGGTGTCTGATTTATTTTCTTCTTCCGTCTATATTTTGTTCGATCGCTTGCCCTATCGCAACAGATGGATTTGAACATTGTTGAGTGCAGAGACAATGCACTCCATAGATGATTGAGGAGCAAGAGATTTTTTTTTCCCCGGTTCTTACAACCAAAGGGAAAGAAAGAAAGAAATGTTGGAGAATAGTGAAATTTCTTTATTACTTGAAGCTTTAGTAGCAATCTTCCATCATGAAGAAAGAAACTATCAGCTTCACGGAAATTGTCATGGCGCATGCAATTCACAATGGTGAGGAAAAATGATAGAAACAATTAGCATCATCTATCCACAAAATAAATTAGTACGAGGAAAAGGAAATATGAATCATGAGAAAGAGATATTTTACTTACCAAATGGCTTCTTGTATGTGTAATGTGAATTGAAAAGCTCTCTTGAACCAAAACATGATAATTACCCTCGCGATCGATGATTTTTCAAGAATCCTATCCTCCTCCGAAAATAGGAGAGGATATGTAATAAGCCAAAAAATCCCAAGAATACCACTGGGAAACTCACACCCAATCTTGAGTAAACCCCGATAAAAATAGTCACCTTCTTTAGACTCATCTTCACTTGTATTGTGCCTATTTCGTCTGTCCATATCATTAAGCTCATATCCAAGACAAACTTTCAAAAGAGGAGCTCCGCAAAGTTCATCATTGCCATGATAAATAGATTGATCATCCAGAGTGCTTAAATGATTGCTTGATGGAATAGGGCCAAATAAATTGTTGAAGGAAAGATTCAAATGACTTAGAGAGTCTAAATTGGATATGCTTGGAGGAACTTCACCTGATAGCTTGTTCTTGGATAGATCCAGTGATTCTAAATCTCTCAAGTTGCCAATATCTAAAGGGATTTCTCCAATTAGCTTATTTTGAGAGAGATTCAAATTCTGAAGTCGAGCCAGCCTAGTCAACCCGATCGGTATTCGTCCATCCAAGGCATTGCTTGAAAGGTCAATGGAAAATAAAGAACGAAGTGTGGTGGTGAATTCTAGGCTAGTTCCTTTTATATTAACCATTATAGAAAACCCCAATGGGAACCTCCCATACGGAGTAAAAGTGGAGTTGGCCCACATCTGCGAGAAGTTGTTGAAACAATGAGGAATGCCTCCAGAAAGGTTGTTATGTGCTAGGTTTAAATACTGGAGATTAACAAGATGGCATATTTGCAAAGGAATGTTCCTAGTGAAGTGATTTCTGTCAAGATCGATTGTCCTAAATGATTGAGCATGTTGTCCGAACAAAGGTATTCTACCAGTGAATTGATTGTCACTCAGATCGAGGTTTACCAAATCTAGCTTTAGTAAACATTTTGGAAACACTCCATTCAAGCCATTTTCACGTAAGCTTAGAACTCCTAATCGCTTCAAATGGCATAGAGAATCCGGAATCTGACCATTTAACTTGTTGTCTCCCAATGAAATCCACTCCAAATTTGCTTGCGACCTCCTCCAACATTGTGGAAATCTCCCCGACAATCGGTTCTTGGAGAGATCAAGAAAAGATAATCCATCTGACATGCACAATAAATTTGGAATGCCACCGCTAAGTTTATTTCCAAAAAGTGACACCAATCTTAATAGTGGCATCTTTTTTCCAATAATTCGAGATATGTTGCCTCTGAGCATGTTGCCCGAAAGATCCAATCGTTCAATGTTGGATAAAACTTCAGGTAGCCAAGAGGGAACTTCATCATAGATGCTAGCATTTGACATGTACAATATCGAAATGTTCCTTTGAGTTCGAAGCCAACTTGGGAATCTTGGTCTCACTTTGCAATTGGACATGAAAATCGCTTGAATTTGGAAAGGAGGAACCCAAGATGTACTAATATCTATAACAAGCTTATTCAAATTAAAGTACAACACGGTCAAGCTTGTGAGATTGGCAAAGTGACGTTCACTAACAACTCCATCTAGTTTATTATTACGAAGGTCCATCACCTCTAGATTGGATAGTTGCCCAATACTTTCTAGAATGTTCCCACTCAATTTGTTAGAAGAGAGGTGCAATTTTCTCAAAGATAACAATTGGCCCATAGTAGCGGGAATAGGACCTGAAATCGAGTTCCACGAGAGATCAAGGATTTCAAGATCTTTGAAAATCCCGAATTGATTTGGTAGGTGATTACTAAAATTATTGCCCGAAACATCAATAATCTTCATGTAACTTCGTCCACAAATCAAATCACCATCTTTGGTGCCCAAAATCCTCCCACCAAATTTGTTAGAACACAAGTTTAATACTTCCAGGTTGTAGAAATTGCTCACGTTTTTCAAAATTTCACCCTCCAACCTATTTCTAGAGACATCAAGGAATCTAAGCCATCGACTATTTTCAAGGATAAAAGCGGGGAATATGCCCCGGAGATTATTAAAACTTAAATCAAGATGTTCAAGTTTACTCATGTTTTGAAACCAAGGAGCAATAGATGAATTCATGGAGTTGTGACTTAGATCGAGGAATTTTAGAGAAGTGAAATTGACATGCAAAGATAATGAAACACCTTCCAAATTACATCCCCTCAATATTAAAAATTCCAAAGAGGAAAGCATGCTGATAGGACTCAACCATTCTCTGGGATTGGGAAGGGCGACATAAGACAAGTCCAAATACTTCAAGTTGGAAAATGTTGAAAGCCACCGGAGGTTTTCTATTTTAATAGAGGGCCACCACCACGAATTACTAAGATCCAAGTACCGTAAGCTGGAAAACTTACCAAGTTGATTGGAAACATGTCCATAGAAGCCTAAAGATGACAGGTTGAGATACTCCAATTTCTGAAGAGAAACTAAGAAGTTTGGGATTCTTTGGGTTGAAAAATTGTTGAAGCTAAGGTCTAGATACTTCAAATCCTTAAGTTCGCTTAGAGCATGATGCATCTTACCTCCCAGGCTACATTCTAAACCATCACAAGGATTATGAAGATCAAGCTTCAAGACATGACCTGTCTTCTCGCTGCATTCAACTCCTTTCCACTTGCAACAATCCTTGCCGATCCATGACTGCAGACGTCCTGAAGGATCGATGAGATTCTGCTTGAACTTCATAAGAGCTTCCCTCTCAACACCAATGCAACTTACATTTGTAAAGGCTTTGGAATGACTGGATTTCATGGCTTGAATGACAAAGAGTGCAATCAAAAGTGGAGGCACGAACCTAGGGAAAAATGCCATTGTTGCTGAAAAATGAGCTGAGAATTTCGGGGAAAGCAGTTACATCTGTTCCAAGTTCTTATCTACTTTGAGCTTAAAAAACCTTATGTACCACAAACGTGCCTGAAAAAGTGTAGAGGTATCCAGAGCATATGCTAAAAAGATTCCTTATCAAAGTCAACAAAGTCATTAAAATTACTGGCCACCCAAAAAGTGGCGAAAGTATTCTTGCGTGCAGGACACGCTAATTAAGGTGTCCGTCATTATCGAAGTCACGGATCTCACTTATTGTGCGCCTCACCACGCCGGCCGATTCTCGAAACCCTAGCAGCCTCTATCTCCTCGGCCGCCTCCATCGAGGGTTTCCGTCCGCAAAATTCAAGTGAACAAAAAGAAGCAAAAGAAATGAAGTTTGGTTATTCTTGAGATTCGAGAACGATCGAAGCCCCGAACGAATTGGCAATGGCTTTAAACTTGGCCTCAAATAGGACCAATGAAGCGCCGGATTGCTTATATGAGGCGGCAGCAGCGGACATTGACGAAGAGGTGCAAGGCTTGTTTGATAATAATAATTGGTTCTATTATTTTTCTTGTAAATAGATTTGAAATAAAACGAAAGAAAGAGGAAAAAATGATTTTTGTTCTGGAAAACAATTCCAAAATCAAATCCATTTTTTCCTTTTTTGTTTTCTATTTTTTCTTTTTCTTTGATCGATGACCTCATCAAAGCTTCACTAGCCCCCGATGAGATAGAGCCTCCCAACAGCTAGGCGAGGTTACAGTGCCCGACCATGACGAGCTCGACCTTGCAGGCGACAACCATGGCCGGTGGCCCGACCTGAGGCTGAGCCTCGCCCACCCGTTGGGGGCTTGCAACATACCAACAAGGTTGCCGGCTAAAGGAAGAAAGGAGAAGAGAAGAGAAGAAAAGAAAAGGAAAAGAGAAAAGAGAGAAGCATAATAAAATTATTATAAAATTAAAAGAAATTTTAAATCATAAGAGAATTTGAAATTTTATCAAACATATTTTTATTTAGGGAATAGAAATATACACAGTTATCAAATGATTTCGCTCAAAAAATTGTTTGGAGAACAAAAATTAAAAAAAAAAAAATCATATTTAAATAAAATTTATTTTAAGAATAAAATTATTGTCAAATAAATCTGTAATTGACTATCTTAATTTTATTCGTTATAGTTCCGGGTTTGCAGGTCCTGGCCCAGATTGCACCGTGCTGATGCACTGCACCACATACTCCCTGCTACACGGAGCCTCACCATACCATCTCATCGCCACATCAATGGCAAGAAAAAAAACAATATAACAAGTACTTCTCTTTATGTTCTTTTTATATGGCGAGACTTGCGTTCGTAAGGAGGGCTACATATGATAAGGTGTGCCGACGACACCCGAGAGCCACTGGCACGGTCGCCAAGAGGACCTTCCACTACCATCACCTGTTTTTGGAACCAGAGTTCGGAAAAGCAACAAAAAAGCAGGAACATCCTATCGAGCATCAGCAATTTACTTGATTCACTTGCCCATCCCACAATCAAATTTTTCATCCTGGTCGTCCAAAGGAGGGACATGTGATGTGATGCAATCAATAGATTGTTCCGATCGAGCGTTCGATGCTGCAACAAGTGGTAAATCAATCACAAAGGCAAGCTAATTGCTCCTAGACGATAATTGTTATTCTGTCGGTAACTTCCATGCATTTTTTTTGGCATTTAGAAAATTTATCAACGTTTGACGTTTGATTACTAGGAATCTTTTACCGTATTCAAGAAAACATTTATTTAATAGAAAAAACTTTTTGAAAAAAATATCTTCCTCGTTTTCTAGATTTTGGATCATTCAGAGAAAGAGTTAATGGAAAATTTATTTTTATAATAAAAAGATTATTTTTCTTGGAAGATCAAAGTTCAAAACATGGTCTGTCTTCTCGTTTGCTGACACGACCGCAAACGCCTTGAAGAACTAGTGAGACTTGCACTTCGTTAGACCTTTCCCCTCAAAGCCAATGCAACTCACATTCGTAACGACTGTGGAATGGCTGAATTCAATGACTTGAATGACAGGTGCATTCAAGAGTGAAGGCACGAACCTAGGGTAAAATGCCATTGTTGCTGAAAAATGAGGTGAGAACTTCCGGGAAGACATTACATCCGTTTAAAGTCCTTATCTACCTTCGACCAAAAAAAGTCTTTATCTATCACAAAAGTGTCTGTCGGGGTCCACCAACCAAAAGAGATTCCTTGCTAAAGTCAAGAAAATCATTAATTAGACTGGCCACCGACAAAGTAACGAAAGTATTATCGCGGTGCAAGACCCGCCACTTAAAGTGTCGGACATTATTTGTGGGACCATAAACAAATAAATAATAAAACTTAATGAATTTCTTGTAATAGAAGGCGAACCTCAACAAAATATTGGACAGTCCTTTCGTCTACCTACTCGAGCCTTGAACCATCGCCGAAGAGCGGACCCTGCGCGGTCCCACTCACAAACGATGATTATCGAAGTCAAGGTTTCCATTAATGTGCACCTCACCACGCCCAACTAATTCTCAAAACCCTAGCAGCCTCTATCGCCTCGGCCGCCTCCATCGAGTGTTGCGTCCGCAAATTCATGTGAACAAAAAGAAGCAGAAGAAATGAAATTTGCTTACTCTTGAGACTCGACGACGATCGAAGCCCCGAACGAATTGGCAATGGCTTCAAAAGCGCCCTCAGAAAGGACCAATACAGCGCCGGATTGCTTGTACGCGGCGGCGGTGGCGGACCTTGACGTGGAGGTGTAGTCGACAATCTTGATCTTGTTCGGCGTAGGGCCAGACTGCACCACGCTGATGCACCGCACTGCCCCCTGGTCCCTTAGTTCTACGCCCGCCGCCGCGAACAGGTTGCTCCGAGGGAACTGGGATGGGCCCTCGCCGTAACATTCCATCGCTAAATCAATGGCAAGAAAAAAATTGTATAGCAAGTATTTTTCTCTTTTTGTTCTTTTTATTCGGCCTATCGAGACATATGTTCATAAGGAAGGCTATATATGAGAAGGTGTGCCGACGTCGGCCGAGGGCCACTGGGACTGTTTCCATCACCTGTTTCTAGAATCAGAGTTAATACAGCAACAAGAAAGTAGGGATATCTTATCAAACATGCAGCAATTTACCTGAACCACTCAACATCCCACAACTAGATTTTTCATCCAGGTCATATGATGAAATCAATGGATCGTACTGATTGAGCGCTCGATGCTTCAACAAATGGTATATCAATCACATAGGCAGGCTAATTGCTCCGAGACACTAATTAATATTCTGTTGGTAAATTCTTTGCATTTTTTTTGGCATGTAGAAAATTCATCAACATTTGATGTTGATTACCAAGAAATCTTGTATCATTTTCAAGGAATTGTTTATTCCGCAGAAAATATTTATCAAAAAGGTATTTTCTTCATTTTTCAACGTTTGAATTATTAAGAAAAATTAGTTGACAGAGAATTTATATTTAAAATAATTAAAAAATGATTTCTCTTTGAAAATGATTCAAGACATGGTTTGTCTTCTCATTGCATTCGATTCCTTTCGACTTATGACAACCCTTGCTGATCCAAGACCATAGATGTCTTGAAGGATTAGTGAGATCCTTCTTGAACTTCATAAGAGCTTTTCCATTAGAACCAATGCAAATTGCATTCGCAATGGCTTTGGAACGACTGAAGTCAATGGCTTGAATGACGGGCATTCAAGAGTGAAGGCACGAACCTGGTGTCAGAAGTCATTGCTGCTGGAAAATGAGCTGAGAACTACCGTGAGGACATTAATGTCTTTTTAAAGTCCTTACTCAACGACAAATGTTTTTGTTGAAGAAAAAATCATATTTTATTGGTTCACTAACCAACTTTAGAGATATTTAATTGGAATCAAATTCAAGAAGGAGCATATGTTAAAAAAAAAAAAATTCCTTGTCTAGAAAACCAAAGCATCGAACCGCTGGCCCCCCAAAATCAACTAAAGTATTCTTGCCGTGCAAGACCCGCCTAATAAAGATATTAATTAAATATATACAGTGTTCGTCATTATCGACTTTTGTGGGACCGTAAATATATAATAAAACTTTGCTAAAGATAAATAAATAAGGAAAAATTCATGAATTTCTTGTAAAAAGAGGCAAACCTCAAGAAAATATTGGATAGTCTTGATTTTTTACATTATAGGTCACTTCACTCACTAATTGCCATGTGTCCAGGTGGGTCTCACTAGGTAGAGTTCCAAAATCTCCTTTATGAGTATTCTCTCTCCCCCTAAATTGCGATCAAAGCAGACTCCATTATTAGCGTACTTCCTTTCTCCCTCTCCCTCTTCTTTTCCCTCTGTTGTCCCTTTGAGCAAGGTGTCATGGGCCGATTCTCAAGGTTGTGACTCATGTAGTGATTTAAACTTCCTTGTATTGTTAGAGTGCTTAAGCTAAGTCTTCTCCCAAGAATCAATTGCTCGCTCACCCAAATTGTAAAGAAAGAAAGTGTTTAGAGAGACACTGTGAATGCTTTCTATTGCTCAAGTGTTGGATGAATACAAAGAGTGGGTAGAGCACCCCTATTTGTAAATGAGTCTCTTATTATAACCGTATATTTCCTCTACTATTTCTTGAAGCTCGATCTCTCCCCCGGATGAACCATATAGCTTAGATCTAACGGTGGAGATTGCATCTCTCCAACTATCAATTACCGACACTTATGATAATATTGCTCTAGAATGTAGTACTTACTGTGTTGCTCATCCCTAAGAATATTTTAGAGGACTTCAAAAATCTTAGGAGACTTGGCCGTGTAGGTCGTACATGACACTTATGACAGGAATGCTCTATATTGTGCTACATTTACCATATCGCCTGTCCCTAAAAATATTCCAAAAGATTTCAAAATCCTTAGGAAACTTGGTCAGTCTATTTGGATGCATACAAATGATGGGGAAGGCACCCTTATTTATACATGAGTCTCTCTCATTACAACCTTAGATTTTCTCCAGATCTAATGGTGGAAATTGCATTTTCCTTTCTACCAATTACCGGCACTTATGACAAGAGTACTCAATGTGGTACATTTATCATGTTGCCCATCCTTGGGAATATTCTAGAGGACTTCAAAACCTTAGGAGACTTGGCCAATCTATTTGGGATCATACATGGTCCTTTATTCATGAGAATCCTCAAAACTATGGCATTCTACCCCTACCTGTTCGAGTGACATCTTTGGCTCTCTTGACTTGACACATTTTGCTTGTTTTGTCAGTTCCTTTGGACATTGGTGATTCTTCCACTTCTGATGTTGCTTTGTCTTTGGCTTCTTGACTTGTTGGCTACACGGCTCTTGAATCCCAAGTAGGACCTCCTTCAACTCAATTATTTTTCATGCTATTTGGCTAGCCCTCCACTTGAAGAAAGAGCACTTGGATTGGCATCTCATGTTGAGTTGGCGTAGGATGTTTCAACTCTACCTTCAGCTTTTCAAAAGGTTGTGGCTTTGTGCTTAACTCGATAGTGAGCTTCTCAACTCTCTGCCCTTCATCCACAAGTGGGATCATCGAGATGGTTTTGGTCTCTGCCAACCCATGGATCATAGGTACCACTAATGGAAATTTTGGGTCGATGATGATGATGGATTCGGTTCTCATATCTATCATAACCCTCATACTATCAAAGATTCTAAACTGAAGATAAGATAATATTCATTGAGCCTTTTCCCTCAAAAGAGAGTTTTCTTCCATTCACTGACGTGGAGTTCCACGTTTTGAGCAATGCCAGTGGCTAGTACATCATCTGAGTTGACCACCTTGAACCGATGTCTGATTGGTTCCATGCGAAGTCCCAAAATCTTTGCCACTTCACTTGACAAGAACATGTTCGACGCACCCATGTCAACCAAGGCATAGAGTTTTGTATTGCATACCATGACTTCCATGAATGGCAAACATGTACTTGTAGGCTTATTAGGGTACTCATGTCTCCATGGAATTGACAGAGTCAAGAAAGTTTATGGTTCTAAGTCGCATTTCCCTTTTTTCTTGTTTCAACTCGTCCTTTTCTACATCGAGTGATACGTTGAGCTTGTTCTTCTTTGGGCACTCTTGAGTCCAATGGGGACCGTCACAAATGAAACATGGGGATGGTGGTGGCTTCTTTCCTCTTTCTTTGTGGAAGTCCTCTTGGGTCCAGTTCCACTTTTGGTTAGGTTGTTTGAAGGAGCCTTCTCCCCATGATATTTCCTATCCATCATGGTCCTTCGGCCATGGGCAATTTTGCATTCCTTGTCCATGTAGTGGTGAGGGTCAGTTCTTCACTGACTCCCTTTGGAGTTGAAAGTTTCGACTTAAGTGAAGTCTACAAGAGATTTCGCTTAAAAGAGTGCCTTTGAATTACTTTAAACGTCCTATTGCTTGAGCCTGAGTTAGGGCCAAGGCTTCAATCCACATGAAAGCCCGCAGAGCCTCCTCTTCCCCCTAGGTTGTGAATTTGGAGCTTGAGTTTAATGAACTCCTTCACATACTCCTAAACAGTGCCTTCTTGCTCAAGGTGATGGAGCTTCCTATAGGCTTTTTGTTGAGCAAATTTGGGGAAGAAGTAATTTCAAAATTCTTTGACAAAATCATCCCATATGTTGATGGGATCGACATCTCGCTTGGTCTCATCGTACCTATTGCGCCACCAAACCATCGCATTATTGGTTAGGAACATAGAAGCATTTCTTACCTTGGCCATCTCGTCTTAAAAGCCAATGGTGTTGAAGTATTGATCCATGCTCCTCAGGAAATTGTCCACCTCTGTAGCAAATTGGTTGCCCTTGAATTACTTGGGTTTCAGCACATCCAGCTTAGTCACCACTTAAACGGGTATGGCACCATTCGTAATACATCTTGCACAAGACTAGCTCTGTCTTGAGTTGTTGGATCTTCATCTTGAAAGCATCCACCTCGGCATTGTGGGTGTTGTAAGCTCTAGAATTTCCATCTTCAAAGTTTCAATCGAGGCTTCAAGGGCTTCGTCCTTCAAGTGCAAGGGGGCCATACTTTGATGCAAGATAATTGTGAACTCATGGTCGAAGGGAAAAGTATCAAAAAAGTCCTAAATTTATTACATGTGTACCAATTAAGTCTTAAACCTTTCAATTGGATTAATTTAGTCATCGACATTCTCACATTGGTATTAATTTAGTCCATCGAGCTAATTTTGGCTAGCTGGAATAATTGCCACATCAGCATCCGACCATCAATAGGCATCTACATTAGCATCGGTCGGCAAAAATTGGCCAGATGGATTAAAGTGGTATTAATATGAAAAGGTTTAGGACTAAATTGGTCCAATTGAAATGTTTATGACTAAATTGGTACCAATACAATAGATTTAGGACTTTATTGGTACTTTTTCCTGTGGTGGATCATCTCCTCAACATCGTTGATTCGCCCTTTCACCTCTTCAAGTTTGTTGATGAACTCTATCATAGTGACCCTCATTCTAGTGACCTTTTCATCGAGGGCAGACATGGGGTGTGTTTGGGAACTGCTTTCCCAAGTACCTTTGGACACCTAAAGGCCTTTTGGCCAAGTATTAGGTGTTTGGGAAATTTTTTTGAAACCCCCTTAAGTGAAGGCCAGCCTTCTGGAGGCTGAAAGCCCAAGGCACCTGTCGGCTTTCAGCTTTGGCTTTGGCTTTGCCCTTCATTATACTGTTCATCTCCTTTGTTGAGCCGTTCATCTTCTTCGTTGAGCTGTTCATTTTGTGCAGGGCTGCTGAAGGCGAGCAAAAAACTAGCAAGAAGCCGATGATGGTCACGGCGATTGTCGCCGGTGGGTCACGTGACCTCCAGCAGGTATCTAGGCCGCGCAACCCCGATCTGGGTCGCCGAAGGTCGCCCGACCTCCAGCGGACCCACATCTGGTCGTCGGGAGGTCACACACCAGGCAGCCCTCAGGCCATGCGACCTCAAGCGAGGGTCTCACCGAGGGTTGCGAGACCCAAGCGAGACCTTCGGCGAGGGCCACTACGCTGGGGGTCACGCAACCCCAGCTGAGACCTTGCCGAGGTCGTCAACCACAGGCGAGCTCACCGAGGTTGCGTGACCTCAGGCAAGGGTCTCGCCTGTGTCGTTGGCAGTCGCCCAACCACAAGCGACCCTCGCTAAGGCCACGCGACCTCAGGCGAGGGTCTCGCCTGGGTCACCGATGGTCGCCCGACCCCAGGCGGCCCTCGCCGGTGGTCTCCGAGGGTCGCCTGAGGTCTGGCAACCTCAGACGATGGCCACCGGTCGCCGCTACCCTTCACCAGTTGCCACCACCCTTCACCGATCAGTTTTTATTTTTTTAATAATAAAGACTTTTATAAATATAATTTATCCAAACACAATTTTGGCTAAAGGTATTTCGTAAGGGACTTTTAGGTTACCATTTACTAAATATAATTTGCATTTTGAAAAACCTCTTCAACTTAAAATCATTTGCATTTTTCTAATAGCTTTCCCCAAAAGTCCAACCGAACGCACTCATGATGTCCGAGTGCCCTTTTCTTGGATCTCCCACGACTCTCCTTCTCTTGGGCGACCCCGGTTGATCTGCTCTCCTCTACATTGCTCTGATAACACTTTGAGCAAGTCAATGGGATGAAGTAGGGGTCGAGCCCGGATTTGGGAGATCGGAGCCTAGATTTGGCTTCGCTTGGGCCGACGACAGGAGGACAGGAGTTGATGAGATGGGGGCAGTACGAGAACTGGGATAAAAGCCAGAGGTGATCGAAGATGTAAAAGAGAAAGAAAGATTGATGGACTAGGCTTTGAAAATCAAAACCAATTTAACCCCAATTCGTTAATTTATATCATCAACCTTTATGTCCAGATCTTCATTGCCTTCCTCATTTTCATCAGCACCTCATCGCCTTCAACTTCTTCGAGTGTAATCCTCTACAAAATGAAAAAGGAAAAAGCTTGATGTCCACCTTGGACAAAAAATTAAGTCCATCATAATATTTAAGTACGACATGGCTGTTTCAAGTGAGCCATGCCGAACTATTTGTCTTAAAAATGACAAGTTGGATTTTCCAGTTAGTTAAATTGGCAATGGCATTTAAGTGATTATTTTTTCACAGAGGTTACACTCAAGTGATGACTCGAAAAGTTTTGACATTAGAGTGAGCGTGTTAAAGAGACAAAACAAAGATTAAAAACACAGAACAAAGAAGCTGATAGAAGCAGAGGAGCTGAGCAAAGTGAAGATGATAAAAGAAGGGAAAGATGAGTTGCAACTACAGCTGAACAAGGCAGCTGAATAAACCAAAGCAGAGCAAGCTCGAAGTGAAGCTGAAAGATGAGCTGGCAAGCTATAAAGAAGTCGAAGAAACAAAAGCTGAGCTGGCAATCCCTGTGAAGAATCCGACTATACAAGAGATTAAAACCAGGAAAGGAAGTTGATCAAGCTACTAAAGGAGCTGCACGTGTGTCAAGATTAATCATTATGTTACTAAAGTTGTTAAATCTGTTTTGAAAGAAAGTCTAAGTAGTTAAGCTTTAGTATAAAGGGATTGAAGGAATCTGATGAACGTGTGTGATACATCTCTGAAGACTCGTATCTCTCTGTTCTCTTAATTCTCTCTGTTCTTCTCAAGTTCTCTCTCTCTGTATTTTTGTTCTTCTTCATATAGTAAAGCTTTGTAAGGCTGAACAAGAAGAAAGATGAAAAGAAATGTTCAACTGATGTATTGCAATTGATTGTTCAGCAACTACAGAATACAGAATTCTCTCATATACAGGTTATCTTCTAGATTCTATTTCTTCTCAGAGTGACGCATCAAAGTTATGATACTTCTAGTTTTCTTTTCCCAAAATATGAATTGAGAGAGAGAGAGAGAGAGAGAGAGAGAGAGAGAGAGAGAGAGATTTTACTTAATTACTGTTATGTGCATAGTTGAAATTCAAAAACTTTGTTTAACCAAAGCATGGTAATCATTCTCGTGATCAATAATTTTTGCATAATCCTTTTCATCGCTTGAAATAGGAGATCCTCTATCGCGATTTTCCCAAAGGGATCCAGAGGGGTTTGACGGATTGCCAAGCAAACATGAATAGTCACTCTTGCAAGGTGGCGCTTACTCTTGGCATGAGTTCTACGAAGCCCTACCAATCCCAACTTGGTTTCTCATTTTAATATGCCAATTGGTTTAATTTTAAGAGTCACCACTAATATAGTATAAACCAGTTAGAGACCAAGTAAAACAGAGGAGATGGTTTTACTTTTGCAAACTATTTGGCGCTCAGGGACTTAATTAGCTAGATGTTATCTTTTGCCCAATTTAATACCTTAAGAAAACGCTTCATGCGATCTATCAAATTATTTTTGTATTTTTCTCAAAACAAGTAAATCTAAATTATCATACGAGAGTACCCGTACAACTAAATATAAACAAAGTGATGCTCCAATAAGGTACGATAATACCAATAAAAATGCGGTGCAATAAAAGAAAACCCTAGTAGTATCGAGCAAAATTCAACGCCGCCTTGTTATTAAGTCCTAGGACTAGACTCAGTGAACTGTAAAGGGAAAGTCCATGCAAGTTCTCTGATATAGACCAATCTATCAAAATATATGTATTATAAATATGCGGATAAAATATCTTAAAATGAGCTATTAAACGTGGAAACAAAAACTTCACTAGTGCAATCTCAAATGCCAGACAAGACTACGAGAATGAATCTATATGCATAATCTCAAATCCTTAACTGCACCACTAGACATGTTTTTAGGATATGTTAATGATGGCACAAGCTAAAATTAATAGCATGCAAGATATGATTTTTGTATATTTCCATTTTATGACATATGATTTGTGGAAATAGATGTGCAAATAAGACGATTAAATAATAAGGCAATCTCAATGTCATGATACAAATTCAATGCAAGATCTTCTCCTATTATACAAACCGTATGATGTAATTGAAATTATACAATAAAATTAGGCTACATGAACAAGTAAATCTAGAATTTCTAGCACCCAACCAAACAATTTCACTCGATACGAACATTTGGAAATTTAATCGAGGAACAAGAATAATTCTTGCACAGGCTTACGCTAAGAGACACAGACAGGCATTCAAATCAGAGAGCAGCCCTATCAAGGTATGGCTCCAATTTAAAGTCCCAGCAAACACAGTTTGATGGTCAAGTTTTGATCTCACCGAAATATCTAATAATATATTCATAATTGGTGACGAAATCAACCGGTTAATAAATAAGACAAATAACTATAAGAGCAAATTGGATCCTAAATGGAGTCATTATCCCAGAGACCGCAAATTAAATCATACCTGAACAGGTATGAAAGAAATGAAAATCGAGCATCGGGGGTGTTTCATCGTGACTAGCGACACCTTGTGATAACACGAATAGCAGGAGTGACAAGAATGCTCAAAAGTGGCAAACAGGTTGACAGGGGTGATTTGGTGAGCAGGGCAGTGGCCTCTTTTCTATACAAGCTTCCCCGAGCATCGGAATTGTGTGTTAGTAACTTACAAACATATTATCGACTAAATGAGTTGCCAGTCAAAACTTTGTTGCTGATGTGTTTCGATAGTTATCAAGGCTTTTCACATGTTACCAGCATGGAACAGTATTCATAATTTTACCTTATGGAATAATAGACTCGTCCAATTTCGGCTCACATAATCAGTCCTTTCTACATTAATAAACACAACTTTATAACCAAATGGAAAGAAAGAGAGAAATGTCGGAGAATAATAAGCGCAACGTCATCATTACTTGAAGCTTCGACAACAATCTTCCATTATGAAGAAAGAAACTATCTGGTTCATGGTAGTTGCCGTGACGATTATCTCCAGAGTTGGAAATGTCAATCCGCACTTTCATCCGAGATGTCACCTGCGACTTGGAAATGTGAGGACACATGTCAGAGATAATTAGCAGCATCTATCAATAAAATGAATGAGTTTGACGAAAAGAAAATGTAAATCATGAGAGATAGAGTGCTTTTACTTACAAAATAACCTCTCATTTTCGTAGTCGGAATTGAAAAGCTCTCTTGAACCAATGCAAGATAATCATTCTTGCGATTGATAATTTTTTGATAATCCTATCCACTGCCCAAAAATAAGAAATCCTCCAAGATTGCTTGAAATGTAATATACAACAGAATCCCAACAATGCCACTGCGAAACCCCGCCCCAATCCCGAGTAAAACCAAACAACAATGGAGTCACCTTCATTAGACTCATCTTCAATCATATTGTGACCATCTTGCGCATCCTTATCATTATGATCCTCTCCATGACAAACTTTCAAAAAAGGAGCTCCACAAAGTCCATCGTTGCCACGATAAATAGATTGATCATTTAGGGTACTTAGATGATTGCCTGATGGAATAGGACTAGATAAATTATTGAAGGAAAGATCCAAACGACCTAGAAAGTCTAAATTGGATATGCTAGAAGGGATTTCACCCAATATCTTGTTATGGGATAGATCGAGTGACTCTAAATTTCTCAAGTTGCCAATATCTGAAGGGATTTCTCCAATCAGATTATTTTGAGAGAGATTCAAATTCTGAAGTCGAGCAAGCCTAGTTAACCCTTTCGGTATTTGTCCATCTAATGAGTTGCTTGAAAGGTTGATGGAAAATAAATATCGGAGTGTGGTGGTGAATTCTCGGCTTGTTCCTTTTATATCTACCATAATGAAAAAGCCTAATAGGAATCTCCCGAATGGAGTAGCAGTGGAATTAACCCACATTTGTGAGAAGTTGTTGAAACAACGCGGAATGCCTCCAGATAGGTTGTTATGTGCAAAACTTAAATACTGGAGATTAACAAGATGGCATAGTTGCAAGGGACTATCCCCGGTGAAGTAATTTCTCTCAAGATCAATTATTCTAAATGATCGATGATGTTGTCCAAATGAAGGTATTCTCCCAATGAATTGATTGTCACTAAGATCAAGGTTTACCAAATCTAACTTCAGTAAACATTGGGGAAGCACTCCGTTCAAGCCATTTTCATGTAGGCTTAGGACTCCTAATCGCTCCAAATGGCATAGAGAATCTGGAATTTGACCAATTAACTTGTTGCCTCCCAATGAAATCCATTCCAAATTTGCTTGTGCCTTCCTCCAACATTGGGGAAGTCTCCCAGAAAGTTGGTTCTTAGAGAGATCAAGAAAGGACAATTCATCCGACATGCATACTGAATTTGGAATGCCACCATTGAGATTATTTCCAGAAAGTGACACTAGCCTCAATATAGGCATCTTTTTCCCAATAATTTGGGATATGTTGCCTCTTAGCATGTTGCTTGAAAGATCCAATTGTTCAGCATTGGACAAAACTTCAGGTAGCCAATATGGAACTTCATCTGAGATGCTAGCATTTGACATGTACAATACCGAAATGTTTCTTTGCGTTCGAAGCCAACCTGGGAATCCTGGTCCCACTTTGCAATTGGACATGAAAATCATTTGAATTTGGAAAGGAGGAACCCAAGATGCGCTAACATTTATAACAAGTTCATTTAAATAAAAATACAACACGGTCAAGCTGGTGAGATTGGCAAAGTGAAGTTCACTGACAAATCCATCTAATTGATTATCACCGATGTCCATCACCTCCAAATTAGATAGTTGCCCAATACTTTCCAGTATGTTCCCACTCAACTTGTTAGAAGAGAGGTGCGATTTTCTCAAAGATGATAGCTGGCCCACAGTAGCAGGAATAGGACCTGACATCGAGTTCCACGAAAGATCTAGGAATTCAAGATCTTTGAAATTCCCAAATTGATTGGGTAGGTGACCACTGAAATTGTTGCCAGAAACATCAATAGTCTTCATGCAACTTTGTCCACAAATCAAAGCACTGTCTTTGGTACTCAAAATCCTCCCACTAAACTTGTTAGAATGCAAGTTTAGTTCTTGCAGGTTGCAGAAATTGCTCATGTTTTTTAAAAGTTCACCCTCTAGACCATTTTTAGAGATATCAAGGAATCTAAGCCATCGACTATTTTCAAGTATAACAGTGGGAAATATGCCTTGAAAATTACTAAAAGTTAAATCAAGATATTCAAGTTTGCTCAAGTTTTGAAACCAAGGAGGAATAGATGAATTCATGTAATTGTAACTCAAATCAAGAAATCTAAGAGAAGTGGAATTGACATGCTGAGAACCCAAAGCACTTTCCAAAAGACATCCCTTCAATATTAAGAATTCTATAAATGAAAGCATTCTGATAGGACCTAACCATTCTTCGGGCTTGAGAAGAGGGACATAAGACATGTCTAAGTACTTCAAGTTAGAAAGTGCAAATAGCCAATGAAGGTTCTCTGCAGTTATAGAAGTCAACCCCCATGAGTTACTTACATCCAAATATTGTAAGCAAGAAAGGTTACTAAGCTGATTGGAAATATGTCCATAGAAGCCTGCAGATGAGAGTTTCAGAAACTCCAACTTCTAAAGAGAAGCTAATGAGTCTGGGATCTTTTGGGTTGAAAAATTGTTGAAGCTGAGGTCTAGATACTTCAAATGTTGGGGTTTCATAAATCATGTATAAGAAAAATTAACGAAATAAACGCAGCGGAAATAAAGATATATTTTACACATGATTCTCCTTAGGCGTTGTTCGTGCGTTTTAATCAAACATCTAAACATAAAAGGGAGTTAAACGAATTATCTCTCGAAGTGTGCTTTAAACAAGTCGGTTCAGATGTTCTACAGTTTGAGTCCCACAAGCGTCGGACCTCTAGTTCAGACACACCAACAACGAACGTCGAACGGAAGAGAGGACTTTCGGATATTCACCACTTCGATTGTGCTAGCAATCACATGGAAAGAATCCGTCGTATTCTTGATGTATAATAGTCACGGCCCGAACGAGATAACACTCTTCTTTCTTGCGTCTAAAAGACACAAGAACACACACACACTTTTATCTCTATTTTCAGCAAAGCATCACTGATTCCTCGCTTGTGTTTCTCCCGAACAAAACCAAAACACAATGACACTTTTTCTCTGTTTTTCAGCAGCCCCTTTAACTCTCATCCCTCAATTGTTTTTATATTAAAATTGACCAGCAACGGTTACTAATTGATGGACGATCAGCAACCGTTGCTGATCGTCCATAGTGGACGATCGTGCATGAGCAACCGCTCATGCACGATCTTGGCATGATTGTCACGCCCCGATCCTCGGGCACGCACACATCCTTCAACTCTTGGTCGATTTTATAGTGCGATATCCCAGGACAATGTATCGCCGACCCTTTCATTTTTAAGCACATGCGGAAGCAGCTAAAATCCCCAGACAATAAAACAATGGGATAGAAAAGTAGGGCCATATTTTTCATATTGAAAATTATAACCAAACTTTTATACAAACCACAAACCCCTCCATAACTATTCACATCAAAACGGAGACCTCAAAAGAAGACAGAAACTTAGATGAACTGGGCCGTACTCAAGGCCCCTCTCAGAATTGTCTTCTTCTTCCAAAATCCTTTTCTTCAGATCTCACCTCCGAGTTCTCCTTCTCGGATTCCTCCTCCTCGCTCTTCGGCGGGGTCCTGAAATGGTTTTCCCAAACTGGGATGAGACTACGTCTCGGCGAGTTCTACCCCACCAAGCCCGATTAGTAAACCATTATACTAAAGGCTGCCTAAACACGCACAAGGCAGAGGACTTACCTTGGCCTCTGATCCCACCTGCAAGTCAGTACAATTCAAATAAACATCCATTCACTTCAAACAAATCGAACCAGTCGATTACATGTCATACGAATCAATCCCCACTGTGGGATATTTAAAAGCTAGGCCACGTGCATTCTCCAGGATGACCTTCCAAGTCTTTGAGTTCACGTGCCTCGAACCTTGGGCCCACGTGCATTCTCTCAGGCGACCTTTTCGCTAAAGTGATGCATCAAGTCACCGAGCCCACGTGCCCTTTAGATGCCCGGGCCCACGTGCATTCTCTTAGGTGCTATCTCACCAAAGTGATGCATCAAATCACCGAGCCCACGTGCCCTTTTAGATGCCTGGGCCCACGTGCATTCTCTTAGGTGCTATTTCACCAAAGCGATGCATCAATTCGCCGAGCCCACATGCCCTTTTAGATGCCAAACTCTGTCACCGAGCCCACGTGCATTCTCCAGGAGGACATACCGAGTCTCCGAGCCACGTGCATTCTCTCGGCGACCTTTTCGCCAAGGTGACATATTCAACCACCGAACTCACGTGCATTCTCCGGGTGACATTCCAATTCACCGAGCCCACGTGTCCTTTTCAAGTGTGATAACCAACACCCAACGATTTCTCAATCAATTAATTAAATCAACTCAACAAAGCATTATAAATGCTGAATAATATACTTGGCCATTTACAAATCAACAATTCAATCTCAATCAATTCCAATCAATTTAGGGTCAAATCCCTAAAATATCACAATTTATTCAATTCCATACAACGTAGAGCTCAAATAAATAAACGGACTACGCCACGACGATCAGCACGAGATTTCAGTCATCGGCCATCAAAATCTTAATTTCCGAAAAATAATTAATTAATTTATTAATTTCGAAAATTAAATAATTAATATTAAAAGTTCAATTTAGCTCAAAATAAAGCCCGATTAAATAAACGGACTTCACCACGGTCATCAGCATAATTTTCCGGTTCCAGACTATCTCAGTCGAATTTTCGGAAAATAAATAATTATTTAATTTAATTCCGAAAATTAATATTTAAATACTAAAAAATCCACTTAGTCCCGAAAAGCCTAATTGGAGCCCACTAAGGGTTGGGAAAAATCCCGAGGCACTTCCAATAAATAGTAGACCACGTCTACTTGCTAACTACACATTCAATTTATCTAATTCGCATCACAATTGACTAATAATTGCTAATTTAATCTAATCTAACAACCTAAACATAATTAATTAAATCTAAACCAATCTTAAGCATAATTAGCCACTAATCTTGGATTAGTGAGATTACTCACCAAATCGCGCGCAAATCGGATCAATCCGACGGCGGCGACGCGAGGAACGAGACTTCCCAAAGCACGGCTCGGGTTCGGGGCCCGGAAACGGCCCAAAAGCGGGCCCAAAGTCGCTGAAACCCACTCCGTGGGCTTGCTGGACGGGGCTGATCGGGGCTGCTCCGGCGACTAGGGCGGCGAGGGGAAGCCGGCGGAGGGCGAGGGGGACGGGAGGAGGTCCGGTGGGGCTGGGTGGTGCCCGGAGATGGCCGGACGGGGCTGGTCGGTGCGGAACAGGGCGAAATAGAGGCTGGGCCGAGTGGGAGAGGGACGCCTAGGCACGCGCGGACGGCGGGACGACGGCTAGCGCGCTGGCGGTCCGGCTCCGGTGCGGCGGCGGAATGGGCGGCGACGGGGAGCTGCGATCGTGCGGCTCCTGCTCGAGCTTCCTCTTCTGGTTCGCTTCTTCGGATGCATGGGGAGGAAGAAGAAGAAAAAGAAAGAGAGATAGAGGAGAGAGAGAGAGAGAGAAAAAGAAAAAGAAAGAAAAGAAAAGAGAGAGGGAGAGAGAGGAAAAGAAAAGGGAAATACATAATTCCTTTTTGCAAATTTTCCTTTTCTCTTTTCATTTTCTTTTTCTATTTTATTTTGCTCTTCAATTTTCTTCCGATAATTTCTTTCTTGAAATTTCGGACCCGTCAATAAATTGACGAGCGATGAGACAGAATCCTAAAAGTAAGAATTATGACGCGCTTAAAATTCGATTCCCGAAATCGAGTTCAATTTCGTGGTTTAAAATCGATCAGACGTGATTTTAGCTCAATCCAACCAATTAGGTAGCTTTTAGGGATTTTACAGCTGATACATCCCTTAACGGCTTTACCCAATAGGTTAGTTAACTCGTGAGTGATCAGCTCAGAGAAAAAGGGCCATAGGCACGTCGACGAAATGCCCATTTCACTTTATCGAAACGGGGTCGAATTTCAGGATGTCACAACTCTTCCCCTCTTATAAAAATTTCGTCCTCGAAATTTAAACCATTACACTTTGTTCAAAAAGGTGGGGGTACAACTGTCTCATCGATTCTTCAGTCTCCCAAGTCGCTCCTTCAATGCCATGGTGTTGCTAGACCACTTTGACCAACGGGATGGTCTTTGTACACAGAACTTGCTCTTTACGATCGATAATCTGAACCGGGCTTTCCACATATGACACACGGTCATCCATGTCCAATTCCTCGAAATTGAGCACATGGGTCGAGTCAGGCTCGTACTTCCTTAACATCGACACGTGAAAGACGTCATGCACTTGCGCCAATCTTGGCGGCAACGCAAGACGATACGCTAGGTTTCCGATTCTTTCAAGAATCTCAAACGGACCTACGTACCTCGGACTCAGTTTGCCTTTCTTACCAAAGCGCGAAGTTCCCCTCATTGGTGACACTTTCAGAAAAACGTGATCACCAACTTGGAATTCCAAAGACCTTCGGCGCTTATCTGCATAACTTTTCTGCCTACTCTGCGCTGTCTTTAATCTGTCTCTAATCACTGCCACGGCATCTACTGATTGCTGAACTAACTCTTGGCATGTTATCTTCCTTTCTCCGACTTCATCCCAACACACTGGAGTTCTGCATGCTCTGCCATATAACGCTTCAAATGGAGCCATCTTGATGCTCTGCTGATAACTATTGTTGTAGGCGAATTCCACCAGATGAAGCTGATCCTCCCAACTTCCTTTGAAGTCTATTACACACGCTCTCAATATATCTTCAAAAGTCTAAATTGTCCTTTCCGACTGGCCATCCGTTTGAGGATGATACGCCGTACTGTATTGAAGCTTTGTACCTAAAGCACTCTGCAAGCTCTTCCAAAAAGCAGCCGTAAACCTCGGGTCTCTATCAGATGTTATCGTAATCGGCACTCCATGCATACGAACCACGTGACGCACATACAGGTCTGCATGTCTATCTAGACTCAGGTCCTTTCGAACTGCAATGAAGTGAGCTGACTTTGTCAGCCTGTCGACTACTACCCAAATCGAATCATTCCCTCTTTGACTCATTGGTAGTTCAGTCACGAAATCCATCGTGATATGCTCCCATTTCCACTCTGGGATCACGAGAGGTTGCAGAAGTCCTCCCGGCTTGCAATGCTGGGCTTTTACTTGCTGGCAAGTCAAACACTTGGCTACATGCCTGGCAATATCCGCCTTCATACCTGACCACCAGTAATGTTGACGCAGATTCTGATACATCTTAGTGCTTCCAGGATGAACGCTGTAATTGCTACGATGTGCTTCAGATAAAATTTCTCCTCTAAGCTCTACATCGTCAGGTACAACAAAACGTCCACGAAACCTCAGTACCCCATCATCTGAAACTTGAAAATTAGCCTTTCTTTTATCGGTATCCTCTTGAAGAATTTTCTGTATGTCTGGATCTGTCGGTTGGAGTTGCTTGATTCTGACCTGGACATCCGGCTCAATTCTAAGGGTAGCCATAAAACTTGAGAGGTGACCTACCTCAAATTTGAATTCCGAATCCCGAGCTCTCTTGATTAAGTTCCACTCCTTAACCAAGATCCATGCCACTGAAGACTTCCGACTCAATGCGTCAGCGACCTTGTTCGCCTTTCCCGGGTGATATAGAATATCACAATCGTAATCCTTCAACAATTCCATCCATCGCCGTTGTCTCATGGTCAACTCCTTTTGGGAGAACAAATACTTGAGACTCTGATGGTCTGTGAAGATCTAAAACTTTTCTCCCACAAGTAGTGCCTCCAAATCTTCAACGCAAATATGATGGCCGCGAGTTCTAAGTCATGCGTCGGATAACTCAATTCATGAGGTCTCAACTGCCGGGAAGCGTATGCAACAACTCGCCATGTTGCATCAGACGCAACCCAATCCCCGAATGACGCATCACTATAGATCTCGAATCCTCCAGGACCAGATGGAATCGTCAGCACAGGTGCGGTAGTCAGCTTTTCCTTTAGCTCTTGGAAACTACGCTCGCACTTGTCTGACCATATAAACTTCTCATTTTTCTTCGGGAGCTTTATCAAAGGTGACGCTATTGATGAGAACCCTTCCACAAACCGTCTGTAATAACCTGCTAACCCCAGAAAACTTCTGATCTTTGTCACTGATGTCGGTCTCGATCACTTGATCACGGCTTCTATCTTGCTCGGGTCGACGGAGATTCCTTCTCCGGAAATCACATAACCTAAGAACGCAACACGAGTCAACCAAAACTCGCATTTGCTAAACTTAGCATACAGCTGATGAGTTCTTAAGGTCTGGAGTACTACTATTAGATGACTCTCATGCTATTCATTACTTCTCGAATATACCCAGATATCATCTATAAACACGATCACTAACTGATCTAAGTATTCCTTGAACACTCTATTCATCATATCCATGCCAACAACTGGAGTGTTCACTAGGCCAAACGATCTTACAATACTCTCATAAAGACCATATCAAGTACGAACGGCTGTCTTTCATACAACCTCCTTCCTGGTTCGTAACTGACGACTTCATAATCTCAAGTCGACCTTTAAAACATCAATACTCTTATAACTAGTCACACCATTCATGGATCTTTGGCAAAGAACACTTGTCCTTGATCTTCACCTAATTGAGTTAACGATGGTCGATGCACACTCGCAACAAACCCTCTTTCCTTTTCTCACAAACAAAACTGATGTTTCCCAAAGTGATATACTGATATGCACAAATTCCTCATTCATCAATCTTTACTTCTGCATCTTCAATTCTACCGATTCAGACAACAACAACTGGTAAGAAGCCTTCGAGAGTAGCTCTATTCTGGTGCTAGCTTGATCGCACTTTCTATCTCTTTCTCTGACGGCAAACCAAGCAATCCCTTTGGAACCATCTTAGAAATTTTTCTGTATCACGGCCACTTTCTTCACATTTTATTTCTCAACTGACACATCCACCACAGTTGTCAAATCAATCTTGGCAACCTCCGTCTAACAAACGAATTGTCTTTAGCCAACGAGATTAATGAAATCGAAGATTCTTTTCGACTCCTAATAACCTCGACACTTTCACATGCCAATGCACTAAACTGGATTACTCCAAGACCATGATTCATTATCACTAGATGCTCCATGAGCCCACACTATTCATGTGGCGCCAAACTCACACCTCAGCGACTAATCAAGCACAACCGTTGCTAGTGATTCCCTTCTCTTTCACTTTTACTTCAACAATTTAAGTTCTACCAACTCAGCACAAAGCTCTGCTACGTTACTTTGATAAGGTTATCTCCAACACATTCTTTCTCTGATCGGTGCAAGACCAATTCTACTCTCATTCCTTTCGCCATCCTAGTGGCGTTCCGGCCGCAATAGCGATGTCCATGCTACCTTAGACTTCCACTGACAGTCCTTCACCTGATGGCCATTTTGGCCATCATCACAACATGTTCCAGTCATACTCGGACACTAGATTTATCCATGCTTCCTTCTACAATTCTGACACTTAACTGGTGAGCCTTCTATCTCTTGCCAAGTGACAACACACACTCTTTCTGGTTGCCCCATCATTCTGCTAGGATCACTCCCAACCAGATATCCCTGCTGGTTATACTCCAAACAATTTCGCGTCCTAAGACGAACATAAGACTGATCTCCATTATCACGTCCGAAACAACCTGATCTATTTGACTCGGTGCTGACTTGACTACCCCACCCTTCCTCGCGAGTGGAATAGAATACTTTTCTCTCGACCTTGGTCTTTTCTCTGACCGATTTCCATCTCTGCTCGAATTGGAGCTATACCTCGACTTGGATGCAACAGCTTGCTCCCAGATCATCTTCACACTGGACCTCAGCAGGTGCGGCAATAACGGCGGTAGAGATAGCAATAACAACAGCGGCTTGATCCTGAGCTTTGGCTCATCCAATTCCCAAGGAACACCAGCATCAAAACGATCCTATCGAACTTAGGATCATTCGACGCTACTACACCAGTACCAACCTGCAGTGGTACTCTTACACTCGAACTGGCTAGAGCTGACACTCTGCCACAACCACCTCGGGTACCAACCATTGTCAGTGCATTATCCCGAGTCACAGAGGACATTGTCCTCTTACTAGGAGTTCTCAGCTCCTACTCGCTCATGGTTCAGTCTTTACACTGCAACCCGTCTTCCAAATCCACACTAGATTAGAAGATGAGCGATCCGCACACAACAAACAATTTTAGCACTCAGCTAACACAGACATGCACCAGCATAAATTTAAAGGCCTTTCCCACTAACTATCCCATGGTCATCGCTCCTTATCACTCCAATCTTCAACTTCGCTATGATACCACTTAAACTGGATGTCACGTCCCGATCCTCGGGCACGCACACATCCTTCAACTCTTGGTCGATTTTATAGTGCGATATCCCAGGACAATGTATCGCCGACCCTTTCATTTTTAAGCACATGCGGAAGCAGCTAAATTCCCCAGACAATAAAACAATGAGATAGAAAAGTAGGGCCATATTTTTCATATTGAAATTTATAACCAAACTTTTATACAAACCACAAACCCCTCCATAACTATTCACATCAAAACGGAGACCTCAAAAGAAGACAGAAACTTAGATGAACTGGGCCGTACTCAAGGCCCCTCTCAGAATTGTCTTCTTCTTCCAAAAATCCTTTTCTTCAGATCTCACCTCCGAGTTCTCCTTCTCGGATTCCTCCTCCTCAGCTCTTCAGCGGGGTCCTGAAATGGTTTTCCCCAAATTGGGATGAGACTACGTCTCAGCGAGTTCTACCCCACCAAGCCCGATTAGTAAACCATTATACTAAAGGCTGCCTAAACACGCACAGGGCAGAGGACTTACCTTGGCCTCCGATCCCACCTGCAAGTCAGTACAATTCAAATAAACATCCATTCACTTTAAACAATTCGAACCAGTCGATTACATGTCATACGAATCAATCCCCACTGTGGGATATTTAAAAGCTAGGCCACGTGCATTCTCCAGGATGACCTTCCAAGTCTCCGAGTTCACGTGCCTCGAACCTTGGGCCCACGTGCATTCTCTCAGGCGACCTTTTCGCTAAAGTGATGCATCAAGTCACCGAGCCCACGTGCCCTTTTAGATGCCCGGGCCCACGTGCATTCTCTTAGGTGCTATCTCACCAAAGTGATGCATCAAATCACCGAGCCCACGTGCCCTTTTAGATGCCCGGGCCCACGTGCATTCTCTTCGGTGCATCTCACCAAAGCGATGCATCAATTCGCCGAGCCCACGTGCCCTTTTAGATGCCAAACTCTGTCACCGAGCCACGTGCATTCTCAAGGAGGACATACCGAGTCTCCGAGCCACGTGCATTCTCTCAGGCGACCTTTTCGCCAAGGTGACATATTCAACCACTAACTCACGTGCATTCTCCGGGTGACATTCCAATTCACCGAGCCCACGTACTTCCTTTCAAGTGGTCGACAACCAACACCCAACGATTTCTCAATCAATTAATTAAATCAACTCAACAAAGCATTATAAATGCTGAATAATATACTTGGCCATTTACAAATCAACAATTCAATCTCAATCAATTCCAATCAATTTAGGGTCAATCCCTAAGCACGGCTCGGGTTCGGGGCCCGGAAATGGCCCAAAAGCGGGCCCAAAGTCGCTGAAACCCACTCCGTGGGCTTGCTGGACGGGGCTGATCGGGGCTGCTCCGGCGACTAGGCGGCGGGGGAAGCCGGCGGAGGGCGAGGGGGTCGCGGGGGAGGTCCGGCGGGGCTGGGCGGTGGCCGGAGGTGGCCGGACGGGGGCTGGTCGGTGCGGAACAGGGGCGAAACAGGGCTGGGCCGAGTGGGAGAGGGACGCCTGGGCACGCGCGGACGGCGGGACGACGGCGAGCGCGCTGGCGGTCCGGCTCCGGTGCGGCGGCGGAATGGGTGGCGACGGGGAGCTGAGATCGTGCAGCTCTGCTCGAGCTTCCTCTTTTGGTTCGCTTCTTCAGATGCATGGGGAGGAAGAAGAAGAAAAAGAAAGAGAGATAGAGGAGAGAGAGAGAGAGAGAAAAAGAAAAAGAAAGAAAAGAAAAGAGAGGGAGAGAGAGGAAAAAGAAAAGGGAAATACATAATTCCTTTTTGCAAATTTTCCTTTTCTCTTTTCATTTTCTTTTCTATTTTATTTTGCTCTTCAATTTTCTTCCGATAATTTCTTTCTTGAAATTTCGGACCCGTCAATAAATTGACGAGCGATGAGACAGAATCCTAAAAGTAAGAATTATGACGCGCTTAAAATTCGATTCCCGAAATTGAGTTCAATTTCGTGGTTAAAAATCGATCAGACGTGATTTTAGCTCAATCCAACCAATTAGGTAGCTTTTAGGGATTTTACAGCTGATACATCCCTTAACGGCTTTACCCAATAGGTTAGTTAACTCGTGAGTGATCAGCTCAGAGAAAAAAGGCCATAGGCACGTCGACGAAATGCCCATTTCACTTTATCGAAACGGGGTCGAATTTCAGGATGTCACAATGATGGTCGGCGGTTTCGACCATCCATGCTTCATGCATAATGGTCAGCAACCGCTGACCATTACTCTTACGTGCATGTGCACGAATTCGTGCACATGCATGAAGCTTTAATTTATTTTTTTCTTAATTAGTTAATTAATTAATTAAACGGATAAAGGATTGATTAAAATAACATAATCCTTAGCAGCTTTAGGGCATCTTCTAACAATCTCCCACTTGCACTAAAGCCAACTTGTTTGGTATGTTAACATATATCCACTTTGGGCATACGCGTGCATCATATGCAAGTAGGCTCGTGACTATAATACAAATTAAATTAAATCTCATTTAATTTAATTTCAAATTGACTCAATTCGATTGCAGTAATTGCAAACATATTTGCAATGATATTTCTCTCTTGTTCCACGTCATCCTAATTGTTTATAGTGTGTGACATCGCTAGGTTCATCACTAAGCTGGTAGTAAGACTTGTACAAACACATTAGTACTTCCAAAAGAATTAATTGTCCCGATTAATCTTTTAGGTCCTACAAGCCATGATTGACATCTAGCAATATGTCATGGCTACCCAGATAGTGTGAATACTTTAAGAACATAATGAACCTGTCAGCTTTGGTTACAGTGTAATTCAATCCTTTTGTCTAACTATGTCCCGATCAAACAAAGACCATGGAATATTTGTCAAGTCATTAATTTGATCATATGCACAAATCTAATTGACATGCATTTTATTTGAGACATAAACAATTTATTCTCGGTTACAACCCCGGCCGAGGATTTGAATGCAGTGTCACAATTAGATCGCATAGGACATCATCATCATACCTTGCATATAACAAGGAGACAGATTCCATATTGCGCACACGTGTAACTTCATATATGAACAAACTATGACCATCAAGTATAAAGACGGATCAATGACCCAGCATTATGTGCACATGTGAACCATAGTTGTTCAATACACAAGTTAACACTGTGCCTCAGGTCTAAGGATTATTTACACAAGACCAAAGCATGAACAATTAGACATTGACCACGCTAAAGCTTCCATGTCGCTAATCGTTCAATATGTGTCACGTTCAGTGAATTTGTCTAATACAAACACCTGTGTTCTATCAGGCATCATAATACCCAATGACATGCGACTCATCATTCCCTTAAGTATCCAATACTTAATAGCGAAGTTAAGAACACACCGGTCTCAATAGGATTATTAATATCCACTCAATAATCCATCGACCGGGAACGATTTAAAGATTCAGTCTAACTATGAACCAGTCACATATATTCTTGACGTCTCAAGAATAGGTCTAGTTGCAACTGATCTTATGGAATCATTCATCAATATAAAATAATTGGACAAATGAATGAATACGTCATTGCCATTAATTAAATAATAATAATGAAAGTACAACTGAAATCTCTAATATGTAACCATTACATAGTAGCTTTAGGGCATACATCCAACAATTTCCCAGTTGCACTAAAGCCAACTTGTCTGGTACCTCAAACCCATTTTGTCAATATGTCTTTCAAAAGAAGACTGAGGTAAGGCCTTAGTGAAGGGATCTGCCACGTTTTCTGCTGAGGCAATTTTCTGCAAGGCGATATCACATCTCCCAACAATTTCTCTGATGAGATGGAAGCGTCTCTCAATGTGCTTGGACTTCTGGTGAGACCTTGGTTCCTTAGCTTGAGCTATCGCCCCATTATTGTCACAAAACAATGTGATCGGTTGCTCAATTGAAGGAACGACTCCAAGTTCAGAAATAAACTTCTTCATCCAAGCGGTTTCCTTTGCTGCTTCAGAAGCAGCTACATACTCTGCCTCAGTGGTGGAATCGGCAGTTATACTTTGTTTGGAACTTTTCCAATTAACTGCACCACCATTGAATGTGAAGACAAACCCAGACGTAGACTTATAATCATTAGGATCCGATTGAAAATCAGAATCAGTATAAGCTACAACTTCAAATTCTCCTTTTCCATATATCAAGAATAAATCTTTAGTCCTTTGCAAGTACTTAAGAATATTCTTGACTCCCTATCCAAAGTGCTCTTCTCTGGATCGACCGATATCTCAGTAATACTTATAGCATGTGCGATATCATGTCTAGTACATAACATAGCATACATTATGCTTCCAATAGCAGATGCATATGGTATCTTTGCAATCCGCTCTCTTTCTTCAGGAGTGTTGGGACACATCTCTTTAGAAAGACGGATCCCTTGCCTAAAAGACAATAATCCTCTCTGGGAACATTGCATGTTAAACCGTGTTAACACTTTGTCTATGTACGTAGACTGTGAGAGGCCAATCAATCGTCTTGATCTATCTCTATAGATCTTGATACCTAAAATGTAGGTTGCCTCTCCTAAATCTTTTATGGAGAATTTCTGTGACAAGAATAGTTTTATCGATGATATCATTGGTATATCATTTCCAATCAAAAGTATATCATCGACATGCAAAACCATAATTGCAATTGCACTCCCACTGATCTTCTTATATACACAAGGTTCATCCGGATTTTTGATGAAGCCAAACGATTTGACTACCTCATCAAACGGATGTTCCAACTTCTGAAGGATTGTTTGAGTCCATAAATGGATCTCTTAAGCTTACACACCTTCTGTTTTTCACTATTGGATTCAAAACCCTGTGGCTATTCCATATAGATGTCCTCATCGAGAAAACCATTTAGAAAAGCCGTTTTGACATCCATTTGGAATATCTCATAATCAAGGTGTGCAGCTATAGCCAACATAATCCGAATGGATTTTAGCATGGCCACAGGTGAGAAAGTTTCGTTATAATCAATTCCTTCTTTTTGACGATATCCTTTCGCCACCAGCCGTGCTTTGTAAATTCCAATTTGACCTTCAACATTCATCTTCCTCTTGAAGATCCATTTACAGCCAATTGGTACAATACCATTAAGCAGGTCAGTCAAGGTCCATACCTCATTGGATTACATTGAATCCATTTCGGATTTCATGGCTTCTAGCCATTTACCAGAATCGATGTCCAACATCGCCTCCTCATAGGTTTTAGGATCACCGGGTCGATCACTATCATTTACAATGAATAATGGTTCAATATGATCAACCGAGTGTCTATAACGAGCAGGTGGGCGAGACGTTCTCGCACTTCTCCTAAGAGGTTGTGTATCGAAGCTCCCACCGAATCGAGAGATTGGTATTTGAACTCGGTTGTTTGATACTTCATTATTTTCTTCTTGTAAGACTATTTTCCGCCCAGCACCACTTTCTTGGATGAACTGATTCTCCAAAAAAGAAGCGTACTTGCATACCAAAATTCTTTGGTCTAAATGAAAATACAAATAATATCCAAGAGTTTCCTTTGGATATCCAATGAAGCGACCTTGTTCAGATCTTGCCTCCAATTTTTCCACTTTTAGCTTTTTCACAAAAGCTGGACAACCCCAAATCTTAATATGATTAAGACTAGGTTTCCTACTATGCCATATCTCATAGGGCGTAGTTGGAACAGATTTGGACGGTACTCTATTCAGTATATATACAACTGTCTCAAGGGCATATCCCCAAAGGGATATTGGCAAATCGGTGTAACTCATCATAGATCGTACCATATCTAATAAAAGTACGATTTCTTCGTTCGAATACACCATTATGTTCGGAGTTCCAGGAGGTGTCCATTGTGATAAAATGTCATTCTCTTTAAGATAGTTCAGGAATTCAGTACTAAGGTATTCACCTCCTCGATCCGATCGAAGAGCCTTAATACATTTTCCTGTTTGTTTCTCAACTTCAGCCTTGAATTCCTTGAACTTTTCAAAGGATTCGGATTTATACTTCATGAGGTATAAATAACCATACCGTGACTGATCATCGGTGAAGGTAATGAAGTAATTATAACTACCTCTAGCAGTTTCATTAATTGGTCCACATACATCTGTATGTATTAATTCTAATATGTCACTGACTCTCGCACTTTGTCCCACAAAAGGCGCTTTTGTCATTTTCCTAGAAGACATGCCTTATAAGTCGAGTATGACTCAAAGTTTGAAGGATCAATGTATCCATCATTACTCAACTTGTTAATTCTGTCTTCTCCAATATGATCTAATCGAAGATGCCAAACATACTTTTTATTTGGACCGTCTCTAGGGCGTTTATTAGTTATGACATTTGTATCAATTATATTTTGCTTATTGACATTGGTAATCGCATTACCAGACATTGTAATGGTACAAAGATTGTTGGTTAATAAGCTAGAACCAACACATATTCTATTATGATAAATAGAACAAACATCATCAGCAAAAGAAAATTCATAATTCTCTTTACCCAGACGAGGTATAGAGATGATGTTCCTAACAGCATTCTTATAATGCAAAAAGTTCTTTAAAACCAAAACATGTCCAGAAGGCAAACATAAACGAAAAGTTCCTATAGCTAATGCAGCAACTCTTGCTCCATTGGCAAACGTCAGGACAATCTCATTTCGCCCTAGGATCCTGCTTATTTCAGATTCTCGCAAAGACATACAAATATGTGAAGTTGCAGCAGAATCTAGAACCCATGAGCTGGATTCAGCACTAACCATAAGATTAGTTTCAATAAGCATAGACACCATACCTTCATAAGGTTGGTTCTTGGGCTTGACCTTCAAGCTCGCGAGGTACCTCCTACAGTTCCTCCTCCAATGCCCTTTGACACCACAGTAATGACATTTCCCTTTATCAATCATGGGTTTTGGTTGCATAACAAGTTTGGCAGGCCTCTTCCATTTATTCTTCTTTAAAACAGTCTTACCCTTTGAAGAAGAAGCCTTAGCCATAGCCACTACATTTGGCCTCGTGTTATGCATTTCCTTCTCATAAACTACCAGCATGCTATGTAACTCAACAAGAGTTTTCTCCATCTTATGCATGTGGAAGTTTTGGACAAAACCAGAGAATGAATCGGGTAAAGATTGGAGGATCAAATCCACAGCTAACTCATTGTCCATAACGAGATTCAGCCTAGCCGGTTCTTCAATGTGCCGATCATTTTCAAAGCATGATCATTAACTCGATGATCCTTCAGCCATCCTCATACGGTACAATGCCTTAGATATCTCATATCTAGAGGTTCGACCATTCTCATCAAAGTATTCATTTAAATGCAAAATGATCGACCTAGCATCTTCTATAGATTCATACTTCTTTTGTAATTCATTGTTCATTGAAGCAAGCATATATGACCTAACTTTTAAGTCATCATCACGCCACTTATCATAAGTGACACGTTCCTCTTGGGTCCCACCCTCAGGAAAGGAAGTTGGCATCTCTTCATCAAGCACATACCCAATTTTTCTGAATTGAGAACAATTCTCAAATTCCTCACCCAGTCAGTGAAATTGGGTCCAGTCAAACAATTCTTGTCAAGTATAGAAGCGAGTGGGTTTGTGGTCACCATTTTCAGAGTAATAATATATCTGTTGCAAAAAATAAATTGTTAGCCATTGTACTATTCATAATAACTATTTCATTTTGGTCTATAAATGAAATAGATCCTCCCACTAAATTTATATTCGAATCCCATACTTATTAAAATGGGAAGTAGTAATCTTTGTTGGGTAAAGATTACTAGTGGGGATTGGAGTCCCACTAGCCCAAAGTCCACCTCACCTAACAGTTATTGGTGTCCTATGAACTTAGTGAGTGAACTAGCTTGTTCAATGCATTATATGTGAGTCCCAATCATAACTTCGGCCTCTAGACCATGAAAGCCTCACCTAACAGTTATTGACATCATGATCATAGTTAAGTCTAGTCCATCGTCTTATGCAAGTATTGAAAACACAAATGATTCCCTCACCGACGCTTTATTAGAAATCATTTGGCTCCAACCCCACAACATCATATGCATAATGGAGTGGTCCAATATTATAAATGATAATTAACCCCTATGTATCCATAACCGGTTAGTTAACCACTATAATATTGGATCAAACCACAACGATGGAAGGCCACGAGTCCGAAACCCGTTTCGACTTAATATTCTTTGTAAGGAGATTTGGGTCGTTATTAAGGGTCTCACTTTGCACATTAACCGATTTAACATGCACGATACCATAAACACAATAAATAAATAGATATCACATAACATCTATCCTATGTGGTGATCATGGAATTTTGGTTAAATGGGTCTCGAGCCAAAGAAATCCATTTAGCCATTTTAATGTTTTAATAATATGGACCTGCTCTTCACTTTTTCTTCAATCTTTGAACTCTTCAAAGACCGGGCCCAAAGAGCTCACCGGTTTAATGGCTCCTCCAATGGCTCCTTCTCTCTTGTAGTATTTACATCAACAATTGAAATACTAAACTATGCTAAAATTACATATCAAGAAAAATTAAAGTAAAATAAAAGGAAGGACGCAGCCTCCACTTAATAATTACATCCCCAAAAAGAATACCTGTAATCATCATACATTCATCCATACAACAATCACAACAATTAGGGATTTTTCCATGATCACCACACTTCCTTACGAGCCATAAATTCAAAATTTAAAGCTCTAGAAGGCATGCATAAAATTCTGCATATCACTTGTAGAATATAAACACAAAGTATAACAAGTTATGGATTTTTGATTCAAAATTGATTTAGTTCTAATTTTTGCTTAGTTGATTAAATTTATCACATAAATTAATCAACTTCTATAGGCCACATAAGAGTAAGAGAACCAATTCTCTTAACAAAAATAAATTGGCCATTAGAACGCAAAAATATATTTGAACTACAAATCAATTAAACGCACGAAAAACGCCTAAAGTTGGCTCTGATACCATTGTTGGGGTTTCATGAATCATGTATAAGAAAAATTAATGAAATAAATGCAGCGGAAACAAAGATATATTTTACACATGATTCTCCTTAGGCGTTGTTCGTGCGTTTTAATAAAAAATCTAAACATAAAAGGGAGTTAAACGAATTACCTCTCGAAGTATGCTTTAAACAAGTCGGTTCAGATGTTCTACAGTTCGAGTCCCACAAGCGTCGGACCTCTAGTTCAGACACACCAACAACGAACGTCGAACGGAAGAGAGGACTTTGGGATATTCACCACTTCGATTGTGCTAGCAATCACGTGGAAAGAATCCGTCGTATTCTTGATGTATAATAGTCACGGCCCGAACGAGATAACGCTCTTCTTTCTTGCGTCTAAAAGACACAAGAACACACACACTTTTATCTCTATTTTCAGCAAAGCATCACTGATTCCTCGCTTGTGTTTCTCTCGAACAAAACCAAAACATAATGACACTTTTTCTCTGTTTTTCAGCAACCCCTTTAACTCTCATCCCTCAATTGTTTTTATATTAAAATTGACCAGCAACGGTTGCTATCGATGGACGATCAGCAACCGTTGCTGATCGTCCATAGCGGACGATCGTGCATGAGCAACCGCTCATGCACAATCTTGGCATGATGGTCAGCGGTTTCTGACCATCCATGCTTCGTGCGTAATGGTCAGCACGCTTCGTGCATGTGCACGAATTCGTGCACATGCATGAAGCTTTAATTTAATTTTTTTTCTTAATTAGTTAATTAATTAATTAAACGGATAAAGGATTAATTAAAATAACATAATCCTTAGCAGCTTTAGGGCATCTTCTAACATCAAATGCTTCAATTTGTATAGAGCGGGATGTATCTTACCTCCCAAGCTACACTCAAAGCCATCACAAGGGTTGTGTAGATCGAGCATGAAGACATGACCAGTCCTCTCGTTGCATTTGACTCCTTTCCACTGGCAACATCCATCGCCAATCCACGACCACAGATGTCTTTAAGGATCAATGAGACCCTGTTTGAATTTCAAAAATGCTTCCCTCTCAGCGCCTATGCAGCTTACATTTTTTTAAGGTTTTGGAGTGATTGAATTCCAAGGCTTGAATGACATAGAGTGTGCACAAGAGTGCCGGCATGAAACCAGTGTAGAAGTACAACGCCATTGTTGTTAAAAATGAAGCTGAGAACAACTTTTATATTGGCGAAAGAAAGAACACTTCCTCAAATGAAGTTATCATTTTCTTTCTTTTAGTTGTACGAATCTTGGTCTTCCGTAAATATATTGAATAAAGAGAAACCGCATTAGGTTGGTCCACTAATTGGACCTAGACCAGTTTTAACAACCCTTTCAATTGAACTTAATTCCATGTAGGAGCATATTCTAAAGAGGATTCCTTATCGAGTCAATAAAATCACAAAAAACACTAGCCACTCAAGGCAACTAAAAAATTCCAAGTCATGCCTCACAAGATTCATCAAATGGTCAAAATATAAAATGCATAGTCCATATATATTATTCATCCTTACCTTTTATCTTGATCAAAATCATTTTGGATGCGATAAGCTACAATGAGGATCAACCTTTTGGGGACCACATAAAGCCGCTATTCATGGAACCAGTAACAGCAACTTCAATGAACTTCGCTAACCAAAGACAAACCATAAAAGTTCACAAAATACCTATAGAAAGAATCGATTGTCGCATCAGAGAAGTCAAACCTATTGACTGGCCTTCCCCAACAACGGTGCTGGATGACGTGGAGCACTGTCATTGGCTTGATTTTCCAGAGCAGGAGAATCTTTGTTAAAAAAAAATGTAAAGAAAGCGAAGGAGAGCAAGGAACGGACGAGGTTTTGGGGAGAAGACTTTTTGTATTTCTTCACTTGTAATCAATGTACAGGATTTAGTAATTATATTACAAGATGAACATATAGAAAAGGCAATGTAATATCTATAAATCAATTCAATATTTCTATCTAATCTTTGATTGATTCTATAATCAAAATCAAATCAAACAATTCCCCGATATATCTCCCGAATCTTCAGCATATCTTCCAACACTCCTCCTCAAGCCAGTGGCTTGTAAATGTCCAAGACGCCTAGCTTGCTCAGTAGATATGCATGTTGTCTTTGACATAGGGGTTTGGTGAAAACATTTGCAAGTTGTTCAACAGTTCCAATCCCTCTTGTCTCGATTATCCCTTCTTGAATCTTCTCCCAAGTGAAATGACAGTCCACTTCTATGTGCTTAATTCTCTCATGCATTACGGGATTTGCCGCAAGCTTGAGAGCCGATTCATTGTCACAAAATAACTTCGTTGGACCTTTCCGTTGTACTCCGAGGTCACCAAGTAAACCTCATATCCACACAATCTCACATGTGGTTTTTGCCATGGCCCGATATTCTACTTCAACTGAAGATAAAGAAACCGTTGCTTGTTTCTTGGTTTTCCATGGAAGAAGAGAATCTCTCAGTTTAATGCAAAACCCAATGATGGATCTTCGACTCATAGGGCAAGTTGCATAATCTGCATCGCAATACGCCATCATTTCCATGTTGCATCTTCTAGATAGAAGTATCCCAAGTCCTGGACACCTCTTCAAATACTTCACAACTTTTAGAGCGGCATTCATGTGGGATTCCTTCGGTTTTTGCATAAACTGACTGAGGTTTTGCACTACATACGATATATCAGGTCTGGTCATAGTCAAGTATATAAGTTTTCCAATGAGCTTCTAATAACTCGTCGGATCCTTTAGTATAGGATCATCATTCTGAGATGTTCCCCCAATATGGTCTACTGTAGTCAATTCGGTATTCTCCTCGATTGGAATAATTGCTGGCTTGCATCTTGATAAACCGACTTCTGATATAATCTCCAATACAAATGTCCTCTGACTGAGGGAAATTTCTTGGTGAGATTGAGCAATCTCAATCCCAAGAAAATATTTTGGTGCTCCCAAATCTTTTATATGAAACGTTGTATGCAAATATTTCTTAAGACTTTTTATTGTAGCTTCATCATTTCCCATGATAAGAATGTCATCTACATAAATCATTAAATAAATAGATGATATACCTTTAGTCCATGTAAACAAGGCATAATCGTACTTGGATTGTTTGAAGTCTGCATTGGTGAGAGCATTGGTAAACTTAGCATACCATTGTCTGGAAGCTTGTTTTAGCCCATAAAGGAATTTGCGGAGACGACATACTTTATTCTCCCCCTGTCTCCGTAAGCCCTGAGGAATATCCATGTAAATTTCTTCATCCAGATCACCATGAAAAAAAGCGTTGTGGATGTCCATTTGGTGTAATGACCAATCATGGATTGCCGCAACTGATAAGAACGAGCAAACGGTGACATCTTTAGCAACAGGAGAAAATTTTTTGTGATAATCAAAACCTTCTCGTTGGGTATATCCTTTTGCCACCAATTGAGCTTTGTATCTCTCAATAGATCCATCAGCTCTATACTTTACTTTATAAACCCATTTGCATCCTATGGATTTCCTGTTCGGGGGCAGATGAACTATTTCCCATGTATGATTATCAATCAACGCCTATAATTCTGCTACCATAGCTTGTTGCCACCATGGGTCTTTGGATGCCTCATCATAACTGGATGGGTCATTTTTTCATTGGATATATGACTAATGCAACATCTATGACGAAAGCTTATCAAAGGAGACATGAGAAGATATTGGATAGTTAATACCCGGTCCGTTAAGTGAGGCACAGACATAGTCTTTGGTCCACGTTGGTGGTCGTGTAGCTCGCCCCGAACAACGTGGATGATCTGTTGGTGGTGGAGGAGGAGATATCTCCGCAATATTGTTTTATGTCTGGTCACCAAAATCATTCTTAATATTTAGTGGAGCAGCAGGTACACTTTCCAATGCTTCCGTCGGAGGCAGCCGATTAGATGAAGATGATGGAATAACTTGTTATGGGATGCCGTGAGGAAATATTCAGGAGACATACTTTCCTTGTTTAAGGAACGATGAGAATTGGTTGAGATATTCAAATCCTCTGTAGGCTCACGAAATGGAAAGACAGTTGTCATGAAAGATGACATCCCTGCTCACAAAAAAATCTCCTATTGATGGATCGAGAACGTAATAACCCTTATGTAGGTTAGGATAACCCATGAAAATACATCTCCTAGCACGTGGACTCATTTGGTCTCGAAGTCCCATAGTTGCAGTATAACATAAACAACCAAAAACCCGTAGATGATCTACTACTAGTTTTTTTTTCCATAAAGTAATTTGAAAGGTGATTTACTAGCCAATATCCAAGTAGGCATGCGATTGATGAGGTAGGCTGCAGTAAGGACACAATCTCCCCAATAATTCGTTGGAATAGATCCCTGAAACTTCAAAGCTCGTGCGACTTCTAACAGGTGACAATGTTTATGTTCCACCACTCTATTTTGTTGTGGAGTATAAATACATGAGCTTTCATGTAAAATGACATGAGACAAGAAAAGTGAGCTGCAGTCATGATTAAAAAACTATTTCCCTTTGTCAGTCCGGATTCGCTAAATCGATTTCTCAAACTGATTTTTAGTCAAAGTGATAAATGTTTTCAAATGAGGGGGAACTTGAGCTTTGGACTGCATCAGGAATACCCATGTGGCCCGAGAGTGATCATCCACAATTGTGAGAAAATATCGTGAACCATCACGATGTGCTGTGTGATATGGTCCCCAGACATCCACATGAATTAAAGAAAGAATATCACTGGAATGTTTTTTATTGGAAGGGAAAGGTGTGCAAGACTATTTTGCGAGAGGGCATATATGACATTTAGAGTTTGGAAAGAACGCATTATGACCCATTCCCGAATGCATAAGAAAATCTTTATCATTGGCAATGATATTACACAATGACAATTTATTCAAGGGAATTGAATTCAAATCAAAATGACTTGGAAAATTGGTTCCAAAAATATAAACCTTTGGAAAGACTACCCAAGCCCATTAGTTTCCCAGTCGAAAGGGCCTGAAAAAAACATATGTCAGAATCGAAGAGTATTTGACAAGAATTTTCCTTGCAAACTTTGGACATGGAAATGAGATTGAACTGAAATTGTGGGACATAAAGGACACTTTGTAGGATAATTTGATAACTTAGTTGAACAATGCCTATCAATGTGACATGAGTAATATTTCCATTTGGAAGTTGCACAGAAATAGGTGTATCCAGTTTCTTATGCATTTTTGAAAAAAAAAACTTATATTACAAATGATATGGTCACTTGCTTCTGAGTCAACTATCCATGCCATTTTTGAAATAGAATTGATTAGGCAGTGGGATATACCTGAGAAACTTCCTCCTTTATTTCCAATGTTTGCCTTTTGCAGTGCCTGCATCAATTGTTGATATTGCCCATAGGTAATTGGTTGGTCACTACTTGGGCCGGTAGGTCCAATGACCTGGTAAGCTGCAAAATATTCTTTCTTTTTTCCTTTTTCTCCTGCTTTCCATGTAATTTCCAATAATTATCTATGGTATGATGTGGACGTTTGCAATGTTCACAATATAATTTACCTCTCCCCCTTGAATTTTGGTCGAAATTCCTTAATGATGCAGAAAAAATATGGTCGTCGAATGCTTTTATTGTGGATTATTTCCACCGTCCAATGTAACAAAGAGATCGAGCCCTTGCGGACCGTCAGATCGCTGGAGGAGATCTAGTCCATTGCTGTCGTCCCTTTTAAGGGTTCTTTCGCTGGAGACGAACCCTAGCCCCTCTCAACTTTCTCTCTCTCGGGCTAGGGTTTTTACGCCTGATTCTATCCCGCGGTGTTCCCCACGAAGAGCAAGTGCGACGCTGTCGCTTCCTCATGTTTGCTCTGGAGTCGTGAGCCACTGGCTCTCTTCTTGGATGGCTAGCTAGAAAATCCGGCCGAGGGGCGGCACCAGATCCATCGCCAGGATCTGCGAACGAAAAGTTAGGTATGTTTTGTTCAAAATCAAAAGAAACCGAGTGGATTTCTCCCTCTCCTTCATAGATCTATATTGTCTGAGAGTTTCTGGAGGTCCCTCGAGTTTTTCTTCCGTGACCTCGAGCTCGTTCTAGAGCGATGAGAGTTTGTTGTAACACGCTGTGACGAACATATTCCCTTGCTTGAGATTTGTGAGTTCTTACATGAGACAAAAGATTTTTGCTCGGTCTAACTTCCCGTACATTTCTTTGATGCTGTCCCACATGACTTTCGAATCCTCCGTTGGTGGAAGGTCGGCTACGAAGTCTGGAGAAACACAATTGCCAATCCACATGCGGATTAGGTGATTACACTTTCTCCAGTGTCTGGCCAGTCATTCATCCGACGGAATTGGTACGATTCCATCGAGGAAACTGTCTTTATCCTTAGTCACGAGGGCTCGCCAAAAGTCTTGTGACCATTTGTTGTAGTTTTCCGACCCGGTCAGTTGCAAACTGATCAGTCACAATTCTAGACTGTCGGCGGTTGACACATGCAGAGGGTCGCCTAGCTCTGGTCGGCCGATGATGGCCACAATCGGAAATGGTACAAACCCGAGTGAAAGGTTTGGGTAGGGATTCATCCTTGTACCCGATCCATTGAACTCGGTTCCATGACCCGCATTGAAGAGTCCCGGGTAGGGATTTGTTCCCGAACCCGGTTCTCCAAACCCGCCGATTTGTTCTGTCTCAACGGATGGGCTTGCCCTGCTTACGGCTGGTAGGCTCCCGTCGGGCTGAACGTTACTCTGGTAACTCATTACCCCCAGCAACGATGGATTTGGGCCTGGGCCAACGTACCATGGATAGGGTACCCACTGGTAAGGATGGCTCGAAATGGGCTGCCCCATATTTGAATGAGCCGGGAATAACTGCCACTGTACGCCTTGGGTCTAGATTTGTTGCTAGGTTATGGGAATTGCAGGTATCGTGCCGGTGTTGTGGCCCTGCGTCTCTCCCGTCATTGTGGCATCTCCTATGGATGGAACGCCAACAGCAGCAGGGAGCATATTCTCTGGGTGATTCATGGTAAAATTCCCTTCCGTTTCTTCTTCCTCCTTACAAAAATTGATTCCTTCGTAACAAGGTGTTGATCTGTCTTGCAGATTCAAGGACGTATGAAGGTAATCGGGTGCATAAATGGAGCTTAGAGCCAAGCTCTGATACCATGTAAGAAAGCGAAGGAGAGCAAGGAACGGATGAGGTTTTGGAGAGAAGACTTTTTGTATTTCTTCACTTTGTAATCAATGTACAGGATTTAGTAATTATATTACAAGATGTACATATAGAAAAGGCAATGTAATATTCTACAAATCAATTCAATATTTCTATCTAATCTTTGATTGATTCTATAATCAAAATTAGATCAAACAATTCCCAAGTATATCTCCCGGATCTTCAGCATATCTTCCAACAAAAAGAAAAGGAACAGAGAAGAGAGAGATGCCCAAAAAGAAGTCAAAAGAAACTGGGGTTAAAACCAGCAAGAGAGAAAAAACATGTGCACAAAGTTCAACCCCGACCAATGTAGCCTCTGATCTTTCCGGTCAACCCTCGCGCCCGCCGAGTCATCCGGTTATATTGCCCTCCGCGTGTTTGCCGAGGAGCAGCTCTTGAAGAGGTTCCAAATAGGCCCCAAATCGTTGGTCTTCTTCTTCGAGTTCATACGTAGCTCAAATAGAGACAGGATCGGCTCCCTGGCTCTTGTCCAAACGATGTCGGTGACAGCGGGCCACTTCATTATTGTGGAATCGTAATTAAGGCGTGAGATATCAATCACGATCATGTAGATTGCAGTTTAATAAATTGTACTTTTTTTTTCTTTTTTTGCATTCGCATTTAGAACAGCTTGTGGATAAGATCGTGGAACACAACATATCATATGATTAGAAGATATATTTGAAAGAGCATCAACTTCGATTAGAGTCAAGATAGCGACAAAAAAACGTACAATTGTGAAGGAGTAACTGTTTGGAGATAAGATGTCATGGCAACATGAATTACATTGTGAATATTATAAATACCAGTAATTGTGCATTGTAGACCCCCCCCCCACCAAAATAGAAATATATATTTTGTTATCTTTTAATTCCCATATCCTAGTTGTAGCTTTTAGATATCCTGTCGTCGATTAAATTCCTGCATGTTATGTTAGTTGTAGCTTTCTAGTCTACGTCATCAATTAAATTCCACTGTTATATATCTCTCTTATCTCATTTTGTTATCAATTAAATTCCGGCAAAGTATTATGTATTTTAATGTTAATTAAATGCTCTTGAAGTATACCTTTCGATTTCTTTGAGTCCAATGATATATTTTGTCCAGATTCACCACATAACCTCTCTCTTTTTATAAAAATTAAAGAATGACTTTTGATGAAAAATATTTTATCATTGAGACAAATTATAGTCTAACATCTTTTTGGTATATTTGGTGAAATTAGTGTAGTTAACTTGAGGAAATACAATGATTAGAATAAGGAATCAATTGGATCCAAACAATACTGTGGTGGTAACCCGTCATCTCAACAAAGCGATGAAGGGACAAGATTTGCTTAAACGTCAGCCGCCCTGGGGATGGTAGAACAAAACAAGGTGGGGAAATCAATATCCCAAGACAAATCACCGAAGAGTGGAAGAGACAATTAAAGCCAAGTCCAGTGCTTTTGGCCATTATGAGTAGAAGGTTGAAGAAACAACATTATGATCTGACTAACCACATGGCATAGTGCTGATGTGGTCAAGCCAATGCTCATTAACGTCATTACTGAAGTTGTGTCAAAACCCGCATTGTCAAACTAGTCATTTCCAATGCAAGGGAATCCTATAGTTATCAGGTATGCTATAGTTATCAGGTATGTTCCTTCATCCAATTCTGCTCAATACACTTTTGGTACGGTAGGGCAACTAATTTCACCTCCACCACTGATTAAAATTTCACAAAGGCCTGAAGTTATTGGTTCAGCCCAAAACAATGTCAATGAGGGAGTAACCTGGTGAACCCATTCGACCAACTGAAATGGAAACAATAATGGAAATTTGGCGGATCAAAAACTGTCTAGCTAGTTGGACCAGTACCTAATATTGAAAATGTGAGACCTTGCGAGCCAACATACGGAATACACTTCATATAGGCCCAATGTTCTAATCGACAACCAGGCTAGAGTACTGTCTCCGGCCTAGGGGGTAGGATGGCCATAGATTTTTTTGGCAGGCACTGCAATTCCTCCCAATTTGGCATATATGCCCTATAAGCCCAATGTTCTAATTGACAACCAGACCAGACCACTGTATCTTCCTTGAGGGCAGGACGGTGAAGGGAAGGACGGTGAAGGATTTTTAAGAGGCCTTGCAATTCCTCCTAATCTAGGATATATACTCTATAAGCCCTAGGGATGTGCATGGTCTAGGTGGGCGGTTCCCGACCTAGAACCGAGAACCGCCTGCTAAAAACCAATTCCGAAAAATTGGAACCAGGAACTGCCTACTAGTTGCATGGATCCACCCGGGAACCGGACCGCTGGTCCGATCCGGCTCCTAGGTGGATTCATAGAACTGGTCCAACCTCCACACCTTCCCATTTTTACTCTCCCCATATCTACTTATTCTGACTCTCCCAATCATGGTAGCTTTATTCTCCTCGAGTACTAGCGCCACCACCGCAGCAATTGCAACCGTCGCGCCCCTTCCATCCCAATCACCAACAAATCCCTTCCCTTTTGAACCTTTTCTCATAACGGAATTCACCAACCTTCCATCAGCGTATTCCGAAGATTTACTGGTCTTGTTCAAACTTGCATAACTTGCTGCAGCATTTTCCACTGAAGTAAAGGTAGCTTCTGACAATTTATAGGACACTAATGAGTGGCAACGAAGAATGAAGAGGAAAGATACACTACCTGGAACTTTCGGTCCTTGTGTATTTTCGGTAGAGTTGGATGGCTCGGAGAAGCATTCAACAGCCAAGATCAAAATGGTTTGAGCAGACACTATGAAAAACAACCACACAAGAAGCTTCATTTTCATTTTGTAACCTCTGTGTGCGCACGTGTGCGCATGCGCGTGTGTATGTCTGTAGAGTTGAGCTAGAAAAGAGCGAGTGATTCAGTGATTTGCAGGAGAGAAACAGAGAGCCTGCTTCAAATACCAGAAGGCTTAAGAGAAAGATGTGCAGTTTCTTTTTGCTAACTAAGAAAGATTGCGTTGTCGGCTCGGGATAATATTTCTGATAGAAGTATCGGAGAGAATAAACAACTATGCCAGGGGTAAAAATGAAAAAAGGTGTGGAGGATGGCCTGGCGATATGCTGTTCAAGGGAATTAAAAGAGACTGGTCCATAACTAGTCCGGTCCGAGTGGGCGGGCAGGCAAATCCGCCCATGGAACCGGAAACCGGACCGATACCCACCAGTTTTATAAATTGGAACCGGGAACCAGACCGGTTCCCTTAAGAACCACAAATTCTGGGCGGTTCCGGTCTGGTTCCTAACAGTCTAGACGGGTCCCAGTTCTTTTGCACACCCCTAATAAGCCCGATGCTCTAATTGACAATCGAGCAAAACCACTGTATCCATCTACGGGACAAGATGGTCAGGCAGCTCGAGGGCAAGGTCTTCAAGATGTCCAATTGTTAGCCTACCAAGTAGCGCAGCGCCTAGGATACGACGGAGGAACCGTTAGGCTCATGTGTAGAATGCACCGTCTGTTGATTATTCTGCATAAATCTAAGCCCTCCGACATTGTTTCTTTTATTCGAAACAAATGGCCACCTTCCGATTTGCATGTACCTTTTGTTACAGCAAAAGTTAGGTTGAAAGACCTATTGATTAGGTGTCACCAGAAAAGTCGCAATTGCTGCTAATTCCATCAAATCCTTTTCTACAAGTTGGGCACGCTCGCACAAGTCCTATTAACCCTTCAGGTTTAAGGGCACTAGTTTGCTCCTAATATTTGGCCTCAAGTCATCCCAAAATATCTTAGTTTTGTCTTCCTTATCTTCCACCACTCAGGGGGCAAACCTTGATAATTCTGCAAAGGAACAGAGAAGAGAAAACTAAGATCGACTGGATAGGAAAATGTGACAAAATATCCTAAATCATACCCCGACACATTAATTCAAAATTTTAGTTTATGTTATCAAAAACTTCAAATTTGTACTGTGCTGCATCTATCTTTTGTCACAATTCTGTCTAATACCACCACTAAAAAATCCTATGTGGCTACTTATTTGGACCGTAAAAGGTAAAAGGAGTTGACATGGCATTTACAATGCATAAATAATTTTTTTACCAAGATCTATCCAAATGGAGCTTTGATTCAACCCTCCAAATCTGGGGTTGCTTGTACCTTCTTGCGTTTTTCTTGCTCTATGGTTATGCACTTACAAGAAGTTGTGCCTTTTTGGCTCATCAAGACTCCTGTTTAGAGTTTTTGCTTCATCGTTATAACCCCTTTAAATTGTGTTTCTTAGCTTTACAAGTTGTGATTCTTTGTCATATATCCTCATCAGAAGAAATGGATTATGTTTTGCATTATTCAATATTATCATCTTTTCACATTTCCAATATTTTTGGTGCATCTTAACCTCGCAGGATGTTTGTCATTTGATTAAGATTATCCACCAACGTATTTTATAACTTTAGTGCAAATGTAGTAGCTGAAGGTACCACTTGAACCCTAGGACTAGTATACTTGTATGAACTAGGTGCAAAGGCCATCGTACTTGGATCTAATGGGCTTGTTCGGTTTGTTTGCCATGATCATTTTTATGAGTGCATTGTTTTTGTTGTGCTACATATGCTTTTGGATGCCAGGGCAAGAAGATTACATTAAGATTAAGACCCGTGGTTAAAAAGGAGCAGATTTTTTCATCTCGGCTTTCTCTGTAGTTAGTCTAGCTAGCTACAAGTTCACATAGCTACCAATTTTACACCACAAATTAGGGAAGCGATTACGAGTTCATGCCGTTCCATTCACCAATCAAATTGTTCGGTTCCGTGTTAGTGTTGTGCATTGTTTTGTGATGTAATCTAAATTGCTTGCTTGTATTGGGCAGGTTGGTGATTGTGGTTTTTTCAAATGGATTGATCATTGAACAGAAGGTGTTGGAAAATTGACTGAGTATAAAAAAGTTAGTTGAAGTATCTGAGGAGAAAGCCCACATTCTCCAAATGCAGCTAGAAAGGAGTAAACGATAATTAAAAAAAAAAAACAAAACAAAACAAAACAAAACAAAACACAAGTGGAAGCATCTCAATTGGAAGCAAAGGGAAAATGCGTTTGAGAGGCATAGTGGTATTGAGCGGGATTGATGTGCGCAATGCTGGTTTTGAAGTTGGACAAAAAAACACCACTTCCATTGCCTTGGACTAGCAACAATGTTGGATTGGAAATGGTGGTGTTGTTTGTCTCTCTTTTTTGCTTCTCGGTAGTGTCAGTGGAAGGTAGATGCCGGTGTCACAGCCTAAAGAATTGACATGATGCAGAGGTTTTCCAAATGAAGGCTGTGATCAATCCATAAACAAATGACCCTCAACCTATCTCTTAAAGTCTCAAGGTTTTCTCGAATATTCTAGAATACTCTTGGGAACAGGTGATACGATAAGATATGATAATTGTACACATACATAATAAATATTGATAGTTGGTAGTTAGGGACATGGAATCTCCACCATTAGATCAAGAGGGGATCTCTATATATGGGAACCTCCTCCCTCTCATTATATCATCTTAATAACAAGTGAAATACAATGTAGAGCTTCTCTCTTTAAAATCACTTGTGAGTGACTAAGGCTAACTTGGAAAGAAATTCCTAAGGCCATTAGGGAATGCTAAATCGATCAATCCATGACACTAGAGAAGACCAATGTTATGATGCAAATAAATTAAAACTATGCTCGGTTGTTTGGCAAATGAAAGTTCAGCTATGGTTGATTGTATTAGAAATTCCAACTGTGTTCAGTTACATTAGCAAATCCAAGTTCAATTGTGTTCCATTGTTTGCAGTGATAGATTTCTTGTTCCATATAGTGAATATCTACTTTAAATTTCTTATGGTAATATTGTCGCTTTTCCACTGCTGTCTATGTTTTGATCTACTATTGTCATGTCACACAAACCAAAAAGATAAAGGACTTAGGTTCTCAAGCTTCGAATGACTGTTGTGGTCCTGATCAGAGGAGAGGGACTTGACTAGAGATGAAGAAAAAAAGAAACGGAACCACCATCTCCAGTCACATGCTTTAAACGAGGCTTAAAAACCTCTATACTTTTAGAACTTGGATCATTACAACGTTAAAAACCAACTAGCCATTAGCAACCAAGTTGGTGTATGGTCCAGAGAAACAGAAGAAAAGAGGAAATTACAAACCACTCTAGTGATCACAGAACATCCATCACAGCCAACAGTGATCGCAATCACACGCCGTTGTTCCATTGGTCTTTGCAGATAAATCCGGTAACTCTTGCTGCCAATCATCAGGAATACCAGCTGTAAATAGAGCAGTTTTGGATTGATTGAGTGAGTCCACATAGGGTCCTAGACCGGCCAAAACAGAGAGCACAGCCTCCAAAGAACATGCAGCAGTTTCCCAGCTCCGAACGATTCGATGGAATCCACATCAGAAGAAGATATCCATATGATCTTATCAGCAATCTCTGAATTGGGATGGTTAATACGAAGTGTCCAACCATACCGCTGTAAATCACATTTTCTTCGAACTCCAAAAAGCCACGCAAGTGAGGTCAAATTAAGAAATGGCGTTCCATCTGCAACAAAATAGCAAAATCCCATGTTTATAGTCACTACATGATGGTAGAATTATCTTTAAGTAACAACATGGAGCAAGCTCAAGTAAATCTACATAAGAGATAAGTATCAATTCTCCAAACTCAATAAGCTATACACAGATTGCACAAGAAACATCAAATCCCAGAAAATTAGATGTGGTTAACATCACGTAGAACAATTCATTTCAAAAACAGTAGAATAATAGGGATCGCATCTAAATATTTATTCAAAGCCTTTTGTTTGCTTAGCTGCACTCCACTTACTTAAACCATGAGATATTAGGAACTAAAAAGTCCTTTTAGTTTTATTTTTGCTGCCCACGTCTCGACAGCTTACATTTTATACCAGAAGCATAAAGCCTCTGCAAATCAGCTCAAAAGTTCAACTCTCGAAATAATCATCAAATGAATCGGGAAAGAGCAAGGTTGGAATTCAGAACCATTATAGTAGCCTAACAAGGAAATCAAGGTACACCCACATCAACCAAAAAAAAAAAAAAAAATACTCGTTAGGTTGTTAATGAAACGAGAATGCCAAGAATATGATGGCTTTGAATAATCGAATCAAGTTTCTTCTCTGAAGCAATCGTAGGTTTCAAGAAATCAAGGAAGAACCCTAGACCCCAAATCATAAATCGTGGCAGAGAGAGTTCAGCTACAAATCGGGCAGGAAGTGATTTTTTAGCCATGAATTTTGCTACTTCCCATGGAGCAATCAATATTTTGTCTAGTTATAGTGGAGCAACCAAGAGAGATATAGAGCAACCGACTTCTATGAAGAACCCTAAACCCTAAAACAAAAGGAGATGAAGAGCACGGCACCATTCCATTAATATCCAAGGAAAACAGTTCCTCTTTCACTTACTCCATATGAGCGCCGCGTTAGTACCATTTGCATTCCATCGTCCACTTAGCCGCCATGAAGAATTTTTAACGACACTCATCAAGATTCAGAACAGATAGTAAAAATGTCCCAATAGGGTACGAATTTGGGGCATTTTATAATCTATGATCTTTGGCAGCTTTTTAAAACCAGCGATACGGAGAGAACATCTCTGCAAAGATCCACTTCAACAGTGTAGACTCCAATCTTGCTATAACTCCTTGAACTCCACGCTGATCGAATCCACGAACGGGTTGCCAATAGCTTCGAATGCGGCCCGAGAGAGGACCAAATCAGCGCCGGTCACGGACTGCCTGGGGGCGGCGGCGGAGGACTCATCCGAGAGGGCGTAGTCGACGACCTTGACCCGCATAGTGCTGGCGCCGGGTTTGCAGTGTCCAGGGCCAGACTGCGCGTTGCTGATGCACCGCACCTCGTACTCCCTGCCGCACGCTGCCCCAAGGTCCCATAGTCCGTCGCCCACGGCCGCGAACAGGTTGCTCTCCGGGAACTGGGATGAGCCCTCGCCGTAGCACTCCGTGCCTGAATCAAGGGCAAGAAAAAGGTTTATATGGCAAAGCTCTTTTCTCTTTCTCTTCTTCTTGTCATTAGGGGGGGTTCGAGACTTACGATCATAGGGAGGGCCATAGTACGAAGCTGTGCCCACTTCGCCGAGAGCCGCGGGGACGGTCGCCGAGATCAGGGAGGCCAGGAGGAGGAGGAGGCGGAGTAGAAGATGGGGTTGTAAAACACTCCTGGTCGCCGTTTTTTTGCTGGACTCCTCCTTCAAGACAAAGTTTCTTTTTTATAATAATAAAATATGACACGCGTACCTGGTAAGAATGGCACAAGCCCCGATTGGCGACCTAACCTTTACGTGCTTCTAAAAGTAAATTTTTAGGATGAAATTAATTTTGCGCATTTTTACGCTGAGAATGTTTAATATTTTTTCTTTTTCTTTTTCTTTTTTGTTTAACTTTTTTTTCTCATTTTCCTTCTTCTTCTTTGGCCAGTTGCGGAGTTGCAGGCCTTAGGCAAGCTCGTCTTCGCCGGCTCCCTCGCGCCTATGGCCGTAACCAACCGTCACCGAGGGCCTCGACCTCGGCGACCGATAGAGGGAAAAATATATATAAAATAAAATAAAATTTTGTTTAAATTTTCAATCTTTTATTTTGCCATAAAATCACTTACTAAATGATATCCAAACATCAAAAGAAAAAAAAAAACATTTTCAACCACATATCCCAAAACAAAAGAAAATCATCTACTTTCCCCAAAAATGATTTTTTGAAAATGCACCCTTAAGGCCTTTCTTATACATATCACTATCTTACCCCAACCATGAGAGCCAACATTTCACCAAAATAAAAGGTATCTACTTCTAAAAATACGGCTCAGACAAAATATATAAGCAGTAATCCTACAATCCATCCTTTCTCACTATTTAGAGGTAGTAAATCCGTCTATGGTGAAGCCATTTTCCCCCAAAGTTGGGTCGTAATAAAAGAATCGGAGGAGGGGGTAGAAAGAGTTACAGAATAAACATCCCAGGGAACTTATAAAACCACATTCACCGCAAAGCTCGTGAGATTGTACGCATAGCGCACACATTGGATCAAAGAATAAGAGCATGTTCGTTTGCTTCCAAACTTTAAAACATTATTTGGATCTCAGAAAATTATCATGCGAACCTACATGTCAAAACTTGAAGTATTGAGGGGGTTTCCGGAGTTCTATATTTGAAAAAAAGCAAAGTGCATGAACCACACGATTTATACCAAGCAAAAAGTAGAACTAAATCCAACGGGTATTAAGGGACTAAAATTAAAAGAAGAACAAAAAAATCAACCCAAATGCAAAGCCGAAGTACGTACCTTGTGCACTAAACAGGTGATTGAAGAATGCAGTCGCAAGAGATTGCGGATAGGAGCAACAATAACCAGTGCCCCAGCTGGAAGCACAGAGAGTGCTAGTGGACTCAGTTTCTTCGCAAAAGCAACAGCAAGGAGGGGTGATTTTAAGAAGGAAACAAGCAGCTGCAGTTAATAATTAGCGTAGTGTGAGAGTAAAATCCAAAGGTTCACAAGAGCATGAATGCCGCATAGAATGTCTTTACTTTCAAGTTGATGGTCTTAAACATTCATATACCTCTACTTACCTTTACCGAAAAAAAAAAAAAAGCATTCATATACCTCTCAACAAAACCAGCAGGTCAACATAAGAAAGCAATGAAACCACTAAAGCAACCAGAAAATGTCAGCTTCACATCAGGAAAGGGCCAATCCGCTCCATTGTATGGCTTTACTAGACAGTACAAAATGTCTATAAGTTAATTATTTAGAGGAAGTATATCCATTGATGGTGAACGCAAGGGAGCTAATAAGCATCATGAAGGAGATGCCTGAAACACCAACAAAGACACAGCAGAATTGCAAGAGAAAGCCAACAAAATGCCAAAGCATAGGTCCCGCATATATTAGCTTTCAATGCAGTAAAACACTACAAATCGTATTTGGGAATAATTAACAAACATGAAAGCTTTTTCCAAATCCTTTGGGTTCTCAAAGAGCATACAACACCATTCCAACTGTAACCTACGTCATACCATTACCTAGGCAACAACATCCACAATAAGTCATTACTTTCTTCTATAAACAACAACAACCACATCAATATTTGAAATGCAAAAATTGCCAATTTATGCAAGTTATGAGGCACACGGCATTCTCTTTCAATTACAGTGAGTATCCCATAAGTTCGTATAAATCAGAATGTTTTCTTTCAAGTGAAATCCTTAGATTAAAAAGCTTTTGGGTTAGCTAATACATTGCCCAAAACCTGGGTTACTTCATTTCAAAACAGTCTGCGAATCATCAGTGTTTCATATAATGTAACGAAACTTCTGTGTTACTACTTTGACAAGTCAAATCATAAATTTCTACTGCTTCCCTGGAAGCTAAAATGCATTTAGTGAAAATCTTTCAACTAACAACAAGAATCCCACGGAACTACAATGTAACCATTTCTCCACTAAGTGGGGTTGGAATAAAAGAATCGTACAAAGAGGTAAAAATAGTTCCAGAATAAACATCCCAGGGAACTTGCAGAACAGCATTCACTGCAAAGATGGTGAGATTACATGCATGGCACACATAATGGATCAGAGAATAAGAACACGTTCGTTTGCTTCCAAAATTTGAATCATTATTCGAATTTTAGAAAATTATAAAGGAAGTTTAGCCAACGAAAAATTGTGGAATCTAAAATGTGAATCTACATGTCAAAAATTGAGTATTGTGGAGGTTTCCGGAGTTCTACATTTGAAAAAAAAGCAAAGTGCATGAGCTGCACGATTTATATCGAGCAAGAAGTAAAAATAAATCCAGACAGGTATTAAGGGACCGGAATTAAAAGAAGAACAAAAAACTAAAAGCAAGCACAAAGCCCAAGTACGTACCCTGTGCACCAAACAGTTAATTGTAGGATGCCGTTGAAAGAGATTGTGGATAGGTGCAACAATAACCAGTGCCACTGCTGGAAGCACAGGGAGTGCTAGTCGACTCAGTATCTTAGCAAAAGCAACAGCCAAGTATGCTGGAAGGAGGAGGGATTTTAAGCAGGAAACAAGCAGCTGCAATTAATAATTAGCATGGTGCCAGAAAGCAATCCAAAGGTTCAGAAGAGCATGAAGGCAGCATAGACTGTCTATACTTTCAAGTTCATTGTCTTAAACATTCATATGTCTCTCAACACAATCAGCAGGTCAACATAAGAAAGGAATGAAACCACTAAATCATCCAGAAAATGTCAGCTTCACGTCAGGAAAGGTCCAAACCGCTCCATTGTATAGCTCTACTGCCTCTACTAAAGCCCATTCCTACATAAACTTGCATATCAGCCATCTAAAGAACCTGACATCATCTAAGTTGCCAAAAGCAATGGTTTACATATTGCATCAACACTGTTCCAATTAGACACCCTTGATCATTGCTAAACCTTGTACCTCTATAACAATTTACAGTATACTAGGTTCCATATAGATATTTATCACATATTCATGAAAATTGATGTGATGCAGGACTGCCTGGAGAAATGATACAAAGTCAGTAATATAGTAGACATGATCAGTGCAAGATTATTTCATGAAAGTTCGGTCTGTGTTTTGCAACGAAGATGGAAGGTTGCAATAATGCCTAACCATTTCATAGAAGCAGGGGTCTTCCAAGCCACATTGCGTCATGAGGGTGAAGAGATTGCTGAGAGCCATGACACTGATGACTTCACCAATGTTGTACAATCTCATCAAGAAATCACTGCAAAAAATTTCAGTTAAGGACTTAAGTTTCTCAAGCATGAAAGATGTCCAATTCAAGAGCAAATAAACAAAAAATTCTGGAAGCGAACTCACCAAAATATGATGGGATTAGACAGCTGAGGCATAACTGTCTGATGGAGAGAGACCAGAACCTGAAGCGTCCAAAGCTACGCATGTCATTTAGTTTATAATAGATCTTTGGAAGCACAGTCAATACAACACCCCAGCCATTAGTGTAATGATAGAAAAAAAATATGTCCATGGGCGATAAATTAACTAATGTTAATACTAGAGATGACTAAGGGCACAAGGTTTTTGCTGGTAATTCCAGCAACTGTTAAATGTCGACCATAATATAAGGTTTGTGAGCCAAACTGAGCACATTTTCTGCACTCCTAACTTCCTCATTCAGACTGGACACTTAAGCTACAAGGTTACTATTAAAAGACAGAGCAATTAACAAATCCATTGCTACAACTTCGTGATTTATGGAGCTGCAGATCGTAGCTCCATGAACTGAAAATCGCAGTTTCTGGATATCGCACATGCATTTATTAGCAGCTCACACAGGCCCATGCTTGCTCATTCTCGCACAGAACTTAACTAAAAATCACTTGCCCAGCGCGCATAGCACTCTCTCACACACAACAATTTGATCAACTTAACCACTCAGCTCGCAAGCAAGCATCCAGCATATACCAGAAAGAATATAGAACATCCATTTTGCGCATAACACATCCCCTGTCCATATTCAAAGCTTGCCCTAGCATGACATACACTCAAGAGTTAACCGGAACACCTATTCAACACACCATCCGTAGCAATAACACAATCAGGCCATGGAAAAACTCATATTGGCGACAGACATCAAACAGCGACTCTAGTTGCTTAGCGAACATTATTACCTCAACGGGCCAAGTTTCCGAAGCAGAGCAAGACAGAACGGGATAAGAACCGGCTTGATCAGACCGAATCCGAAGAAACGAGCCACAGCACAACGACGCGAGGCAGCAACGACGAATCCGGAACGTGAAGCCGGCGCCGCCGCCTAGCGCGTCGCAGCGGAGCGGCGAGCTTTGTCGCTCAGGTTCCAGCGACACAGCAGACGACCTCGATCGTCGGCGACACCGCGACTCGACTACAGGGGTGGCGAAACCCAGCGTCCGATCCGGGCGGCGGAGCACAGGCAGCGGGACCACCGGGCCTCGGTGTTCGGGAGTTGAGGCCCCCAAGAAGAAGGCGGTGGTGGTGACGATGGAGTTGATTCGGGGCACGTGGGGGTGTACACGATTCGCGCGCGCGATGAACGGGAGGAGGGGGAGGGAGGAAGGGAGGAGGGAGAGAGACAGAGAGACAGAATCAGACAGAGAGGCGGGTGGCCCTTTCTAGAGAAGCGAAAGGTCGGTTAGTTCCGCGGAGAATGAAACCGACAGCCGTCAAGGCGCGTCTCTTTTTCTCTCTCGGTACTTTGTCAGTATTTACACTCTCTCTCGTCCATCAAACTTCCGCGTCGATCGCTTTTTTTTTTTTTTTAATCACAGGCGTCGATCGTTGGTTGGTTCTTTTTCCGCTCGTGATTGGTGTCTTTTTCGGCCAAAAAAATTTTGAGCACGTTTCGGTGAAAAATATCCACGCGTTCGGCTGAAAATGTCGATGCGTGTCCTTCTCCCTTTTTCTTTTACTCCATTAAAAAATAACAAAAATTCACTTTATAAGATCAATTAATTTTTTACTCTTCTGAAAGAAATAAAATGGCCAAGAATATTATTGTTCCTTCTTCTCGGGAATAATTTCTATTTTTTTTCTTTTCCTTTTCTTTCTCATTGCCCGTCATCCTCCAACTTTTACTGCCACCACCTGCCTCTGTCCATCACCTCTTGCCACCTCTAGCCACTACCTTTGGTGGACAATGATAGAAGAAGAAGAAGAAGAGAGGGAAAAAAAGAAAAAAATCTCAAAAAATTATTAAAAAATTTTATGTCAAAAAAATTTATTAGTCGTAACAAATACATTACTGTCCTTTTTTTATTTCGATAATATAAATTTTATGTAATTATTAAATGAGTTGTTTTACTCAAAAGTTGCTCTAGAGAGTGGAAATAGAAAAAAAAAACTATTTTTGAAAATAAATGTTCTCATGAACTAAAATATTACTAAATGCATTTCCAATAAGCTGTCATGTATAATCTAACTTAGTAATTTAACAGTAAAATTTAACAGAAACCAATAAAAAGTGAATTTGTTATAAATGTATCACTTTGGAGTAAATTTTCAAAGAGATATCAGTTTGAAGTTTTTCGTAATTAAAAAAAAATTAATTTGAAATAAATTTATCATAAATATACTCATTTTAAGTTTTTCCTCCCTTTTTTTTCCTTTTCGTATGCTACTTTTAAGAAAGTAAGTGCCCGAGCTCAACAGCAATGCCAACATATTTGACCATGGAGAGAGCATTCGACTAGATCTTCAGAGCTCCCCGTTAAGAACATTTGGTTTAGTTCCGAATTTGGCTTGGGTTTAATTTTGTTCTCCTCCCAAACCCAATTACGAAATATTCGGTTCTCACCCCCTGGACGCGTTTCCGACCAAGAGCAATTGAACAAAAGGAATCGCGAGAAGCTTCTATTTGGATTTCGACGTGGATCACCGGTCCAAGTTGATCTTGATGATTGCGGCAAGGGAAGACCATGGGACTCACTTTGTTGCTTAGGGCAGTTCCTAATTCAATAAGCATGAGACATTATAAAACTTTATGTCCAAGACTCCATCTATTTTGCCAAAAATATAACGTTTTCAAAAAGTATTTTCCACTGGAGTCTTTTCTACAAATAAATGACAATATTTTCCAATATTTGATTGAAATTGAAAATGAATTTTGGCATAGTGGGTACTCGAAAAATTGAGTATGGGCACCAAAGTCTGGGGTCCAACCTTTATGGACCTTGACCCACATCAAGATTAGGTCACAAGGCACCTAATCCCAAGCATAGCCTCAATGGGGACCTAAGGGTGGGAATTGGGTTTCAAGCTTAGTCTCAATAGACCCAAGCACAGGCTTTATGGACCTGAGCTTGGGTGTTAGGGATTCAAGCTTGAGTACCGAATCCCACATTCGGCCTTTACAAACTCAAATTGGGTGCCAGGGCATTGAGCATAGGTATTAGGGCTTCGAGCTCATCCTTAATGGACCTATGTGCAAGTGCTAAGGACCAAGAAACAATATTGAGATTTCCATACCCAAGGGTAGAATTTCGTGTCCAAGCGCTGATACTTAGTCATATTTTGAAAAATATTTTTCCATTTTTTAAAAGGAAATCATTTTTCTGAATTTAAGCATCTTAAACTCACCGACCGTGAATGGTAATTTCGTCTTTTAAAATTTTTATTTTTTTCCTTTTTTCCTTTTCTTAAGTTTTATTTTTAAAATTTTTAATCTAATCTAATTTAAATTTAATTTGTGTTTGGATGAAAATATCCCTAATCAGCTAGAAAATTTTGTTGATGGGGAACCAACGAGATTAGGCTTTATTTGAAATAACCATCACCATTTCAAGCTATTCTTTGGGATTGATATAGTCACTTTACAACTTTATTTGAAACAATATTCACTTTAAACTCTTATTTAAGAAAATAAGAGTACTCGGTGCCTTTATTTGAATATTTCCCCAAGATAATTGTGCCCAATTTCTAAACGCAAGCAATGCAATAATAAGAATGCAAGGTTATGCAAAATTGATATTTTTGTTGAGTGTTCAAATTCTTTTGCTATCAATAAATTCGATCCTCGAATTTTATCAAATGCCTGACAGACTTGTGGGCGAAAATTTTTGGTGTCCCACACTAACATCCTCAAGTCATTACTCTCTTCCTATATACAAACAACACCTACATCATTATATAGCATCCTACAGTAGAATCTTTCGATGCCCTTCTTGTTTGACATTTGCAAATTACCAAAGCATGTAAGTTGAGAGGCACACAACATTCTCTCTCAGTGATATGGTAATGATATTACTTCACTTTCAAACAGTATATGAATCATCAGTTTTTCAAATATCGTAATGATACTACTATCTTACTACTATGGTAATTATAATGATAAATTTCTATTTCTTTCCCCGAAAGCTTAAATGCATCTTGTAAACATTTTCCAATTAACACCAACAATCCTACCCAGCCGCAGGGTAACCATTTCCCCCATAAGTGGGGCCGAAATAAAATAATCGTATAAACAGGTTAAAAAAAAAAACCATTCACCACAAAGATGGTGAGATTATAAGCATAGCACACATATCACATAAAAGAATAAGAGCATGTTCGCTTGCTTTTAAGAGAAAGCAAATGCTAACATTTAAAACATTACTTGAATTAGAGAATATTATGAAAAAAATTTGCTGACCAAAAATATTGGCAAATAATATTTGAATCTACACTTCAACGCTTAAGGATTGTGGAGATTTTAGGAGTTCTATATTAGAAATATATATATGAAGTGCATGAATCGCATGATTTATATTAAGCAAAAAAAAAATAAGTATAAAACGGGTCTTTGGAGACTGGAATTCAAAGAAGAACAAAAGAATAGAGCCAAGCATTTTTTATTTTTTTTGTAATTCAAGTAATAAAAAAATATTTTAAAAACCAATTTAAAAAAATTATTATAAAAATTATCCATTGTCACGACCTACCCCTTGGAGGGAGGGAACAGGGTTAGGGGTATTGCCTAAAGGACATGCCTAAGGCCCATGATTAGGCGCGGGCTCTCCCAAGCCCATACCCCGCGTGACATTAGGATATTTTTTAAGGAATTTTGCACAAAAGGAGTCGCCACTAAACTATTAGGGCTGGCTAAAAACCAAGTGAGACATGGGAATGTATCTCACTTCCTACGCAACTAGAGAATCTAAGGTCAGTGACTTGATTACACTAATCGACCAATTAGCGCCCTTTTGGTACCTAATCTTGTTCATTTTAACAAAATAATTTTTTTTTACAAGCAGTTTGAATTGATTTTATACATATCCACTAACATGTGAGATGATCATGCGGGTGTACAATCATTAAAGTAACAATCATAGCTACTAATATCCTAATTGCAATAAAATTAAACATGTACGATTAAACAAAATTAGATACACAAATTAAACATATGATATAACCAAAATACGAGCAAATAACGGCCTAATTACACTAAGGAGGCAAGATATGGCAATTCCCAACCAAATCCTACATTTTTTAACTTTCGAAATTTTTTAAATTTTTTTAAATTTTTTAAATTTTTTTTTTTTAAAATTAATTTTTAATTTAAAAATATATATTTTAATATTTTTGTGGCCGAACTGGGTCGGGTCCGATCTAACCTAGCCCGGTTTGATCGAATCGAGCTTGGTCTGGTTCAACCGGATCGAGCTCGGCCGTATTGGGCTAGGCCCACAAAAAAAAAGAATAGGGATAATTCTCGGCCCAAAGCCCATTTTCAATTTTTTTTACTTCAGCCCATTTGAGGTTCAATTTTTTAACTTCTATTTCCAGCCCAACCTAAATAGCCCACGAAATAAAAACCAGCCCAAAATGAAGCCCATTTCTCCTTTTCTATCTTTTTAACCTTTTTGTGCTTTATTTTCTTTTATTTTCTTTTTTTTTTTTATTATGCCCTTTTCGGATCGTCTTTTTCGGGCCTTCTTCTCCCGCAACCGCAACACGCCGAGGCTCCTGCCACTCCCTTGCCAAATTGACAACGATTACTCTGTGAGTACTGACCGCCCTAAGGAAAGTTGTCGAACCACTGCCGCCCACCAGTCATCCCCCTTGACCGGCGCCAACCCTCGCCAGATACCTATTCCAGCAACCACTTGATATAGCTAGTGCTAGTACCTAGAGGGGGGTGAATAGGTATATAATCGATTTTCTTTGATAGACGCACAATACTTAGACAGGTTAAGTAATTGCAACAAATAAAAATCAATCGTAAGACTCGATGAATGAAAGAGAGAATTAAACACGCGGTTTATAGTGGTTCGGCTTGATTCAAGCCTACGTCCACTCTTCGTCCCGACATGCCAATTGGCTGGATTCCACTATGAACAAAGAGATGTTACAAATGCGTTGATCTTCCTTGATTTCTGGGTGTAGATGAACTACCACACTCACTCAAGGTATCACCAAGTATAGACACTCTCTGTGTATACAATTTCGCTCGGGTCAATCGACTAATAATCAAGGTGTTTCAGACTATGGAATTTCTCTATCGATCACACTACCAAAACAGCTAGAACGACTTCCTTTTATACTCCTTTATGCCATCATACCCGTTGGCACTTACCAAAGGAATTCCTCCAATCTACCCGTTGGACGGAATCAATCAAGAAGATTATTCGAGCTATTAAAGGAATCTGACGATAGCCCATCAATCCTGTTCGCCCATACAATCAGGATCTTGGTTTCCATGAATAGAACCTTCCAAGAATACTTTGTCGATTATCGGATCTTCAATTGATCTAGATACGAAACAAAGAATCCGTTATATTTATCCAGCCAAAAGATCTTCTCCAAAGAATAAGATGAAATCCTTAATCACTTTCTTCGGATTTGGATTTCCTTCGACACTGGATCAGATAGACTGTCAATGAGAATAATTTTGAGTCTTAAGTCTTGAGTCTTGAATCTTGAGTCTTGAGTTTTGAGTCTTGAGTACTGAGTCTGGTGGTCAGAAAGTCTTCAGACGCAAATATCCAAACTAGATCGATGGAAACGTTTTGTCGCCTTCAAAATCTTCTAGAGCGATTTCTCCAACAATCTCCCCTTTTTGATGATGACAAAACTTTCCCGTAGATTTGAACAACCTTGACCTGCAAAAACATTTCTCAAGCAATATGGCTATCTAATAAAGATTAATAAAACAACCAGACTCTGCATCCATAGAAAATTGGTTAGACTTTCATGAGTAATACCATATAACAACACTCGATATAAATGTCAATAGTCAAGCATCACAATCCACAGCCAAATTCAGTCCATACTCAAGTTCACACAAGTCATACTCAAAACATACTTAAAAACTCACAACCACAAAAACAAATTTAAAATCAAGGTTTAAAAAGGTTGGTTGGTTCAAATTTCTTCTCCCCCTTTTTGTCATCAGTAAAAAGGTGAGAAAAGAATCATGTCTGCTTGGGAATGCGCACGATCTGGAAATCTCCCATGGACTGTACTATGCCTTCGAGCCTCTTCAAGTCTTCCCTTAATTTTGCTACCTCTTCTCCTTTGGCAATGGCTTGAATCTGCAAAGCGAGGTCTTTCATTCTGTCTTCCAGGGTAACTGAAGATGCTTGGCCAGCATTCTTGATGGTTTGAATCTCATAGTCGAGAGCATAGATTTGGCCCCGCATTTCCAGAAGAATATCAAGAATACGATGAAAATCTGCTGAATTGTCTGTCCGCATACTAGCATTTACTTTCTCGGATGGAGTGAATGCGGGACGATGGCGCTTCGTATAACCTTGCAGATTTGATGATGTATCATGTTCTTCTTCGTGCAATTGAGAAGCCTGAAACTCTTCGAGCAAAGATGAGGTGAGGATTTTTCTTGTTCCCCAACTCCCCTATCTCTAAGACATCTTGCTCGCCAACTCCCCCGTCTCTAAGACATCAAGATGGGAGGAGTGATGATCATGCTCTTCAGATTCATTCTCTCCAGATTCAGCAGCAGACTTTTCTTTCTCTTCTTCTCCTTCTTCTTCAGCTTCTTTTTCTTTCTCTCTCTCTCGTTCTTCTTCTTCTTCAGCTTCTATCTCTTTCTCTCTTTGCTCTTCTTCTTCTTCATCTTCTTTCTCCTTTTCTCGCTGCTCTTCTTCTTCTCTTTGTTTCGACTGAAGTTCTGTTGATCGAGATACAGAACGTCTAGTCCTTACTAGTGCAGGAATTGTAAGATCTTCGTCTTCTTCTTCTTCATCCTCCAAGATGAGAGATCTTCTCTTTTTGGATGGAGCACCAATGGGCTCCTTCCCTTTTCTCTTTGATGCAGAAGAGAGCGGAGTTTTTACCTTGAACTTTGCCATTTCCTTGCTAAGTTCTTTCGGACGCATCTTCGTCAACATATTCAAACCTACCACCATTTTATCACACGATTGAACACGAGAGAGTGTGTGGCGTTCAATATTCATGTGTCGAAGATCTTTGTCACAAGATTTGGGTAAGGCAATTGTCCCTTGTTCTTCGACATTGCTCGTACATATGGAAGAGAATAGTATGAGGGAGAGAGAACTTCTTCCCCGAGTTGATTGCATACATCAACTTTGCTTCCGAATTGGATACATCGCTTTGATGTAGACTTTGGCTCGATGCAATTGATCACAATTTTGTGCAGCACAATATTGATGGCACTCATCTTCGAGTAGGTAATTTTCGCCTCGTATCTCGTTTTTGACAAGATCCAGAGTAGCACGAGCAATCGAGACTTTGATTGGTTGATAACGTCCTCGTTCAACACCATTTATGTCCGCCAAAGCATGTCCACATCAATCACATAGTCTCGATCTCGAACACGAATGATATTCTATTCGCATCTAGAAAACGAGATTCGAATAGAAGTATGCGATCAAGTGTGCATAACCATCTGTGGTATCGGTGCAAAACTGCTCAAGTTGAAGCAGTTCGAACTTTTCCCTTAAGTTCGATTAATAGCATCCAGAAATCAAAATCAACAATCCGGGTTTATCACCCCTCGTTTTAACAGATCCAAGAACAGTTCTCCTGTTCCTTCAATTTAAACAACTCCATCTTCTTTCCCTTCACCTTTGCAAAGAATGCCCATTCTCGGTAGAAAATCACTAAACATTTTATCATCTTCATTCCCCTCGGGGATTGAATCCCGAACACGAGGGTCACTTGGAATGTTCGCAAGTGACTCTTCACCTTTTCCTTTGGGAGCAATTCCCAATTCCTCCATTCGCTTCAAAAATCTGTACTCATTCCCATAATTCTTATCTCTAAGGAAACTGTCTATATAATTCAGAGGAGAACCAGAAGCCTTCAACGCACGATAGAGCATGTAAATAAAAGAAGGTTTTTGTGCTCTCACTGGTTCAACGTCCTCTAGAATGACTTCCTCCTGATGATGACCCGCATCTTGTGGGGTAGATGGTGAGTGATGAGATGGAGAGGGAACAGACTCGTTGCTGTCCTTGACAAATCATCTTCCTCGGTGAGATCGAAGTGCGTAGGTCCCTCCTTCATTCTCTGTGGACCCCTGCTTGCGATCCTTGACGACTTTCTCGAAGAAGACATCTTTTTCTTGTCAATGGAAGATTCCTTCACTCGCTTTCCCAAGGAAAAATGACAACTTTCTCGAGTATGAATACGAAGTAGAAAACAGGGTTGAGAGAAGAATGCCTTTTAGGGTTTTGAGAATCGAGTAAACTGTGTATATATATAACTCAGTTTTGAAAAGGAAAGATCAATCTATACGAAGGAAAATGAACAGTCGTCTTTCTTTAAAAATAATAACTGCCATTTTAAAAGAGATTATCCCTTTTTGAAAAGGCATGTTTACGAAAATTAAAGATTGTATCAATCAAATATAACTGAATGAATGATCGTACCTTTTCGAGATAAAAATAACTTACAGTCTATGAAGGTCTGAGTCTGAGAATTCAGAGTCTGAAGGTTAGAGTTTGATTAATGTAGATTCTTCAGACTTTAACTTCTTCAAGCTTCAAAATGTTGAGTCTGGTACGGATAAAATCGAATTGATTTTTCTCCAACGGCTTTGTGAATATATCCGCTAGTTGACTTTTCGAATCAACAAATTGAATTGAGATTTCTCCATTTTGAATATGATCTCTAATGAAATGATGTCGAATCTCTATATGCTTTGCTCTTGAATGAAGGATTGGATTTTTGGTGAGATTGATTGCGCCGGTGTTGTCACATCCGATTTCGTGCATGAGTCTTCAATCCCAAAGTCTTGTAGCTGTTGTTTTATCCATAGAATTTGCGAACAGCAGCTTCCAAGAGCTACATACTCGCTTCGTTGTAGAGAGAGCTACGGTGCTCGTTTCCTTGAAAACCAAGACACTGTGCGCTTTCAAGCAACCGGCGGGTTCCGTACTCTTTCTATCGACTCGCAACCGCGGATCGGCCCGAATATCCTGGAAGATTGAAGTCTCCCTCCTTAGGATACCATAGACCGATGCTTGAAGACGAGGCAACGTATTTAATAACACGTTTTGCAGCCTTGAGATGAGATTCTCTAGGATCCGATTGAAACCTAGCACGATGCAAACACTCAACAAAATGTCGTCTAGAGGCGCTTAGATAAAGAAGTGAACCGATGATGCTTTTGTACAGCTTTTGATCAACTTTCTTCCCTTCTTCATCTTTGTCTATTTTCAACGAACTTGACATTGGTATATCGAGTCTTTTGCAATTTTCTAATCCAAACCTTTTGACAAGATCATTAGCATATTTTTCTTGACAAATGAAAGTTCCTTCCTTCAATTGCTTTACTTGAAGACCAAGAAAGAATGTTAATTCTCCCATCATACTCATTTCAAATTCATCCCGCATAGACTTTGAAAATTTCTTGCACAGAGACTTTCATTAGGGATCCAAATATGATATCATCCACATATATTTGAACAAGTAAAAAACTTTTATTTTCCTTTTTAATAAATAAAGTAGTATCAACTTTACCTTTGGAAAACCATTCTCTTTAATAAAAACTTACTTAGTCCGTCGTACCAAGCTCGAGGTGCCGCTTTAAACCATACAGAGCCTTTTTCGCCCGAAGACTCGAGTCCGGCTTCTTTGGGTCTTCAAACCCCGGAGGTTGTTCCACGTAAACTTCCTCATGGATAAATCCATTTAGGAAAGCGCTTTTGACGTCCATTTGGAATAACCTGAAATTTTTATAGCAAGCAAACGCAAGTAATAGACGAATAGCTTCTAACCTTGCCACAGGAGCGTAAGTCTCATCATAGTCTATTCCTTCTTCTTGCGTATATCCTTTTGCCACGAGTCTTGCTTTGTTTCGTACGACTTTTCCTTTTTCATTCATCTTGTTTCGAACACCCATTTGGTTCCAATAACGCTTTACCTTTTGGTTTAGATGACAAGATCCTGCACGTCATTAATGTTGAACTGTCCGAGCTCTTCTTGCATGGCTTCAATCCAGCTTTCATCGATAGAGCTTCTTCTATGCTCTTTGGCTCAATTTCAGAAATAAGAGCTACGGACTAGACTCTTCACGCCTTTTGGATCTCGTGCGAATTCCTTCATTAATTTCTCCGATAATGAGATCTTTAGGATGACTGGATTTATGCTTCCGATTCGGTTGATTTGACCGCTAAAGATCTCTTTCTTTATCTCGAGTCTTCATGAGTAGCTTGATGCTGATCTTTCAGAGTCTGAGAAGCTTCTTGAGTTGTAATCTTTTGAGGGTCTGGAGCAGGTTCAGACTCTTCATGCTGAGTCTGACTGGATTCAACTTGCGTAGAGTCTTGGAATTTGACATTCATTGACTCCTCCACGGGCCGCTCTTCTTATTATAGACTCGTAAGCTTTGCTTGATGTAGAATATCCAAGGAAGATGCCTTCATCCGATCTTTCTTCAAACTTACCAACTTGATATTTTGCATTTTTCAATATAAAACATTTGCATCCAAAAATATGAAAGTATGAAACAATAGGTTTCTTTCCTTTGAATAATTCATAAGGGTTTTCTCGAATAGGTCTTAGAAAGACTCTATTGATTATATAGCATGCTGTTGAAACAGCTTCGGCCCAAAATCGTGAAGAGATTTTACTTTCAATTAACAAAGTTCTAGCCATTTCTTGAAGAGATCGATTCTTCCTTTCCACCACTCCATTCTGCTGAGGAGTATATGGAGAGGAGAATACATGTTTAAATCCAGAGTCATCACAAAACTTTGTAAAATTTTGATTTTCAAATTCACCTCCATGATCTGTTCTTATACTTGATATAACACATCCAATTTCATTTTGAATCTTTTTAGCAAATTTTTCAAAATACGAGAATGTTTCGACTTACTTGCAAGAAAATATACCCAAGTAAAACGGGAGTAGTCATCTACAATTACTAGGCAATATTTCTTACCTCCAATACTGGGTTCTGTTGGTCCAAAGAGATCCATATGGAGCAGCTGCAGTACATGATTAGTAGAAACATGATTTATTGGTTTGAATGAATTTCTTACCTGTTTTCCCAGAATGCATGGAGTGCATGGATTGGTCTTTTGATATGATAATTTTGGTAGTCCTCGAACAAGCTGTTTTGATGAGATTTTGGCCAATTGCTTCATGTTGACATGGCCAAGCTTTCTATGCCATAAGCTTGCTTCGTCTTGAATTGAGATTAAGCAATGCGATTCATTTGGTTTTACGTCTAGGAGGTAGATATTTCCATGTCTTCGACCTTTGAAAGACTGAGTAGAGTCTTTGCTGATTCCAGAACATGTTCTTTCTTGGAAGAAAATCTTGAATCCAGTATCACATAGTTGACTAATGCTGAGAAGATTGTAATTGAGTCCTTCTACTAGAGAAACATTGCTTATTGTGAGATTTCCAATTTTGACAGCTTCCAAATCCCACAATATTTCCTTTGTTTGTTTCCTCCAAATGAAACTTTTCCTCCGTTTACTTGAATAAGCTTTATGAAGCAATTTGAGTCTCCCGTCATGTGTCTTGAACATCCGCCGTCAAGATACCATTTTACCTTTTTCTTGACGGAGACCTGCATTCAAAAGAGAGTCTCAAACTTTCTTTGGTACCTAAATTTTCTTGGGTCCTTTGGTGTTAGCAGGATAATCATTATAAGGCCATGTTTTCTTAACAGGCTTCCAAATCATAGGACACTCTTTTTCAAAGTGATCCTTACTGTTACACTTTGAACATCTTAGAGCATTTCGACCTACAGATTTTACAAAAACTTTCTTGAAATGATCTTTGTAAGCCTCTTTCGATGGTCTTTTCTTAATTCTTTCTTTTACTTTAGGAAAATCAATCAAGGGAATTGTTTCGGCTGTCATACCTAGACCAGACTTATTGAAGTAAGGTCTTTGAACAGAAAGAACTTTTTCAAGTTTTTCAGATCCTATAGAAAATTTCCTTGAAATATTTGATAAGTCAGTTTTTAGAAAAGTATTTTCTTTTAAGAGATTATCTTCTTTTTCTTTAAGAGTGGAAACATTCAAGTCTAAACTTTTGATTTTTTCTTCTAAAATGTTTTCTTTTTGTTTTAAAGCTAAGTTTTCCCTTTTTAGTTCGGAAACTCTTTTGAGAGAAGTCTTAAGACTAGAACACAGTTCATCAATATATTTAGAGACTTTGACAGAATTTTAAAATCACTTACCTCAAATTCACTTTCGAGTCGATCCAGAATGCGAGTCCGAGTCGATTGTGCCATCGCACACGATTGGCATATTCATCCTCACTTTCTTCACACTCGCATCACTCCAAGTTTCGGCTTTGAGTGCTTTTCGAAACTTTTCAGCTTTTCCTTTTTTTTTTTCTTCGAAAGAGGACAGTTGGGTCTTATGTGTCCCTTTTTCTTACATTCGAAACAAACTACATCTTTGTTCGGTTCCTCATCATCAACAGACTTGGATTGCTGTCTTTGAAAATTTTGTTTCTTGGAGTTGAACCTTCTTCCTTTCCTATTCAGTTTTCTGAATCTTCTTATCATAAGAGCAAGCTCCTCATCGTCTAGATCATCTTCAGAATCTGCATCATCAGAATCATCATTTGATTTTAATGCAATGGATTTCTTACCTCTTGGATCTTCGTCTTCATTAATTCGTTCCACTTCATAAGACCGAAGAGTTCCAATCACTCATCGACGAGATAGTGGCATAATTCTTTGCGTCTCTCTTATTGAAGTCTTTATATGATTCCAATCCTTAGAAAGTCCACGTAGTAGCTTGTTCACTTTCATGGGATCGTAGATCTTTTGTCCTTGGTTCTCAAGACCATTGACAATATCTCAAAACGACTAAACATGTCAATTATTGGTTCTCCCGGTTTCATTTTGAAGGATTCATATTGACCAAGGAGAATGTTGATTCTGGTCTCCTTCACTCGATCTATTCCTTCATAGGTGATGTGTAATCTGTCCCATACTTCTTTTGCTGTAACACAAGAAGATATTCTTCCTGAGTCATTCCACCGGTCTCAATTGTTTCTTTTCCTCTTTCAGAAACTGATGCAGCAGTAGGAGTGATCCATTTTTCCACAACATCCCATTACAGAGGATCCTTTGATCGCGAAAGGCTTTCATCTTGTTCTTCCGGATGTTGTAATCCTTTCCATCAAAGTAGGGAGGTCTCGGTATTGCTTTGCCCTTCCATCGCCCCGGTGCCACATACTAGCCATGGATCTTTTACTCCGAAGTAAAACACTTCAAATAAAGTAAGAACACGAGCTCTGATACCAATTGATATAGCTAGTGCTAGTACCTAGAGGGGGGTGAATAGGTATATAATCGATTTTTCTTTGATAGACGCACAATACTTAGATAGTTAAGTAATTGCAACAAATAAAAATCAATCGTAAGACTCAGTGAATGAAAGAGAGAATTAAACACGCGGTTTATAGTGGTTCGGCTTGATTCAAGCCTACGTCCACTCTTCGCACCGACAGCCAATTGGCTGGATTCCACTATGAACAAAGAGATGTTACGGCGTTGATCTTCCTTGATTTCGGGTGTAGATGAACTACCACACTCACTCAAGGTATCACCAAGTATAGACACTCTCTGTGTATACAATTTCGCTCAGACTGAATTGACTAATAATCAAGGTGTTTCAGACTCTGGAATTTCTCTATCGATCACACTACCAAAACAGCTAGAACGACTTCCTTTTATACTCCTTTATGCCATCATACCCGTTGGCACTTACCAAAGGAATTCCTCCAATCTACCCGTTGGACGGAATCAATCAAGAAGATTATTCGAGCTATTAAAGGAATCTAACGATAGCCCATCAATCCTGTTCGCCCATACAATCAGGATCTTGGTTTCCATGAATAGAACCTTCCAAGAATACTTCGTCGATTATCGGATCTTCAATTGATCTAGATACGAATCAAAGAATCCGTTATATTTATCCAGCCAAAAGATATTCTCCAGAGAATAAGATGAAATCCTTAATCACTTTCTTCGGATTTGGATTTCCTTCGACACTGGATCAGATAGACTGTCAATGAGAATAATTTTGAGTCTTAAGTCTTGAGTCTTGAATCTTGAGTCCTGAGTTTTGAGTCTTGAGTACTGAGTCTGGTGGTCAGAAAGTCTTCAGACGCAAATATCCAGACTAGACTGATGGAAACGTTTTGTCAGCTTCAAAATCTTCTAGAGCGATTTCTCCAACACCACTAACCTATTTCCGACGAAATGAGTCATTGATTCAAATACATGCCAATATCTCGCGCAAACCGTTTGAAAACACAACGAATACAAGCAAAGCAACAAGGATTCAGCAAGCATGAGGGCAAAAATGAGTGGGTCCGACGTTAAAACACAAGCTACTCTTCGGTTTTCTTTGAGAAATTTTGTCGAACACATGGTCTGCACTACCGAACTCGAAGGATTCCAGCTCAATCGAGCGCCAAACACGCTTCAAGGGTCTTGGGATACAACGTATAAAGAATACAAGAGCAAAGCACAAAGGCGACATGGACCGGAGCTCACGCGAACCGGTCAGCCGCAAGCTCCGGCCCGACGTTTTCCAAAAACGAGACCACGAGTTCAAGGGACCTACCTTGTCAAGTGATGGGCTACGACGGACAACGGCGAGCAAACAAGCCTCTGGCGACAACTAGCTGCTCTCTCGAGCTTCCCGCCTTTAGTTCAATCTCTCCCTTCAAATTCTCTCCTCGCCTCTCTCTCTCTCCCCTTGCTCTCGGCTTGGTTTTTTTTTTTTTTGTGCCGATCCCCCCGTTCCTTGTCCTCTCCTCCGATTTTATGCTCGGCTAGCAAGTGTGCATGGCCTCTGCAGCTGCTAGCTTGCCGGCCGAACTGCCCCCCAACCCGCGGATCACGCCGCTTGCCTACCACCGATCCCCCTGCTCTCTGCTACCGCTCATCCTCTCTATTCTTTGCAAGTTATGCAAGTCTTCGAGCGAAGACCAGCAGAAGGGAAGAGGAAGGGCCAAGCCACCGAAGGAGAAAGGAGTCTAGGCCAGGCCCAACGCGAGGGGAAGAAGGAAGGGCCAAGTCGAGCCAAGTCGGGCCAAGGTCGAATGCGGCCCGACCCGACCATTTTCATTTTTTTTTAATAATAATTAAAAAGATTAATTTAATGTTTTTACCTTCTTTTTGTAACTAATTCCTAACCTTTAATGCTATTTTAAATTAATTAATTTAGGTGAAATTTAGGTATCAACAGCTGCCCCTCTTTGAATGGGAGCTTGAAGAGGTTCCCTTCAAAGACAAGAGACACCCAAATTTTGCCCCTAGACGATGACAATTGGGGTTGCGAATAGGAGAATGACATGAAGGGATGACCTTACTTTGTAAAAGTTGTCCGTCGACCGAGATGGGAGAATCTTATTGTATGACAACGAGTTTCGACTGAAAATGGGTCTCACCGTGTAAGAATGGGTTTCGACCGGGTATGATAGTCTCATCGTGTACGAACGAGTTTCGACCGGGTATGATAATCTCACCGTGTACGAACGAGTTTCGACTGGAAGGAAGGTCTCATCGTGTATGAATGGATTTCGACCGAGTATAATAGTTTCACCATGTACAAACGAGTTTCGATTGGAATGACGGTCTCACTGTGTAGGAATGGGTTTCAACCAAGTATGATAATCTCATTGTGTATGAATGGGTTTCAACCGGATGATAGTCTCACCGTATACGAACGGGTTTCGACCGGGTATGAGAGGTCTCACCGTATACGAACGGGTTTCGACCAGATGATAGTCTCACCATGTATGAACGGGTTTCGACTAGGCATGAGAGGTCTCACCGTGTACGAATGGGTTTCGATCGGATGAGAGGTCTCACCATGTACGAACGGTTTTCGACCGAATGATAGTCTCACCGTGTATGAACGGGTTTCGACCGAATGCAGACAAGCGTGGCTTACGGATGAACCCACAAGCCATGTGGTTTAGGAAAAACCACCAACCCCGTGGTTTTAAGGATAGACCCACTAACCTTGTAAATGGTATGGTTTAAGGCTAATTATGAACCTTTGGAAATTTTATGGTTTAAGGCTAACCATGAATATTTGGTTTTTGGGGAAGCACCAGTTAAGCCCTTGAAAACTACATGGCTTCATTGCGGAATCCTGTCAAACTCAACTTGAGAAAATGTCATTAAAGACGTCATCGAGAGACGTATTGGCAATATTACAGCATTAATTAAACAAGTTAATCAAGCTAAGTCCGACTGTTTTAAAAAAACATTCGATGTCAATTAGCATCATGTGGTGCAAAGCTATCATCTTGCTCGGGGATATATCATTAATCATCAAATTCTCCAGGAGACAAGTTCCCATCAGAATGACTATAACTCATGAAAAAGGCTCCTTAAGCATGCCAAACTAGAGCTTCTTAGTCAGAAATGGTTTTTCACACACTCTTGATTAAATGGTTGCTTAATCCCATCTATTTGTGTGGGAAGTAACTAATTGCTGAGGGTATCTCACATAACCCATGTCAAAGGCTTTTAGAAACATTCGCGATGAGTACAATATGATAGATCAAAAAGGTCTTTTGAAAGGACCGCAATATAGGTTTAGTCATGGGCTTACACAAAGGGATTATTGCTTTAAGGCCAATAAAGGAACATTTGTCGCTATCTTCATCGAATTTACAAGTCGAGAAGTTGGAAGATAAGACAATATAGAATTACCTCTACTCCTTCAAGCAGTAACTTCTTTGTAGCATTCTCATTTTCACTCAAATCATCACAATCAGAAAATACTTTGGAAGAGGGTTGTAATGTTGGCTTGGGAGAGGCTCGGAAGGCTTAAAATTTCAAGAGGGTTTTTAAGAGTCCATGATCATCATGGTATCGTGACCAAATCACTCGATCTTTCAAAATCATTTGGCTTTTGAACACAACGCATCTCGAAAGTCCCTTGACTAATCATTTTTGCAATGGAGCTTTGTTCCTTTTTCTAATTTCCTTTGCACTTGTGATGATTTTTTATGCAGGCACTTGGACTTTGATAATTTTTTCCACATAAGATGCTGCCTTTTGGCTCTCTTTGTTGACGGGTATTGGCCTTGCTTTTACCAGGCACATTGCTTTTTCATATCTCCTAGTTTGTTGAACTTTTTGCTCTTTGAACTTTTGTAGCTTTTATGACTTTCAAGATGCTTTTCACATTTTCTCATGATTGTCAATTGTATTTGGTCAATTTTTATGTCTTGCCCCAGTGAAGGGAGATGATCACCGCTTGGAGTTTAGAAATAAATAATCAGGCCCAAATCGGTTAAAGCAATGAATATCAGTGTTTGGGTAGAGAAGGAAATGCTCTTCTTCACATTGGGATGAGTCAAGCTCTGATGAGAATACCTCAGAAGCTATTGCCAGAAGTTTGATGTAAGTGAAAGTAATAAAATCTTTCTCAATTATTCATTCTACGACACGACTATAACCTCCTATGCTGCCCCAATGTAGGGTCGTTCTCAATAGGGGTACTTTGAAGAATCATCTTTATTTGGTGCAAAGGGCTAGCAATGTATCAGCTCGGTGCTTGGGATTGATGAAGGAAATGCTTTTATCATTTCGATCTTTGCGCTCAATGCAAATGAATTCTTCGTCCTAAGAGAAGGTCATTTTCCACTCAACTCTCAAAAGTGTTTGAAAGATGTGTTCGGAAATAGCTTACCTTTCTTCATTATATGCACTTCTTGTTTGGCATGATTAACATTCCCTTTCAGTTTTGTCAAAAGCACTCATATGAGATTCCCCTTACGGAGATACAGTTAACAACAATCGAATCGACAACATGCAAGACCCCCAGATGCTTTGCTTTTCATCCATTCATCTATTTCATCATTTTCGATTTTTTTTTTTTTTTTTTTTTATTATAATAACAGGAAAAGGGTACCCGACCTCTGCCGAGAGGTTGGGTGGCCATTTGAATCGACTTTTCATGGGCAACAGTCAATGTCTTCCATCTTGTTGTAACTTCATCGAGTTGGTTGGATACATGAAATACAAATAAGTATGCATGCATGCGATGTATGAATGATATGCATGATGTTATGTGACTCAAATTATGCACGAAATGGCTCTACGGCCTTGACTTCATTCATGGGAAGTATCTCTTGACAGTATTAGCATTTACAGGCTTAGACAGTTCACGGTCGTCCATTTCAACTAAAACTATAGCACCACTCGGGAAGATCTTCTTAATGACATAAGGTCCTTCATAGTTTGGGGTGAACTTGCCATGAGGATCAGGGACGATTGGCAGCACTTTCCTTAACACCAAGTCATTGACCTCAAAGTGCCTAGGACAAACCCTCCGATTAAAGGCCTTCGCGACCCGATTCTAATAGCATTGACCATGACATATAACTTTCAGTCTCTTCCCATCAATCATGTTTAGCTATTCATGCCTCTACTGTATCCATTCGGCTTCATCGAGCTTCGACTGAGAAAGGACCCTTAACGAGGGAATCTCGACTTCTACAGGTAGGACGGCCTCCATTCCATATACTAACGAAAAAGGAGTTGCCCCTGTGGAGGTGCAAATAGATGTTCGGTATGCCATCAATGCGTAAGGAAGCCTTTTGTGCCAATCACGATAATTTTCAGTTGTCTTTGACAAGATCTTCTTTATGTTCTTATTTGCCGCTTCAACTGCCCCATTCATTTAAGGACGGTATGGTGATGAGTTCAAATAACGGACTCGAAACTCATCAAGCAAGTCATCTATGACTTTGTTGTTTAAGTTGGATCCATTGTCAGTGATGGTCACCTTTGGCACACCATAATGGGCAATAATATCGCGACAAATGAACTTGACCCCATTCTTGGCAGTGACATTGGCGTACGAGTTGGCTTCAATCCACTTCATAAAGTAGTTGGTTGCCATTAAAATGAATCGATGTCCATTTGACGCCTTGGGATTGATGGGCCTGATCACGTCAATTCCCCACATAGAGAAGGGCCAAGATTGAGACATTTGGTGAAGCTCATTTGGTGGAGCGTTTATCTTATCCCCATAAATTTGGCATTGGTGACAACATTGTATGTGTTGAATGCAGTCGGATTCCATGGTTAGCAAGTAGTAGCCGAGTCGCATAATCTTTCTTGCCAAGAGGTGACCATTCATGTAGGGGCCACTCTCCCTTTCATGTATTTCCTTCATCAAGCAATTGGCTTCCTTGGCGTCGACGCATCTTAGTAATGTCGAATCAAAGGATCTTTTGTAAAGCGCTCCTCCATTAACGAAAAATTTCGATGCCAACTTTGTTAGATATTTTCTGTCCGACGTGTCGCTTTCTTGGGGAAATCACCATTCTAAAGATAATCTAAGATGTCGCAATACCATAGTTCTCCATCAGGCTCCTCTTCAATTATCATACAATAAGCTGGGCGTCTAAGAATTTCAATTCTCAACAATTTAATGTCCATGCCTCCAGTTACTAGCAACATTGAAGACAAGGTAGCCAGGGCATCAGCGAACTGATTTTGGGACCTTGGTAAGTATTCAAAAGATATTTCTTGGAATTCCTCCATCAACTCCCGTAGGAATTCATGATATGGAATCAATTTAGAATCCAGTGTTTGCCATTCACCTTCGGTCTGTAATATTATAAGGGCCGAATCACCATAAACCTGTAGCTTCTGGATCTTCATATCAATGGCAGCCTAGAGGCCAAGAATGCATGCTTCGTATTCAGCGATGTTATTTGTACAAGGGAACGTCAATTTAGCGACGACAAGGTAGTGCTGTTCGTCTGGGGAAATAAGGACTACCCCAATACCAGACCCAACTAAGTTAACTGCACCATCGAAGTACATCGCTCATTTGTCGTTTGATACAAATAAAATTCGCTCATTTGCATCACTATCCTCATTAGATGCTCCAAACCCCTTGGGACTTTCTACTAACATGTCTGCTATGACGCGACCTTTAACGGACTTCTGTCCCAGGCTCTGAACATCGAACTCTGAAATCAAGATTTGCCACTTAGCCAACTTGCCAAGCAATGCCGGCTTCTCTAAGAGATACCTAGTCAGATCATTTTCGGTCACAAGTAAGATTCGGTGATGAAGTATGTATTGCCGCAACTTGTGCAAGACCCAAATCAAAGCCACGCCAGTTCTCTCAATTTCTATGTAGTTCATCTCAGAAATTGTGAACTTTTTGCTCAAGTAGTATATCGTGCATTATCTCCCGTCATTTGGTCTTTTCTATGCTAACATGGCTCCCAATGATTCGTCATGTATGGTTAAGTACAAAATCAGGGGAATTTTAGGGAGAGGGGGCACCAGAATCGGTGCGTGAGTGAGATAGTGTTTTATCTTCTTGAAGGCGCCCTGGCACTCAGCATCCCACTCAATCTTTGCATTCTTTTTCAAGAGCTTGAAGAATGGCTTCGCCGTTTCAAATAGTTGACAGATGAATCTCGCCACATAATTGAGTTGTCTAATCAGGCTACGGACTTCCCTAGTGGTGGTTAGGGGATGCAAATCACAGATAGCCTTAACCTTTGACGGATCAATCTCTATGTCCTTACTACTGACCATGAACCCTAACAGTTTCCCAGACTTCGCTCCAAAAATGCATTTTGCGGGATTGAGGCGTAGCTTGAATATCCGGAGACGTTCGAACAGTTTTCGCAAAACCTCAACATGGTCCTCACCTCGTCTTGATTTCGTGATCATATCATCCACATATACTTCGATCTCCTTGTGTATCATGTCATGAAACAAAGTAATCATGGCCCTTTGATATGTTGCCCCAGTGTTCTTTAGACCGAAAGGCATCACTTTGTAGCAGAAAGTTTCCCAAGGAGTTATGAACGATGTCTTGCTCCTATCTTCCTCCTTCATGCGGATTTGGTTATATCCGGAAAAACCGTCCATGAAGGAGAATAACTCAAATCCTGTTGTACTATCAACTAAGACATCAATATACGGGAGTGGGAAGTCGTTTTTCAAGCTAGCTCGATTTAGGTCATGATAATCTATGCACACCCTGACCCGCCCATCCTTTTTCATGACAGGTACAATGTTTGCTATCCAATCGAAGTAGTGTGACACTTCAATGAAACCCACTTTTAACAACTTCATGAGTTCTTCCTCGATTTTCTTGGACAACTCTAGCTTTGTTTTTCTGAGCCTCTGCTTTTTAGGTAGCACATTAGGATTGGTCGGGAGGGCATGCTCTACAATATCAAGATCTAACCCTAGCATGTTAGCATAAGTCCAGGCAAATATATCATGATATTCCTTCAGGAGATTAATCATTCATTCCACTTCTGACTTCGAGAGACATGCCTTGATCTTTATTTCCTTGACATTCTATGTATCGCCCAAATTTATGGTGATTGTTTACTCCTCTGTTAGCGGTTTTGATCCCTCATGTCGATTCCAATCACGCTCAACCCCTTTCAGATCATCATCGGCATTAGATTCTAAAAGATCTCCCTCACATGAATTCGAGTCACATGAATCTTTGTCATGATTATGTATAATGTAATGCCTGAGATGTGATGAGATGAGTTAGAGTGCATTAATAACAAACAAAACGCGCGTCATTTGCAAATAATTTTCAAAAAATTTTCAAAAAAACCATTTCAAGAGCTCGTCCTCATATCCTTAGATTTCCTTGCTCTTGCGAAATTATGAAATTAGGGAGCATGTAGAAGCCCAATCCTGAGTGACCATCATAGAACCAGTTTGGTGTACTTCCATATATCCTTAATAAAACATGCATCTATTTCATTGAAAGGGAAATGATAAGGCCATATTACAATACACACCACCCCAGACCAATGGCTCAAGGTCAAGGGCTTAGTAGAGTTTACATCATAAGCGACTCAAACAAGCAAATTGAAATAACAACGAGATCCCACGCAAGGGAAGAAAACATAAAGTAAAAAGCTACGCTGAGCTAGAACCGTCCTACTCTGAAAGATCGGTGATGCTCCCAGAAGATTCCACCTCCTCGCAAGCTAGAAGGGTGCATACAATATTCTCTTCAAACATCTCGGCCATACCATCGATAGCTCCCTCTTCTTCCATCAACATTTTCGGGGGTCCTGGGAATGTTTCTTTCAATGGAGGAAGGAGAACACTCTGGTGACTTCTGTCTCTTATAATTCGACCTCCGCGGTCACTTTGGCCTCCACACTCACCTCGACCTCCTCGGGTGCCTCGACCTCCACATTCACTACGGCCTCCTCTATTGCTACGACCTCCATGCTATTCGACAAACCCTAAGCCTTTTCTCCTTAGAACTCTTTGAGCCTCAATAGGCTTCCGAATTGTGGCATCCCGGAAATTCAAAGCCAAGCCTTAAGGTGTGTTAAATGTTTTTAATTAGGTGATAGAATTTTATGGCCTATGCTTTAGCCAATTTGTCTTTTAATTTGATGAATTGTGCTTGTGATTGTGGAAATTTAAATTTAATTTATAAATGCTTGGCCATATGATTTAAATTTCAATAATTAAAAATATTCCAAGACTTTGGCCAAGATGGAAATTGGAATTTCAAAAATATTATAGAAGAAATTTCAAAAAAAAAGAAAGAGAAAAAGGGCTAATTTTCGGAATGGGCCTTGAGCTCATTAGCCTCAAGCTTGGAGGGCCAAGCTAGTCGGCCCATTGGGCCCAAGAGAGGAGCTCGACCAGCCCAAGGGGAATGGCCGGTTGGGCCTAAGCCCAAGCCCAAGCCCAAACTCAAATTCAAAAACAAGAATTACAAGTGGCAAAGATGATGGGCATGCATTGGTGGGATTTTAGGCAAGGTAATCATGAGTTTTGGGGAATAAAAGGGGTTAGGAGAGAGAGTGGCCGGCTTTTCTTTGCTTCGTTTGGCCGAGAAAAGAGAGAGTGCGAGAGAGAGCTTGAGAGGGAGAGAGGAGAAGCCGAGAGGGAAGGAGGCGGAGCCGAGAGGAAGGAGCCGCCCGTTCGCCGTCGCCGCCTTGTCCGACCGTCCTACGCCGCCTTACGCCGCCGTGTGTTGCTGTGTGTTCATCTTGAAGGCAAGTGGGGGTCTATGACTTCTCTTGCATGTTGTTTTTGGTGTTTGCATGTTAAGTTTTAGGGGTGATTTAGGCGAAATACCAAGTAAGGGTTGAACGTGTGCATGTAATGTGGCTGTTTCCGTTCGGTTTGTGGTAGACAGTTTCTTATTCGAGCTTGCATGTGGGTTTGGAGTGTGATTTTGGCTTCGGTGTCTTCATGAAAGTTGAAGCTAACATCTTGAGGTATGACATACTCGAATTTCATGGAAAACGAAGGTGATATGAGGGGTCAAATTCTTTGTTATACGGAGGTTCTAGATCTGCGAATTTCCTACTGACCTCTTGATGATTTCTTGGTTGCATGTTGATTTATGTTGGAAATCTCACTTTTTTTTCTTCATGGAAGTTGTAGGTAACATCCTAAAATACAACATACTCAAATTTGAGGAGAAAAAAATGAGTGTAGCCTAGTAAATCGTCTAGATCTTTGAGACGGATGGTTCTGTTGAAGTGAACCGAGATACCCGAGACTTCAAGGACTTAAAGAGGATCATACTTTGGTTATTTAACCTAGATCTCTTCATGAAACTTGTAAAGGACACATTGATGCATAACATACTCGAATTTCAGAAGAAATGAAAGAGATTTAATGGGTCAAATCTAAGTTTTTCGGTGATGTGTGTTCTGGACGAAACGGTAGAGGTTCCAGAAGCTTCATGGAGTTGTATAAATTAATCTAAAAATAATTTGGCTTAGTGTTCTTGATGAAAAAGGTACGAAAATGTGTTGAATATCACCCTGTAAAATTTGGGAATTTTCGGAGGTCATATGGGTATTTTAATTGAATAAATCCGAAAACTGTGCAATCTGGCCATTATCCGAATATTAAGTGTATTTGGTGGAAATTTGGGAAACTATGTGAAATGCAAATTTGGCCATGAAATTATGTGAAATTGTGATTCTAATTAGTTGTTTAATGATTGTTTGATTTTCATGAATTTTGGAAAATCATAAATATTAAAGATAATATTTATTTATGGAAATAAATAAATATGATATTAAAATAATAATATAATAAAATAATAATAAAATAATAATAAAATAAAAGTGGGTTATTTTATCGGCCATGAGTTCTATTGAATTATGATGCATTGTTATATGACATTCATGCATGTATGATCGTGAATTATGATGCATTGTTATATGACATTGATGTATGCATGATCGTGAACTATGATGCATTGCTATATGGCATTGATGCATGAATGATCATGAATTGTGATACATGTGTGTGAATCATATGCCATGAAATAATGAGATGAAAAGAATGACAAAATGTGGAAATGGTATGTGAGTAAGAGGATGTGGCGGAGGTTGATGTCTGGTGGCCGAGTGGCATAATTCCAGAGATTCCCTGGGAGTTTCGGGATGCCGGAATGTGGGGGCCGGAAGCCCTGTCGGAGGTTTCGCCCGAAGGGAGTGACTCGCGATGCCGGGATTAGGTGCGAGCTCCCGGTTAGAAGGGTAAAGACCGGAAGTCCCCGTCGGAGGTTTTACGCCCGAAGGGAGGTTCCTCGTGATGCTAGTTGAGGTGCGAGATGCCGGAATGTGGGGGGCCTGAAGCCTAGTGGCCATGAGATGGGCTGGGATACTTTGGGATCCCCGTCGGAGGTTTCGCCCGAAGGGAGGATGATGATGATGGAAATGATGAATTGAGAAAAGATAATGTGGGATCAATTGATAAATAAAAGTGAAAATTGATCTATGATGTGATATGCATGGTGATGCATGGTTAATGATGATGTGATATGCATGGTGATGCATGGCCAATGATGATATGATGTGATATGCATGGTGATGCATGACTAATGATGATGTGATATGCATGGTGATGCATGGCCAATGATGATATGATGTGATATGCATGGTGATGCATGACTAATGATGATGTGATATGCATGGTGATGCATGGCCAATGATGATATGATGTGATATGCATGGTGATGCATGGTTAATGATGATGTGATATGCATGGTGATGCATGGCCAATGATGATATGATGTGATATGCATGGTGATGCATGACTAATGATGATGTGATATGCATGGTGATGCATGGCCAATGATGATATGATGTGATATGCATGGTGATGCATGGTTAATGATGATGTGATATGCATGGTGATGCATGGCCAATGATGATATGATGTGATATGCATGGTGATGCATGACTAATGATGATGTGATATGCATGGTGATGCATGGCCAATGATGATATGATGTGGTATGCATGGTGATGCATGGCTAATGACGATGTGATATGCATGGTGATGCATGGCCAATGATGATATGATATGGTATGCATGGTGATGCATGGTTAATGATGATATATATATATGCTATGATGATGCATGAATACGCTTGTCATCGAAAAGGTAAGTAACGCCTGCATTGTATGATGGTATGCATGGTGCACTGAGTTGTTATTAGATTTCACTATCTCGCGAGCGAGTGGTTGTCTTCACCCTTTTGGGGATAACATTTTAGATTAGCACTATGCCGTCTTTCTTTGTTTCGCGTGGCGTGTTTTACGGTATTCCATCTGACGTCGAGGTGGAGATGACTGAGATAGACTATCCCTCGGTACCCGGATTGACTTTTATCCGAGTACGATGCTTAGTCATGTATGATATCGGCCTAGCTGGGGGCCCTGTCATACAAGAGTTTTTGTCCGTGCACATACGACGGGATGGATTGATGCGGGGGATGCTTGCCGCCGCCACCCGACGCACCGGGATGGGTGTGAGATCGCGCGCGAGGAGTAGGAGCTAGATCACTTTTGGTATAGATAGTTGACGCTCGTGATGGGAGGGTTTTGTGCTCATATGATGTTAGAGGTCGGAGTTCCTTTTGAGATTTTAGGAAGGACATGGTAGAGTCCTTACCTTTTTCTGTTTCTTTTGTACCGACCCGAGGAGAAACCCCATCTCGCTATATGTATGTATGTAAGCAAAGCGTCAACACTGTTTATAAAATCGTGGTGTTTAGTTGGTGTGTATTTGTATCATGGGATAGAGGGGAGATAGATGGTGGTATTTATTTGCTTCCGCTATGAGTCGCGCATGGGACCGTTTTAAAAAAAAAAAAAAATGCCTGAAATCTGGCAAGGCTTAATTTAGATAAGAGATAGAGATGGTGAAAGATGTAACATCGGCACTGCTAACGACCTGCGAAGGGTTCGGGGTGTTACACGAATCCCTTGTCCATGCAACCCTAGACCACCTCCGGGGTTGTACCAATTCGCTAGCATAGTCTTCCCTACCGCCAGGGCTAGCTTGGATAATTCAGGAATGCCCACACAAGAGTTCACAAAAACGTGGATCATAGACACCAGCTCGAGAGCTTGAAAGCTTGATTCTTCTTTACATTCGGGCTCCACGTAAGGGATGGCCGTTTCTCGGTACACCTTGAAGTTTGTTTCCCCGTGCACAGTGATGAGCCTGCCAATCATGAATCGTACCTTTTGGTGGAGGCTAGAAGGAATAGCGCCTGCCGTGTGGATCCATGGTCTTCCCAACAGAAAGTTGAAGGCAATTGGTATATCTAAGACTTGGAATGGTATCAAGAAAAGCACAGGACCAATAAGTAGTTGCAACTCGATTTCTCCTAACACCTCTTTCATCATCTCATCAAATGCGTGCGTAGTGGACTTAGTTGAACGTATCCTTTACATCTCAACAACTAAGCGGTGGAGTGTAACTAATGGACATATATTCAACGCAGAGCCATTGTCAATCAACACTCTAGAGACAACGGTTCTATCTTGCTTCACTGAAATGTGCAGCGCCTTTGTATAATCACCTCCATCAGCAGGGAGGTCTTCATTAGTGAAGGCGATCTGATCCTTCAGTAGGATGGTCCTCACGAACTCCTGTAGCTGGATGTCATCGATTGTTTCCGAGACATGTACCTCGTTAAGAATCTTCAATAAAGCGTTTATGTGCTTTTCAAAGGATTGAATTATCTCTAGGATGGAGATTTGGGCCAGCATTTTCCGCAGTTGATTTACTACGTTGAATTTGCTTGTTTTCACCATGGCTAGGAATTGCCTCGCGTCCTCTTTCGTCACGGCCTTCTTTTCGGTTCCTCTAGCAAGAGCATAGCTGTAACACCCCGAACCCTTCGCAGGTCGTTAACAGTGCCGATGTTACATCTTTCACCATCTCTATCTCTTATCTAAATTAAGCCTTGCCGGATTACATTTTTTTTTTTTTTTTTTTTTTTTTTTTTAAACGGTCCCATGCGCGACTCATAGCGGAAGCAAATAAATACCACCATCTATCTCCCCTCTATCCCATGATACAAATACACACCAACTAAACACCACGATTTTATAAACAGTGTTGACGCTTTGCTTACATACATACATATAGCGAGATGGGGTTTCTCCTCGGGTCGGTACAAAAGAAACAGAAAAGGTAAGGACTCTGCCATGTCCTTCCTAAAATCTCAAAAAGGAACTCCGACCTCTAACATCATATGAGCACAAAACCCTCCCATCACGAGCGTCAACTATCTATACCAAAAAGTGATCTAGCTCCTACTCCTCACGCGCGATCTCACACCCATCCCGGTGTGTCGGTGGTGGCGGCGGCAGCATCCCCGCATCAATCCATCCCGTCGTATGTGCACGGACAAAAACTCTTGTATGACAGGCCCCCAACTGTGATATCATACATGACTAAGCATCGTACTCGGATAAAAGTCAATCCGGTACCGAGGGACATCTATCTCGGTCATCTCCACCTCGGCGTCGACGGAATACCGTAAAACACGCCACGCGAAACAGTGGGCAGCGGCATAGTGCTAATCTGAAATGTTATCCCCAAAGGGGTGAGTACAACCACTCAGCAGATAGGGAAATCTAATAACAACTCAGTGCACCATGCATACCATCATATAATGCAGGCATTTCTTACCTTTTCGATGACAAGCGTATTCATGCATCATCATGGCATACGTATCATCATCATGGCATCTCATATATCATTATCACATCATCATAAACCATGCATCACCATGCATACCACATCATATCATCATTGGCCATGCATCACCATGCATATCACATCGTCATTAGCCATGCATCACCATGCATACCACATCATATCGTCATTGGCCATGCATCACCATGCATATCACATCATCATTAGTCATGCATCACCATGCATATCACATCATATCATCATTGGCCATGCATCACCATGCATATCACATCATCATTAACCATGCATCACCATGCATATCACATCATATCATCATTGGCCATGCATCACCATGCATATCACATCATCATTAGTCATGCATCACCATGCATATCACATCATATCATCATTGGCCATGCATATCACATCATATATCAATTTTCACTTTTATTTATCAATTGATCCAACATTATCTTTTCTCAATTCATCATTTCCACCATCATCATCCTCCCTCCGGGCAGAAACCTCCGACAGGGATCCCAGTATCCCAGCCATCTCATGGCCACTAGGCTTCCGGCCCCCCACATTCCGGGCATCTCGCACCTCAACTAGCATCACGAGGAACCTCCCTTCGGGCGAAACCTCCGACGGGGACTTCCGGTCTTTACCCTTCTAACCTGGGATCTCGCACCCTAATCCCGGCATCGCGAGTCATTCCCCCGGGCGAAACCTCCGACGGGACTTCCGGCCCCCACATTCCGGGCATCCTGAAACTCCCGGGAATCTGGAATTATGCCACTCGGCCACCAGACATCAACCTCCGCCACATCCTCTTACTCACATACCACTTCCACATTTTTATCATTCTTTTCATCTCATTATTTCATGGCATATGATTCACACACATGCATCACAATTCATGATCATTCATGCATCAATGCCATATAGCAATGCATCATATTTCACGATCATGCATACATCAATGTCATATAACAATGCATCATAATTCACGATCATGCATGCATCAATGTCATATAACAATGCATCATAATTCACGATCATGCATGCATCAATGTCATATAACAATGCATCATAATTCAATAGAACTCATGGCCGATAAAATAATCCACTTTTATTTTATTTATTATTTTATTATTATTTTATTATTATTTTATTATATTTTTATTATTTTATTATTTTAATATCATATTTATTTATTTCCATAAATAAATATTATCCTTAATATTTATGATTTTCCAAAAATCATGAAAATCAAACAATCATTTAACAACTAATTAGAATCACAATTTCACACAATTTCATGGCCAAATTTGCATTTCACATAGTTTCCCAAATTTCCACCAAATACACTTAATATTCGGATAATGGCCAGATTGCACAGTTTTCGGATTTATTCAATTAAAATACCCATATGACCTCCGAAAATTTCCAAATTTTACAGGGTGATATTCAACACATTTTCGTACCTTTTTCATCAAGAACACTAAGCCAAATTATTTTTAGATTAATTTATACAACTCCATGAAGCTTCTGGAACCTCTACCGTTTCGTCCAGAACACACATCACCGAAAAACTTAGATTTGACCCATTAAATCTCTTTCATTTCTTCTGAAATTCGAGTATGTTATGCATCAATGTGTCCTTTACAAGTTTCATGAAGAGATCTAGGTTAAATAACCAAAGTATGATCCTCTTTTAAGTCCTTGAAGTCTCGGGTATCTCGGTTCACTTCAACAGAACCATCCGTCTCAAAGATCTAGACGATTTACTAGGCTACACTCATTTTTTTCTCCTCAAATTTGAGTATGTTGTATTTTAGGATGTTACCTACAACTTCCATGAAGACAACAAAGTGATATTTCCAACATAAATCAACATGCAACCAAGAAATCATCAAGAGGTCAGTAGGAAATTCGCAGATCTAGAACCTCCGTATAACAAAGAATTTGACCCCTCATATCACCTTCGTTTTCCATGAAATTCGAGTATGTCATACCTCAAGATGTTAGCTTCAACTTTCATGAAGACACCGAAGCCAAAATCACACTCCAAACCCACATGCAAGCTCGAATAAGAAACTGTCTACCACAAACCGAACGGAAACAGCCACATTACATGCACACGTTCAACCCTTACTTGGTATTTCGCCTAAATCACCCCTAAAACTTAACATGCAAACACCAAAAACAACATGCAAGAGAAGTCATAGACCCCCACTTGCCTTCAAGATGAACACACAGCAACACACGGCGGCGTAAGGCGGCGTAGGACGGTCGGACAAGGCGGCGACGGCGAACGGGCGGCTCCTTCCTCTCGGCTCCGCCTCCTTCCCTCTCGGCTTCTCCTCTCTCCCTCTCAAGCTCTCTCTCGCACTCTCTCTTTTCTCGGCCAAACGAAGCAAAGAAAAGCCGGCCACTCTCTCTCCTAACCCCTTTTATTCCCCAAAAACTCATGATTACCTTGCCTAAAATCCCACCAATGCATGCCCATCATCTTTGCCACTTGTAATTCTTGTTTTTGAATTTGAGTTTGGGCTTGGGCTTGGGCTTAGGCCCAACCGGCCATTCCCCTTGGGCTGGTCGAGCTCCTCTCTTGGGCCCAATGGGCCGACTAGCTTGGCCCTCCAAGCTTGAGGCTAATGGGCTCAAGGCCCATTCCGAAAATTAGCCCTTTTTCTCCTCTTTTTTTTTTTTTGAAATTTCTTCTATAATATTTTTGAAATTCCAATTTCCATCTTGGCCAAAGTCTTGGAATATTTTTAATTATTGAAATTTAAATCATATGGCCAAGCATTTATAAATTAAATTTAAATTTCCACAATCACAAGCACAATTCATCAAATTAAAAGACAAATTGGCTAAAGCATAGGCCATAAAATTCTATCACCTAATTAAAGATATTTGACACACCTTAAGGCTTGGCTTTGAATTTCCGGGATGCCACAATAGCAACGACCTGATTGAGTGATAGCATCTACCTCCTTTGTCTCATAATCCCACAGTACTGCTTTGGTATTGAATTCCAAGGGAGGTTCTAGCATTATCACCTCGTCCTTTCCTTGAGGTGGCAGTTTAATCATGACCGGTGTCAAGCTTTCCTCCAGGATTTTGATCGCTGATAATTCTTCGACCATAAGGTCAATCATCATTGGCTCAGTGGTTTCCATCTCAACATCGCTAGTGCGATCCTCATCAGGCAATTCTATCACCACCGGGGTAATCATAGCAACCATCCCCTCCTCTCATGGCATTGAATCATCCATAACCCCCATCCGTCAAGGACGATATCCTTAAGATCATCAAAGAAACTCGAGGTAGGAGAATATTTCACGTAGTAATCATATTTTCCACTTGTTTAACCCAATGTATCGAACAATTCACCTTCATCACATATCTTCTCTAGGAGATCACGGTTCCGAAAGGTTCCCTCAGAATCCGTTCCCGATGCGTTTTCTATTGCCACTTGTTCATCCTCCTCTAGGAAATGAGGTTTAGCTTTCTCCACTTCACGGTCACAAGTAGCATTGTGAGATGTTGAGCTAATCATGGATGGTGCCATCACGGGTAGTGGCCCTTGTTCTCCATTGACATTTCGAATTACCCCTGCGCCTATCATTTTGCGAATACGTTCTAGTTTTTCCTCCATGGTTATGTCCTCCTCTCTTTCATAGTGCCCAGCTAGCTCGAGGGCCTTATATAGTTTAGGGACATCCACCACAAAGGTTGCTCACTCACTTGTGCTTCCCCAAGAATCATATTTACTCCTTTAGCATGATCAGGCAAAGGATTTTGCTGCACATTAGGCATAGCTTCTTTGAACGTCAACTTTCCTTTATACAATAGATTTTGAACTTTCCATTTCAATGCGAGGCAATCATCGACGTCATGCCCAATTTCCCCCATGTGGTATTCACATGCCTTGGTCACATCGAAACCCGGGAATCTTGTGTGATTGTCTCTAGGCACCTCCTTGGCTACCAATCTCTTTTTGAGGAGGATAGGTAACAATTTTGATAGAGGTCGGGGTAGAAGTGTGAATTCCTTTCGGGGGGATTTCTTGCTTCCGTCAAATCCTCGTGACACATTTCCTTGCATGGCTTTAGGTTTTTGTGAATGTGTCGACACTAATTTAGGTGCGGATGGCTCTTGGATAAATGCCGCTTCATCTACCGTCTCCCTGTCCTTCCTTGTTAAGAACTTTTTGCTATTCCCCGTGGATATTCTGCCATCAACTATCGTCTATTCAACCCCTTCACCAACCTCCACCAGTTGTGAAAATGTTTAGCACCTAGAGTACATTAATCCCTAGAAATAATCAGATGGCAAAGTTTTCAGGAAAAGCTGCCTCATTTCTTTCTCACTCAGTGGAGGCTTCACTTGTGATGACATCATTCTTCACCTCTGGGCGAACGCTTTAAATGATTCATACCTCATTTTTTCCATCCGAACCAGCTCCTCTCTTGTAGGGACAATCTCAAAGTTGAATTTATATTGCTATAAAAACTTGTCATCGAGGTCCTCCCATCCAGTGAGCTCTTCGATATCCAATGCAATAAACCACAATAAGGCAAGGCCGTCTAAGCTATCTTGAAATGTATGTATGAGGAGCAAGACATTGTCGAAGTAGCAAGCCATTCTCCTCAAGTAGGTATTTGAGGTGGGTTATAGGGCAGCTGGTGTCATCATATTTTCTCATGAATTCTGGCTCCTTGAAAGTCTCGGGTACTTTCACCTTAGCATATGGAGTTAGCTTGTCCACTTCTTTCATCTCATATCCTTAGAGGACACAAAGTCGCTCCCCCATTTTGGCCAAGCATCTTGCATTTTCTTTGTCGAAGCAGATGGCAGATCCCTCCTCTGGAGAAGGATCCAAATTGACGATTACGGACGTAATAGAAGGGGCTTCCTCATAAGCACATTTTTCAGCATGATCGGTGACATGTGGCTCTCCAGCTGAGGGTGGAGTGTGGCCCAACAAAACGGGAGTAGAGGTTTCGGCTATGGCCATGACCGGAGGTTCACTGATTTTTCGACTTATCTCGGCCATCAAGGCAGTGAGTTGAGCCAGCTGGTTCTCCATGTTGGCCACGCGTATGCTGACATCCTCATTCTCCATCCTGGCTTTTGTGCAAGTACGAATTGGAAATCTCCTCTTAGCCGTGTTGACAGTCGGATGAAAGTAAATAACTTGTTAGAACCTAAATAAGGATAGATAAGCATACATAAGCATGGAGTAATGATTAGGCGGTCGGTCCATGACAAAGATTTAATCGCCCCAATTTGATCATTTCATTGAAAGTAAGGTTGCTACATAACGCAGAATAAGACATAAGGGAGAACCCATAAACAATGAAGCTATTCATGACTCTTAACTCCCAATATTGTGACATGAGACAAACTCTTTAACATTGTAACATATGTGGGCATGGGCCCACTACATATCACGCTTGACTCAATCTAACTAATGAGGATAGCTTTCGCTTGTGGCAGCCCCACTGACTCCGGTCCACTTCGAGGCACACTCCTCGCCTTCTTCGAGCTTCACTTTGAGGTGCTTGATCTCAAGTCGATTGGTGGTCTTTAATGGCACGTCAAGAATTTTCGGGCGTAGGCTCTTTGGGATCTTGTGTTTAAGGATGTATTCCATCAAGGCATAGTAGGTTTTCTCTTGCCCTTCCAACTCCTCTTCAGGTCACATCAGCTTCCGAGGATAGCACATATCCCACATTGACTTGACCAGCGCAATGGAGTCTTCGTGATCTTAGCATCCATCAGGGAAGTCTATCCTGAGTGGGTTTTCTTGAATTGTCTATGGAAGTTGTTAAACCTCTTGAAATTGGCGGGTGACCCGGGTTGGGTAATACTAAGGGCGCGCATGACACCATTCATTTTAAATAATTTCTGGAACAAAAATAGATTTTTCTTATTTCTATTTCTGAAGAGTTTCCAAAGCAAAATAACCGTTTGATAACGACAAAAAATTTCTTTCTTTCGGATGGCGGTGGCAACGACCGACGACCTTTAATATAAAAAATAAAATGATTTAGTAACAAAAAAAATAAATAATAAAATAAAATAAAATAAAATAAAATAAAATAAAATAAAATAAATCATAAAAAATAAAATAAAAATATCATTTTATTTTAAAATAAAAATATCCTTAAAAATAAATTTATTTTATTTATTCTATTTTATTTTTTTTACGAATAAATTTATTTTAAAATGAATAAAAATTAAAAATAAAGATAAATTTATTTGGCAAAACACTCAAGGCAAATAAAAATAAAAATAAATTTATTTTTAATAAAAAATAATTTATTTTTATTTATCATAAATAAATTATTTTTATTTATCATAAATAAATTATTTTTATTTTTAAATGAATAAAATGAATATATTTATATTTATTTATTTTTATTTTAATAAAATGAGGAGAGGCGAAGGAGGAGGAGGAGGAGGAGGTAGAGATGTAGAGGAGATGAGGGAGGACTCACCGAAATTAGAGTTTAGTGGGAGAAATTATTTCTGATTTCTCTTCTAAATCAATTTCTGGAATAGAAATCTATTCTAGAAATAGAAAAACTGAGTAAGTTTATCAAACAGGTTTCTATTCTAAAAATAGGTCTGGAATAGAAAAATTATTTCTGGAACAGAAATTTTGGTTATCATGCACCCCATAAATGACTCCGGTAATTCCTAACAAAGGAATAGGTCCAGTAAGTCCATACACAAACCGCGCTTCTTGAACTCGGAGTCATTTGGCATGCCATTGGAAATCCTCAGGTCCAGGGTTGGTCATGAAAATAAATCACTCGGAATAATGATAATTGGGGGCAAACATCTTCCTATCTTTAAACTTCAAGATAGGATGGCTAGAGTCAGAGATATCGTTCACGGTCATCAAGCTACCAAACCCCTTAACATGAGAAAATAACTAAATTTGCAAAAGTTCAAGGGAGACATGAAAATCTTTGTCTTTGTTTTCTTTAAAGTAGGTAAGGGAAAGAAAGGTTTCAATCAGGACAGCATTAACAAAATCCTTCCCATACACGCCTCACGAACTACCCATGCCACGGAGGGATTAATAGCGTTCCTACGATGTGGGAATATCACGAACCCGAAGGAAGCTAATAGGAATATCCTATTCTTTTGGAAAGATGGAGTGTTTTGAAAAAGCTCATTTAGGAATGAAAATGGGCAGGCTTTGCAATTGTCTTTCAAAACTTTTCTCACGTCCTCTCCCTTAACTCTAAGGAACTCATATAAGGTCAAAGTGTTCTCAGTTCCTACAGGCGGGCTAACTAACTCCAACACTAAGGGCTTCCCAATGGCTATGCCATATTCTTCCAAGGTGGGAGTGAGCTTGTGGTCACCGAACATGAACGTGCAAGTCTCAGGACACCAGACATGCACCAACGCTTGTACAACACCATAATGAGTTTCTATTTCTAAGAGGGGAAGTAATCGTCCGACATAAGATCGCACCCAATCATGGCCAGTCGGGTCTAGTCTATCCCACCATGTGGGAAGCTCGGTTTCGCGGCAACAATGATGTAAAGCTCGAGTATCCTATCGTATACTACTCACAGTTACGATCAACCTAATTTGCCATGAACCGACCAAAAAGGAAAGCGAATAAGTAAATTGCAAAGGAAAGAATTCGAAAATCTTACCCTACTCATTGAGTAGCAAAGCCAATGACATAGACATACGCATGGACAACGGTTCAATTTCTACTCTAAACGGCTCAAAATGGAGCCATGGGATCACCGGACAAAACCAGCAAGGTCACGGCTAAGTCGGGTTAACCATGACTCTAGCTTCATCAAATAACCGACCTGTGTCACGCGGTTGCAGACCGGGGTGAGTACTTTCAACATGAAGAAAGAAATTTCAGGGTTAAGGTGGGCGACTCGTACTACATGGTTGTGGTCGGAGTGGTATCCACCTCAACACCATCCTAGGTGATCTTATGTGACCCAAGTCCGATGGCAGGTTGTGTATGCAATGCAAGGGACACAGGCATGACAATTGATAAACAATCGGCACTTCATACATAAATAAATCGGGATAAGTACACTAATTGTGCATAAGTTGTGTACGGCGCTCACTTTGGTACCAAAAGTTTCCGCCAAATCACTTAAGTGCCAAATCGGAGAAAAAAAAACGATCACTTTGGTGCCACCGGCGAGAAATTCCGCCCAAAATGATTACGTGGCATTTTTATTTAAAAAAAAAAAAAGTTGCTCGGCTTTTAAACGATGTCGTTTTCCATCATCTTCAAGAAACGACGTCATTTGCTCTTATACGTGGACACCCTCGCAAAAATGACGCCATTTAGCTCATACATGAGTTGAAATTAGGGTTAGGGTTTCTTCCTCGCCGCTCGGCCACCGTTGTTCACCCGCCAACGCTCGGCCACCGTCGCTTGGCCACCATTGTAGATGCTCGACCAGGTGAGTGAGGAGAGAATGAGATTGTTGCTCAAACAAAAAGTGGCAAAAAGAATAGGAGGCGAGGGCGGAGGAGGAGAAGGAAGAAGAGGGGTTGAAGGTGCCTCTACCGGTGCGCCGCCACCGCTGGTGCCGTTGTTGGTGCTGCTACTGATGCGCTGCTGGCGTTGCTGCTGGTGCCGTTCGCTACTGGTGTCGCTCTTCAAGGAAGAAGACAAAGTGCCTCCTCTCTCTTCCTCTCTCTCTCTCTTTCTCTCTCTCTCTCTCTCCCTCTCTCTCTCTCTCTCTCTCAATTTGGGGATTTAGGGTTTTGATTTGGGGGAAAGAAGCCAAACGACGTCATTTTTGTGGTTTAGATGCTGATTGTGCTCTCCGACAAGCCACGTCAACCTAAAAAATTAATAAAAAAACGCCACGCCAGATTTCCGGCCGATCAAATCGGTGTTGGCACCAAAGTGAGCATTTTTCAAATTTTTTGGCACTTAAGTGATCCGACGGAAACTTTTGGCATCAAAGTGAGCGCCATACACAACTTATGACACCATTAGTGTACTTATCCCAAATAAATCATTCATTCCTACACCCCCTGCAAAACCAGAGTTAGCAATCACTTCCCCTTATACCTCCCATTAAGCATGAACATTAAACAACCGACCCATTAGGGATGTACTTCGGATCCTCTCTACCAAACAATAATATTTTTGAACAAGATTAATTTCAGCCTAAGTCTTTTAAGGTCTAAAACCAGTCCCTAGTGGAGTCACCAAGCTGTCGCGACCTACCCCTTGGGGGAGGGAACAGGTTTAGAAGTATTGCCTAAAAGACAGGCCTAAGGCCTATGATTAGGCGCGGGCTCTCCCAAGCCCATACCCCACGTGACATTATGATATTTTTTAGGAATTTTGCATAAAAAGAGTCGCCACTAGCTTATTGGTGCCGTCTAGAAACCAAGTGAGACATGGGAGTGTACCTCACTTCCTACGTAACTAGATAAAATAGGGTCAGTAACTTGATTACACCAATTGATCAATTAGTGCCATTTCGGTACATAATCTTATTCATTTTAACAAAATGATTTTTTTTTTTTTTTGCAGGCAGTTTAGATTGATTTTATATCTATTTACTAACATGTGAGGTGATTATGCGAGTGCGCAATCATTAAAGTAACAATCATAGCTACCAATATTCTAATTGCAGTAAAATTAAACACGTACAATTAAACAAAATTAGATATGCAAATTAAACATATGATATAATCAAAATACGAGCAAATAATAGCCTAATTACACTAAGGAGGCAAGATATGGCAATTCCCAACCAAATCCTACATTTTTTAATTTTCGAAATATTTTTAATTTTTTAACTTTTTTTTTTGGCCGAACCGGGTCGGGTCCGGTCTAACCTGGCCCGGTTTGATTGGATCGAGCTCGGCCCTGTTGGGCTAGGCCCACACAAATTTTTTTTTTTAAAAAAAAGAATGGGGATAATTCTCGACCCAAAGCCCATTTTCAATTTTTTTTTACTTCAACCCATTTGAGGGTCAATTTTTTAGCTTCTATTTCCAGCCCAACTTAAACAACCCACGAAATAAAAACCAGCCCAAAATAAAGCCCATTTCTCTTTTTCCATTTTTTTAAACCTTTTTGTGCTTGCTTTTCTTTTCTTTTTTCTTCTGCCCTTTTCAGATTGTCTTCTTCGGGCTTCTTCTCCCGCAACCACAACACGCCGAGGCTCCTACCGCTCCCTCGTCGGACTGATGATGATTACTTCATGAGTACCGACCGCCCTAAGGAAAGTCGCCGGACCACTGCCGCCCACTAATCATCCCCCTCGATCGACGCCAACCCTCGCCGGCTACCTATTCCGGCAACCACTAACCTATTTTCGACGGAACGAGTCATCGATTCAAATACATGCCAATATCTCACACAAATTGTTCGAAAACACAACGAGTACAGACAAAGCAACAAGGATTCAGCAAGCACGAGGACAAAAATGAGTGGGTCCGACATTAAAACGCAAGCTACTCTTCGGTTTTCTTTGAGGAATTTTGTCGAACACATGGTCTGCACTACCAAACTCGAAGGATTTCGGCTCAACCTAGTGTCGAACACACTTCAAGGGTCTTGGGATACAACGTATAAGGAACACAGGAACACAGGAGCAAAGCACAAAGGCAACGTGGACCGAAGCTCACGCGAAATGGTTGGCCGCAAGCTCTAGCCCGGCATTTTCCAAAAACGAGACCACGGGTTCAGGGGACCTACCTTGTCCAATGATGGGCTATGGCGGACAACTGCGAGCGGATGGACCTCTAGCGACGACTAGCTGCTCTCTCGAGCTTCCTGCCTCTGGTTCGGTCTCTCCCCTTCAGATTCTCTCCCCGCCTCTCTCTCTCCCTTGCTCTCGGCTTAGTGTTTTTTTTTTTTTTGTGCCGATCCCCCGTTCTCTGTCCTCTCCTCCAATTTTATGCTCGACCAGCAAGCGTGCATGACCTCTGCAACTGCCAGCTTGCCAGCTAGATTGCCCCCCGACCCGCGGATCACACTGCTCGCCTGCCACCAATCCCCCTGCTCTCTGTTGCCGCTCATCCTCTCTGTTCTCTGTAGGTTCTGCAAGAATTCGAGCGAAGACCAGCAGAAGGGAAGAAGGAAGGGCCGGGCCGCCGAAGGAGAAAGGAGTCCGAAACCCAACGAGGGAAGAAGGAAGGGCCGTCGGACCAAGGTCGAATCCGGCATGACACGACCATTTTTGTTTTTTAAAATAATAATAATTAAAAAAATTAAATTAATTTTTTAATAATATTTTTTTTGCCTTTCTTTATAACTAATTCATAACCTTTAATGCTATTTTAAATTAATTAATTTAAATGAAATTTAGGGGTCAACATCTATGTCACTGCCAGTTATGTCACGTAAGCCGGTCTTAAAAGACCGGAAGAAGTGAAGCCTTGTTGGCATGGGTTTGATAGATTTATAAGAATTCATGTCAACAATTCTCGATCAAACTTTGCTAAATGAACTCAATTGACAAGATGTAAAAATGTTTAAGATTACATTGATCAAATTAAAATATTTTTGAATGAATTAGTACATAATACAATAGATTTAGTGTTTTTTTTTTTATTCATCCCCAAACAAAAGGAGAGAAAAGTGCAAATTATAAAAACCCAACCAATGAGCCTTTGGGCGCGACGCGTTGATCGAGTTTGCACAGCCCTCGCACCAATCTAGGTGAATGGCCTCCCCAGTATTGAGCAAACGTGATGAAGAGATCGCCTGGGATCCTGCAAGGCCAGATCAAACTGCGATGATGGCAGCGATGTTGTGATCTCTCTCATCATATATGCCAAGGGATCAATTCCCGGTCCGGTCTGGTCTTACACCACCCAATAATCGTAAGAAAATCGCTTTTCAGTTTCTAAATCCGGGGACAGGCAATCTGATGGAACCGGTAAAACAGCCGTTCATTTGGATTGCAATATCCTCCCCGATTGTCTCGATTCAGTCCCTCCGACTCGCTCGCCGATTTCAAGAAGAGATAAATGTCCCCGAATCGACGAGCTCTCTACGATTCATGTACTGTAGACTTGACTATGAAGCGAAAATTAAAGAATAAATAGACTATTAGCAAGAGATGAGGCAGAGGATTTGACTTGCCTACTGGTATGAGAGGGGTTTCTGACGCGTGGAGAGTCGTCTTCCGACTTGCCAACTGGTCTGAGAGTAGAGGCGTGACAGGCAAGAGGCGATTACCGTGAGAGCTCAGAGGCGTGAGAGGCGAGTGCTGAACGAGGCGTGAGAGCGTCGAGTGAGGGCTGAGAGGCGAGAGGCGATTAACATGGGGCGTCGAGGGAGGCTGGAGGGGTGCGTGCGTAGGAGGCGAGAGGCGATAAGGGTTGATTGTGAAAGAGGAGAGGGAGAAGGCAGACAGGCGCGCGCGCGCGCCAGGGACGAACAGGGAAACTAGGAAAGGGGATAGGAATAAGACGCGTGAGAAATAAAATAAATAAATAATGACCGAGCGGTCAAATTTGACCAAAAATCACCGGTCTAATTTTATGGAAGAAAAAAGGGTGTGTCTTCCTTTAATTTCTCTTTCCTCGTTTACTGAATTGGTTTTGCTTACCTCTGGTTCTCTTTTGTTTTTTTTTTTTTTTGTTCACAAAGCTTCAAGCTTTCACACCCGGTTCGGAGATCTCCCTTTTCCGGTCTTACAGTTCCATTTTCTCGTTGTGAGTTAATGATTTCTTTAGAAAATTGTTTGTTTGTTTGTGTTTTTTCTTTTCTTTTCTTTTCTTTTTTGCATTTTTGCATTTTTAAATTTGGTGGGTTGCAATTGGTTCTTTGACATGGGAAGAAGAGGACTGGGGTTTTCATAATGACAGAATCAATTCATAAGTCTCTTTGTATCAGTTTCTAGGAAAAGAGCACTTTGATGTTGAGCCAATGCGACTATTTTTGTGCTTTTAGCAGGGATGATTTACTTCATTCTGGGTTTATACGAGTTGTGGAGAAGCTGCGGATTTTACTGGATATTATGGAGACTTCATATGCACGGAGTTTGTGAAAAATCCTTTTTAAGAGTCATCGATACGTATAAACAGGTCTTTGAGCATGTTGCTGCCATCGGCCGTGATGATCGAGAAATTCTTGGGCCAAATACTCCTGATACGGATAAAAAGGATGGGGACACTTCTGAGTCTCAAATCCCCCCTAACTCCACCGGAGAAGATGTTCGAGGTAGATGTTGGGAAAATATGGATAGAATAATGAAGATGGATTTTTAAAGTACTCAAGTCGGACTTTGAGGTGTGTATCACTTTCTTTAAGGATTTATTTGCCACACAACATTGCTAATTGTCACCGACAAAAATAATCCAGGATACAATAAAGTCTCAAATGAGAATACTAGATAGCAATCTAGTATTTCTCCGGAATCTCTTCAGGTAAATAGCAATTCTAGTATTTCTCCAAACTCTTTTTAGGAAACAATTGAAAAATGGCTGCAGTTTTTTTAGAAAAAATGCTTGAAAAATTATCACTCTCGTTTTTTCAAAAACACTCATGTATATATATAAACACTCTTAAAACACAAACAACTCTTGGTGAAATATTGCAAAAATGAACAAACATGTCCTTTTGAAAATTGTCCGGTTGAACAAAAGCGTCTATTCATAAGAAGTTGAAAACTGAACAATTGCAACCCTTCAAGAAAAGTTGCAAACTGAGTAAAAGTCTTTTCCAAATGTTGTCTTGAAAAGATACAAACAAAATTCGGAATAATAATAATTTTTTTAATAAAATTTCGAATTGCAACCCCTCGAGAAAAGTTGCAAACTGAATAAGAGTTTTTTTTCCAAATGTTGTCTTGAAAAGACACAAACAAAATTTGGAATAATAATAATTTTTTTAATAAAATTTCAATTTTCATTTTTATATTTTATTTTGAAAATTCTCAAAACAAAAGGCAACTTTGAATTAATAACAGAAGGGATTAGTGCTAATTAAACTGCAGACGTGCAAAATGCTAATCGCGTACCCACACACGGGTATGGTGGGATCTAGCCCCACCCAATCATTCGCTTAAGAAGAAATTCCACACTTATTAATTGACCAACTACTTTTTACTTTTTTTTATGTGGGATAAGAAAAATGCATTTAGTTTATTTTTACAAATAAATCTCCAACAGTAGATGTCCTTGCTTCCTGATAGACGAGGCAAGTCAAAGGCGGTAGGATGGTTTGTCAGACAATAGAGCAGAGGGGAGAGAAAGGAGAGAAAGAGAGCACGGTGTCGTCATGGGCGTGAATAAAAGAGAGGAAAGATTACGAGATGGTCGTTTCTCGCCACCTGGACGCGTTCCCAACCGGGAGTAAATACATGCACAAAAGGAACCGCGGAAGCTTGTCTCCGGATTGCGACGATGGTGGCCGGCCAAAGTTGATCTTGATGATTACGGCAAGGAGAGGCCATGGGACTAACTTTGCTTCTCAAACAATTCGTTCCTAATTCAATGAACACGACGTATGTTTTGCAAAAAATGAACTTTGGTATAGTGAATCTGATTTTATTTTCTTAAATAGATATGCACTATTTGAGTCATAATAACTTACACATGAGTAATCGGGAAATTAGGTACGAGCACTAGAATGGGGGGTCCGACCTTGATGAACACCGACCCAAGCGTCGGGATCAAGTCATAGCGCACCTAATCCTAGCCATAGCCTCGATGGACCTAAGCACAGGAACCGGAGTTTCAAGTTTGGTCTTGATGGACGCAAGCACAGCCTTTGTAGACCCGAGCTTGGGTGTCAATAATTTTAACTTAAGTACCGGATCCCAAATTCGGCCTTTGTCAACTCAGGCCCACATGTCAAGGCATTAGGCGTAGGCACAGGGCTTTAAGCACAACCTTGATGGAACCGGGTGTGGGCGCCAAGGACTTGGGCCCTCGTATCGAGATTCCAAGCTCGGCCTTGATAGATCTAGGCGTAGGTGTTAGGGATGTAAGAAACAACGTTAAGGTTTCCCTATCCAAGTGTAGAATTTCGTGTCCAAATACTGATACCTAATTATATTTTGAAAAATATTTTCTACTTTTTTGAAGAGAAAATCATTTTCCTAAATTAAAGTATATGATTTTCATTGACTAATTTTTCTAAACAAACTAAACGCCATAAAATGTTTTTCACAAAACAAACATAATATAAATTCGCAGTGTCAAATTGTGGGTCAAGTTGGGTCACATAACGGACCGATGTAAAAAAAAAAAGTCTGCCATCTCGCCATAACTCGATGTTCAACGTTCAATCCCTCAATTTTACAAAATTCATGGTTGACTTTTGGGCGAAAAATTTTGGTGTCACGCACCAACATCCTCAAGTCATTACTTTCTTCCTATATACAAACAACATCCACATCATTATATAGCATCCTAAAGTAGACTCTTTCAATGGCTCTTCTTATTTGACATGTACAAGCCAAAGCATGTAAGTTGAGAGGCACATAGCATTCTCTTTCAATGATATTATAATGATACTACTTCACTTTCAAACAGTGTATAAATCATAATTGTTTCAAATATTGTAATAATACTACTATCTTACTACCGTGATAAGTGTAATGATAAATTTCTACTTCTTCCCCCAAAAGCTTAAATGCATCTTGTAAAAATCTTCCAATTAACACAAACAATCCTACCTAGCCGTAGTGTAATCATTTCTCCACTTAGTGGGGCCGGAATAAAATAATCGTATAAACGGGTAAAGAAAACCCCATTCACCACAAAGATGGTGAGATTACAAGCATAGCACACATATCAAATGAAAGAGTAGGAGCACGTTCGCTTGCTTTTAAAAGAAAGCAAATGCCAAAATGTAAAACATTACCCGAGTTAGAGAATATTATGAAAAAAAAATTGCTGACGAAAAATATTGGCAAATAATATGTGAATCTACGCTTCAATACTTGAGCATTATGGAGATTTCAGGATTTTTACAGTTGGGGAAAAGCAAAGTGCATGAGCCGCACGATTTATACTCAGCAAAAAATAAAAATAAAACGGTTCTTAGGGGACTGGAATTGAAAGAAGAACAAAAGAATAAAGCCAAGTGTATTTTTTTAATATTCAAATAATAAAAAATATTTTAAAATCCAATTTTTTAAAAATATTATAAAATTATTTATGTTAACGCCACTTATGCCGTATAGGATGATCTTAAAAGACCCATGCCACGTGAAAGTAGCAAAACCTTGGGTGAAAATAATACTTGGCACGGATTTCTTTGGAGGATGGATTTATAAGAATTTACGTCAATAATTTTCGACTAAACTGTATTAAATGGACTCAATTGATAAAATGTTAAATGATTTAAGATTAAATTGATCAAATTAAAAAGTTTAGGGCTGAATTAGTACATAATATAATAAATTTAGGATTTTTTTTATATTTCTCCCCAATCAAAAGGAGAGTGCAAGTTATAGAAACCCCAAGCAACGAGCCTTCGGGCACAACACGTTGATTGAGTTTGCACGACCCTCACACCAATCCATGTGAATGGCCTCCCTAGTATTGAGCAAACACAATGAAGAGCTCGCCTGGGATCCTGCAAGGCGAGGACGGGCGAACCCATGCGAGAATCATCAGACGGCGACGATGGCAACGATGCCACGATCATTCTCATCGTATATGCTAAGCGTGATTCGGTCCCACCAAATAACCGAAAGTCGGACCGATTCCCAATTTCTGAAATCGAGGATGGGCGGTCCAATGTAACCGAACCCGTGGAATAACCGTTCATTTGGATCGCAATATCGTCCCCGATCGTCTCGATTCAGTCTCTCCAACTCGCTCGCCAATTTTAAGAAGAGACAAATGTCCCCAAAAGCGACCAGCTCTCTACGATTCATGTACTGTAAACTTGACCACGAAGCGAAAATCAAAGGATAAACGAACTATTCGCAAGAAATGAGGCGGAGGAGGAGACTTGCCTGCCGGTACGAGAGGAGTTCCGACGCGCCGAGAGTCGTCTTCCGACTCGCCTACTGGTCTGAGAGTAGAGGCGTGACAGGCGAGAGGCGATTACCGCGAGAGCTCAGAGGCGAGAGGGAAAGAGCGAGGCGTGAGAGCCGAGCGACGAGCGAGCCGAGCGTCAAGTGAGGCGGGAGAGGCGAGAGAGGGAGAGCGAGGCGCGAGAGGCGAGTGTCGAACGAGGCGTGAGAGCGTCGAGCGAGGCTGGAGGCGTGCGTGCGTGAGAGGCGAGAGGCGAGAGACGATTAGGGGTTCATTGCGAAAGAGGAGAGGGAGAGAGCAGAGAGGCGTGCGCCCGTGTGAGGCGAACGGGAAACTGGCAAAGAGGATAGGAATAGGACATGTGAGAAATAAAATTAAATATATAATGACCAAGCAGTCCAATAACCATTGCACCGAAAACCACCGATTCTAATTTTATAGAACCGAGGATCAAATAGACACTTCAGAAATTACTCAGAACCAGCCAATTCAAGTTGCCATCGAAGTTCTAGAAAGAGAACGGAAATGTCTTCATTAAATTTCTCTTTTCTTTGTTTTGCTAAATTCGTGGAGATTACTTCTTGTTCTCTCCATTTTTTTTTTTCGTTCACAAAGCTACAACCTTTCATATCCAGTTCCAAAATCTCCCCTTTTTGCTCGCGCAGTTCCATTTTCTCGTTGCAGGTTAATGATTTCTTTCAAAAACTGTTTTTTTTTTTTTTCTGCGTTTTAAAATTTGGTGGAGATCTGTGTTGCAATTGGTTCTTTTGTGTGGGAAGAAGAGAGACCAGGGTTTTCATAATAGTTTCCTAGACTGGAGCACTTTGATGTTGAGCTAATGCGACCCTTCTTGTGTTTTTAGCTGCGATTGTTTACTTCATTCTGGGCTTATACGGGTTCTGTAAGAACTGCGGATTTTATCAGGGACCGTGGAGACTTCATATGTGCAGAGTCGGTGGAAAAGTTCATCTTTTAAGAATTATCTATGCTCCTAAGCAGGTCTTGAAGCAAAATTGCTGCCATCGGCCACGAAGATTGAGATAATCTTGGGCTGAATACTCTTGATACGGATGGGCCATGTTGCTTTCTGAATGGACTTGTGCATGGATGATGTGGCCCAACTACTAGTGCACCATCCTGGATTGTACGTGTTGGAGTAGGAATTATTCTGTGACCTATTAAAATTCCCAACAAAATTAGAATTTTCACTAGATTGTTTAAAAGTATGACCTACCTGACATTCTGTGCTAACATGTTTTCCACCACAAAAATCACGTGTCAAATTCTGAATTTTCATGACTGAAACCTCATACTATCAAGCTTTTTGTTGAGTGCTTCAAATTGTGCAGCAATTACAGCAAAAGCATCCACTTCATGAATTCCGCTAACTTTTCGCATTGGTAATCTCTCAGTAGGCCACTGATAACTATTGCACACCATCTCCTCTAATAGATTGTAGGCTTCTTTTGGTGTTTTATTATTTAGAGTTCCTCCTGCAGCTACATCAATCATAGAACGAAGATTTGTACTAGAGCTATTATAAAAAGTCTGTACCTGTATCCATACGGGTAGTCCATGATGTGGGCATCTCCTAAGAAATTCTTTGAATCTTTCACATGCTTCATATAATGATTCATTATCCATCTGCATAAAATTAGTAATATCGTTATGCATCTTCGCAGACTTTGTAGGTGGAAAGAACTAACCAAGAAATTTCCAAGCCATATCATTCCATGTAGTGATTGATTCTACAGGAAGAAAAAAAAAAAACCAACTCTTAGTTTTATCTCTAAGAGAGAATATAAATAATCTCAATCTAATAGCATCATTTGTAACTCAATTATATTTAATGGTGTCACAGATTTCAAGAAAAGCATCGATGTGAGCGTTTGGATCATCGCTTGGTAGCCCACTGAATTGCACTGATTGTTGAAGCATCTAAATGAGTGACGGCTTGATCTCAAAGTTATTTGCTTAAATTGCAGGTCTTTTGATACTTGATGTGGTGCCTTGAATTGTTGCCGCAGCATAATCTCTTAAGAGTCTACGTGGATTTTCATTCTCACCGTCTGCCATCTTCTTAGCATGATTTCTATGTTCTCTTAGTCGCCTTTTGAATGTACGCTCGATTTCTGCATCAAGCTCAACAAGTTTCCCTCGTTGGCTAAGTGTCATAAACTGATGTACGCCCTGAAAAATTAAACAAAACGAAAACTAGATTAAACTTAGAATTATCCGGTATCAATATTAATTAGTATTAAACAGACGATCTCCGGCAATGGCGCCAAAAACTTGTTTGTAAAATTCTAAACGCAAGTGCACGTGTCGAACAAGTAATATAACGATAAGAAAAAGTATCGTCCCACGGAGATCGATAATTAATAAACTAATTAAATACTAAAATAGATGAATTCTAAAATTTATCTAACAAATCAAAATATAATTAGAATAAATTAAAAAAAAATTTGTAGACTAAATGTAGTAAATCGATCAGATAAATATGTTAGAGTATCCAATTTCACCATAACCACTAGATATGAATTTCAGATTGTTGTGGATACAGGAACAATATCAAACATGTGATAGCGGAATTTCTTAATCTATTTACTATTCTATCTCTAGGTATAGCAAACCTACTCAGCTTGTGAATCCACTATATCTCTATATGAATTAAAATAAACATGAATGCATTAAAAACTATGAATATTCACAGCTTACAATGAGTCTTTTGGATCACCTTATTATCGAAAGCTATACAAATAACGCGGTATATCTTTATCCACGTTTAATTCATGGTTATATATTATAATGAGCAATTGCATATTATCACTTCTCAGTCTCAAACATGCATATCAGATCGTTCAAGTGATGGCCAGTCACTCAAAAGCATTAAGCATAATAATATATAACTCACATGCATGAAATCAATTGCAAAACATAAAAATCATGAAATTCACATCATCATAGTTAGGCTACATCGTAGCCCTAACAAAAGAAAATTAGAACATAGTAAAATAAAAAATAAAATTACAAATTAAACTCAGCATCTTGAATCAAAGAGTAAGAATTCTGCCATCATTTTTGTCTTCTCTTCAAAATACTTGAAAAACTCTAAGAACAATGAAAAAAACAATCTAACAAAAACCTAGCTTCTCTCTCTCTCTGGCTCTTCATGTTCTCCTTGTTAAAAGATATATCCCAGATATCTATCTCCCAACACTTGCAGATAACATTAGGAAACAAAAACAAGAATTTCCTAATTTGATATCCATCTTCCACTGCTTTTTTTATTTGAATTCTTGATATTTGCCATTCTTTTGCTTATCTTCTCCATATCTTATTATTCTACATAAATAAGGAAAATTCGAATAATTAGAAGGAAATCCAAATATTTTCTCATAAATATTGCATTAATTGTTACCTAAAATAGGTAAAATAACTCTATTTTTATAGAGTTATCACACTTCTCAAAGATTGCTCAGTCCTCATGGAGTGTGAAATGTTTACCTTTCTTCCCAGTATGGTTCGGATCATGTTTGGGATCCTGTTAGTCCTATGCTTGTTGTATGTCTCTCGGGCTATAGCTCATTTGTCATGCATCAATGTTCTCCCTCGCATTAAGCCAAGAGTACTTCGTTGCAGTGGCAAAATTTAGCATTTCCTTTTCCTTCCATTAGGGCTGCGTTTGGTAGTCGAGATAAAATTCGGGATAGGATATGATTTACCCTAATCTGCGTTTGGTGCTCACTCAAGACAGGATAAAGTCAGATATAAGGGGGATATAGACATGATAAAATTATCCCATAGGAGAGGTGGGATAAAGGTGGATAGGATTTCTAATGTCCATAATAGGAAAGTTATTTTTCTCGAATAACAAACTTATTAAATTAACAAAATTGATTTTTTTGGTAAAGAACAAAATTAAAATTATATTTCAATATAAATAATATTTGAATTTTAATTTAAGAAATTAAAAATAAAAATAAAAACATAAAAAGTATTTTTATTAATCCTATTTTAATTTATATATTCAACTTTAATTCTATCTTATAACAAACATTCAATTTATAGGTTAAATATTTATATTTATTATATATTTGACGTATTTTTATATTTTAGGTATGTTAGTACGGTTTACTATTTGATAAAATTTTATTAAAGAATGATGAAAGGGGAAAAAATAAATAATAAAGAAAATAATATAAAAAAGAGGATATATAAAATAAAAATAAATTAAGGAATCGTGTTACGAGAGATTTTCACCATCTCCGTTTATGAATTTAGGTTCATTTATAATGATATGTCATTTATATATAAAAAAAAAAAAAAATGTACATGATATGATGTGAACATATCGACTTTAATGTTTTCTCATCTTGAGTGTAAGTTTTGATGCGGCGATCTTTTATACATTTAGCATTTCCTCTATTTATTTATTGTTTCGCAAAAGATAAAAATAAAAAACATATCCGACTTTAATACTCGTGATTCACCAAACAATAGATATGATATAAAAAAATCACAAGATTTCATATCGTATCATATCCAGCCGTATTCTGATTAGAAATCCGAACGATCAAACGTAGCCTATGTTTACAAGTCTGCCTATGATGCGAGTCCTGCGGATAATAGCTGGCCATTGGATGTTTTTGCTATTGTTGGTGGTAACATTTAGGACATGGGAAAGGATTGACGGCTGAGTCTTCTTTTTCTTGTTTGTTTGCTCCTTGATTTGCTTGTTCAATGTTCTGCTAGAAGTGTGGAGGTCCATATATGTGGATTGCAGTGGTGGTCTTGTATCACTCTTTCAAATTGGAGGCCATAGAAAAGGGATGTTAGCCGGTGCCTGCAATAATTACATTCCGACCGCGCTAAACCTGCTCTTCAGGTGCAACATCTACTCTAATGTGACATAATATTTCTCGTCGACGAGGTTGGAGCTGGCGAAGCGGCGGCACTGAGACTCCCGGATGATCTTGGGGTTGTTCCCCTTCTCTTCCCTGAACAGATTGATGTTCAGTATTCTCTCTCTCTAGAGGGATGGAGGAAGACGAAGGAGGAGATGAAGAGCAGAAAGGCTTATGCGCTATCTAAAACCCTACGTGGTGATGCGGAGGGGAAGGGAATAACATCTTGTGCTTGGAAAAAGCGTTCGGATTGAGCTTATGCTATAGTCGGAGTGGGATTGGGCATGTGCGCGTGTTTGAAGAGTAATAATTCATTTGTTTTGCAAAAATGAATAAATTAGCAAAAAAATTTCTCATAATTATATCACTTAAAATAATTAGCTAACAGAAGATGTTTTCATTACCGACAATAATTTACACTTGAACATTTTCGTGAATGATGAAGATATTCTTCATACACACATTTTTGCAAGACAAATGATTTATTTTAAGAAAATGGTTTTAGAGAGAGAAGTTCTTGGAAATAATACTTTCTATTATTGAATGTGTGGATAGTTACAAATGATGGACATAGCTCCCCTTTTATGCAAGAAGTCCCCCATTATGACCGTTGATCAACATTCAATCTAGCAGACGAGATTGCATCTCCCTATCTATCAAGAATGCTCTAGAATTAGGTAAAATTACTGTCTTGCCCATCCCTAAGGATGTTCTAGAAACCCTAGGCAACTGCAGTCTTCTTCAATCAAGCTCACTCCTTTGGTCACGCAAACTTTGAGACTGTGACAATTGCATGTTTGTGCGCAAAGTGCTTTTAACCAGAAGTATGGATCTTGGGCTGAAGCTCCGGATGCAATGACAACCAAAATAAGAGGTGCGCGGTAGTCAATTTATAAGTGCCCCACCGGTATATATGCATCCAAATCATTTAACCAAAAGTATGAATCTTGAGCCAGAGCGCCGGATGCAATGAGAACTAAAATAGGAGGTGCGCTTGTCCATGCCAACATTTTCATTCCGACGTCTGGCGTAACTTAATCTTCGCTTCCGGTATAACCATCGGCAACAGCTTGCGATCACGAACTATGACCTCCTCACAAAAGGTCAGCTCTGATGAGACGAGAGGCTTTTGGCAAAATTGGGAACTATTATTTTAGTAGCCAGTGGCTCAATTTACCATGGTCCATGGATTTTAGGAAAACTAAACCTGTTCCATTGCCCATCTTGACGACTTTGCACAGTGCAATGTGCAACAGAGAGGGAAGAAGCTACCAAAAACACAAGGTGGACACATTCAGCTGGACGAAGTTTCCTTTGATGGAGAAAATACTATTTGTTCTCGAAAAAAATATTCTTTCCGACTTGATTATGGGCAAACCATGGCTCAGGTTCAGGCTCGCATGGATTGGGTCCATCAATACGAGTCTCACATGATCAATGGAAGCGGTTTTCATAAACCCCAGTTCAATTAAGAGTTTCTTCGGATTGTGTCGCAACCAAGTTGATTTCCTTCTAACCACTAAAATCCTTAAGTATCATCATGTGCCCTAATTAAAATTTGATGAGTCAAATCTGTAATTTTCTCCCCACTTTTTTTATTAAGAGTAACTCAACAATAATCCATCGTATAGGGCATTTATTAAATAACCATATAAAATTGATCATGATACATGTAATTAATATTTTAAAATCTAAGTAATATAGTAAGTGCTTTATAAAGAATCAGCATAATTACAACCGTGCAATTCAATCCTCAGTGCAGCCCATATACTCTAACTCACTTCAATCCTCAATCCTCAATCGGCTAATACTATAGATGTAAAACTTTCCAAGACTTCACAAATGCTTGTGCTCTCATGAATCTAGAAAGTAAGGGTTGTGCCTATACTTGGGCAAACAATAGAGAAGGGGATGAGCTAATTAAGAAGAGGCTGGATCAAGCTTTGTGTAGTATGGATTGGAGGGTTTCTTTCCCTTCTAAAGAAGTTGTTGCTTTGCCAACTATAGGGTCGGATCATAGCCCCATCTTATTAAACCCTTTTCCCAACAGGTCAAACGCCAAAAAGAATTTAAATTTGAAGCTTTCTGGGTAGATGATGAGGAGTATGAACATATTGTATTGGAAACTTGAAATTCTTTTGGAGGGGAGAAAGTACCTCTCTCAATTAGATTTAAAAAGGTGGCTAACGAGCTAGTGGGTTGGAGTAGAAGGAAGTTCAAAAATGCAGAAACAAATCTCAATGCTGAAAAGAGAGATGCAAGTCATCACAAATCACTTCAATTCACATTATGACACACACAGAATGAATTGGCTGAAAATGGAGATAGAGAGGCTATGGAGACAGGAAGAAATATATTGGGGCATGAGATCCAGGATCAATTGGCTTAAATGGGGAGATAAAAACTCTATATACTTCCATGCAACCATAGTGCAAAGGCGCCGAAGAAACAAAATAGTAATGTTGAAAAATGAGCATAATGGATGGTGTCGAGACCCCATACAATTAAAGGAGATTACAACCAAGTATTTCAAAGAGCTCTATACTTCTACAGGGCAAAGAAACTTCCAACCAGTTATTGACCAAATCTCATCTATTGTAAAAGAGGAGATGAATCAAAGCTTGATTGAAGAAGTGACCCTACAAGAGGTTACTACAACAACTTTTCAGCTGGGTGCCCTCAAAGCTCCTGGCCCAGATGATTTGTGTGGAAAGTTCTATCAACATCATTGGAAGGATATTCATGAAGAAGTTTTTAGAGAGATGAAGTCTTTCTTTAACTCAGGAACACTTAACCCTGAGCTGAATCACACCAATATCACCCTTATACCGAAAGTAAAAAATCCAGAGAGGTTGGAACAATTTCGCCCTATCAGCCTTTGTAATTTTGCATATAAAATCATTTCAAAGATTATGGCGAATAGACTAAAACAATGGCTGCCTGACTTGATAGCAACGGAGCAAAGTGTTTTTGTAAGTGGGAGACAAATACAAGATAATATACTAATAGTGCAAGAAGTGCTTCATCAGCTACGTATTCGGAAACGGAAAAAGAAATTTCATGCAGTGCTGAAGGTAGATATGAAGAAAAAATATGATCGTGTAGAATGGGATTTCCTCAAAGCAAGCATGCTTAAAATGGGTTTCTATGATACTTGGGTCTCATGGGTCATGGAATGTGTCTATATAGTGTCATTCAGAGGTAAAGTAAATGGCGAACCTTCAGCCTCCTTTAAGCCTACTTGTGGGATAAGACAAGGTGACCCACTCTCTCCATATCTATTTATTATTGTGGCAAATGTTCTATCTATGATGCTGAAAAGAGAAATGGAGAATGGCAGCATTAAAGGAATTAAACTAAATAGATTTTGTCCCCCACTATCTCATCTACTATTTGCGGATAATTTAATCTTATTCTTGGAAGGAAAAGTGGTCGAATGTCAAAATGTAGCAATGACCCTAAACCAATATTGCTTTGTGTCTGGACAATCTATAAATTTGAACAAATCAGGGATGCTCTTTAGTAAAGACTGTCCAAGAGAATTGAGAAGTAATTTGACTAAAGAAATGAAAGTACCGAAGTTGGAAAAGACAGGGAAATATCTCGGAATACCTTCTGATTGGGGTGGATCTAAAAAGCAAATGTTCGACTGGATTCTTGCAAGAGTTAACATTAAACTTGAGGGCCGAAAAGAGAACTTTTTATCGAAGGCATGGAAAGAAATTCTTCTTAAAACGGTGGTTCAAGCTCTACTGCAATATGCTATGTCCATTTTAAAGATCCCCTTATCTATTTGCTGAGCCATTGAAAGGAAAATATCATCTTTCTGGTGGAAAAACAATGAGAACAGGGCAGGTTTGCATTGAAAAAACTGTGACACTCTTAAATCAAGAAAGGATGAAGGTGGGCTAGGCTTTCGAGACCTAATTAAATTCAACAAGGCATTATTGGGTCGATGCTTGGAGGCTAATTCAGAATCCAAATTCTCTTTGGAATCGAATTTTCAAAGGATTATACTTTCCACACACAGATGCATTACATGCAGAAAAAGGCTCAAGACCATCACGGGGTTGGCAAAGTCTAATCTTGGGAAGAAATGCTATAAATCACTTATCTCAGTGGGTTGTTGGAAATGGTGAAAAAATCAGTATTATGAATGATCAAGGTTACCAAGAGGTTTAATTGGAGGCCCTGCAAACAGAGATGATCCATCACAGGTTTCGGAACTTATAAACAGAGACTCTGCTACGTGGAAGGAAGATAGAATATGACAAATTTTCGACCACGGGTGTAATGAAATTCTAGCTATCCACCTTAACCCCCAATTTCCGAAGGACAAACTAGTATGGAAACCAACCAAAACAGGTCAATTCACAGTCAAGAGTGCATATAACAAGTTCAAGGCACAAAGAGAAAGTCAGCAGAAAAACCATGCCTCATCGTCCTATCAAGTACCACGAGCATTATGGAATAAAATATGGCATGCCCAAATTCAGCCCAAAGTTAGATTCTTCCTATGGCAAATTTGTCAAAACGCCTTAGCAACAAAGGAAAACTTGCATCACAGACATATCATACTTGAGGCCACATGCGCGATATGCAACAGACATCCAAAATCAATCGAGCATCTTTTCCTCCTTTGTCCATGGACGAACCAAATCTGGGACGGCGCTGGCGTGAAAATACAAAAAGATGGTCATGGAATAACTCGAATAGAGGAATGGCTGGCCAATTTTAAACATACCTCAGTTTCTTTCGAGCGACTCGCCCTCTTACTGTGGCAGATCTGGAAATCCCGCAACGATTGGTGTTTTAGAGCTAAACCGTTGAGTCCTTAGCACATCATCACCTCAGCAACAGCCATGGAAGAAAACTTTAACAGGTGGGTGGGAAAACAAAGCAAAAAGAGCAGATGCAGACCTACCCACCTTAGATCTAGATGCCTAACTCGCCTCAGACTTCGATTCCTTCAACGCATGGCTTGTCGCAGACCCGAAATCCTTTGCTGCAAGGCTCGCCTCAGATAGGGCCTCCTCTGATGCACAGCTCGCCTTGGACAAAGACGCCCCCACCGCTCAGCTCACTTTGGAATGGGGCGCATCAAATGCAAAGCTCACCTCCGACCGAGATGTTTCAGTTGCACAGCTCGTTTCGCATCGGGACTGCTGTGACGCACAGCTCGCATCAGATCTACAACTCTTCGACGAACGGCCCCCCTCAAATCTGGACTCCTCCAGTGCACGGTGTGCTCAAGATCAACGTGGATGGTTCCTTTCTTCAAGAACAGGGGAAGCGGCTGTGGCTTGTGTCTGCCTAGACAGCAGAGGCGCCCTTGTTGATGGATTAGTGCGCACAATCAGAGCTTCTTCAGCAATCCAGGCAGAAGCACAAGCTATATTACAAACCCTAAAGTATTTCGAAGGGAAAGAAGAACGGGAGATAGAGTTGGAGTCAAACAATTTGGAACTAGCGAAGTCTTTGGTGGAAAGTACACCGGTCAATTGGGAAATAGAGGCGTTGATATGTGAAATGCAGGCACGTGTTAGAGAGATATGGCTTGAACCATAGATATTTGCCTTTAATAGCTGGTAGACTTTCCTATTTATTTGAAAAGGAAAAAAAAAAAAAGTATTCATTTTCAATTTTGAAAAATATAAACAAAATAAATATTTAAAATATATAAAAGAAAATCATGTAAATATTAATTCGAAAAGAAAAGAAAAAAACATTAGATCGGTGAAGTATAGTTATGGAATATCAAATTCTAAATATTATTAGTATACTAATTCGTCGTGTTTTAATTGTAATATGTATGGTCTTAGTTCTCTTAAAATATTATTACATCTTCATTTTGTACAATTTTTATTCAATATCTTAGTCTACATATTTAACTTTTATTTCTTTTTTAGTGAAATTTTTTTTAAAATGCTATTTTTTAAAAGCCCTTCGAATTTCAAAACAATTAATTAGCTATCCTATTGCCACTCCTCTACAGTTTAAACGGTAGACATTAGATCTCCCATAACCTCCATAGCTGATATTCCGTACAGTTTTGCTTTGCTTAAGTCAATCTGTTCATATCAATCAATCACAAATTATTCTAATCTTAAGAGAAATGTTATAAATTGTTCGTGAAAAACCAAACAATTTTACTGATGATGGATTATGATATATTGGTTTTCATTCAATCCACAATCGGAATAAGAATATTTTACACTTCGACCATTGGATATTTGAGCAAAATGTTTACAGTGATGTTTTTATTATGGAGATAATAAATTATAAAATAAGGGGTCATGACAATATTACAACTACTATAGCTAGGTGATCATTAAAATTATATAATTCCTTAGTTATCCAGCAAGTAATTATGCTAAACTTAAAGAATATACAAGAAAACATTAAATTTTATTAGTAAAAGTACTAACCAACAGCATTTCCAGAGAATTAATTGAAGACACGTGAATTTAGTTGCATTAATCCACATATTTAGTTAATTATAGATGAGAGAGAGAGATGCAGGTCAATATCAAGAGAAACAAACCTTTCAGAGAATCAACTTATCTTCTATAGAGAAAGGAAAGGTCAAAAAAGGAAAAAGGTCCGGAAGAGAAACAAACTTTTTCGGAGAAAAAACTTATAGAAAGGAAGGGCAAAGAAAGACAATTGGCTTGCACACGGTGGAAATATTAGCTACCTTAAGAGTGACAAGTAATTTTTGCTTTGAAACATTCAGAGCGTGACACATGTCCGTGTCAGGTCCAGCCCATTTTTCACTTCCACTTCAAACCAACGCGCGGGACAACCTGGCCCTGGCCCACCTCTGCCCTGACGCTCTCTCTCTCCTCTGTAGCCGTGCTTCTTTTAAGGTTTTCGTGTACCAATAATGATTTCAAAAGAAAAATAAAGGGAAAAGAAACGATGGATTCAAGAGGGATGGCGATCCTCGTAAGTGAGAAGGGTCGTGCACAATCCACAATGCACATCATGATTACAATCTGACGACGAAGAAAGGAGTGGTTTTCTCTCGTGTCTTGTAGTAGCATTGGGAACCCTCGACGCCTGGTTTTAATGAAAGCACGCCCTGCTTTTACAGGGCATGGGAAACTTGCCGTCAGTGGTCCAAAGAGAATGACCCAATGATAAAAAATAATTGACTAATTTAACTTTTCAATGTTCAAAAAAGGAATGAAAAAAGAGCACTTTTGTTTTCGCCAGAGGAAAAAAAAATTGCTTCGGGGCCTTTCTTTTGTAGCTTCCCAAAAAGAAATCACGTTAGATAAACCTTCTGGACACACGGCATTTTGACATGATGTTATACATGGATATTTTAAGTATGAAATAAAACAGAAAAATAGGGAGAATAGATATTATTAGTAAATATGTATAATGTATGTCTATATATAACATTCCCCATCCTATAGTAAAAAACAAAAATAAGAAAGAAATCTTTTATTATCAAGTTTCTCTCAAAGAATTTGTTAGACATATTTAACTAAAACCTTTTAAATTTTCAAGGTTGAGAATTGAAATCCGTTGACCATACTTTGACTGAATGTTTGCTCTACAACAAGAGAAAAAGGAAAACAGTAAAGAGGACTAGAAGAAGATTAGTGGAGTTCATAGAAGTAAAATGACCACGGTCGGTAGCTAAGAGTGTGCATGACACAACCATTCTCATTTAGAAATAGTTTTGGAACGAAATGATTTTTCTATTTCTATTTCCTGGACGATTTTCTGAGCAAAAAAAATCTGTTTGATAACGATAGAAAATTTTTTTTTAAAAATAGAAATTCGTTTGATAACCGTATAAATTTCTATTTCTTAAAACAAAATTTTCTTTTTTTTTTGGAGCAAATGAGATGTCCATTCTTATAAATTTCATATGCTTATGAAACCATTGACCCAAATACAAAGTAAGAGTTTTCTTTTTTTTTAGTAAAGTCTCCCTTTTTTGAAAAAAAAAATACAAAGTAAGAGTTGTTATATCAAATTTTCTAAATTTTCACACAAAATTCTTTAGCATCCACTTAGATAGGCAATTATGGTCAAACAATATACTTATCAGTAGTCTCCATACAATAGAAAAAAGAGATCAATATGCATTACTCTTGAGCATGATAGAAGGTTCCCAAAACTCTAGTAGAATGAAGGTGGGCAACCATATTCAAATCCCCTTCATGCTAGTGTGTCACGTCGATCGTCGCCACGGTTTAGGATATCGAGCAATTGTTTTAGAAAGAAACACAAAGAAGTGTATTGGGCAATTTGCGGCAAATTTTACAAAATCAACGAATTTTATGAAGTGTAATAGAGCTTGTTATAAAAGACCATTACAAATAAGGGAAATCCTCATGTAGAACATCACATTACAAGAATTGAGATAGGAATCATCAAATACATTATTACATTACAAAAGCAAAGATTGGAAATCCCCAAATACAAAATAATAGAAATACATTACAAAAATTAAAAACACGATTTCATGGAATCTCTAGCATATTATGATCCCTTGCCATCTTATTGGCAATACTTTTTCTAAGCATATTTATCTCAGTTTCCTCCTCGGTCGATGTATCGCCTATAACCTCATCTTGTGCAGGTTCAAATGAGTACTCTAGATCTCCATATAAGGAAAAGTTTCTATCCCTCCTGTCTTGATCACGGATGTAATTATGGATAGCACAACATGCAATTACAACACGTGCTTGCTTTCGAATTGCAAATGCGGGCATGTGTTTCAAAATAAAGAAGCGATTCTTTAATGCCGCAGATGATCTCTCAATGACATTCCTTAGTGAAAATGCCTATTGTTGAACAACTCTCTTGATGTTCTTGGTCGTCTTGTTCTACCCCTATACTCATTTAGATGATACCGTTCACGTCTAAAAGGAGTTAAGAATCCCAGAATTAATGCATAACCATAATCTACAACATAGTATTTGCCTATAACAAAATATTCATATATTAGTAGTGATTTGTAAATACAATACAATCTTAAAGAAAATTGATAATTCTAGAACAAGTAAAGACCTAGTGGTGGCCGACAAAATTCCAAGCGAGGAGTCTCGAGTGTTGCGATAGCACCCGGCAATTGTTGGCAGATCCTTCACAACCAGCATACACAAAAGTGAATTTCATATCAAACGAACATACACACATCAAATTTTAAGTGGTAATTTCTTTCCTGCCTTTAAATGGAATTTGCTTCAACAAAGATATAGAAGCATGAACATGAGTACCATTAATAGCGCCCACACAATCCTGTCGTTTTATCAAAGAATAGTGTTATATAAGATTAGCAACAAAATGAAACCGATATTGTAAATGAATGTATGAAAATCTTACCTTGAAATAAAGTTTATGGTTGGGATCCATAAGAATCTCATTTGGGACCACATCAAAGGAATGCAGTACGATAATATCTTTTGCAAGTTTGAGAATTGCTTTCAACACTATAGTGAAGTATTTGCTAATAGTTTGTCCTGAACGTTGGAATCTCTCGCATAAAGTTCTATTTGAGTTCTTGTGACAAATTATAAGTAAGAATATCCCAATTTGTTCATCTAACTTTATATATCGACTATCTTTCAGTCAACCTCTTGCCTTCATCATATCACAAAGGTTGAGAAAAACATGTTTATCCATTTTAAAAGATTCATATATTCTATCTGAATGTCCTTGAAGAACCTCCATCATCCATTTGGGTCCTGACAATATGTTATCCCTAATAGGTTCTCTCAAGTGCATAGATATATCCACCGCAACCATGCTCAGCCATGCTATCACAATATCGATATCAAAATCATCAAAGTTTAGTTCAACCAATTCACCTGTTGCTACTTAATCACTATACATGCTACTTTCATCCCCCTCCATATTACCTATGCCATCACATGAAAAAAAAAAAAAAAAAAGAAGATAAACACAATATATAAGTAAGGAATTTAATAATAATCAACAATAGCCACAAAGTTTTCATAATTGCATCATAAAAAGACCAAAGTATCTCCACTACATAAGTCATAGAGTGAAATTAAACAAAATATATAAATCCATAGCATACTACTCAACATCTGTTTAAAGAGATTCAAGAAATCCATGTCTCCTTTCAAGTAGTATTGTGATGAAAGCCTCTCTCCAAGTGGCATTAAGACATGATTGGTTCACAGCTTTGTTGTAAATATTCTGCTCTAAATCAGGCATGCTATTTAAGACGAAAACCACGGCTACTCTTGTGGGAGTAGGGGTCTCAGCTGATGGGGCATCTGAGGTCACAGAGCCACTTGTTGATTAAGCAGTCCTGATTTTAATCATTTCTTGAATGGCTTTGCAGGTGTCACTAATATCATATCTGTTACTCTTCCTCCTCCTCTTAGAATTTGGAGTCCTATCTTGCTTGTGTTTCTTATGATTTGAGGTAGTAGTCGTATCAGGTATGAAGACCTCCTCATCAATATGTTGTTCAGCAAATTCCTCTAGATCACCTACTGCATAACCACTAGCACCATCACCATCGTCACCACCATTGTCATCTCTCTCCGAGGACACTACCACTTCTTCTGCATTTCTTGCTGCATAGTCCCCAGTAGCATATGTATCACCAAACACGATACACAAATCGGATATCGAGGAAACCAATCATTTCTGAATTTAGCCCATTCGCTATTATTCTAGAATTTATATAATAATGACAGATGTCAGCAACATAATCAAAGCTTGCAATACAATATGAACAAAATGACCATGGTAAATTGATACCTTGATGTGAGACTCTCACACACTTTGATCATCCACAACAACCTTATTGTTTATATTATCCCATCCAAATTCAGATTGTGACAAAAGTTTCTTGAAACTACCATACTGTTTCTTCCGCCTTTGTTGACCTTGTTCTTCAACTGAATTATACTAAAGTGGAGTCCCGTCTTTTATTGAATTCGGCATGTATGTTATTTCATCCTGTTTTGTTGAAGGTAGAAGTGGTGCGATTTCCCTTTGTTACCTCTCGCTACCAACAAACTTACAAGCTCATTGGTCAAAGGCTCACCCACTTTGCCATACAAACCTATTTGTGGAAAGCCATTTAACCTTAACTAGTTGAGCATCAAATGAGCCATATCAATTGGTGTACCAGTTCAAGCGCATAGACTTTGATGTTGATATCACATCAATACAATGTTCTATGACTATCAATAAAACAAAATGCACAAAGAAAATTAAAAGAGAATCATCCTCATATAAAATTTTACAAGCAACCATATATTACAAGCAAAAGGAACATTCGCACCAACCAATGCCCCATCTATTTGCTCATAATAACTCGTAGTGAACATTCCCACTAAAAATTAATCCATTCGCCTATATCATCGACATTCTAAAGAGCCAGACTTGAAATCTCTATATAGAGATGTCAAATAATCCATCACACAAATATAACAAAAGACAACAGCCACATAGAAGTTTCGTTTAAAAAATCCTACACAAAAGTTTCAAATATACGTTCCTAGTTCAAAGATGTTGAGTTATGCATACACTCATATAAAACTCGCAGCATTTAATCCAAGAGGGCCTCTAGAATTTACAAATGAGGGAGAGGCGAGCTAACTTGATGGAGGAGACGACATCAAGGAGATGAGAAGAGGGCGTCATGTGGCATTGCTGAGGTCGCGGGGCGGTGGTAGCTTCTGGTGCGATGGAGCAGAGCAGGAGCGTCGGTGCTCGGGATCTACTGCAGAGGGCTTCTAGATGAGGCAAGGGGGCGGATTCGAAAAAAGTGAACGCACAGAGTTTCTAAGTGAAAACTCAGAAGCCATAGACATCAATCACAATTAAAGGTCAGTGTAGGGGATCAGGATCCGATTAGTCTATATTAGGGAAATTTAACAATGCATATGAATTAATGCATCCAAAACAACAGAAGAAACAAGAGACAGCTTTGGTCATAGAAGCTAGATTACAATGATTAAAAACAATCATTAGGCATATGCATAGCACTAGATAAATTTCATTGAAACTAAAATAATGATGACCCTTTGTTGATGAGATAATGTTGTCTGCCCAATCACTGAGCAGGCACCGCCACCGCAAAGATGGCGAGGTATGCCGGCATTATGACCGTGGAGAAGCAATTCGGAGGAGGAGGAAGAGGAGGAGGAGCGGAGCTGCAGATTTATGGAATCGGAAAGCAAGGGGAGTGGCTTTTCTGCACAAAGTTGCGAATGACCAAGAGAAGGGGGACATCTTCTTACGAGGGAGGGGGGAAATCAGCACAAGGGCAATGGTAGAACCATGAGAATCCCAGATCTTCACACCAAAGCCACAAGTGTTTGAGACTAATCACACCCGTTTCGCAGATCACAACCAATTCCAACAACTTCTCAAGACATAATTCGAGAGCACATATACTTTCTCTATCACAAATTCGACCTCGCTAGGAAAACTAAAAGCAACCTAAAACTAGACATGCAGTAATAGAGCATTCGCCACCACCGGTCAATACCTGCTTGATTTCCCATCGTCTTTTCATCCTAAAAAAGCAACAACAACCAAGAAAATTTTCAAAGACAGGCAAATCTACCCATCTCTTATTCATACCCACGAGTAGCAAACCCAACTCCAATCTCTTATTCATATCCACATGCAAAGAAACCTAGTTCCAATCCTAAGATTCATATGCAAAAAAGCACACGAACCCACGCAAAAAGAACAGGAATCAGCACGAACCAGAGAAGGGAGGAGACGGTTAGTTCTGCTTCTTTGCACACTTCGCAATCCTGGGCCTCGTCGGAAGAACACGAGCTGTTTACAAATTGACCCAGGAAGGCAGAACCGAAGAGAGACTCAATTGGGCAGTTTGAAGAGGAGGGGGTGAAGTTCCAAAACTTGCATTGTGTGGATGAAAAGGAGAGGGCGTCGCGCAGCGTTGATAAGGTCGCGAGGCAGTGGCAGCTTCTGGTGAGACGGAGTAGAGCAGTAGTGGCTCAGGTGTTTGCTGTAGAGGGCTTCTCGATGAGGCGAGGGGGCGGATTTGCGAGCAGCTCGTCGCTGGATGAGGAGAGGGTGTCGCACGGCGTTGTTGAGGTCGCAGGGGGCGGTGGCGGCTTTCCGTGAGATGGAGTAGAGTAGGAGCGGTTCAGGCGTCGGTGCTCGGGATCTGCTGCAGAGGGCTTCTGGATGAGGCGAGGGGGCGGATTCGCGAGCAACTCATTGCTGGATGAGGAGAGGGCGCACGGCGTTGCTGAGGTCGTAGGGCAATGGCGGCTTACGGTGAGACGGAGAGAGTAGGAGCAGCTCAGGCGTCGGTGCTCAGGATCTGTTGCAGAGGGCTTCTGGCATCGCAGGGGAACAAGCGGCGTGGGTGCAGGCGTGAGATCTGTTGCCAAGGGGTGCTCGGACAACAAGCGGGGACAGTGGGTCGCAGCGAGGGGGTGGATTCGCGAGCAGACGTCGATGAGATGAGGAGAGGTAGAGAACATCCAAAGTGGGAGACGATCCGAGTGTCAAGTGGAGAAGACGATGTCTCGAGGAGATGAGGAGAGGCGGAGGAGGAGGAGGAAGCAGAGACGTAGAGGAGATGAGGGAGGACTCATCGAAATTAGGTTTAGAGAGTTTTATGGAGAAATTATTTCTGATTTCTCTTCCGAAATTAGAAATAGAAAATTTCTACTTCGATTTATGTTCCAAATCAATTTCGGAATAGAAATCTATTCCGAAAATAGAAAAATAGAATAGGTTTATCAAACGGATTTCTATTCGGATCGTCCGGAATAGAAAAATTGTTTCGGAATAGAAATTTTTAGGTTATCATGCACCCCCTAAATGTTTGAACGGCCAAACAAGCTCTTTGAACACTGATTACTCTACAAGACTGGAGCGACACTCTATAGGCTTCTTTGCGATTTTAACCAAGTGTAGCAGAATTATATGGTACTTGGCAAATGGGGAACAAAAAAGAATTTGTAGTCCTAGATGTTTAGTGATTGGAACTGTGATGCAAACATGGTCTTGCTTATGCTTTTCGAATTATTTAAGTTTCAGCAACGCTCGTGTACATTGCTGATGCAATGTAGTGTTGGATATTTCAATAAAATTTTGAAATATTTACAATAATAGCTACGATAAAAGTTATGACCGCATTGAAAACCATAATTATTTTTAACAGTCACATAATGGCTTCTTAACGGTCGGCTTCTTAATCGTTTTGTAACATTTAATTTATTTCTCAAATAAATCCTCCAGTATTTTATAACGGCTCTTTTAACGGCTCTATTTTGTCAGAATATAAAAATAAAATCTCATAAGACAATCTAATAAGATACACTGAATGAAAGAGAGAATATCCTTTCTTTAAAAATATTTCCTTTCATTTTTTTCTTTTTGCTGGGTTATACGCAAAAGTTATTCTGTTTCATTCTAATATTCAGTGCGAAGTATAGAGGAAGGTCTATTGTATCTTGGGAGGATAGCCGCTGAAGTCTTACGCACCAAGTTTCGTACTCCGAGGGGCGGAACTATCCTTAAGGACAGTGCTTGCACGCGTCAAACATTTGTTTTTTCTATTTCATAATCCTTTGCAATGTTTTAACAGTTATTATTAATTTTACGTATTCTAAACTTTTTCCAACAATCTTAAGGATAAGTCCTATGGATTTCCAAGTTGAAGTTGTTGCTATCGCTGCCACTGCAATTGGAATTGAAAGAATGATCGAGATGGTGAAGGACAAGTATCACATATTCATGGGTGGATGTCGTGGAAATTATTGATTATCGTCAAAAGGTTTTTGGTCGTTTTGGTAAAGTTATTGAATGTCGGGTAAAATCGTACTTTGAGGCTTTAATACCTAAATTTGTTTCGAGAGGAAGTTGGGTGTTTGTAATTATTTGCTCACTCAAGTTCGTGATTATTTTCGTAAGCTTCAATCCGCATTGGGGTTTCCTATTTTAATTCTATTCTTGATCTAGAAGTTGTAATTTTAGGATTAGAAATTTTAGGATTAGAGATTGTTTGTTCACTGTGACTTCATTGCTCCTATTGTTTTAATTGGTTGACCGCTTGATATTAACCATTTTGAAGTGACCCATTTCATATTTTAGAAATGAAAAAAAAAATGGAAACATTAGATTTTTGTGAGTAAATTTTACTTTACAAAATGGTTTCAAACTCTTACCATCTAATTGTCAACGACTTCTAGTGCCCTGTCAAGGAATTTTTGTGTCGACGGGACAAGAAGTATGTCTCCAAGCTTGAGAATCACCGTAATGATGTTGTTGTTAGTAGAACCATGTTCTTCTTGTTTAATTTTTTGGAAAATTCATTAAGGCGTCAGTTGCTCTTCCATTAGGAGAGAGCGGTAGTGATTGTGATCGGGTGGTGAATTTGATTTAACTTAGAACTGATATATTAGTAGGTTTTACTTTGAGTATTGCTTGGCTTTGACCTTTCTATCAAAGTGCAATTGTTATTAATGCAAGCTAAAAATTATGAGTCTCATATTGGCCTTCTTTATGCTTATTAAGAATAGAGGAGGTACAACATATGAAATCAAGCTATATATATTTTTGTGTTCTGTCTTTGCCCTGCTTTATATTTTAGGGATATTGGATGAGCACCATTGATGGATGCATGCATATAGTTGTTCCTTTCTCAGTTTGAGATTTTGAATAAACTCTGAGTACTAGTGGAAGAGACTTAGCCGGTTCATTTTTGGTCTGGTGCTTGTAAAGTGAAAGTGGTGGTGTTTTCATGTATCATTTCGATTTGTGACATTTTATTGCCTCTATAACAGAGCATGATGAGAACTTATCTAGGAGACAAGACACTATCAGTGTCATTCAAGGTTTGTTAAAACTTCTTGTCACCTTATTTTGTTACCTTCTAGAAGCCATAGGTGAAAAAGAAAACTGAAATAGAAGATTTTATGATATTCTTGTTAAAGAGCCATCACTCTACTTGTGGTTGTGCAAGACCAAGGTATTTGTATATCTTATAATAACTTTAGATATCCTTTGCCTTGATATTTTCATTTGACCCAGTGCATACTACTTACTTTTCGTTATCTAATATGTGGTCAAGGACAAGAAATAATGTTGAATGCATAGCCAATCTCAATGATTGTAGCTAATGTTCCTTTCTAGAATGTGAACTATATTATTCATTTTTTTAGCGTGAATAGTTTCACTTGTGTTGGGAGTGGTGATCATATTGCCTTTGATCTTAAGATAGGACTTTTTGTGGTAGGATTTAGAGTCGAGCGTTAATTAGTGTTTTTGTGCTCCTATATGTGTATGTAAAATTGCTGATTAGGATTCAACATTTGCAAATGAGATTTATGATGATTTCATGATGCCGCTTTTATAAATGTTTTAGCAAAGCAACAAATTTTCTACTGTCGATATACCATTCAGTGTTGACAAGTGCCTGGTATTGGGTTTGGTGGAGGCCAAATTTGTCCTTACAAATATTCACTCATTCAAGCTTCTTTTTATTAGAATAAGAGCAGCTCCTAGTGTAAAATTTTCTTTGAATGAAATATGCCATCATTAACGAACTTGTATGTCCTGGCTGATTTAAGTAGAGATCGGCGTGAAGAGACGAAGTCAAAGACTCCATGACAACCAATGAACGCCTCAGGTGAGATCAATTTTCACAACAATAGAATTTTTGTGGATTTTGCAGCCATGTGAATATAAACTATGACATTTTCCATAGTGGATTTTTTGTTGTATTAGAGAATATAGCGATGTTAAGTGGATCTCGGATTCATATGAGACAAAATCCACTAATGAATATGTGTCTACCTTGTGGAGGTGTCGTAACATAAAAAGTAGTCGAATGAAATTGTGGGGGAAATGACAATCCTGCTCAACCAAAATTTGACTTGGTTGAAGTAGATGATCTGATGATGTAATTATTGTAGTCATTTTCCAAACCAATATTTTGACAAATGCAAAAGAATTGGAGGTAGACTTAGGCACTACCAAGCATATATGTTAAAAACATAATGCTTTATCCTCCTAACCTCTAGTAAGGAAGGAGAATAAAATATTTATCTTGATGATTGAAGAACTACTCAAGTTCTTGGGAAGAAGAAAAATTTCTCAAACTCATATTAAAATTGAGGCTGAGTAGTTGAGAAATTTCTTGGTGTATGTTCCTATGGAAATGAAATGACACTTATGTCTAGATATTATGATTGCCAAAAGGCAATAGCTATTGCAAATAATGAAACTTTCAATGGTAAAAAGAGACGTTTGGTTGAGACGTGATGTGGTAAAATAATTCCTTAAAAAAAAGATTGATATCGATCGATTATGTTAAGTCAGAAATGATTTTGGCCAACCCTTTGACTATACATCGAGGGGAATGGGACAAGCCAATTGAAGAAAATCAACAGTGATGGTAACCCAACTTATGTGATTGGCAATCCCATGAATTAGGTTCATATGGGTAATAACAAGTCATTTGTTAATCTAGTGCACTATTAAAATTTATTGTCCCTTCTAACGTGAAAATAGTGCAAAATTGCAAGGAAAAAAGAGATTGAGCTAAGCTCTTAATGAAATTCCATAACCATTATTGGTGGTGTATTAAACTGCAGAATACACTTGATGGAATCACCTATATAAATGTGGAGTGGGGCCGCTCCTATGAGAATTTTTGGTGAAAATCTCTAAAGCACTCATGAATAAACCAAGCATGCGCATGGCCTATTAGCGTAAAACCGCGTTGAACAACAAAATTTGTGAGAGTGTAATGTGATTGATGAAAATTATAATTCACAAAAAAAAAAAAAAAAAAAAAAAAAAAAAAAAAAAAATTTGTTCATAGAAGTTTCAAACTTCAACAATAATTTCGTGAATTGTATTTCATTTTTTCTAGAGCTGGTTCATAGCCTAACAAACACCAGTTTCGATGCATTACACTCTAATAACCCGACATCATTATTAATTTTTTTTTCAAAAATCTTTTGAAATATGTGGGGGATTATTGGATATTTCAATAATATTTTGAAATATTTACAATAATAGCTACGATAAAAGTTATTACCGCATTGAAGACCATTATTATTTTTAACGTTCACATAACGGCTTCTTAACGGTCATATAACGGCTTTTTAATCGTTTTGTAACATTTAATTTATTTATCAAATAAATCCTTTATTTTACAACGACTCTTTTAACGGCTCTATTTTGTCTGAATATTAAAAAAAAAAAAAAATCTCATAAGACAATCTAATAAGATACACTGAATGAAAGAGAGAATATCCTTTCTTTTTCAAACATTTCATTATACATTGCCACCGTTTCTGCAAGTCTATTTGACTAGCCGACTCCTAATGGTATCTAAAAAGCTTGAACTCCTAATTCAATTATCATCTTGCAAATCTTCTTTTCCTAGTGAGAGTCAGATTCAGTTAAATGGCAAATGAATTTTATGGGATTATTGTTATGTTTTCAAGGGCAATCTTAAATCACGTAATGCCAAGTTGACGGAAATTTTTGTTATTTCTTTTGGCATCTAGCATGTGCATATCACATGAATATTCTGAGTTTTATTTACTGTCATATCTGTGTACATTAGCTTTGGATGGCTGTCGAAAAGATTCACAGTCATTTTTAATATAATGGGCATTATTTTGTTTTATAACATGAACATAACATGAACATGCATATCTATATGTTTGATATAATGTTTATACATGTTGTATCACTTGTTGTGACATGGTGAATGTATGTATATGTTATGGGCTCTAGCCATGGGCTGTTTTGCTCTTCTCATTGATATTCTCATTGCTAGCAATGCCTCATTCATCTAGATTATTTTGTAGTTGATATGAAATGGGGCATGGCTAAAAGCTATATGTTCTCCATTGTCTAAGATGCCTCACTATGATCTAATTAAGGCATCTTATATAGTGGATTTCCCCACTGTATTAGAATGATACAATGATGTAACTAGATTTTAAATTCAGATGAGACAAAATCCATTAATGGATATATGTTCACCTTTGTGGAGGTGATACAGCTTGGAAATAAAACAAATTGGTGGGGGAAATGGCAATCCTGCTAAACCAAAAGTCGACTTGGTTGAAGCAAATGATTTGATGAAGTAATTGTTGTGGTCATTCCCATGCCAATATATGGCTAATCAAAATTATGGGTGGTAGACTCAAGTGCTGCTAGGCATATATGTGTAAACAAAATGCCTTATCCTCTTAAGCTCCAATGGGGGAAGGAGAAGAAAATATTCACTATTTTTTGGTAAATTGAGAACTATTCAAGTTCTTGAGAAAAAGAGAAAATTCTTCTTACTCATATATGAAAATGAGGCTAAGTAGTTGAGAAACTCTTAGCAGATATTCTTTTGGGAATAAATTGACACCTTATGTGTCTAAGTATCGTGATTGCCAAGTGGCAATAACCATTTTGCAATGAAAAATTTTCAATGGTAAAAATAGACACATCTGATTGAAGGATGACGTGATAAAACAATTGCTTAATGATGGAATTATGTCAATTGATTATATGAAATCAGAAATAGATTTTAGACAATCCTCTGACTATACATCGAGGGGAAGGGGACAAGCCAACTGAAGAAAATCAACAATGATAGTAACCCAACCTATGTGATTGACGATCCTATGAATTAGGTTCATATGGGTAATAACAAGTCCTTTGTTGATCTAGTGCACTGTAAAAAGTTATTGTCCCTCCTAAGGTGAAAATAGTGCAAAATTGCAAGGAAAAAGAGGTTAAGCTAAGCTCCTAATGAAATTCCATAGCCATTATTGGTGGTGTATTAATTTGCAATATACACTTGATCGAATCACCTATATAAGTGTGGAGTGGGGCTGCTCCTATGAGAATTTTTGGCGAAAATCTTTAAAACACTTATGAATAAAACCAAGCATGCGCATGGCCTATTAGCGCAAAACCGCGTTGAACAACAAAGTTTGTGGGAGTGTAATGTGATTGATGAAAATTATAATTCACAAAAAGAAATTCTTGGTTCATAGAAATTTCAAACTTCACCAATGATTTCGTGAATTATATTTCATTCTTTCTAGGGTTGGTTCATAGCCTAACAAGCACCAATTCCGATGCATTACTCTCCAATAACCAAGCATTATTCTATTTTATTGTCAAAACTTTCTTAAATATGTGGGGGATTGTTGGATATTTCAGCAGTTTTGAAATATTTACTAGAAATTATGATCGTCATGAAAGTCATCATTTTTGTAACGGCTTTTTCAACGGTCATATAACAACTTTCTAATGGTTGTATAACGATCGTCTAACGGCTTTATAACTTTTGATTTATTACTTCATAAACTCTTCATTATTTTACAACAGTCATCTTTTTAATTACCAATTGATTTATGATGATCTCCTAACGACTCTCTCTTTTCCTTGTTTAAATATAAATTAAACTTCAAACCACAATCTTAGTAGATACTATATTTTATCACATATTTCCTTTTCTTTTTGCTGGGTTATACACAAAAGTTGTTTTGTTTCCTTCTAATATTCAGTGCAAAGTATAGAAGAAGGTCTGTTGTATCTTGGGAAGATAGCTGCCGAAGTCTTACGCACCGAGTTTCGTACTCCGGGGGGCGGAATTATCCTTAAGGACAGTGTTTGCACGGCTCAGACATTTCATTTTATTTTCTAATCTTTTGTAATGTATTTCCAATAAATATTATTATTTTATATATTCTAATACGTTTTCCAACAGTTTCGTACTCCAAGGGGTGGAATTATCCTTAAGGACAATGCTTGCACGCCTCAAACATTTGTTTTTTCTATTTTTTAATCATTCGCAATGTATTAACAGTTATTATTAATTTTACGTATTCTAAACTTTTTCCAATAGGACTTGGTATCAGTTGCACGTTGAAGCCAAGTCGTACATCGCTTCGATACTGCAGCACCTTACTGACTCCCAAATACTTCTCACGTGTTCAACTTCAACTTACGATGAAGGTCCAGATTTTGTTGATATTAGATGGAGGTTAGTTCCAAATACAGAGTTTGAGTGTTGTATCAACGGTGGCCGCCGACTCTCTACTCTTCTTTCTGGGTTAGTCCATATGCTTTTCATGCCTAAATACAAATGTAACCAGACTTATAAGGGTGTTAGGGTGTTGTGCTGATTAGCATTTCTATTTAGCTTAAAGAGCCACTTCCATTGTCAGGCTTTTTGCTTTTTGCCAGTTGCTCCCACGTTGGAGGGGAGAATTGTCCAAAAAGTTCTAAACTTATTGCAGTTTTGCCAATTCAGTCTTAAACCTTTCAATCTTGCCGATTGAGTCCTAAACCTTTTGTCAGTTTGCTAATTGAGTCCATCCGGCCAATTTTGGCCGGAAAATGCTGACGTGGACGCCGGTGGTGCCACGTAGGACTGCCGGCACCGACGTGGACATTTTTAATAATATTTTAATATTTCTAAAAAAATTGATTTTTAATATTTTTTGTTTTTTCCTCTTTTTTTTTTTTTTTTTTTGGCTTTTCCCTTGCCCTTTTCGGTGGCCGGCCACCGGGCACCGGCCACAACCAGCCGGCTGGCCTCACTCGCCACAAGCGAGGCCCGGTCGAGCGACGGCGACACCGGGCAAGGCCGGCCCGCCCCGCAAGGGCTCCCCTCGCCCGGCGCGCCGCCGCCCCCGGGCCTCACCCGTGGTGGGTGAGGCTAGCCCTAGCCTCGACGAGGGCCGACTCCAACACGGCGAGGGGAGCCCTCGCCGAGGCTCACCCTCACCCGAGGCAAGCGTCGGCCTCGCCCCTGCACCCGAGATCCGCAAGGCCGGCCCTTGCCCTTGGCCAGCCGAGCGTCGGCCTGTGGTCGGTGGCCAACTCCGTCGCCTACCTAGCCGGGGCGAGGCCGACACTTGCACAGGGTGACGGCGAGCCCCGACGAGGGCTCCCCTCGCCAGATCTAGCGAGGCCGGCCCTCGGGGCCGGGCCTCACCGGCCGCCCGGCTCGTGGCGAGCAAGGCCAACCGGGCGCTATGGCCGATGGCCGGTCGTTGCTGTGGCCGGTGGCCGGCCACCGGAAAAGGGCAAGGGAAAAGCCAAAAAAAAAAAAAAGAGGGAAAAAACAGAAAATATTAAAAAATATCAACGTCAGCGCCGGCAGTCCTACGTGGCACCGCCAGCGTCCACGTCAGCATTTTCCGGCCAAAATTGGCCGAATGGACTCAATTGGCAAACCGACAAAAGGTTTAGGACTCAATCGGTAAGATTGAAAGGTTTAGGACTGAATTGACAAAACTACAATAGGTTTAGGACTTTTTAGACAATTTTCCCCACGTTGGAAGGATAAAACTCCTTGAAAGGCAGTATTATAGGCTAACAAAGTTTTGAAATGTGCTTAAAGTCACTTTTTGCCACACGATCGAGGGCTAAAGTCTGTCTATCGTGTTCCGAAAAGTCTATCCTTCTTTGCTCTGAAACTACACGAAGCCTTCCGAGGAGGGTGGCAAAGCAGGATTGGCCATCAGTGTCTTTTGGTCTTGAAATAAGGAAATTGGCTATGTGATTTTTACTGAGAGGTTGATCTTTGTTTAATGGGCTCTGCTGTCCATGGAGATGATGAAGCCATCGAGACACCAACAAAGGAGAAGATATCGCCATGACCCTATTTGCGGAACTCCCGCAGGCATGCTTGTAAAGAAAGAGAAACATTTAGGGCTTGGTGACGCCATCGCTCTACTTAAAGTTCTCCCGCAGGCATGTCGGTAAGGCGAAGAGAATTACTTATGGTTGGTGATGCCATGGCTCTACTTGCAATAATCCTACATGAGCACGTCTCAAATGCAGAGAGAATGGGTTTGAAGAGAATGACCTTGCCCGTGTTCTTATGTTCTTTGAAAGTAGATTAAAGGTAGCATATGCCGTTGAGATGATAGATAGTGAGAGATGTGCTGCAGGGGCATTAAAGATTAAAGAGGGGCAGAGAGTGACGGAGGCCTTGATCTCACTGTCTATCTCCCAGCCAGTGCTGTAATGAGGGTAGGTCTAAAGCAGAGGCAATAATGGCACAACTCATGGCACCATCTATGCGGAATGAAATGGCTTTCTTTGCTTAAGCTCAAATTAAATTGCGGTAGAATGACTCTCCGGTGATAAAAAAAAATTAAGATAATGATATCTATTATGCATAAAACAAGTGAAGTAAAGAAAAGACCAAAATAAGAATAATGAATTAGTAGAGAAAAAATTTATCTTGTTAATCTAAATCTCGGAGATGAAGACATGAAGGGACCTAAAACATTACAAAATAACTTTTAAGATCACATGAATAAAAATAAACTTACGAAAAAAACAATGATTTTTGATATATTTTAATACAAATTTTACCTAATATAGCTCCATGAGAAGATTCACTTGATCACATGACACCTAATCCTCTATTATTTCATATGGATAAAAAGACAATTCATATATAAATAGTAAAATATTTTATTTTAAAACATAACAATAATTGCTAGCAACGATTGAAACCTCGATTTTTTCTTGAGTGCAAGTCAATTTTTTAGAAAAGCTACAATGACTCATCTTATCCAAATTCCAAGTTAAGTGAACATAAAAAAATTCCTTATATCCTCATCTTAGCAAATTGTATACGTTGATTCAACTGGTAGACATTAAAACATGTATTCCAAAGAAATCTACATAATTATTGAAAAATACTTTGGAAACACCATACTATGGATGTAGTTTCACTCGAGCCAACATGGACTACGGGCTTGTTTTCTTCTTCAAGAAAGACTAGGTATATTAATTTTTAGCAAATTAGTATCAATATGAAAATAAACATGTGAGAAAATTACGTGGCGTCAACTGCAATTATCAGTAAAAAGTGTTTATGCTTTAAAGTAATTGTTTAATACAAACAGTCAAATAATTAGCTAGCATAAAAATGACGGAAAGCTCTAATTTCGAGGAAGAGGAGAACTGTGTTATATAATTTATTATGCTGTACAACCACTGTATTTGGTGATCTCTACATGGAGATTTGAACAACTTGTCTTTATTTGCATTAGGCCGTTCAAAAATGTGGAAATTTGAAATGAAAAAGCCACCGAAAAAGAAGGAAGAAACCAGTGGTTCAAAAGATTCACCCTCACATTCAAAGGAACAAAAGAAAGTACGTTTGCACCATAACTGTTTCTCGTGTTTCTGTCATAAATGGCTGTTTAGTCGCTTTTTGATGTTTCATCTACTTTATAGTCAGTCTGGCAATTTTAATTGGCCCTTTTGTCTGTGATTTTAGATATATATGTCCCCCCTTTTGCTTTTAGGAACCTGCTCCAAAGAAGCAACCATTAGCGTCTAGATACGGCACAATTGCTAGCCTTGCCAAGGACTTGAATCTTCGGATGATGAATCCGAGGAGGATGAAGTTAGAACAAATAGTCATTTTATTTATGTTTATGGCAAATTTCATCAATTCTTTTTGCACCCGTGACGTCTTGTTAATGTCAACGTGATTACTGGCTAATGAAGTTGTCGAGCCTGCACAACAGAAGGAAGTTGTTGCAAAGGAATCATCAAGTGATGAATCAGAAGCTTTTCGGATGATGAAATTTTGAGGACATCAAGTATTAATTGCTCTGATATTTAATTTTACTGAAACAGAACAATTTTTCATGTGTTTTGATCATGACTTTCAGGATAAAAGTACAGAAAAGTCCAGCAAAAGCGACCGTGGCGGGAGCAACAAAAGGTTCAATCGCTGCTCCCGACAGGGATGAATCGATCTATAGTTCCAATGATGAAAGCAGCGAGCAGATGAGGACGACATAAAATACTAGATTCTTTAGTGCTGCATTAAATTTTAACTAGATATTTCATGTGCGTCTCATGAATCGCATCCAATTTTACCATTTGCATCTTTGCCCAATTCATGTAGTCATATCCCCATTTTGGCAATTTCTAGAAATCAAACGGTTGGAAAAACTAAAACAAAACCATTTCTAATCAAACGATGATGTGAGTAGCTTGTTTGATATTAGATGTTGGTTCCCAAATTTGGTTTGGGCAATGACCTACAATGTCATTTTGCTAATGTAATGTCTCATATTTTAGTGATTCCATATATACTGACTGATCTTGCATCTGTTATTGCAGTTGGTTTTTGCATGCATATGTATAGACGTGCAACATATTGCATTGATCTACATATTTAATTTGTATTGACTTATATTGCACCTTATGTATCCAATCGGTTGTTTGTGGTGGATATTTTATTGTGTCCATTTTTTGGCATCACATACGATTTTACCTTTAATTATTCCCTTTTGCTGATAATTGTCTTGTGATAAATAACTGCGCAAAAAAATTGCCATTATTTTTCCCTTTTACCCTTTCGTCCAAATAAAAACAAGGGAAAATTCTAAAAATGGATCTGAAGTGCCCTCTTTCTCTCAAATAAATACCTAAAATGGACCTTGTTTAAAATAAGGACCTAAAGTGCCATTACTTTCTCAAATAAATGCCTAAAGTGGATGTTGTTTCAAATGAGGACTTGAAATAACTATGTTTATTTCAAATAAGGGCCTAAAGTGGTTAGGTCCGTTGCAAATAAGGACCTAACTTTCCGACGGTCAAGAGTATTTTCGTGATTTGTCATTTTTTTCCCCTTTTTCCTTCCTTTTTTTTTTTTTATTTGGTTCTTCTTCTTCCTCTTCGCCGGTGGCCCAGCCACTGGCAATGCCCACAGAGGGCTAGGCAATGGTTGCCCTCTTTAGCGAGGGCCACCCATGCGGACCACAGGCGAGAGATGGCCTCGCCTAGGCAAGGCGGCCCTCACCCAGGTGCCATCCACGAGGTCGGCCCTTGCGACCCTAGGTGAGACCGATCTGGCGAGGGTGGCCTCGCCCACGGTCAACGAGGGCTGGGTGACTAGCGAAGAGAAAGAAGAAGAATCATAAGAAAAAAAAAAAAAGGAAGGAAGGGGGGGGAGGGAATGCCAAATGACGAAAATATCCTTAATTGGTCAAAAATTTAGCCAAAGTGAGCGATTGGCGAGGTTGGGTCCTTATTTGAAACGACCAAAACCGCTTCTCAGCCTTTATTTGAAACAACTAAAATCACTTCAAATCCTTATTTGAAACAAAATCCACTTTGGGTCTTTATTTAAGAAAAAAATGACACTTCAGGTCCTTTTTTGGAATTTTCCTTAAAAACAAATTTATAGTGGTCACTCCTTTCACATATCTTGTCCTATACTACCAACAACATATGTTTTTCCATGTCGAGCTCGCTTGCGTGACCCAAGATAAGGCGGGGGATGGGAGGAGACTGATGTCTAAAGCGGCCAAAGCCCACATGGCTACTGAGCAAGCTTATCTCGACAAAGGGTATACGCACCCGAAGTCGTCAGAAAATAAAAATTCGATCTTGAAAGAACCGTGGTGGGACCTCTTTCTTTTAGGCCTGATTTCAATAATAATAATAATAATAATAATAATAATAATAAAAGAACTTTATGTTGAGTGACAAATTTAGCCCAAACCTTTTTTATCTTGTAAAGAAATAGCAACTCTAATAATAACTTTGGCCCCAATTTTTTTTTTATCTCGAAAAAAAATTATCAACTTTCACTTAAATCTCAAATCTAACCCTCCTTCATTTAGATCCATTGATTGTCCTCAAAGCAATAAAACCATGTGCACTTGCTGGTCGGATTTAAAGCATTATTCATCGTCTTCTTGTTTGAGCTACAACTTGGAGAATATTGGTAAAGCTGTTCATCATCCTCCTACACCTCATTAGTAAGTTAAAAAGATCTCCATATTAAATTTCTCGGACCAAACTTTATCACTTTGCCCATTGAGAGACACCATGGATGAGATATGCTAAGCTCATGACTAGAATCCTTTTTTCCTAAACAAGATTGACTTCGGATAGAGAGTTAACAGTAGATGCCATAATTGGGATAAATGTGAAAATTTGTGATTTTTTATGAGACAAAAAAAAAAAATTGAGGCCGGAATTGTCACTCAACTTAAAGTTGTTACTATTTTATGAGGCAAAAAAAGTTTAGATAAGATTTGTCACTAACCTAAAATTGATGCTTTTTAATGAGATAAAGAAAAGTTTAGGCCACATCACTTGAACTTAAAGTTTATGCTTTTTCTTGGAATTAGCCACCTTCTTTAACCTTCGATCCATTATAGTCTTGCCGAAGAAGCGTCGGGGCCCTTTATGTCCGATGAAATTTTGATAAAAAATGCATAATATCATATTTTTTAAAATTTTTTTTCCAATAAGATGATTTAAAGTGATTGACATTATGATGTTTAGGACCTTCCAATAATCTAAATTAGGTCAAATCGAATTAACGCTGCATGCCTTACTAAAGAGAAAATAGTAAAAAAGTATAAGATCAACGAAAGATTTTGCTTTCAAGTTTCATAAATTGAAGCCAGATCAAATGCTTAGTAACATAGTTTTTATAAGAGCTCTCATGTCTCAAGCAAATTATAGGGGATGGCATTGACAAGAAGGTCCAATTCAGATTCTAGAACGAGGAGACGTATAATCTTCAAATCGCAGGTGATCACAACTAAATAACAGGTACATAGGACGAGCGACTCACCCGTTAATTCCATTTTTGGCGTGAAATCGGCCAGATCAGGAGGTGTCTCAGGCTGCACCACTCGTAATCCTCAATTCACTGAATGTGCGAGCAACAGAGAGGGGCGAAGTCGAAGTGGTGAAGAAAGAGAAGGAGCTCCGCTCTTAGCAAGATCAATCCATCGACGAACAAATACGTCACCATGAATCAACTAAGCACAAGAAGTCGTACCTACTAGAGAGAGGTCACCGGAAGAATTGATTCATGATAAACGCTGTATGGATGAATTCATGTGCCTTGACATAGTAGTAAATAGTCTAGCAAGTTCCTGCGCGCTTACTCATAGGACTGGTGGAACATTTTCATTTCCAATTCGGTTTGATTCACAAAAATTCACAATTCTAACACTTTTTATTTAAATTGAACCGTATTTTGGAAGTTGAGCTTTCTATAGATGTAAAAATCAATTCAATAGGATGTTGAATGGAAAAGTTATGATCCGTCAAACTTTGGCCAAATCTGAGTAAAAAGATATGCAATATATATATTTAAATTCCAATAAGATGATTTGTAATAATTAGAGATTTCTAATATCTAAATCAGGTCAATCATGGCAATAATACGGTGACCGTCCAATCATCTTGATTGAGGATGATACTTTCTTCTTTTAAACCAATCTATATTTTGGTATGATTGGGTCTCGAGCTTTTTATAAGTGCAAAAATTGAGTCAATAGAATGTCGGATGAAAAGATTATAGTCAATGTAGTTTGACCCGATACTGTTGTTGTTAAATCAAACAGCATAATTGGGCTTTCCTAGGTGCAAAAATTGAGTTAATAAGACATTGGACAGAAATGTTATGTCTGATCAAAGTTTGACTGTTATTTTCTTCGGCATCTTTTGTAGACAAATTGAAAAGTCATATAGGTTATCTATTGATTTCATAATTATGAGAAATTTGTTTGAGTGATTTTACTTATGTTCTTTATTTCCCAATTAACTGGAGCCCTACCATGAATTTTAGAAAGAAAATATCATATTAGGTGTTACGTATATTTCTCTAGGGTATTGCTCCATTTAGAGATAATTTTAATATTTCTCTCGATTCTTTATATTTTTTAGGATTATATATATATATCTTTTTAGTTGTACACATCCTTAATTAACATTAGATAATCATCTAATAAAGTTATAGGCTCATGTATTCTTCATCAGAATGTAAAAATATAGAAAATTTCAACAATTCTATTTTCTATTTTATTCTTATGTAAAGGAATTACTTTTTAATTAATAAAGAAAAACATGAAAAATAGTTATAAAATAATACTCTGACTTAGCATGATTACTAATTTTTAGCTTCCAACAAAAAAAAAAAAAAAAAGATACACGCCCTTTATAAATAATTTATCTTCAGTTAGCTAACAATTACGGATATTGTATAATTTTGATTATTCCTGATTTTCAACTATGATAGAGAATAGAAATTGTGTTGCACGTAAGATAAAACCGGGTTGAAATTAGACTTCAACTCATAAATTATTGATATAAATGTCATGAAAGTGTTAATAGAGTCTAAAACTTTCAAAAACTGAATAGTCTTAAAAATTTCAAAAATACAATAAAATGCTAAAACTTATTTAACTGGTCCAATCAAGTCATTCCGTTAATTGCATATTTTGAAAGCTGAGAAATTCAATTGTACTTTCATGATAAGTTTTAGAATTTGATCGCACTTTTTAAAATTTTTATGATTTGATTGTACTTTAATAATAAATTTTAAGTTTATATTACACTTTTTTAAAATTTTAAAATTTAATTGTACTTTTATGATGAGTTTTAGAATGTTTAATGTACTTAACCCTTAATTATTTGAGCACGCGAGACATACCAGCCCACCCACGACTGCACCAATAGCGGAGATACCAGTCCTCCCCCATCGTCTTCTCGAGAGCTGTCTTCTCTGCTTCAAATCCAGCATGGCGTTGGGGAAAAACCCGTCGGCCATTTTCTTTTGACCGTCGTGTTCGAATGCTCCGGTGAGCAAATTCTCTCGGCTCTCATGCGGGTTTGATTCCGCCCTTCACCAAAACGCCATGGCAACGAGAATGGAAGTTTCTAAACTCCAAGAAGAGAATGCGGCAAATGTTTACATGAGGACGATCATTATTTAAGCTCAATCTTAGAGTGAAAATCACTTGTGCCCTTTCGTCCAAACAAGAAAGAATCCATGGCCGCCATGGCACGATCCCCGGTGGAGAAAAGATAGACGTGGAAGTTGAAACAAATGAGGAGGGTCTCGAGGCCGGGGGATTTATAGAAGGATATTGTGGAGCTATATTTCAATGTTAGCACACCAGGAGAAAAGTTTATACGGCTTTGAAGGAACCTCAAAGTAAAACTTTCATCCATGTCTATGATCACCAGCAAGGTCAAATGTTGATCGGAAATCAGTTTAAAATCGATTTCAGGTTCTGCCTTGAAACTGGTCTGGTCTTGCGAAGTGGATCCCCGTCCTGGATAAAAGATGCAATTTTCAAATGGTCTAGTCATTAGGGAGTCGGACTCAGACCAGACCAGGAATTTGGCGAGAGTGCCGAAAAAAGATTGGTCATTTTGTATTTTGCACAAAAAAAGATTTTGATGTTTGGGGACTTAAAACTGCAGAATGGTCTTGTTGAAGAATCTGTTTCGTGCCGAAGTTCCAAACATGATTGATTTCTTTTTCTTTTTAATTATCTCTCCTTAATTTACGTTTGTTTATCTATTTTAAAGCAAAATTATGTGAAGAGCGTACTAATTTTAGTGACCTCATTTAGGCAATGCCATAACAAACTTATGGATGACATCACATTCAATTTAATTTAATGTCGGCTACAAAAAATTATTGACATGATGCGGTGACTTATCTCTTATGCTCGTTACAAAACCCGGCCTTTTCAGAACTTCATTCCTTTTTCCTCCCTTTTTTCAAGACTTCATTTATTTGTTTTTTGGTCGAATTTCAAGACTTTATTCAAGGGCCACAAATTGTATTGATATGACAAGTTACCTCTCTTCTCAAACTTTCTGAAAAAATAGTTGATATGACACTATACGGGGAAAGCTAGGACCGAATGATCAATCATACATACATACATACATGCGTAAAGTTTTCTTTTTCCTTCTCGATTTCTATTTATTTCGATCGTCTAGTGATTTTGCATCAAGAGTTTGCATTGGTTAATATGGGATCAAGTGAAGGGGGCCGCATCAGTCGAGAGTGGCCAAAATGAAAATTACACTTGGATTTTTCTTTGTTAACCTGAACGTTAGATGATTTCACGATGGGTTGGAAAATGTCATATGGAATCTTCTTTTGTCCAAGATTCGATGGGCTTAAAAATCTATTGCTTGACTCTTTGATGAAAAGGTACTCTTTTAACTTACAAGAATTTCGAAAACAAGTAGCCTATTTCCTCGGTAGTGATAGAGACAAGCGTTAGTACATATATATATATATATATATATATATATATATGTCCTTTTATAATATTAAATGCACATACATCTCAAAAACATATGATAAATTTAATTGGGTCATGACATTGTCCCACCTGAACTATTAAAGTATTTTGCATTGTTTGGTTCATCATATGCTCCTGGCAAATTCTTGAGGGAGTTGATATATTCCTCTCAACTGAAGAATATCCGAATCTGTGCTTTGCTTACCCTAGTCTTTAATAGAAAAGTAACATCAAAATGCTTTTGAGACTTTAAGCTTCCTTTCAGCTTTTTGTTTTTCAAAAGATCCGCAATGAAAAAGGAAAAGATTTACATTGGACTTGGACTGCTTACTCAAATCAACTGCTAATCATGCCCATGATTAAGTTATACTTACCCTACTTTTTGTCATTTTCCTTAATTAATTTTATTATTTAGAATAAATACTTATCCAAGAGAATCGACTAGTTCCAAAACCATTTCCTCTCTTATGGGATCACCGGTAGCAAATAAGATGACGAGTACCTCCCTCACCATCGTTTCACGAATTATCTTATATTTCTAATCCCCATTGTTCAATTTTCCTTTGTCATTCTTGATAAGCTTCTGAAAAAAGAAAGAAGAATTATCTTTTTGGTCAGAAAAGAAGAATTAGTCAACAAAAAGGAACCGATGGAGGTCATTGAAATAAGATGACAAAAACTCAGTCTTCATCTTCAATCGAAGCGACCAAATAGTACTCATACATGCTATGCGAGTGATTGTCCGCGTGCGCCCTAGACAAGTCGAATGCTCTTACAAATCACTGGTCAGTCACCGGTCAAAGAGTGAAAAATGCAACGTTCATGGAACCCTAAGTTGTCTCCAGCTAGGGTTAGGTGCGTACTCGTTTTTGGGCTGCCTTTTAACTAGGCCTTAGGGACACGATTAATGTGTGATTGCGTTATTATCCGCTGATTAAATTAGTTCGTTGAAGGTCCATTGTCCATGCCAAAAGAATGACATGTTGTCTACATTCAATGACTTAATTTCTTATTGTTGGAAACTTTGATTGTTCAATTTCTTAATGTAATTATTTGTCAATATGTACGCCGTGTATCATAAGGTGGGGAAATCGACAAGACAATAGGATGAGATTCACGGACTCATAGGACACAAGCGGTCATTGCTTAATAACATAATGGTATTGGTGCAAATTACATCAAAGCCCATGATCCTCTTCACTTCATTTATTTCACGAAAAAATCGAGAATTAGAAAGATATTTTCTTAATCCTTCGTTATTTGTTTCATTTGAGAATTTGAGTCAATGGAATGGTTTTCATTAATAATATAAATCTATGTGTAAAACAAATTCCGTTGGTAGTGAAAATATATTCGAGACATTATTTAACGTAGTCCTCGTACTATTATAAGAGTTCAATTTTGGTAATTATGCCATGTTTTGTAGAGGAATTAGTCCCTCAAGTTATTTCCTGGGACAAATGAAGGACGGTTTTCCATATTCCAGCAAAACGTGAACGAAATATGTTGAGTCAGTGCCGGGAGCTACAAGTGGCGCTGATGTGGACCAATCAACAGAAAAGTAGCTGAGTCAGGGCTCATCGTGTAAAGAGAAAACGTGGGAATAGGCGCATGGCTCGATCCTGAGATGTTCGTTCGCTCAAAGCGCATTAAAGATCTTGAGTACAGGTTTGACTAGTCAAGGCGCAAGGGAGAGGGATGTGATTGATGGTCGCATCTTGGGCCATCAACACAGTCGTTCTCCTCTGCGTTTTGCCTGATTAAGACATAAAGACTCTATACCCACCTGGCTGTGTAGGATCCTTCTGGACAGTTTCATGCAAAATCTAATAAAGTTAAGAGGAAGTTTGCATGCCCTGAAGAAGGTAGTCCCAGTAAAAGGCCTGTCAGGCATTGGCACACTTTTGGTTGGGTCGATCCCTGTGTCCATACTAACTAGTTAATTCGTATCCACAAAAGCAAGTACAAAACAACATCCTGCAATACCTAAGTTGGAGCTCCTGGGATATGTAAAGAATTATTGCTAACTTGGCCGCGATGTTTTAAAAAGTGGACTGAACTGGCCAGTTCTACCGGTACCGGCCAGGCCACTGGTCCTGTTCACACCTTTATAACGTTGATGGTCAAAATGGGCCAAGAAACGGACAAACAAGTTAGTTCAACCAGCACCGGCCAGGCCACCGCTCCCGTTCACACCTTTATACCGTTGATGATCCTGTTCCTGCAGTCAATATTTCCCTGCTCTTTAATTTCAAGCACTTTCATTTTCACTATGCTTCCTAAAGTTGACATGTGATTAAACCTGAAAATACAATAAATGACTTGGGTTTTGAACTTGAATACTTTTTGTTCAAGTTGAAAGGAATCAATTCCTGCATTTCCAATAGTTGGATCTTCTAGGGGAATTTCGTTGCTGTTCCAGATGTTGGTTTTGTCATGACCCCATGAGAACAAATGAGCAATTAATTGACTTATCAGAGAAGAGTTTTGTTAAAATATCCTAGCGCACTAGTTGTCTAGAGTACCTAGACAAAATGAACATAAACATATTTGCAAAGAATAACATCCTCTAATAGAAATGTTTATACATCCTAAGTACAAATAATAAGCCTTAACAAGTGCCATGAGTAGGGGTGTGCATGGTCCGGGCGAGCGGTTCCCGACCTAGAACCGAGAACTGCCCATTAAGGACCGGTTCCGAAAAATTGAAACCGGGATCCACCCGTTAGTTGCATAGATCCACTCGGAAACCGGACCGCAAGTCTGGTCCGATTCCCGGGTGGAGCTATGAAACCGATCTCACAATAATAATAATATTATTTTCTTGAAAGTTCCGATTTTGACGGGAAACAACTTTGATTTTCGACCAAAATTGCTAGTTCTTTGCCACTTGACCTATTCTTCTTCTCCTCCTCCTGCAACCCTGCTTCTTCACGTGCTTGCTTTTTGCCCACCAATTGCTCGACGTTTTGTCAAGGTGTACTTTGGACATTTTAGCTCCAGCACCTCTCCATTTGGTAATTTGGTTTGACTGGAGATCAACGCCTCTCCATTTGGTGTGCTTTGGACTTTTTTCCACTTTAATTAATTTTTTTAATTATTTGACTTGGGTTTGTTAATTTGTAATTTCATTTTTTTAATACTAAAAATTAATATATTATTCTAATATAATCAGTCCGGTTGGGGTGAGCGGGTGGATAGATCCACTCATGTAACCGAAAACCAGACTGGTACCCACCGGTTCCTATAAATTGGAACCGGGAACCGGATCGGTTCCCTCAAGAACCATCGGTTTCGAACTGTTCCAATCTGATTCCGGATGGTCCGGGCGGATCCCAGTTCTTTTGCACACCCCTAGCCATGAGCACGCATTAATAAAATACAAACGTCTTGTGCCAATTGAGGATTCAGGTCCTCCCTACGCATTCATATACGCTTCTTTAACCAACTTTACTACATAACCTTGTTTCTTTTGTTCTTTCTCTCATTTGGCTAGTGTTCATATATTAGGTTTCCCAAAATACTATTGGATCCTCATTTCAAGGAAAAAGTGTCCACCAGTCTCCGAATTGCCCAGGTAAAAACCATCTAAAGACTATTAGCTTTACTATAATACAGAAATAAATGGAAGCGAACAAACATAGAGGCTTTATTGGAAATCACCAGTTAAACCACCAAAAGATACATTCCACACGAGTCATGCTTCGTGCTAAGCCACTAATATAAGATCCTTGATTTCTCATCTTATCGAGTAGACATGGACACAGAAGAAACAAATTACAAAGTTTCAAACATAACTCACTCTCTGGTCAAAACCGGTGGGTCTCAATTCGATAGGGTGGCAGTGGGCTCTAACAGAGTCTGATCCTGGTTAAAAGATTCCCAGTTGATTTGCTTGAGCATGTTAAACCGCTCATCCAATGTTACAAACGCAGCTTCAGGAGCAACTACATCATATTTCCCAGCCTTGTAAAGCAAAAGAACACTGGCCCCCATATCAGGACCATGGAGCTTTCCAGTTAACAATACTCTCAGAGGCATGAAAAGTGATTTCCCCTGCAACGGCAGTAAAGGTCAAAAGTGTAAATTTTCTTATCTTCTGAGGACTAAAAGCCAAAACAAGTATGATGCTGTCAATTATATTGGTGAAGCCAATTAAGGCTCACCTTGCGCTTTAGTGATTTGCCGAAGCCTTTCACCCACTTCTGCCACCCTGCATGGCCCTCTTCAAGTGCACCTATGAGCTCACCACTGTCATAGGCAGCTATGAGTAGGGGTGTGCAACCGGACCGGGTTTACCCGGTTCCCGGTCCGGCCCACCCGGAAAACAGGGTCGGGAACCGGTTCCGGTTAAAACCGGGCCGGAACCGGTTCCCAAAACGCAGACCACGTTTAAACCGGTCCGGAACCGGTTCCGAGGGATTACCCACCCGGAACCGGTTCGACCGGACCGGTTTGGGAACCGAAACCCTAATTTTATTTCTTTCTTTACCTGCAGAGGCGCAGACGCAGAGAACCAGTGCTCGACCCCTTCCTCTCGCGCTCCTCTCCCGGTTCCCCTCGCGCTCGCACCACCACTGCCAAGCTCCTCCTCTTCCCCCGCCCCGCCGCCCCCCCGCCCCGCCGTCACCATCACCGTCGTCGTCACCCCCGACAACCTCCACTTGCTCGACCCCTTCCTCGCCTCCTCCTCCTCGCTCCGCCTCTCGTCTTGCCGCGCCACACCTGCCACGGGTGCGCTTCGTCGCCAAAGTCCGCGCCCTCCGCGACCTCCACCTCCCGCTCCTCTCCCTGGTTCGAGTCCCACCCCTCCCCGTCCCCGCGCGGTTGTCTCCGACTTCTTCCTCGGGTGGACCCACCGCTTCGCTCACGACCGCGGCGTCCCGCGAGTCGTCTTCTCGCCGTCCGGCGCGTTCGGGCTCTCCATCGCCTTCGCCCTGTGGCGGGACCTCCTCCGGCCCGACGAGGAGTCGACGGTCTCACCGCGCGCTGTTTCCCGAGCTCCCTTGCTGCCGATCTACCGCCGCCCCCCCTTCGCGAAGCTGCCGCTGCCTCGCTGCTCCGCCCGAGCCCCGTTGCCGACGTCTGCTGGTTCGCTCACCACCTCTGGGCGCCACCGCGGCTGCGACCAGACGCCAAAAGCCGCCGTTCCTGCCGCGATTCCGTCCTCAGCCCGTCCGTCCGAGCCCCCTACACCACCACCTCCCTGCTGCTGGGTCCTTCTCTGCTCGACGCCCAACGTATTTGCTCCGCTCGTATCCTGGTGAGCTCCCCCGACCACCCCTGCTTCTTTCTTTCTTTCTTTTCTCCTTTTTTTTTTTTTTGGTTTGGCAGAATGTCTTTGTTACTCCTTCTTCTGCAATTTGATTGCCTTTATCTAGTTAATCAGTTGAGGAGGAATGTCGATTTAGTTACTAGCACTAGGATGAGAGCAAATGCGTTTAAATTGCTCTTCGACGTGTTAGAACGGCCTTAGCAAGTTTCAAGGTAGAATGAAAGCAAATGCATTGGAATTCTTCTTTTAGTCTACTATGACTCAATGTATGGTTTTTGTTTGCTCCTGACGAACTACGTGGATCTCTGTCACGCTTATGGATCATCTCTGCAAAAGGTTCAGATGGAATGTTCAGAGAGAAAAAATTGTTCAGTAATTGTAAGTAAGAATTGGGAAGCCTCTCTCTCCCTCTCTGATGTAGGATCTTATAGATTTGATTAGGTTGGAACGTTTGGAAAATCGCATGACATATTTCATATGGTTTTTAGGGTCAGAACAATTTGGACATGACCTGCTTTTGGCATGCTCTTCATGACGTTATCTATTTGACATTAGTACATGACATTGAATTCCATAATCTGGTCATCCAAGGTTACCAAAATTTAAATAAATTTAAATAGAAATCCCTGAAAATGTGACTGATCTTCTCAAGCAATTATGGGCCACCCATTTCTGGTCCAAAAGATATTTCCGACAAGCTGGACTTGCGGCTCCCAAGAAACGGCAAAATTCTCTGCTTTCTAACTCTCAACTGTTGAGAAGTTAGTTTTGGTTTTTCCAAAGCGTGATAGAGATCCACGTAGTTCGTCAGGAGCCATGGAAATCCCCTGCTCTTCTGCATTTGTCCGAATTAACATTGTGCTGTTGCTTCTAGTTTTTCTTTTTCCATAGAACATCCTGCTCCGGGAAGTTTTGATGATGAATATGTAGGTCAAACTATGAAAACTAATATGTTTTTGTGGAATCCTAATGTTATTATATACTTGGTTGTTTTCTTCAAGGGGAGTCCAAATTTTATACACGTTTCCAATGAGTTTGGTCGAAGGATGTGCTTGGTTCGGCCTTTTTGTTTCAGCAGATAACTCATCTAGACTTGCTTTTCTAAGGTTAATTTTTATGCAAAACAGGTTCCAATATAAACAGGGTCAACCCTGTTCTCGGACCGGAAAAACAGGGTGGGCCGGGAACAGGGTCCAATGAAAAGGGTAGGAACAGGGTCCAAAAAAGGAGAACCGGTTATAACAGGGTAGGGAATAGGGTCCAGGTCTAGACCCTACCCACCCTGGACCCGCTCACCCCTAGCTATGAGGCTCGCTGAGACTTCAGGAAGCTTATCCTCTACAACCACTTTACCTTCAGAGCTAAAGATAAGATTATATCTGTCATCACCAATCTGGAAGCACACCCTAGCCAACTTTTCATCCATATCTTGATTTCATTTCACATGTTCTCGTTTTATAAAAGCTAATGTACATATTCTATCAGTCCTTGTTGCAGTTAGCAGGGGAAATTGCGCAGGATTAACTTGAAATCAACAGCAATGGAAAGAGATACCACACCAATATATGGAAGTAAAAAACATCTGATACAACCAAGAAAGGTCATCACCTCGTCAATGTAGCATGTAAGGGATATGCCAACAAGTTAGTTAACGCCTTATCTGAGTCTGGTATCAGGTCAATCCCATCTTTGAGAAGTTGAACTGCCTCCTGTGGATGCCATACCACATCACAGATTTAAGCATGCACCATAGCATAACAAAAAATAATCTAGTACCAAAATGGATTGCAGGCCAAAAGTTCTTGAAGAATGCCAATTCTTCCTTTTAACACAATCAGCAACACTAAACTGTTGTAGGAATAGCTAAACAAGGGATGTAATCTACCGTACACTATATGTAGCACAGTTCCTTCGCATAACATATCAAATCAACAATGACATAGGACAGCGTCCTAGTTATTGATTAGGAAACTAACTGACACGGCAGTAAATATGAACTCACATCAACAAATGGCCCATCTGATTCTTTCAAAGTGCCAGTGCTCTTCCAGTGCTGACCAATAAGCCCAGTCAATGCCTCTGATGGAATCGCTCTTAAATGCTGACCATTCATCCACCTTCAGTTCAGACATGTCAAAATAGATTCTCTCAGAAAACATGAATACAACTATCTAGGGGCATAGGTGCCGGAGCACACAAACCACATGCACTGCAGCTGCATGCTATAGGTAGCTGCCATTGATAAAGGGAGGGATGAAAGCAGAGGCTAGCTGAAAAGTAATTATTACCTTAGCTTAGTAGAATCAAAGATTGCACCACTTTTGTTGACTCGCTCAATTGTGAACTTTTCAACTGTGAATTGCATAAAAGTACCCATGCTAAGAAATTAGCCGAATGAAAAAGGGGCCTCAGGACAATAATCTATAGTTCAACAACCAAGGACATAAGTGAAAGTCGAAGGCAAAACACAAACCAAGTTGCTCAAGGGTAAAAACTCATTTTCAGTTCCATCTCCCCATCCCAACAGAGCCAGATAGTTCACCATTGCCTGAGGGAGATATCCCATCTCTTTAAACTGTCACATGTAATTAGGGAAGATTACATTTCTTATCCTGATAGGAACTTCAACTAGAAGTGAAGCCAAAATCTTAAGCAGAATCAGACAGAAAACAGAAAAAGTGTTTGATTAAAATCAAATATACCTGGCCCACTGAAGTTGCACCATGCCTTTTTGACAGTTTACTTCTATCAGGTGCAAGGATCAAGGAAACATGTGCGAAGTAAGGCATAGGGAAGCCTAGAGCCTGTATTGAGAGTAAAGAGGACAAATTTATGATGCCGATGTCTGATGAACCAATAAGGAACCACGAAAACCCATTACTAAATATAATAGGCATGAATCGCATTACCTTATATATAAGCGCTTGCCTCATAGTATTCGGCAGATGCTCTTCCGCTCTGATGCACACATGCCAGGAGAATGAGGTGAAGTATGACACAAAGCCTAAAAATATAGATGACTTGGGGAAAAGAAATCAACTTGCAAATACCCCAACTACTCATGTGACTAACGAATATTAAGTACCTTATAACATGTGAAATAGCCATAGTTGCATCATCGACAGTGACACAGAAATTGTAAACCGGCTGCCCATTGCTCCGCATAATTACAAAATCTCCAAGTGTGTCCAAATTCCAACTAACCTTCACAACACTATCCATAAGGTCAGCAGCACATACCATTGGACAAAAAGGGACAGGTACATGTCATCAATCATAAGAGTTATTGTGATCAAACTAACTGTTTCGAGTCAAGCGATTTTCTGGAATTCATTAGCTGTGTTTTGTAGAGATTAATGAAAGCGATTTTCTGGACAGACAACTTTTGTTCAATAAGAATATCAAAATGTTAGAATGCAGGAGGACTTCAATGGAAACATTACTTACTTCTCCTCGAATAAGATCACTCATTTTCAGACTTCCCTCCTTCGGCACACGAAATCGATATGTGAAGGGGGTTCCCTTTGCCAACTCTTCTTGCACTTCTTCTTCAGTTGCAGTAGCCCATCGTCCAGTCTAAACTGGAGACAGTTGCTTTAGTTTCGCGATCTCCTTCATTTTCTCAAGCTCCTGGAGTAATAATCTAATAGCCTTAAGTATTTTGAGCTAAAGTTCGACAGAAACATGACAAACGATTCTGATTGTTAAATACAATGGGATTATCTCTAGATGAATTATAAGATGTGAAACTAATTCAGAGTAATATTGACTGACCAACACATCCAGCCAGATAATACCTATTGCTTAAACCATACGTAAATAAGGCAATTCAAGCTGACAACAATTGAAATTTCATGTACGTATTGTTTAAATCATGCCTCACAAAGAAGGGACATGACAAGCAGCCACATTTGAGGTTACTGTCATACTTGCATATATTGAATCAGAGACCAATATTCCTCACTTTCAAAATCGACCAACTGGATTATCCTCTCTTATTGAAATTTCACTACAATCTTCTTGGCAAGCACAGAGCTTCTTGCAAGCATTGAACTAATGAAGTTCAGAGATCAAAAGCTAGAAGAGATTACCTCATTCGAACAAAAGCAGCGGTAGACATGACCAGATTCTAAAAGCTTCTGAGCGTGCTCCTTGTAAAGGGAGTTCCTCTCAGATTGCCGGTACGGTCCATAATCTCCACCAATGCCAGGGCCTAGAAGATTTTACCGAAGATATTATCATGGATAAAGTAATCAAGAAAGTCCACAAAACACAACGTGAACATTAATCGTCGAAAAGGCCAAAAGCCCACAACACACTTCAAAGAGCCACAAGCAAAACAAGCAACAAAATCAACTAAAACCATGTCCATTCAGACAATTCCCAACAAAGGATTTAGAATTGGGACTAACAATTCACAGTTAATTGCAAAAGAAACACGAAAAACTCCCCCCCATTTTGATCAAAATTAGACGTGGAACACCTGAGAAAAGCAAGGGAAAAAAGAAAACCTTCATCCCAATCAAGCCCAAGCCAAGACAGATCCTGCAACACTGCCTCCTCGGACTCCTTGGTTGACCTCTCCAAGTCGGTATCCTCGATTCTAAGCACAAATTTCCCGCCTTTCGACCTGAATCAGCTCCAAAAACCACGAAAGAACGAAAACAACCTCAACCACCCAATTCGCACAAGAGGCCGCCAAAACCACCACGACGCATACACGCGAAAAAGAGAGAGAGAACCGAGAGAAACAAACTACCTAGCGAACAGGTAATTGAAAAGCGCGGTCCTGGCGCCGCCGACGTGGAGGTTGCCGGTCGGGGAAGGAGCGAACCGGACGCGGACCGGGCCGTCGGAGGCCGCGGAGGCGGCGACGGCGAAGCCTCTCCGGGGGAGAGGGACGGCGACTGACCTCAGGCGGAGAGGCGAGGGCTGGCGCAGCATCGGAGGATGGGCGAGGGTGATCTCCCCGATCGACCTGAGCCTGGCCCAGCAAGGCGAACCGACGAAAGTCGCCATTTTTACTCCTTTCGACCTCTGCTCGCGCTTCGCAGAAAGCCCGCCGGCGGTGGACTTTTTGAAGAGCGGAGTCGAAGTGAAGGAGAAGAAGATAACGAGAGATTCCGGAGTCGCTTGTACGCTTCGCGTTTTTTTGGGATGGTTGCTGGAGGATACGGACGTACGAACGCACTGTCGTTTTTGCGTATACGAAGGTATAAAATTTATAAGATTTGAAATCATAAAACTTGTTACAAAGTACAATTAAAATCTAAAAATTTTCAAAAATATAGTATAATTAATGAAATGGCTTAATTGTTTGATAAAAAAACAGAAATGACTTAATTGAACTAATTTGATAAATTTTAGTATTTAATTGTGCATTTTAAAAAAATCTAAAACTCAATTACACTTTCATAATAAAATTTAGGATTTTTTTATAAATAAAATGTAGATATGTCTCATACTATTTTGATATTACCTTTCTAAAATGACAATTTATTACATACTAACAAATTCAATACATGGATCGAACATGCTAGTTAAAATAAATAATTTATGTAGAGATCATATAAAAAGAAAGGTCAAAATACTTAGGCCCTGTTTGGTAACCATCCAAACAGTGGCCAAAATTCTTTGTTCAGAATCGGTTTCGGCCTAGAATCGCGTTTGGTAAAATTTTTGTTCCCTGAACAGTTGGGAACAGAATCAAGAACCAAAAAAGTTGATTCTTGTTAACGAATTTGAGAATCAAAATCAATAAATTTTCTTGTTCCCTTCGGCCATCTCGCGACCGCCGTCCACCACCGCTCGCCACCGTCCGCCATCCGCCACCGCCGTCCACCGCCACCGCCGGCCGCCGTCCACTGCCGCCGCCGCCGCGCCGCCGCCCCGCCGCCGCCGCCCCGCGGGCGAGCTCGCCGGACCGGGCGAGGTCCGCGAGCTCGCCGGGCAAGCCCGCCACCGGCGAGGCTCGGCCTCCCCAGATCCGGCGAGGCCCGGCCTCGCCGGTGGCCAAGTGGGCCTCGCCGGGCTAGGCGAGGCCTCGCCGGGGCCCCAGGCGGGGGGCGGGCGAGCCTCGCGACGCCCGGCCCACCGGTGGCCAGGCGAGGCTCGCCTGGCCACCGGCGAGGCTCGCCCAGCCCCGCCGGTGGCCTGGCAGGCCTCGCCCAACCCCGACGAGGTCGGCCTGGCCATCGGCGGGGCTCGGCCTCGACAGATCTGGCTCGGCCGAGCCTCGGCGGGGCTAGGCGAGCCTCGCCCGGCTGCCGACGAGGCTCGACCGACGAGGGCCGGCCTCGCCGAGGGCCGGCGACGCTCCGGTGAGTCGCCGGCCCTCGTCGGCCGGTCAGCCGTCGGCGGCCCAAGCAAGAAGAAGAAGAAGAAGAAGATGAGAAAAAGAAAAGAAAAAAAGGAAAAAAAAAAAAGAAAAGAAAAAAAAAGGAAAATGAAAAGAAAAAAATGAATAAATGAATAAAAGAAAAGAAAACAAAGGAAAAAAAGTAAAAAAATTATTTAAAAATTAAAAGAAATTGATTTGGAACAAAATTAATTAACACGGTACCAAACGCAATTCTATTCGAAATAAAAATTTTGGACGATTCTACCAAACGAGCAAAATGCTTAGAATCGGTTAAGGAACGAATAAAAAAGAATCGGTTACGATCGAATCGCAAATAATAATCGTTACCAAACGCGCCCTTAATCTAAAACTAGGATCATCATATCTCAGACCCAAATAATAATAATAATAATAATAATAATAATAACGCGTATCTATTTTACATTCCCTGTAGTACTGCTGTCATTTTTCCCTCGCCGTCTATGTTTTGATATACTATTATCTTGTCACACAAACCGAAAAGATAAAAGGATTTAGGTTCTTAAGCTTTTAATGATTCTTGTGGTCCTGATTGGAAGGGAGGGATTTGACTGGAGATGAAGAAAAAAAGAAATAGAACCACGATCACCAATTACATGATTTAAACGAGGTCTAAAAACCTCTCTTCAGTCAGAACTTGGATCATTAGAGCAGAAAAAACCAAGTAGCCATTAGCAACCAAGTTGGTGTATAGTTCAGAAAAGCAAAAGAAAGAGGACATTACAACCAACTGAGATGATTATAATAGAGAAAAACCAAATGGACATTAGCAACAAGGTTGGTATACGGTTCAGACGAGGAAATTAAGACCAACTCTAATGATCGGAGAACATCCAGCACAGCCAACAGCGATCACAACCATATGCCATTGTTCCATTAGTCTTTGCAAATAAATCCAATGACTCTTGCTGCCAATCATCAGGAATACCGTCTGTAAATAGAGCAGTTTCAGATTGATTGAGTTTTAAGTCCAGATAGAGTCCTAGACCAGTCGAAAACGCAGAGCACAGCCACCAAAGAACACACAGCAACTTCCCGGCTCTGAACAATGGAGTCCACATCTATAGTAGCAGATCTCCATGTTAGCACCGCTTGCATTCTTTCTCCCAATCAGCTGCCACGTAAAATTTGCAACGGTACCACCGACGGAATAGAAACAGTGAGAAAAATACCACATGAGTACAAATTTGGGGCAGTGCTATAATTCTTCCCAAAACTTCAAACCAGCGACAGAGTAACATCTATCTTAGCAAAGATCAACCGCGACCAATGTAACCTCCGATCTTTCCTCTCAGCCTTCACACTGGCTTAGTCCATCCTCTTAAATTGGAAAACAGCAAACATTTGAAAAACAAAAGAGCAACAAGACCAACCAGCATTCCGAATAAACTGTGTCTAAATTTATATGTATCACTATTACAACTCGATTTGCTTTCGCCTCCCTGTCTTGAGCCTTGTGCCATAACCAAAAATCAGACCCTGCACGTTTCACACACAAAAGACGATTTCAAAATCTGTACTACTATCGGAGTCAGGGGTCCCTCTGATCACCGCCGTTAGATCGGGGAAAATTCAATTGAATTGGGATTCTAAACGAAAAGGAGCGGAAGAAATGGATTCCTCACCTTTTAAACTCGACGCTGATCGAATTCATGGACGGATTGGCAATGGCTTCAAATGCAAACTGTGACAGGACCAAATCAGCGCCGATCATGGACTGCCTGGGGCCAACCGAGAGCGCAGAGTCGACGGTTTTGACCCGGATAGCGCCGGAGCCGGGTTTGCAGCCGGTGCATCGCACCTCGTACTCCCTGCCGCATGCTGCCCCAAGGTCCCATAGTCCATCGCCCACGGCCGCAAACAGCTTGCTCTCCGGGAACTGGGATGACCCCTCGCCATAGCACTCCGTCCCTGAATAAATGGCAAGAAAAACGTTTATATGGCAAAGCTCTTTTCTCCTTCTCTTCTTCTTGTTATTAGGGGGGGTTCGAGACTTACGATCATAGGGAGGGCCATAGTACGAAGCCGTGCCAGAGTCACCGAGAGCCACAGGGACGGTCGCCGAGAGCACGGAGGCCACAAGGAGGAGTTGGAGAAGACGATGGTGTAAAAGACTCCTGGTCGCCGTTTTTAAGCCATGTTGCATCATGAGGACGAAGCAACTGCTGAAAGCCATGACACTGATAACACCACATCCATCAGTGTAACTATAGAAAAGAAATATATCCATGGGCGATAGATTGACTAATGCCAATGCTAGAGATGATGAAGGGGACAAGTTAATTCCGGCAACCCAAACAAGAGATCTTACCAAAACATTATGGAACATTTTACCAAGCCAGTATTCAATGTCAAAGGTTCGTGAGCCAAACTGAGCAAATGTTCTCTACACGTTCCTCAGACAAAACACTTAAGCTACAAGGTTAATAAGACAGAGCGATCAACAAATCCATTGCTACGACTTTGCAATTTCGACCTTCGAAATCGCAGCTCACGGAATCCTCTTTCGTTCACCACACACGCAAAGGACAACGCATGCATATCCAGTGAACATGCCAGCAACAACTTCACACGCTCAACAAAATATAGAACACCCATTTTGTGCATAACACATCCCCAGTCCGTAATCAAAAACACCAATTCAACACACCATCCACAGTAATAGCATACTCAGGCCATGAAATAACTCATTTTGGAGACACACGTCGACCAGGAACCTTTCCATGTGGAATATCGCAATCCCACAACAGATCGCAAGGCAATTGATCAACAACTAAGAAATCGAGGTCGACACAAGAGAACATTATGACCTCAGAAGCAGAGTCAGACGGAACGGGATGCAAACCGATTTGATCGGACCAGGTCCGAAGAGGCGAGCTGCAGCACAACGCCGAGACACGGCAACTCTGAATCCGGGGAGGTAAAGCCGCCGGTGCAGTCGAGCGCCGTCGCAAAGAAGTAGCGAGAGCTTCGCCGGCCAGGTTCCGCCGGTGCAGTCGACCTCGAAAGTCAACGAAACCCGCGGCTCAGCTACGGGGGTGGCGAAACCCGGCTTCGGATCTGGGCGGCGAGCGCGGGCGGCTGGACGAGAGGGCCACGGTTTTCCGGGATATGGCGAAAGGCCCCGTAAGGTGGTGACGAGCGGGAGGAGGAGTCGAGATCGGAGGGGGAAAAATCTCGGCGGGAGAAGGTGCGGGGAAGCTTTCGAGCGGGGCGGCGCCGCTTCTTGGCTCCTCGGCTTTGCCAGGGAAGAGAGAGAAGAGAGAAGAGAGAAGAGGAAGGGGAGGGGGAACGCGGCCAGGAGCAACGAAGCTTAGGACGTGGATCGAAAATGAGGAATCATGCAGGAGACGAGAACTGCGGCAGCTTTTTATTCATACTTTCCATTCATTGGTCGACATAGTGCCGATGGGCCCCGCTGTCCACTCTCTCTCTCTCCCTATCCTCTGCTGGCGGTTTCCTCTCTTTTTTTCCCTCTCCTCCACGTGCCTCCTGTTCCTTCGCCAACCTCAGCCCTGCCTCCGGCACGTGACCTCGCCTGTGCTCCGCCCGCCCCATGTTCCTCCTTCTTCTTCCCTCTGTCCTGTCTCTCTCTTCGGTTTGAATCCAAACTTGTGGCTTTTTAAATGATTTTTTAATTTTCATGTGGCTTTTAAAATTATTTTTATTCAATTTTTAAAAAAAAATATTTAAAAACTAAAATTTATTTTTTCAAAAACTGTTTTAAAAAAAATAGCAGCTCTTCCCATCGCCCTTTTTAAAAATAAATTTTAGCTTTCTTTTTTAGTTTTTAAATCTAATTTTGAATAAAAATAATAATTTTAAAAAGCCATGTGGAAAATAAAAAATCATTTAAAATGCCACGGTCATGCCACGTCAGCATTTTCCGTTAATAAGTCTAATGATATTAACTTTATGATTCAATTGAATCAATTTAACAAATTTTAAAACTAAATTGCATTTTTTGTTAGTTTTAAAACTCAATTACATTTTTATAACAAGTTTTAGGATTTTCATTGCACTTATTCTATTAAGAAACAATCTTTGGAGGAGAGAGAGGTAGGTATATGGGAGTCGGGGTTGGTGAGGAAGACGGGGGTCTCGATTTGGAGGAGAGGAGAAAAATGTACGAGAGAATGGATCCCGGTTTCACGGAGGAGGAAGGCGACGGCGGCACCATTGACATTGGGTCTCGTCGTCAACGAGAAATCAAGAGTTCTGATACCCAGATGTGATGATGGATGAACTCTGTTGTTGTCCCCGTGAGGTAGGCAGAAGGGAGTGAGACGGAGGAAACCGCGAACAATGGGAAGAAAAAGAAATGATGAAAAGAAGAATAGAGGGAAGAGAGAGACGAGAGGAGAGAGGGTGTGTCAAATGGCTTTGCATGGTAGGGCTCGAGCAACATGTGTCGCGCGATGAATGGACTAATATGATGACACGGTGGAATAAGAGCTGCAGCCAATATTTTCTCAATCAAGACATAACGACTTTATGCCCACCTGGCTCTGTAGGATCCTCTGGACATTTTCATGCAAAAATGAAGGTAGTCCCGGTCATAGCCCTATCAGGCATTGGCCCACTTTTGGTTGGGTCGATCCGTGTTGATCCACGCATGGTTCGATATTAAGGGTACGCATAATAAAATTTCTATTTTTTTATTTATCTGTTTTTCTATTTCTTAGATCAAGTTTAGAATAGAAATCTGTTTGGTAACGTAATTTCATTTTTTTATTTCTGAAACAGATTTTTATTCCAAAAATAGATTTAGCGCACAAATCAACAGTTAAAATTTTTAGCTTTTTTAAAATGAAAAATCAAAATTTTTCTCATTGTTTACTCTCGTCACCGCCGGTCGCCCACTTGCCGCCCATAGGATGCCGAACGCCCGCCAACGTTAAGCCGACCGCCCGCCACCGGCCCCGACCACCAACCGTTGACCACCGGCCACCGGACGTCGACCATCGGCCACCGCACTCCGATCGCCGTCGCCAACCGCCGATCGCGGATGTCGGACGCCCACCAATCATTGGTTACTCATCGCCAATCATTGGATGGCAGAGGCTCACCACCAATCACCGGATGTTCGTTGGCGACCGTCTGCCACTCGCCATCGGCCGCCGGATGTCGACCGCCCGCCGCCAGACTCCGACAACTGGCCACTCGCCGTCAGCCTCTTGTTGTTGGACTCCGAATGTCGGACATCAGACGTCGAACTGCGGACGTTGGACATCGGTTGCTGGTCGTCGAACTCCAGTGTCGAACTTTGGCCACCCGCCACCAGTCACTGGACTTGGCGTCGGACGCCAAACGTTGGATTTCGGACTTCGGCCACCCGCCACCGGTCACCAGACGCCGAACTTCGGACTTCGAACTTTGGCCGCCCACCGCCAGTCACCGGACGCCGATTGCCGGTTGCCGATTCCATGAGTCATGCTTCGTGCTAAGATGCTAATGTAAGATCCTTGATTTCTCATCTTATCGAGTGGATATGGACGCAGAAGAAACAAATTACAAAGTTTCAAACATACCTCGATCTCTGGTCAAAACTGGTGGGTCTCAATTCGATAGAGTGGCAGATGCTCTTCCGCTCTGATGCACACATCCCAGGAGAATGAGGTGAAGTATGACACAGAGCCTAAAACTATAGATGACTTGGGGAAAAGAAATCAACTTGCCAATACCCCAACTACTCATGTGACTAACGAATATAAAGTACCTCATAACATGTGAAATAGCCATAGTTGCATCATCGACAGTGACACAGAAATTGTAAACTGGCTGCCCATTGCTCCGCATAATTACGAAAATCTCCAAGTGTGTCCAAGTTCCAACTAACCTTCACAACACTATCCATAAGGTCAGCAGCACATACCATTGGACAAAAAGGGACAGGTACATTTCATCAATCATAAGAGTTATTGTGATCGAACTAACTGTTTCAAGTCAAGCGATTTTCTGGAATTCATTAGCTGTGTTTTGTAGAGATTAATGAAAGTGATTTTCTGGACAGAAAACTTTTGTTCAATAAGAATATCAAAATGTTAGAATGCAGGGGGACTTCAATGGAAACATTACTTACTTCTCCTCGAATAAGATCACTTATTTTCAGACTTCCCTCCTTTGGCACACGAAATCGATATGTGAAAGGGGTTCCCTTTGCCAACTCTTCTTTCACTTCTCCCTTCGGTTGCAGTAGCCCATCGTCCAGTATAAACTGGAGGCAGTTGCTTTAGTTTCGCGATCTCCTTCATTTTCTCAAGCTCCTGGAGTAATAATCTAATAGCCTTAAGTATTTTGAGCTAAAGTTCGACAGAAACATGACAAACGATTCTGATTGTTAAATACAATGGGATTATCTATAGATGAATTGTAAGATGTGAAACTAATTCAGAGTAATATTGACTGACCAACACATCCAGCCAGATAATACCTATTGCTTAAACCATAAGTAAATAAGGCAATTCAAGCTGACAACAATTGAAATTTCATGTACGTATTGTTTAAATCATGCCTCACAAAGAAGGGACATGACAAGCAGCCGCATTTGAGCTCACTGTCATGCTTGCACATATGAATCAGAGACCAATATTCCTCACTTTCAAAATCAACCAACTGGATTAACCTCTCTTATTGAAATTTCACTACAATCTTCTTGGCAAGCACAGAGCTTCTTGCAAGCATTGAACTAATGAAGCTCAGAGATCAAAAGCTAGAAGAGATTACCTCATTCGAACAAAAGCAGCGGTAGACATGACCAGATTCTAAAAGCTTCTGAGCGTGCTCCTTGTAAAGGGAGTTCCTCTCAGATTGCCGCTACGGTCCATAATCTCCACCAATGCCAGGGCCTAGAAGATTTTACCGAAGATATTATCATGGATAAAGTAATCAAGAAAGTCCACAAAACACAACATCAACATTAATCATCGAAAAGGCGAAAAGCCTACAACACACTTCAAAGAGCCAGAAGCAAAACAAGCAACAGAATTTACTAAAACCATGTCCATACAGACAATTCCCAACAAAGGATTTGGAATTGGGACTAACAATTCACAGATAATTGGAATTGGGACTAACAATTCACAGATAATTGCAAAATTAACACGAAAAACTTCCCCCTGTTTTGATAAAAACTAGATGTGAAACACTTGAAAGAAGCAAGGAAAAAAAGAGAAAACCTTCATCCCAATCAAGCCCAATCCAAGACAGATCCTGCAACACTGCCTCCTCGGACTCCTTGGTTGACCTCTCCAAGTCGGTGTCCTCGATTCTAAGCACAAATTTCCCGCCTTTCGACCTGAATCAGCTCCAGGAAACACGAAAGAATGAAAACAACCTCAACCACCCAATTCGCACAAGAGGCCGCCAAAAACCACCACGACGCATACACGTGCGAAAGAGAGAGAGAACCGAGAGGAACAAACTACCTAGCGAACAGGTAATTGAAAAGCGCGGTCCTGGCGCCGCCGACGTGGAGGTTGCCGGTCGGGGAAGGGGCGAACCGGACGCGGACCGGGCCGTCGGAGGCCGCGGAGGCGGCGACTGCGAAGCCTCTCCGGGGAGAGGGGCGGCGACTGACCTCAGGCGGAGAGGCGAGGGCTGGCGCAGCATCGGAGGATGGGCGAGGGTGATCTCGCCGATCGACCTGAGCCTGGCCCAGCAAGGCGAACCGACGAAAGTCGCCATTTTAACTCCTTTCGACCTCTGCTCGCGCTTCGCAGAAAGCCCCGCCGGCGGTGGACTTTTTTAAAGAGCGGAGTCGAAGTGAAGAAGGAGAAGAAGATAACGAGAGATTCCGGAGTCGTTTGTACGCTTCGCGTTCTTTGGATGGTTGTTGGAGGATGCGGACGTACGAACGCACTGTCGTTTTTGCGTATATGCAGGTATAAAATTTATAAGATTTGAAATCATAAAACTTGTTACGAAATACAATTAAATTGTAAAATTTTTCAAAAAATATAATGAATCTTAAAATTTTCAAAAAAATATAATTAATGAAATGAATTAATCGAACTAATTTGATAAATTTTAGTACTTAATTGTGCATTTTTAAAAATTTAAAACTCAATTACACTTTCGTAATAAAATGATTTTTTATAATGCATTTATCCCTTTTTATATAAAAAAAATGTAGATATGTCTCATACTATTTTGATATTACCTTTCTAAAATTACAATTTATTACATACTAACAATACATGGTTAATCAAGCGTGCTAGTAAAAATACATAATTTATGCAGAGATCATATAAAAAGAAAAGTCAAAATACTTAACTAAAACTAGGATCATCATATCTCAAACCCAAATAATAATAATAATAATAATAATAATAGAAACATCATGTTGATCAAATATTATCTTCTATTGTAATACAATCAAAATTGATCTAGGCGCTACATTTTTATTTTTATTTTTATTTGGAGAGCTCAAGGTCATTTCACTATCTATATAGATTCCTTTTCGCATCTTAAGACAGACAATAAATAACTTTACGGAGTATTTTGAAAAATGACACAGAATATGGTTTTCAATTTCAAGTGTAAAATGATTTCTTCATTTTTTTTCCTTTTTGTGAAAGGAAAATGTCTTATTAATGAGTATTTCTAAAATACTTACAGAACATAACACACGAAGAAACTATCAATTTTCAATATACTCATCACATTCTTTACAAGAATAACAGTGCATGAAAAATTTTAGACAAACTTAGGGGTGATCTTTTTATAAAAAATCAATTATTTGAAAAATATCTTTCTTATAAATGCTCCCTTACATCATTTATAAAAATGGACAAAAAATATTTTCATTATGTACAAAAATATTTTAATATAAATGGTTGTTAATAATAAAAATATTTTCAATTAACTTATTATCTCTAATGATATAAACAATTAATTTTTAGAAAATATTTTTTAATCATTTTTATCGGCAAAATAAATGGAGTATAAAAATTAACAATTTTCTAATTAATTATCTTATATGTACTTAGAGACAAAAGTTAATAAATGGAAAAAAAAAAAAAGAAAAAAGAACTTTAAATACAACGTACGTGTGCTCTTTTTTGCCACAAGCCTCATCTACCCTCATTGATTTTGGGAATTGATCATTTTTTTATTAAAATTATAATTATCTAATCGAATGCGATGAACATGAACTTTCCATAGAAAATGTCATATAAAACTTTATTTATTATGCGGAAAATAAATAATTTAAAAATAAATTATAAAAATGATTTCTTTAAACAATTATTTAATAAAAGATATTTTCACAGTCGTTTAAAATATATATATGGACAGTAAAAATATTTTCTATTCATTTCTTTTTTTTTTTTTATAAAATACGGTCGTTTTTCAAAAATATTTCCCAAAAAAACCAAGCCTAAAATTTTATCTTAGCCCGGGATATTTGATAAAAACATCTCGCCGTTCCCTCCTTTCGCGTGCGTTCCGTCCGACGATGAACGCCGTGCAGACTCCGACCCCGCTCCGCTCTCTCCCGTCCATTCTTCCCCTCTCCCGGCCGAGCCACCGTCCCCGGCCGCCGCCGCCGACGACGAAGGCCATGAGGGTTTCGATGAGGGACCGGAGCAAGAACCGGAAGCCGCTCCAGCGGGGAGGAGCCTCAGCATCGAGGCCATCCAGGCCGTGCAGGCGCTGAAGCGGGCGAGCGGCAAGGGCCCGCGGTCGCTCGAGCTGGCCCGCCGCTCCACCTTCGGGCGCCTCCTGAAGCGCGACATGGTCGAGGTGCTCCGCGAGCTGCTCCGGCAGAGCCGATGCGACCTGGCCCTCGAGGTGTTTGTTCCTATTGCTTTCTTCGTTAATGGGTTCTTGCAGCCGGTCTCGTAAATTGAATTGGCAGTTGACCTCTATGTCATGCTCCTCGCTTGCGGCTTTGATTCCGTTCGTTTCCTGTTTGTGAGTTGGATTGACGGTAGGCCTCTTTGGAGGAAAATGCAATTGCGATGCGCCGCCAAAGATAACAGATGAAGAAAAAAAGTTGTCTTTTACTGGTTTGCATTTAGGTGTAAGCATGCTTTGAGGTTTTGAAGCACTTTATGTACATGAGCGAGTCCCTTCGTAGCAGATTCATACCTTAACAAGCACTCAAGCAGGAATCTTGGGGGTGTCTGGTCTTGTGATTGTATCTGATTGTTTTTCAAGAAACAAATTGTCTCATGTTGCCTGTCTTAATGTTATTGTTCCAATATTGTGGAAGCTTAATTTGAAAATATGGCCTCTCTAATGGACTGACCAATAGTTGGAGACATATTCTTGCAATGCTTATATATCCAAGATTTCCTCTTTTGTATTGCCTCTCTGAGTATATGTAGTTAACTTGCGACAATGAAATTTGTTTTTGATTTATGAGTCCGAAGAGAGCGAGTCAATAAGTAGACTAGGAATATAAGAAGTAGAGTTGGTGCATTGGAATCTGCTGCCTCTTCTCACAGTCGCTGCGCCACTGAGGATCCATCCTCAGTAATGACTACTGCTGCTGTATGCCATATGAGAGTCTTGGGTTAGTAAAAAGAATGGTAATCTAGAAGTACCTGCCTCCGTGCTAGACATAGAAGACAATAACTGTACTTTATCTGGCACAGTGATGCAATCCCAACGGCCAGTTCTTTTTTTTTTTTTCTGTGCGGTCAGGCCTGAGTTTGGTTGGGGAGACGTGCTCTTGTGTAGGTTTGGCGCATGAGGAAGTGTGAATTTATGATTGGGGCATCGGTCAAAGGAGGGTGGGGTGCTTGAGACCATATGGGTGTAAACTTCACATGGGAGTCCTGATTACATGGACCTTTACATGGACAGGGTATTAAATGAGATCGATGACGCAAGAGGAGCCTCATCCCTGTCTGTCGTAACAAGGAAAGGTTTTCTTGTTGTTGTGGTTGCTCAAAAGGACAGGACAAATTATCTTTTGTGCTTTCCCATTGTCTTGGATGCATATGTCAATAATTCGTATACCTATTCTAATACATGTGCTTTAAGTACTCGAGTATTATTCTTTTTCTACTCCGTAATTTTTGTATTGTCAGTAGTACTCTCTGCTAACGTCTTTTAATTGCTTCGACTCATTCCTCCAGGTTTTCGAAGATATTCGGAAGGAATACTGGTATAAGGCTCAAGTGCTGTTGTATGCTGAAATGTTTTCAGTCTTTGCTGGCAATGGATTGTTTGAGGATGTTAAACTTCTTTACCTGTATCTGAGAACAGAAGATAATATCGAGCCTCATCTTGAGGGGTTCAATAGTGTCTTGAGAACCTTCATAAGTTTTAGTCTCGTTGAATTGGCAACAGACTGCTATTATTTCATGAAAGAAATAGGATGTGAACCAGATAGGTCCTCCTTTAGGATTCTTATAAATGGTCTTGAATCAATGGGAGAGCAGGTTGCTTCAGCTAAGCTAAGAGAGGAGGCTCAAAAGTATTATGGGGATCTGGAGTTTTTGCAGGAGACTGAAGAGATGATATGCCAATCTTGATCATACTTATCACTATAGAAAGAGTTGAAAAGGCCATGTCTGCTGTGCCTTCATCTTCAGTTTCAACTGAAACTAAGGGTTTTGTCGAAAAGATGAAAAGGAAGTTGAGTGGTACATATCTCTCATGTGTTGTACATTCTAGAAACTTAATGGCAGTTCAACGTAATATACCAATATATTTGATTCTTCGTAGAAAAATGACTGATATTTACACTATATTTTTTTCTCCATTTTCTTAACTTGGTCATCTGGAAATTCGATTACTTGTTTCTGGTTTGCTTTGTAATCAAGCAATCAAGGTCTTCCTTGATTGGGATTACCCTTTTTGCCGAGGGGAGTCTTTTGAGTTCCTCATTCCCCGAATTGATTGTTCGTTTTGCATGATAGCATCAGTGCGATCTAAGCAAGTTCTCTTGTACAGATTGACACTTACAAAAATGCACAATGCCTTTGAGCTTGCCCTGTACATCGCTACTTCTAAGCAAAATATCGTAAAGCATCAATCTGTGGCTTAAATGTTTAAGTTCTAGCCTTTTTGCTCTCAAAAGTATTTGGGTTCAGGGATTTCAAATGAGCTTGGGCAAGCCAATGGCGTCAGTTAGCAATAGATACTCCTTATAACATTAGGATGGTATGGAAATACACATACTCCAATTGCCCAATGTAAATGCATTGCTTAGCAATGAAGGCATGCCTCTACCTTTCGATCATTAACACAATACAATGAGACAAAACTAGGGCCTTGTATTCAGAGTCTTTTGAACTGTCTTGGGCAACTTTGCTACCCTCTTTTTGTCGGTACTATGTTCATGGTACAGAGAAGACATGATAGAATTCCGCTTCTAATATGAAAGCATTGCCTTGAAGCTTCGAGGGAAAAGCTTGCAGTATAGATTTCCTGTTCTTCATGGTTTTCCATGTTAGAACTGTTTCCCTTCAAATGTCTGACCGAACTGCCAGCTCGGCGGAGCCACATTGTAAGATGTGAGGGTTCTTCTGTTGCTGGTGGTCACCTCGAAAGAGAGAGGCTGTCCTCTAAGGTCGACGTTGCATTGCCAATTTTGGCCCCAGTTTCTCGCCATCGGTATCCACCCTGTTTTCGATCCCTTCACCTTCACGGCAATTGCCTCCCCATCTAGGCCTACATTCGTTACCAAGACCTGATAGAAGCGAGAGTTTCCGCTCAATGTGAATCTCAGACCACCGCTTCTCAGACAATTCACCCTGCAGATGTTTACACAGAGTCGAAAGATGTTAGGAATCAAGTCTCACAAATACATGCGTTAAAGTAGCTGCATTTGCGTGGGTTGCTTTCACCATACCTCCTGTACTGGACAGGCACCATATCAGCCCTTCGCACTGCAATCTCGGCGAAGGCCGCCTCTGACATCTCGAAGTGCTCCTGCGGGAAGTTGCACCATCCGCCGTAATCTGCCGCGAGCCCGTAGTTCGGAGGGCAGAAGTCGGTGGCGGTGAGGATCAACGACAACGACGGGCTACCAGGGAGGCACCACAAAATGTGGTCGACGCACCGGAGCTCGAAGCAAGCCCCGCAGGTACTCCCTCTATTGAACAGCATCGAGCTCAAGCCGGCACTGTACTTGCCATAGGTGGCCCTGTGAAGGTCCCCATAACCACAAGCTCCTTCTGCCAGCACCGGAAACAGAGGTTGAGCAAATGCCTGAAAACAGGGGAACTAGCGCAAGGAAGACAAAAAGGGACTACCACTACCAGTTATCAAAGATCCATCCGTCTCTAGGGAGTATGTCGCGGTAGCAGTCTTCCATTCGCCACCAGAGTCAGAGGAGGCGACAAGCTCCCAGCTTTGCACGAGCATCAAGCAGAGAAACGCGGACCGAAGAACACCCATTTGAGGATCAATGCTTCCTAGGAAGTTCGGCTTCGTACTTCTCTTAGGATTCCTCACTTTTTCCTTCTCATGGCCATGGGGATTTGGACATGCTAGTGGTCTGGAGAGTGAGGGAAAAGGGAAGGGGGCCAAAATGACCGATAGCTCCTTGAACCCTTTGACGAAAAGTAACAAATAGCTACCTCAGTTCACACCGTGGGACATTCCAAAGAGCGCTTTGCCGAAACTTTGGGTGTAAACCGAGGAATGGAAGAGAAGGGTTCGAGGCTTTACGTTGGTGGCAGACACAGGGAGGGAGGGAAAAGGTGGGAAAGGCCCTAGAACCCCCCGTTCGTCCAAAAGAGCCGAAGGGTATTTTCCACGCTTTGCTGCAGTATGAGAATATGGCAATTCCTGAGCTGAGAGCAGGCTAGTGCAGCTGATTCTAGGCCATCCTACTACCTCCGCAGCAACCCTAGTCGAGTCTTGCCGCCGAGCCACGCTCAATTTAGCTTTTATCTTTTTAAGGAGCTTGCGTTTTTTCACCCCATCTTTTACTTCGGACATCCCCTGCCATTTTGAACTGATTACCTTGTCCATTGTCGGTCTCAGTTATAATGTTGTTGAAACTTAAGATTATTCAATAATAACAGCATGGAGATTAAGGTCAAGTGTGGGGCCCACTCTTGATTTAAGCTTATTGCTAACCTTTTTTTCTTTTTCTTTTGGGGTTTCTTCCTCTTTTTTTTTTTTTTTTTTTTTTTCAGTTTGAAACGAAATCAGTGTCCCTCTTTTCCAAAAAATAAAGTAGTTTATTATATAGATAGACATGTAGTTATTGTGTCCCTGACTAGTATATTTATTTATTTTATTCTATGCTAGCAAGACCATTACTCTAAAAACACCAAGTAAGAGTGAAAAGAATCATCTTCTAATTTTAATGAATGCATCGAGCTTAATTGAGTTCAATATGTATCGTTAAATGATAATTCGTATATTTTAATGGCTCAACTATCAATTCATTCAGGGGATCCAATTTTTATTTATTTTTCTTTACATCACTAAATGTTTTTTCAAAGATATTTCGAAAATAATGATCAATATGATAAGGTTAAGTTGATTGAAAATTCTAAACTTTATCATGCAAACTCAAAAGGAAAATCTCCCTAAATGTTATCACATGGGACACTATCTTCGCCTTGATTACATGGAACAATAGTGGAAAAGACTTTGTGTGTAATGTATATAGCAATCTTGATATTTAATATTTCAGTAAACTCTCATAAATTTTTTGCTGGAAAGAACGAGGGAAAATAAAGTGAACAATGGGCAAATAAAACTAATTTTTTTTTTTACTCAGATGTATGTTTAATGTTTGCACGGATTTCAATCATGGTTAAACTCTCATGTAAGTGGACAATAGAAAATTAGTTCTGAAGCAAACAAAATGTAGAAAGTATTGATATATAATGGGTGAAAGGAGCGGGTGCTAGAGTGAAAAAAGTCGTCTGAAAGGAGTAACGATATTTTTTTTGTTTTTTTAAGTAAAGTTGAAACCACCGAAAAAAAAAAAAGAAGAAGAAGAAAATTAAAGGTTAGAATTAATAGGAGTGGACCCTACATTTGAACTTAGTCTTCATTGTTTGAGTAGAATTATGACTAATAAATTTGAAGTTTTAACGTTATGCTAAATAGAACCTGCAAGAGGCAAAGGATTTCCACACTAAAGGATAGAGGTGGGCAATACAAACCAACCAAAGTAAGAACCGCTCGGACTAGACTAGATTGATTGGTTTTGGACAGTACGCAAAAGTGTCGGTCTAGTTCTCAATTTCATAAAATTAGAATACGTGATTTTGAGTTCAATCCCTGGTTCCAATGGGGAACTAGACCGACTAGATTGCTTGGACTTGACCGATGTTTTTTTTTTTTTTTTTAATTTCTCACACAAATTTCTTTTTCTCCCATCTCATGTGCCACTTAGAGCTACATTGTTGTCTATCTTTGTCCTCTCTATTCAATAAGCCGCTCATAAAATTAACCACTATGAATAATCTATAAACTCCCAAAAGGAGTACAACACCGACCAATTAGTACGATGATGTGTTTGTGATGAGGTCAAATTCACAAACTTATCCTAGAAAGGAGTAGTTTGGGTTCTCAATGTTTAGATAGGAATATGTGTGAGGGGTTGCATTTTGATTTCATTTTCATCTCCCATTAGACTACTCGGGAACTAGATCGGATCAATCAATCCGATCCCTAGATTGGTCAGTCCTATCCCCGGTTCTAGAAACTGGAAATTGATTTTTTTTGGTCTAGTTCTTAGTTCTTGGGTGGGCTTAGATCGAATTGGAAACCGATCACCCTTACTAAAGAATGAGATGAAAAAAAACGTGCCCCATGATATATCCACCCCTAAACTGGTAATATTTGTCAACAACACATGCACAAAGTCGATTTTAGAGTCGCCAGCCATGAGTTCGCGCCAACTTACGCCGGGTAAAAGAAAAAAGATGTTTCTTATTGATGATGTTATTACACAAGAAGGGGTAAGTTGTACATGAATGGGTAAAAGAACCCCGGACAACATGGTTCAGAAGGGGCCGGACTCGTCGGGCGATACAATGATGTCTTCCAAGGGCACGACCTGGCCGACTTCGGACCTGCCGCCCTTGCTGCGAACGGCAAGGACGTTGAGGTCGTAGACCCCCTCTCTGCTGCCATCTTTGCTCCTGGAGCTCTCGGAATCGGAGTAGAGCTTGTGCGTTGCTGGATCCAGCGTCCCTTCTCTGTACACATAAACGAACTCGCCCTCCTCCAGAGCGTGCCACTTGCTATAGAGATCAACTCGGTTCATGGGCATACCCCTATGTATCAAGAAATAGAAATAGAAATAAGATAAAGAGAAAAATAATCAATTCTACAATTGATGCTGCTCCTTGCAATTCGATTGCCAATAACTAGTCGAGAAACTTTCAAATAAGAGTCTGAGATTTAAGAGTGAACTCTATAGTAAGCGTTCATGATCAGTAACTAATTAATGAATCGGATTGGATGACCACTGGCTTTCGTGATCCATAAATGGTAAATAATCTTTGAGAGCTTAATTAGAAATAATTTCCAGTTTCATTCTTTTTTTCTTTTTCTTTTTGGTTTTGGTTCTGTCCTATATCTATTTTACAAGTCACTGTGTGTGTTATGTGTTATGTGCAGGTTGCAAAACCAAGAAATAATTTCCTATTTCATTTTTTTTTTCTAATTTGGTTCTATCCTACGTCTATTTTACAAGCCACTATTTCCACTTTGCGTGCCATGTGTGCAAATTGTGAAACCTAGAAATAATTTTCTATTTCAATTTTTTTTTATCTATTCTATCTAATATCTATTTTACAAGGCATTATATGTGCTATGTGCAGGTTGTGAATCCAAGAAATAATTTCCTATTTCATTTTACTATGCGTGCTGTGTGCAGGTTGTGAAACCTATAAATAATTTCCCATTTTATTTTTATTTTTTTTGTCTGGTTCTATCTTGTATCTATTTTACAAGTCATTGTGTGTACTACGTGTTGTGTGCAGGTTTCGAAACTTTGCTCCCTTGTTCAAGCTTTCCTATCCTAGGCTTCCAGAAAGGTGGTGAACCGAACTCTCCATCTCTCCCTTCCCAAGTGGGAAAAGCAACTGCGGGGAAAATCTCAAGCGGTTTCCTATTTCATTTAGATGAAAAGAATTTAAAGATAACTACAAAGGACTCCTTGTTGGTAATTATCTCTACATTGCACTAAATAGTTTATTAAATCAGATTCTATTAGCTCTATAATCATAGTCAAACTAGGAATTGCATTAATTGCTAAGACTTGGACCGTATCTACAATCCTAATAATTATGGGATCTGCATTTATGATATTTAAAGCGGAAGAAATTTCGCATTTTCCAGAATTTTTTTTTTCCACCGGCAAGTATGTAAACACAATCCAAGCAACACATCATTGTACTGAATTAGCCGAAAATGAATTCTTAGAAGTGAGATTGAATTTGCAATATTGGTAAGCATCATCATCTGCCTAAATTGACTTGAAAAACTCGTCCTCGCGAGGTAGACTCAAAATTGTGAAACTTGAAAAGACGATTTTCAAGTTTGGTAAAGAGTATTAGCTGCCTATAAACTGATTTTTTTGCAAACTTTGAAGAGAAAAGATTATAAAATCCACCTTATTTGCTACGGTATCACATTAACAAAAATGGGTCACATTAGGAATGACGTAATTACCTAATATTTTGACATAATGCATATACCCGAATCACATAAATGGTGCACATTGGCGCGGAAATATTACTTCAAATCGCACGTCTATATATCAGATAGAGGATATGAGAAGAAAACTCGTAGCCGTACCTAACATGAAAAACAGTCGAGATATCGTGCATCTGGAGATGGAAGTTCAATGCCTCTAGGAAAGCCCGGTAGGTGTGGTCGTGGAGGCCGTCAATCCTCGGGTACGGCAGCCTTGGCCGGGGGCAGCCATGCGGCCCGGCGGCAAACACGTACTCTCTCCAAGTGGTGCCACCGTTGAAGCTCGGCAGGGCCGGCGGGAGGGCCGTGAATCCGAGCGTGGACATGATCGGCTCGAGCTGCTTGTGGCTGAACAGGGGCCTGAAGTGCCTCGTGTTCCATAAGGCCAGCTTCCTCATGCTCAAGGGTATCGTGATTGGCTCATCGTCCATTGCAGGAGTTGCTGCTTCTCAAGATGATCTTGATCTTGATCTTGATCTTGATATTGATATTGTTCTTGTTCTTGATCTTGATCTTGATCATGCTCCAGCTATGGGGAAGGGAAAAGAAGAGAAGCACAGAGCATCTTATAATCTCTCAATGCTGAGGACTGCAACTGTGGAGTGTGCTAAAACTATGGTGCAACAAATCATGGGGTTTGGCCAAAGTACGGTAATTCGAATAATGGGATCGGTTTTTCAATGAAAGCCAAGTGATTTTTTTTTTCCTTCTTTTGATCTGGGAAGAAGACCAGTAACGAAACGATAGCTAAAAGTTTGAGAAGGAGAGATTGGCTTTATATTGCTTTAATTTTTGGAATTTGAAACAGATTTAGATTCCTCGAAAGAGTTTCGGATGATACCAAATAAGGACTTATCGCTTTGGGAGATTTACTTCCTCAACTGGCTTCTTTCCTTAATTGAGTTATTATTTCGTTTTAGGAAATACCCTCTCTCCTCTCTTTTCTTTTTTTTCCGACACTTTTTCCCCCCGAAAACCGATTAAATGCACTTTTTTCCGCTAAACCCTATTTTCATTTGAAGCCCTCTTGACCAAATTGTATATTTTGAGTAATGACATGCAATAGAAATATTTTTCCAATTTTAATTTCGTTCTTTTAAAAGCAACCAAAAAAAAAAAAAAAAAGAACTCTTTACTGAGATAATTTCTTTTCCGTATTTAATAATACGAAATTCCTCATTGGACTTCCCTTCCTTTTCTAACAAAAAGTCTGGCCAAGATCTTGTGAATCTAGAAGAAAAACATCTGACACTCTAGGAATGGTGATCTTTCTATCTCTGTCTCCTGTATATGGTTCTTATGATACTCAAAATATGCCGTTTGACGAATTTTTACCTCGATTGACCGCTTACTGATGGAACTAGCACAAGAGCGGCGGAGCGGCAGGGCGGCGCAAGCTTATGACAGGCCCTGAAGTGAAGATGTAAGATATTAGGTATTTTCACAGATTATATGAGCACCCAACAAGATGGTCAAGCTTGTTAATGTAGATTCCTGAGCTTGTTTGTTTTCCATGTTTTTTAGTTTGTGAAATGTGCCAAAGATGGGTCAATCAAGCCTGTTTCATGTCACACGACAAGGAGCCGGTAACTGTAGATTGTAGTGGGGGCGGCAGTTAGCGACAGTTACTTCTCACTACTCGGCAAACCCCAGGAGAACTTGTTTGCTTCGAGAACTCTCGCCTCTTCTCGCTTTCAGCAGGAGGCTACTCAGAATCACACGCTACCACCGCAAGAGGGCGCAAGAAAGAGAGGAGCTGCTGCAGTCCTGATCAGCGGAGTTGTAACGAGCGATGAGGCTCGCGAATGGTGTGAGGTTGAGGCTTCCACTGTTCGCCACGATGCTGTTCTTGGGCAGTGTCATTGAAGGAAGAGGAGCTTTGACGGCAGGTGGCGGCTTGGTTTCGGCTTCGAGTTTAGGAGACAGAACAGCAGATAGGGTGAGTCATTCGGAATGGAAGAGAAGGGTCGTTTCGGTTGTTTTTGATATCAAGAGATTCGGTGCACTTGCCGATGGTCGGACCGACGACCGCAAGGTTTTTTCCTCTCCTCTCCCTCCCTCCATGTCTGGGAAAGTTGAATAAAGAAATCAAGATCATAGCTAGATCGTCAGCGTAGTTTCAAATGACTATAGAGTTCCAAACTTCAAGTGGGACTTAGAAGCTGATTTTGTTTGCCTTTACGAAATGTGCTTTTGCATATCCTGAGGAGTCTCAAGAGTTCGAAAAAAGAATGTTCGAGAGAGACAAGAGATGCCATAGGTTCGCATTGATAGCGTGAAGTTATCTCCCTTGGCTGCCTGCGACAGGAGTTGTTGCTACTTTGATCCTGCTCTTGCCTAAATATCTTGACGTTTAACATGGCATAGTGACCGGCGAAGACACAGACACAAACTCTGTCTCGGCTCAGGAACTTGTGTTTATTATTGCAGGCGTTCGAGGCAGCATGGAACGAGGCCTGCAGATCGACTGGCAGAGTAAATCTTCTGATACCTAAAGGCACGTACTTGCTTGGCCCCGTAAGGCTCGCAGGTCCTTGTACCGATGTGTCCTCGCTAACGGTCACCGTGAAGGCAAGAGCTTAAATTCTTCACCCCTGCTCCGCTGTTTCGCGCATGCTTCGTAGGATTGACCTGTCATTTATGCTACTCGACTTCGGTGGCAGCGTTAATGGAGATCAAAGTGCAGGGTCATCTGAAGGCTTCGACAAACTTGTCGCAGTATGGATCAGATGCTGGCTGGGTCAAGTTCAGATGGGTCGAAGGGCTAAGCTTAACTGGAGGAGGAGTGTTCGATGGTCGAGGTGCGGAGGCGTGGCTGTACAACAACTGCCTCATCTATTTCAATTGCAAGCTCCTTCCACCGGTATGCTTCATTGCCCAAAATACTTGCATAAACCTTAGCTGTTACAAACATTCGATTCATGCCTGGATTAAACGACTAAGCCCGATCAAGGGCATTGTGATATGCAATTGCATCTGAAGTCTCTCTTCTGCCTGAATTGTGTGTTCACTGGCAAAAGAAAATATGCAGAAACAAAGATTTCAGGAATGCCCTAACAAAGACAGTATTTTCTTGCTCTAGAACATCAAATTCATCTCCATGAACAAGACCAGCGTGCGTGGCGTAACATCCGTAAACAGCAAGTCCTTTCACATTGCTCTGGTGGAGTGTGAGGGCTTCAGAGGCAGCGAGATCAGAATTTCTGCACCGGCAGATAGCCCGAACACGGATGGCATCCATATCGACCGAAGCTCGGGGTCTACATCTCCAAGTCTCATATCAGAACCGGCGACGACTGTATTTCTATTGGACAGGGCAATTCTCTGGTCAGGATAACAAACATCAACTGCGGACCAGGTCACGGAATCAGGTGATAATCATTTCAAGTCTTATGGTGTCGAGAGCCGTTTCAGGTGGTCGAACTTTCGTTTCAGTGAATCGTAGATATGGCTAACTCACCTTTCTTTTCCCCGTTTTCCCACGATCATAGCGTGGGAAGTCTGGGAAGATATCGGCACGAAGGCAACGTGAGCGGAGTCGTGGTACAAGACTGCAGCATGACTGGGACGGCCAACGGCATTCGGATCAAGACGTGGCCCGACTCCCCTGACAGCAGCATCGCGACCAACATGACCTTCGAGAACATAAGGATGAACAACGTGACGAACCCGATAATCATCGACGAGACCTACTGTCCGTACGCCTCTTGCTCATTCAAGGTAAGTACCGAGTACCCGGAACTGATGACCATAAACTGAGAAAACCGAATCAGCTCGAATCGATACCACATTGCATATTTGATCTCGTCTTTTAACTCTGTCGGCGATTTCTTTCTTGCAGGAACCGTCGCGGGTCAAGCTGAGCGACATCTATTTCAAGAACATACGGGGGACCTCGTCATCGCCGTTGGCAGTGGCGCTGGAATGCAGCAGAGGGTTTCCATGCCAGGACATTTACCTCCAAGACGTGCACCTGGATCTCCTGGATGGGAAGAGAGAGATGAACGTGACTTCATCCTGCAAGAACGTGAAGGCCAAGTACATCGGCACTCAAATCCCGCCGCCATGTGCCTAGCGATCCGCCGACTCGAGTCGATTGGAACCGTCGGATCACGTGGGATCCAAGTGGCCCGCTCGCATATAGATCCTGTGTCAATGGCTGTGTTGAATTGAACCGAATCTGGTGAACTGAGTCCAAACAAAAATTTCACCTTCATAAGGGATTGGCCGACTTTCCTTTCGATTTCCGTTCAATTCAGTTGAATTGGTCACTTTGATCCCTAGGATGTTAATTATTAGTTAGTGTTCATATTTATCTTTGAAGAAGCATGTAGATGATTGTCCTGTGAAAATTGAGGGGTTTTTGCTAACTCTCTTGTTTTGGTATGGAACTTAATTATCTTAATTTGTAATTTTGAAGTTTAATGATAAAGCTGTTGTGTCCGGACAAAATCTTCAGAACCCAAATCACAGATTAGCATGGAAATTGTGAAACAAAGATTTTTTTTCTCTAAAGATGTGTTTAAATTCTGGATTACCTCCCTTTACAAAATAAAACTACGTGTTTTTATAATAAACTATATTGCCAATTAGAATGAAAATATACGTCGAATATCAAGTAGACTGCTAGAAACTCATTTATTGAATTTATTACATCTATTAAGTGTGCTGTCCAATCTCAATTTCCTTTTTTTTTTTTTGGGCAAATGGATCCCTTTTTATATGTTTTTTTTTTTTTTTTTTTTTTATAGATGAATGTTCTGTTTTTGTGAAAAAGTTATCAAAATTTCATTTATTCATTAATTTTTGCTAAATGATACAAAATTGTTAATTACTTTCCATTTCCATAATTACTTATCATTTTTTTTGGGTCGAATTAATTAATTATTATTGAAAAGCAAAACTTGAATTAGAAGGATAAGATCACCAAAAAAAAACTTTAAAAAAAACAAGAAGAAAAGAGAAGAAAAGGAATATGTTGAAACGGCAGAGGGAAGCAGGACGAAGACGAAATCCATCCACGACAAGATCAAAGCTCCGACCTTTTTCCGCTTTCGTCGAACCGCCGCGAACCGGCCGCCGGGATCGAATCCGATCGGCTTAGAGAGCGAAGGCGAGGAGGAGCGATGGAGAGCGCGTCGGAGATGGTGCCGTTCCCGCTGCTGCAGACGCCGATCGAATCCAACTACAGGGCCTGCACCATCCCCTACCGGTTCCCCTCCGACAACCCGAAGCGCCCTACCCCGACCGAGCTCGCCTGGATCGACCTCTTCCGCAACTCCATTCCCTCCTTCAAGTAAGCAACCGCCGCCGTTCCATTCGTCGGCTTCGTCGATGTTCGCTGCATTCGCGCGTGGATGATGAGTTCGTAGGGGACTTGAATTTTAGGCCTGCGTTGTGCTTGGAGGTTGAAATTAGCCGAAACCGTTTTAGATGGTGGCGATTGTGTACTTTGGAGAATGATCGCTTTGATAAATCTGCTGAACGCGGGAAGCGAGATGCCTTGTTCTGCTGGGATGAAGATATTGAATTATTCAATTTGAAAGTTGTATAGGAGTTGTGGATTTATCAGGAGGAAGTTTTTGAGACGTGATATTGAGCTTTTTATGCGTTTTGCAGGAAACGGGCGGAGAGCGATCCTACGGTCCCTTATGCCCCCTGTCAGAGCCGAAAAATTCGCTGAGAGGTACATTTCTTTTAGTTTTCGCACCGCTTCGTCAATCTACTTGTGATAAGTAGAATGCGATTGGGCTTCATGGTCTGGTTCACATGGACCGAGATTTCGAAAGGAGGTCTAGACCAATGCTGGTAATCGCTACTCGTCAAGGAGTGGGCTGGGATATTACTTCTCTCCTGCACCTCCTCATTTCTGTTGCTTGTGCCTTACATAATCAGGACTGCCCAACTTGGTCTGATGTTGAGCTTTTTATGCGTTTTGCAGGAAACGGGCGGAGAGCGATCCTACGGTCCCTTATGCCCCCTGTCAGAGCCGAAAAATTCGCTGAGAGGTACATTTCTTTTAGTTTTCGCACCGCTTCGTCAATCTACTTGTGATAAGTAGAATGCGATTGGGCTTCATGGTCTGGTTCACATGGACCGAGATTTCGAAAGGAGGTCTAGACCAATGCTGGTAATCGCTACTCGTCAAGGAGTGGGCTGGGATATTACTTCTCTCCTGCACCTCCTCATTTCTGTTGCTTGTGCCTTACATAATCAGGACTGCCCAACTTGGTCTGATGTATCATCTTCTTGGTAATCATGTTGCATGTATGGATTTTACATAGTTAAACATAAAATGACAACATGTGTATTTGTCAAAATTAGGCATTTCTGTAGACATTTATGTGTCCTGTCCCTTGGAAGTTTTGGGTCCTCTTATGGCCTTTTCCCGTCGAACCTGCTAGAGGTATTAATTAGAAGGGATATGGAAGATGTTTATATAGTTTTTGGGACAGTTGCAGGCTCGTGCAATTTCCAAAAGATACTTTAGTGTAACCTTTTTGAAGACTCAAAATTCTATTGTTGATGTAAATAACATCCTTACATGCTATCACCAGAATCAAAAGATTTATCGTCTCGTCTGTCAGCATGGTTTTCTCAGTATGTGGTCTTTGTAAAGTGCATCCCTTATGCTAGTGTTGCTTAAATATTCTGGATCTGTCAAACTATTAAATGTTGTGGTGTAAAGTGTCCTTTGGTGGTAAATTATGAGACTCTAGAAGTTCAAGTTTTGACAACCATGTTCTCTTCCCACACACGTTCACGGGCACCGTTGTGCACCCCCATAGACACACACACACACACACACTAGAGTAAGAGCATGCATGTGTGCGCGCACGTGCGCACCAAATAGAACGGGGAACCTGGATGGATGGTTGAATGAGGTAGAAGGGGAGTTGCAAAGTGGGGAAAGTGAAAGGGAGTTCGAGAGAGAGAATTGGAGATCATGCATTGTTGAATTTATATCTCATCATGATAATGCATGTCTCGAGTTTCTTCTTTAGGATTAGGAAAAGAAATTTCATTGCCTATATTGATGAACCATAAAATTTATTTTTTAACTTGGAGGCTCTATTAACTATTTGTGACCTTGTGATTTGTTTTATATGGTGTTTTTACAGCTTCTGTGCAGACTAAGAGAGCAGATTCTTCGAGAGTTGGGTTTTTGAGACATATTCAAAAAAATTAAGGTAATTATTGCACACATTTTTCTGTCTTTTTTACAATCTCCAGGGACAATATCCAATGTGGAAAGATTACACCATTATCTTGTGGTGAAAACCTAGCAAAGTGTTTGGCATTTTCAATTAGGAGACTTTGTTGATGAAAGGGAGAAAAGATAAAATAGCTTTAAGTTGAAAATTCATGATCAAGAATAAGTGTTGTGGTCTACTTGGTAGCTGGACATCGTGGGTGTTCTTCTTTTCTTCCCTATGTTCCTTACTGATCTCTTCCCTTCTGCGAAATTGTCATTGACCATGACAGGATGAAGAGAATGCAGAAGCCATATCCCTTTTGAGTGATGTAGTTAATCTTAATGATGCAATTGAAGATGAAGGCAAGCGTTTGGAAAATCTAGTTAGAGGAATATTTGCAGGAACCATCTTTGATCTTGGATCTGCACAGGTTCATAAATTCGGTTGTCCTCTACTTTTGGAATTATACTGCAATTATCATTTGGGTTTTTGTAGAGCATCCACTTGAAAACTGCCGCAAATTACTTTGTAGTTTTGCAATTCTCTGAGTGCCATAAATCTAATATTATTATAGAACTTTGGCGCTCCATGGAGGGCCTTGTGAAAGGTTTATATAGGGCCTATTTGATGGTTTTCAGCATCTCTTCCCTAAGCTTTTATCTTCTTGTTTCTTTGTTCCGTTTCATTTTCAAGTGATAACTTACTAATAAAAAAAATACTTATATTATGTGGATACCACTCCACCTCACATAGTTAACTTTTTTTTTTTCTTTTTCCTCTTTAAATTTTTAAAAATAATTTATTCTCGATAAAAGTTTATTAATTAAAAAAAATTAGATATCATTGTAATGATCACGATGCATGAAAGTTTTCAAAACAACACATGATTAAATTATCTATGATTCTTTTATCATCTTATTGAAACATTAAATTTAAACCAAAAACAACATTTGTTCTTTATGCACTTTTTTGATTCGCTGCAGAATTTGTATTTTCCTGACCAAATCCTTTATGACAGGCTATCATATTTGCTGATAACTCTGGTGCAGATATCATTTTAGGTATTTTGCCGTTCACCAGAGAAGTACTTCGTCGTGGGACTTAGGTTTGCTTTCATCTTTATTTCTTTTAAATAGAAAGCGGTCATAGTGATTACTCTATCCACAATATGCAGTACTAGATTTTGGTACAGTGTAACTTTGACAGGTCATTGTCATTACTTTATCCGCAATATGCAGTATTAGATTTCAGTATAGAGTATCTTTTATGTTTAAGTTCTCTGGTGCAGGAGGTTGGCCTGTTCTCCATACTTTTTTGGGAAAGTAATTCATGCATCACCTGTGGGATATCTTTCATTATTTGCTGCCGAAGTCTTTTTCATTGGAAAGTATGCATTACCAATGAGACAAATAGATCTTGTTGTTCATGTGGAGACTTATTTGCATTTTCAGCATAAATATCAGTGAACAATGATTTTGGTATTATGTCTGCATCTGATTTGTGTTGTCTAGGGACCTGCATTTATTGTTTACTGATTGGATGTGTACCCTGTTACTAGTACGGTGATAGTGAGATCACTTAGTTGGTCATTTGGAGGCTCTATTGCCAGACTTGAGCATCCAACCGATATTGATTTTAGCCTTGGGTAGGCCTACATTTTATTAGACTTTGTTATCCTGATGCCAGTTCATTAGATATATCATTGATAAAAAAAGAATGAAAGAAAGGAGTCCTAGCCAAAAAAGAAAAGAAAAGAAAAAATAGGAAAAGAGTTTAATTAGGTGTCTTTCTCATTTCTTTTAACTCTTGGATGGTAGATTTGGATATACTTCTGTCTAACCTTCTCTCCTGCTGTCGCCTAACCTTCTCTCCTGCTGTCCAGGTTGTGCTTGCTGCTAATGATTTGCCATATATTAACAATGTCACCTATCCTGAACTAATTGAGATTATATCCATGAATAGCAAGATTTTTAAATGTGATGTGAATACACCATGTTGATCCAGACATCGTTCCAATAACCAGCTGAAGCATGAGAATGGGAAGTTAATGGGTGTGGATGCTTCAAACCTCTTGATCGCTAATTCTGGGAATGATTTGCCTGTAAGAGATTCGAGTCCCTGCTGTTGTTTCACCTACCCTCATATTTTGCTTTCCCGGTGATTGATAAATATGGTGAACTCCATGTCGTGAACAGTCTTCCTCTTAAATTTTTTGTAGGTTATTGATCTTGCACAAGTATCCCAAGAGCTAGCCTTTCTGGCGGCTGATGCAGATCTAGTTATTATGGAAGGAATGGTAAGTTTGGACTGGTAATGCCAGCAGATTTGTGGCACATTTAAGTTCTTTTTCACTGGAGTTGCCTTTGAGATTGTGGGGCAGACGAGAATGCGTTATTGTATAATTGCTGTCAATCATGGAATTTGGAATTATTGTTAGGATTTGCTTATTTCTTTTGTAATTGAGATGCATGGAAACTAGTGCACACGAGTTCGCGCCAACTAATGCCGAGTTCAAAAAGGAATTTTCTTAATTGATTATGTTATTCCACAACAATGGATAAGTTGGACATGAACGATCACAGAGAACATGGACGGCATGGTTTAGAAGGGGTCGGACTCATCGGGCGATACAATGATGTCTTCCAAGGGCACGACCTGGCCGACTTTGGACTTGCTGCCCTTGTCGCGAATGGCGAGGGAGCCGAAGTCGTAGACCCCGTCTCCGCCGCTGTCCTGGAGCTCTCGGAATTGGAGTAGAGCTCGTGCGTTGCTTGATCCAGCGTCCCTCCTCTGTACACATAAACGAACTCGCCCTCCTCCAGAGCGCGCGACTTGCTACGGAGGTCAACTCGGTTCATGGGCATACCCCTATGTATCAAGAAATAGAAATAAAATAAATTATAACAAAGAGTAAAATAATCAATTCTACAATTGTTGCTTCTCCTACCAATTCGAATGCATTAATACTCATCGGGAAAATTTTAAATAAAGGCCTGAGATTTAGGGTGGACTCTTAATAAGCGTTCATGATCGGTAATTAACTAATGAATCAGATTGGATAGTCAGGGGCTTTTGTGATCAATGATTAGTAAATAATCATCGAGAGCTTAATTGAAAATAATTTCCTGTTTCATTCTATTTTTGTCTGGTTCTGTCATATATATATATATATTACAAGCTGCCTAAATAATTTTCCTGTTTCATTTCTTTTTGGTCTAGTTCTATTATGTATCTATTTTACAAGTCAGTATGCGTATCATATGCTATGCACAAGTTTCGAAACTCTACTCCCTCGCTCACGTGTCCTCATCTCAATCCTTTGAGAAGATAGTGAATCGAATTTCCCACCTCTCCCTTTTCAATTGGGAAAAGTGATCACTGGGACGACCTATTTCATTTAGATGAAAAGAATTTTAGATAACTACAAAGGATTCCTTTTTGGTAATTATCTTCACATTGCACGAAATAGTTTATTAATTCAAATTCTATTAGCTCAATAATCATAGTCAAACTAGGAATTGCATTGCTAAGACTTTGAGCGTATCTACAACCCTTATAATTATGGGATCTGCATTTATGATATTTAAAGTGGAAGAAATTTCGTATTTTTCAGATTTTTTTTTTCCACTGGCAAGTATGTAAACACAATCCAAGCTACACATCATTGTACTGAATTAGCTTAAAATTGAATTTTTAAAAGTGAGATTGAATTTGCAATTTTGGTAAGCATCATCATATGCCTAAACTAACTTGACAAACTCGTCCTCGTGAGCTAGACTAAAATTGTGAAACTTGAAAAGACGGTTTTCAAGTTTGGTAAAGAGTATTATCTGCCTATAAATTGATTTTTTGCAAACCGTGAAGAGAACATATTATAAAATTAAAAGAAATCTCCAAAAAAAAAAAAAGAGTTTGAAGTGTTATTATTTTCACAAATAATGGCATGAAGTTGATCTTATTTCAAATAAGGATATGATCAAATAAGAGTCTAAAGTAATTATGTCTATTTCAAATAATGGTATGAAGTGATTATATCTATTTCAAATATTACTTTCCAGTAGCTAAGGGTATTTTCATCTTTCATCGTTTTCCCTTTTTTTCATTTTTCTTTCCTTTTTTTCCTTTTTTTCCTTTCTGGTTCTTCTTCCTCCTTTTCACCGATGCCCCACCACCGGTGATGCCCACAAAGGGCTGGCGAGGGTCGCCGACCATCGGTGAGGCAACCCTCACCCCTCGGAAGAGGCCGCCCCTTGCGGCCATCTGCGAGGTCGGCCCTTGCCGAGGCCGGTGAGGACTCAACGACTTTGCTGGCGGCGGGCGAGGCCACCCTTTTCGGATGGCAAGGGTTGGCCTCGCCTAACCATCAACCCTCGAGGCCCCAGGCGAGGCTGACCCTTGCCGACCCTTCTCCAGATTGACGCCAGTGATGAATATTGGACAGCCATCCTACTAGAAGAAATTGATAGTAAGAGATATTTGTGTGCTTATAAAAGTGGAAAGTTTTCTCAAACTGAAATGCATTATCATTCCACTTTCAAAAAAATCCTGGCAGTCAAAAATGAAATAAAAAAGTTTGAATTCCATCTCATTAGCCATCACTTTCTGGTAGAATTGGATATGGCATCTTTTCCACAGATGACCAAATTCAAACAAAAGCAAGTTCCAAATTTTCAACTGCTTCGATGGGCTGAATGGTTTTCAAAATATTCTTTTGAAACCAAACACATTCTTGGAAAGAAGAATGTGCTTATTGATTTCCTGTCAAGACCAAAACCACCAGCAGAAATCAACATGTACATCATGAGGCATGCTTTTCATACTATGCATCACAATAAAAAGTATAAAATCGAGAGGATAAAAGATTGGCCAAGCTGGCGATACCCTCAGGAAATTATTGAGCAAATCCAGAAAGACAGTCTTACTGAAAATTTGGATAAACTCATGTGGCAACGCCACACAAATCTATTCAGACTTAATGGAAGTTCGATTATTTATCATTTTGGATTAAATGCAGACTATCCATTCATACATCCTCTAATCTAGAAAGAAGATGATTTCCTTGATCAACTTCGATGGTTATTATGCTACTTAACCAATAAGTACTTAATAACTATTGAAATTCCAACCAAAAGATTCATTGCCAACCTCATCAGAATATTTGGACTCGGTCGAGGTAACATTGAAAATGAAAATGACAGAAATCTTTTAGATTTCCTTAATTGGTTTTATCCTCTAACTCATTGGAGATGGCTCTTGCAAAAGGAATTGAGAACCACACAGCTGAACACTAAAGTTCATACTATTATGTTTTTCTAATGTCTATGGCATTTCTTTACAAATAATGGCAACATCACCAATGCTTCCTTGAGTATAGGTACCTCATCCTATAAATATGTTCCACAAAGTATCTTATCCAGGACCTGTTGGTTGCTGTGAGCACCAATATCGAGAACTCCAAAAAATCTTATGCTAGGAAAATAAAACCATTCCTGAGGATGCATGGAATTATAATGTACTCACTGCATGGGATTATTATGACCTAGCATCAGAAGCCAAGGAAGCACCCGAAGAATTCAGACAAGTTGCATCATCACATGAGCATGAAATGGCAGACACAAATGACATTGCATAGTACTCTCAAGACCCCTATGCTAAATAGGGAGGTCCTATTTCCCAAGACCCCTATGACTAAGGACATTTGTCTTTATCTCAAGGCATGAACACATCTTTCTATGCACAGCCATCCAATTGGCCTCAGCCAAGCATTCCTGCAGACACTACAGAAGCCGACAATACAGATTGGGCACAAGAGGAAGCATCCACATCCACATCATATCAGTTGAACCAGATCCTTTCATCAGAAGACCTTGAAGCACTTGAACAAAAATATGATGAACATGTTCTGGCAACTGCGCATAACTCAAATGACTAAGACTATGCCTATAATGCTCGTGATGGACGAGATTGCTGAATAAAACCATTGTCTGTACAATTTCACTGTAGCAAATTATTGTTCACTTTTACTATAGCAGTAGGCTAGGGAAATTACTATTCACTGTCACTGTTCATATCGTGCAAATAATTCCCTACCGAAATTTTCGATCGCCTCTGTTTGTTTCCGGACCTGTGAGTTTAGTTCTTGTTTGTGTGTGACCTTTTATTGCCTATAAAAGGCGAGGAGGATGTAATGTGTTGGGCAGAGTTCTTTGAAGTAAAGTGAGTGTTTTGTGAAATTCTCTCATGACTTTCTAAATTCCTTTTTCTTCTCAAGCCTGGTAGAATCCTCTAAGAAATGTAGCTCGGATAGTTAGAAATGTTACCATCCTGGTCCTATCTGGGTGTCTTTAGGCTCTAAACTAAAGAGCAAAGTGGTTTTTTTGCTAAAAGGCTGTCCCTAAAGGGCTTGAACGAGAAGTTCGCCCACTGTGGGAAGGCATACCTGCAGGAAACTGACTTCGTTCTCCCTGGTTCTAAGTCTAGACAAATATATCCCATGTTAAATTGGATTAATATCACAATAAAATCACAAAAATTGTAAACTGTGATAAACGGAGAATAAAATCCCAAATTGGTATACCAATCAGTTGTCACGTGGTATTTAATTTAATAATTTGATAGTAAAATTTTACGAAAACTAACACAGAGTAAAATTGTCACAAGTATGGGTAAAATTGTCAAATGTGTACCATTTTATGATTTTCGAAGGTCAAAAAATTAGTTTGAAATAAATTTGTCACGAAGGTTTAGGATTTTTCAGGGTATTGACCCTTTAAAAATTTAAAACTCAATTACATTTTCGTAATAAAATTTAGGACTTTCTATAATGCACTTATCCTTTTTTTATAAATGAAATGTAGATATGTCTCATACTATTTTGATATTACCCATACTAACAATACATGATTAATTGAGCATGCCGGTAAAATGCATAATTTATGTAGAGATCATATAAAAAGAAAGGTCAAAATACTTAATCTAAAAGTAGGATCATCATATCTCAGACCCCAAAAATAATAATAATAATAATAATAATAATAATAATAATAATAATAATAATAATAATAATAATGGAAACATCATGTCGATCGAATATTATCTTTTCAAATGATCCGCCCGATCAAACGTATTCTCCTCTAGTGTAATACAACCAAAATTGATCCGAGTGTTAGATTTTTTATTTTTTGGAGAGCTCAAGGTCATTTCATTATCAATATAGATTCCCTTTCGCATCTTAAGAGAGACAACTAACAACTTTATGGAGTATAGTAAACATTTTGAAAAGCGACACAGAATATGGTTTTCAATTCTGAGTGTAAAACGATTTTTTTTATTAACATATCCTCTCCGCAAAAGGAAAAAGTCTTATTAATGAGTATTTCTAAAATACTTATAGAACATATCACGAAGAAACTATCAGTTTTCAATATAGTCATCACATACTTTACAAGAATAATCAATGCATGAAAATTTTTAGACACTCTTAAGGGGTGATCTTTTTATAGAAAATTAATTATTTGAAAAATATTTTTCCTATAAATGCTCCCCCGTATCAATTATAAAAATGATCAAAAAATATTTATTATTTACGAAAATATTTAAATATAAATGGTTGTTGATAATAAAATATTTTGAATTAACTTATTATTTCTAACGATATAAACGATGAATTTTTAGAAAATATTTTTTAAATCATTTTTTATCAGCAAAATAAATGAAGTATAAAGAATTAACAATTTTCTAATTAATTATCTGATATGTACTTAAAGACAAAAGTTAATAAATTGAAAAAAAAAACTTTAAATACACAGTATTTGTGCTCTTTTTGCCACAAGTCTCATCTACCCTCATTGATTTTGCGAATTGGTCAATTTTTGAAAAATTATAATTATCTAATCAAATGCGATGATCATGAACTTCACATAGAAAATGTCATATAAAACTTTGTTTATTACGCGAAAAATAAATGGTTAAAAAAATAATTTCTAGAAATGATTGCATTTTCACAGTCTTTTAAGATATTTTTAGGGATGGTAAAAATATTTTTCATTCATTTTTATTTTTATTTTTATAAAATACGATCGTTTTTCAAAAATATTGTCCAAGAAAACCGAGCCTAAAATTCATCTTAGCCGGGGGCAGAAACATCTCGCCGTTCCTTCCTTTCGCGTGCCTTCCGTCCGACGATGAAAGCCGTGCAGACTCCGACTCCGCTCCGCTCTCTCCCGTCCGTTCTTCCCCTCTCCCGGCCGAGCCACCGTCCCCGGCCTCCGCCGCCGCCGCCGCCGCCGCTACCGAAGGCCATGAGGGTTTCGATGAGGGACCGGAGCAAGAACCGGAAGCCGCTCCAGCGGGGGAGGAGCCTCAGCATCGAGGCCATCTAGGCCGTGCAGGCGCTGAAGCGGGCGAGCGGCAAGGGCCCGCGGTCGCTCGAGCTGGCCCGCCGCTCCACCTTCCAGCGCCTCCTGAAGCGCGACATGGTCGAGGTGCTCCGCGAGCTGCTCCGGCAGAGCCGGTGCGACCTGGCCCTCAAGGCGTTTGTTCCTTTTGCTTTCTTCGTTAACGGCTTCTTAGCGGCCGCTGCTGATTCTTGCAATCGCGAATCAGTTTCAGTTGCGATTGGGTGTTTATGTTATGCTGCTCGCTTGTGGCTTTCAATTCGTTCGTTTTCTCTTCGATAGTTGGATTGAGAGTCTAAGCCTCTTTGGAGGAAAGTGCGATTGTGCTGCATCACCAAAGATAACAGAATATGCTTTGAGGTTTTGATGCACTTATGTCCCTGAGTGAGTTTGTTTTTCTCTTTTAGCAGATTCATAACTTAAAAAGCTTGGATCTTGGGGTGTCTGGACCTGTGTTTGTATCATGATTATTCCTCAAGAATGGAATTTATCTCATTTTGCCTGTCTTAATGTGATTGTTACACTACCGTGAAAGCTTAGTTTGGAGAATTATGGCCTCCCTAATGGACTGACCATTTAGTTGGGGGCATGTTCTTGCGACTGCTCATATATCCATGATTTCCTCTTTTGCACTGCCACTCCTCTGAGTATATGTGGTTCACATGCGATATTGAAAATTGTTTTTTGCTGTATGAGTCCAAAGAGAGCGAGTAAATAAGTAGACTAGGAATATCGCACGTAGAGTTGGTGCATTGGAATCTACTGCCTCTTCTCACAGTCACGACGCCACTGTGGATCCATCCTCGGTTATGACTCTTGCTACTGTGTGCCAAATGAGAGTTTTGGGTTAGCAGAAGGAGTGGTAAACTAGAAATACCTGTTTCCATGCTAGAGATAGAAGACAGTAACCGCACATTATCTGGCACAGTGATGCAATCCCAATGGCCAATTTTTGTTTGTGCAGTATGGCCTGAGTTTGGTTGGGGAGACATGTGCTGTTGTCTATGTTTGGCACATGAGGAAATGTGACTATGATGGGGGCATTGGTCAAAGGAGGGCAGGATGCTCGAGACCATTTGGGTGAAACTTCACTAGGCGGTCCTGATTACATGGACAGAGTATTAAATAAGACCAATGACACGAGAGGAGCCTCATCCGTCTCTTGTAACAAGGAAAGATTTTCTTGCTGTTGTGGTTTCTCAAAAGGACGGGACAGATTATCTTGTGTGCTTTCCCATTGTGCTGGATGCCATATGGCGATAATTTATATACCTATTCTCATACATGTGATTTGGGTACTCAAGTATTGTTCGTTTTCCACTCCGTAATTTTTGTAGTGATCACTGATCAGTATTACTCTCTGCTAACATCTTTTAACTGCTTTCACTCATTCCTCCAGGTTTTTGAAGATATTCGGAAGGAGTACTGGTATAAGGCTCGAGTGCTGTTGTATGCTGAAATGTTCAGTCTTTGCTGGCAATGGATTGTTTGAGGATGTTAAACTTCTTTACCTGTATCTGAGAACAGAAGATAATATCGGGCCTCATCTTGAGGGGTTTAATAGTGTCTTGAGAACCTTCATAAGTTTTAGTCTCATTGAATTGGCGACAGACTGCTATTACTTCATGAAAGAAATCGGATGTGAACCAGATAGGTCCTCCTTTAGGATTCTTATAAATGGTCTTGAATCAATGGGAGAACAGGTTGATTCAGCTAAGCTGAGAGAGGAGGCCCAAAGGTATTATGGGGATCTGGAGTTTTTACATGAGACTGAAGAGATGATATGCCAATCTTGATCATACATATCACAATAGAAAGAGTTCAAAATGCCATGTCCGCGGTGATCATGTGTCCTGGAGTGGAAACATTGATTGAAAGTGAGAACAGAGAATAACCCAATGTCAATCATATTGTTTGTGTCAAATGAGGAAAGCTCAACCCTATCAGGTTGATATATGGTATGACGTCCCGACAACATCACATACTAATTATCATTTAGTAATAGGACCCGTCTTAATCAATAATTACACTAAGGTATTCCGACCCAAATGGTTAGCATGTATAACATAACCATTATAAGGTATTGGAATCTTCTAAGGCATGATCGTCCTGTCCTATCATCTACAATCAACCATTCATCTATACACAGGAATGATCATGGAAGTGACACACCATCTCATTTCTTATATGGTCGTCACCTGTTTCTTACTTACAAACATGGAAGCTTACATGCAACATGCATACATAGGAAATATTTACATGATGTTCATCAAAAGTGTATGCGTTAAGCTTGGTAAGGGGGTCAAAAGGAGCATATCTTCACTATCCTTTAAGCTAAACTCATGTTGTTCAAAAGTACAAAAAAATTTCAGCTTCCACACAATCTTAGTGCTCTAAGCCCCACTCACTCCAGCTCCAGGTCCACCATCACCAAACCGTAGAGGTCCGAATAAGTCTCCTTCATGGTTAATGAACCAAGCTTCAAATCGTAAAGGAATCCAACCGATACGTCCATCATCTGTCCACAATGTGGCTTTGTATCGGGTGTAGGTCATTTCGATGTCAAGATCATAAATGTCATGGAAAGACATGTCAATATAAGTGATGACCCATACCGTATCATTGGAGAAACGTCCATTCTAATAATTTGAAAAAGATGAAAGAATGAGTAATGCCTAATAAAGAAACAATAGAATCCTAAACTAGGTGATTCATTAATTGCTAAGGAAAATGCAAAATTTAACAAATAGCAGCACACATAGTCTAGGACAAAAACTATCATATGGACCACTCCATAGTCACCCTTATTCACAATCATATTCACCACACACAAAGCATAACATTATCAACACGCAAGCCTTATGCAACTAACCAAGCTAAGATATGATGCAAACCACACACGAATGCATATGTCAAGTGAAATTAATTAATCATGTATTTCAATATACCCTCGAATCGATTTCCCATCGGATCATAAGCCGGTCCGATTGAGTCACTTTCGGAATCCCTCACTCGGACTTCCATGGAATCTTTACCATGAGTATCTCACTCTAAGACATCTCGGTTTCACATAACTGAGACATCCCATGATCACACAATAGGGGTATCTCGCTCCGAGGCATCCTTGATCACTTAGCAAGAGTATCTCACTCTGAGACACCTCGGTATTACACAATTAAGGCATCCAAGATCACATAACATGGGCATCCCATTCCTCGAGGCATCACCTGCATCACAAAATCTATGGAAATCTCTTAAGTTCAATTTAATCCACACATTTCATGCATCACACCTTAGAATATTCACACCACAACAGCAATGCTTACCACTCGGTGTACAAAAACCATTCCAAAGCCAAGACATAATGCTTACATATGCTACCTCATGGCATATTTCATTCATCGCACACATGAGACTCGACTAGCAACAATTCAAGGTCATCTTATCATAAGTTGATCCACCATCTCTATCAATTGGGCTCTTAATTGGGTTTTCGTTATAAATTATTTATTATTGTAATAAATCAGTTTGCTTCAGCTAGACCCGTCAAATGGGTGGGTTGGTCAGGTTTGGGTCCAGTCGAAAATGAGTTGACTCATATTTAACTCATTTAACCCGTTTTAACTCATATTCATGTAATGTAAATCAAGTGATCCATATCCGACCCGACCCGTATTGCTAAAACCTATTAAAATTATAGGAAAACTCACTTCTACTATATGCTAATTGGATTAAAATTTCAAATTAAATTAAAAATAGTAAATAAAAAAAGTTTTAAAAAAAAAACCTATAAATTTAAATATTTATAAAAAATTAGACTATGCACATGCTTCTTTTATTTGAAGTGAACATACTATTGAATAACTAAAAATTGTAACATGAAAATTTTTTAACTAAATCTAAAAAAACTCTTTTATGATTTTTATAAATAAAAAAGAGAGTATTGTTAAAAAATTTTATGCAATACAAATTTAATGGAAAATTTTTATAGTTCTTTTTTTTTTAAATATAATTTTTAATTATTTTATTTTAATTTTTAATAATTATTTTTCTTTTTCTCTTTTCTCTTTTCTTTTCTTTGGCCGGCCACAACAACGGCCGGCGACCGGCTACAAGCGAGAACGAGCTCACCGGCGTCGGGCGGGCTCGATCTCACCAATCCGGCGAGGCCAAGGCCCCGCCCAACAACACTCGGCAAGCTCGAGCCTCGCTAGTCGTCGACGACTTGCCGGCAAGCTCAAGCCTTGCCTCGCCGCCGCTCGGCGGCCGTCGTCCCGCCCGGCCGCCAGCTAAGGAAGGAAGAAAAGAAAGAAAAAAGAAATTGAAATATGAAAAATAATTATAATTTCGATTTTTTATTAAAAAAACATTTTTATAAAGTTAAAAAATGCCATGGGTTTAAATTTTAAAGTGAATTTCCTAATAACCCATTTAGACCCATTTCTTTTTTTGTATTTTACTTTCCCAAACCCATTTCTAACCCATATTTAACTTTCACTTGACCCATATATGACTTATTTAACTAAAAATGGGTCATAATATGAGTTTATAACCAATTTTGCTAGCTTTAGCTTTAGCAAACTAAGGTAAAAAGAGAGTCTGACAAAGAAATTACTCTTAACAAACTTAGGGTCCGTTCATTTCGCGGAAAATAACTTTCGAGAAAACGTTTTCAGGATTTTCCGACGTTCGTTTCACGGAAAATAAACTAGTCAAGGAAAATGTTTTCCATCATTGAAAAAAACAACCTTTAAAAGTGAGGAAAACGTTTTCCATACCTTCTTCCATCTTTCTTCTTTTTACAAATACATCTTCAATTTATTTTTATGCTTTATTTTTATTTTTTATTTTTTTTAAATTGAGTTTTTAATCTTTTTTTCTTTTCTTTCTTTCCTTTTTCATCTTCTTCTTTGGTGGCAGCCAGCATCCGGCCACGGCGACGTCCGATGACCGGCCGCGACCGACGACTGGCCACAAGCCAACTCGAGAGGCTAGCGAGGCTCCGCCTAGCTCGATCTAGTGAAGCCAAGCTCGGGCCTTGCTAGATTGGGCGAGGCGGAGCTCTCGCGGCTGGGGCGAAGCTCGTGGCTTGCCGATTCGGCGAGCCGGGCGAGGCTCGAGCCTCGCCGGAGCTTGCTGTGAGGTTCGCCAAGCTCGGCAAGCCACAAGCTCGTCGCGCCCCGTTCGGCAAGCTCGCGGCTTGCCGAGAGCCAAGTGAAACTCCGGCAAGCTCGGGCGAGATTAGTCGAGCCTTGAGCTCGCCAGATCCGGCGACCGTGTCTTGGTTGGCCGCTAGGCGGCCGGCCATCATCGGGGAGGCGGCGACGGAGGAAGAAGGAAGGAGTAAGGAAAAGAAAAAATAAAATAAAATAAAATAAAAATTTTGATTTTTTAAAAATACAAATAATTAAAAATTCATTTTAAGAAATATAAAAAATAAAACTAATTTTATGGTCAATTAAAAATATTAAAATTCAATTTTTGATAATTTTTCCCAAACAATTAAATTAGCTAACGAATGGTGAAAAATATTTTCTACTAAAAGTTTAAATTTTCAACCGAACACTCATTTTCCTAGAAAATGACTTTCAAAAATATTTTCCGAAAACATAATATTTTTCGTGAAACAAACGGACCCAGTTTATCATAATTTTTTATAAAATCGTAAAAGATTCTTTTTCATGTGAGCATATCTTTTTATGTAATTTTGTCTATGGTCATTCATCTTTCATCTCAATAAAAACCAATGTACACATCAATCATCATCCGATACAATATAGGAAATAAGTACTTCCTAAAAATGGGAAAGATTTCGATACTATTATCAAAATGTCTCAGAAATGATTAAGATCTACAATCATCTAACTCTGACGACATGTAACAAAATCTCAACAAATATCTTAAAAATATTGCCAGCTAAGAGTTTTTGAATGAAAATTTGAGAGAGAGAGAAATTAAACAGATAAATTCAATTGTGTAGCATATACCATACATTCCACCCTCAAATCAAACAAATGGTAGAACCGTCACTTAACATCGAAGAGAGAAAGAGAGATGGTGCACATGTGACACAGATAGATAAGATCAAAGTAATAGCACGAGGCTAATACTACAACTACTTCCAACATCGTCCGATCAACCCATGGGTTGCCGTCGCCCCCTAGTCTTAAGACCTGCCAAACTACAATCATACGCTGTAGCCCCGCCCATCCCACATCCCACAAAGAGATGCAGGGAAGAAAATAAAATATAAAAAAAAAAAAAACAGCACGGCGTGCAATTATGTCAGCGGCTCCCACTAAGACACACTAAACACTTCATCGACTCCTCCTTAAGGGAAGAGACAAAAAAGAGAAGAAGAATAAGGAGGGACAAAAAAATAAAAAGAGCGTCCCCCTCCAAAGGGCTACGACGCCGTTTACGTCCTGGACTTGTCCTCCTTCCTTCACATTTTCCTCGTGCGCGGGGGAGAGACCAGTCGCCTCCTTTCTCCGCTCCTGCCGCGAAGGCGACAAGCGCGCGCGCGCCTCACTTGTCGCGGGAATACGGCGACGCGAAAGTCAACCTGCCACCACATTAAACACGCGCGTCTTTCGATTAGTAGACCTCTGGCTATTATTAATGACCGAACGACCCGCACGCGGCCTCCTCAAAAGAAAAAGACGTCGCGCACGCAAAAGGAATTTCGCCCCAGCAGCCACGACCGATTTGGAACGACTCGGACGAGCCGGGGGAGCCGATGGGACCTAGGGGCCTTTTTGATTCTTCCCAGAAAAGCCGAACGACGACGGTCTGGTCCGAATATCGGCTCGCGTTTTTCATAGGCGGGGTTTCGATGTTGGAATTCGTAGGACCGACCATCGTCCTCGACTTTTGCCTTAAAGAATCTCTCGTACTCTTATTTTTCATCTTCTTCTTTGTGTCCCCCTTCACGTGTTTGTACGACCGTTCACATGATTTCCCCATTGCCGTAAGTAAGATCCACCAAGATAATTGACTCGTGTCGAAAAATGCACTTGGTTACTTTCGATGGCATCCTTAAATTAAGCTGACCCAATTCAAGTTTCTCAATTATTTTTTGGCTAGCAACCAAAGATTTGGGCTTGGCCACTGCCCTAAAACCTAAGTAGATATTTCAAGAATACCCATCTCGACCGGTGCATAAGACTTCAAAATCTTCTCTCCCATATCTAGAAGTACTTAATAGTTTTACTCCTTGTAGCTACAAGCCTACAACGCCACCTGCTCCCTCCGTTGCTAGGTCCACTAGTGACCAAAAATAATTGGCGGTTTAATTATAGCTCAGATACGTAACCCCCATATTCTTAATTTTTTTCTCTCCGGAAATTAAACTCGAGATACTTCTATTATATGTTTAGAGCTTGGTTGTCAAACGTCGCCCACGTGATGAAAATTGAAATTGAAAACTCATTCGGTAAATTACTAGCGAGGAATGCGTTGCGGATCAAATTGTTTCCAATTTTTTAATTTTTTTTTAAATTTCCTTATAATATAACTGCAGAGTAGAGTTGGAAAAAAGGACGAAATGTCGGATGTCGAAGATCTCGACCGTCTATCCGATTCCACCGGACAAGACAAATTGAAAGGATAGAAAGAACAAAGAATTGCAAAAATTGCCAGGTTTTCGTAAATTCTATTTTTTTTAACGAGTCAATGTAAACGATATTTACATTTTCTTTATACCACGTGAACATTAAGGGTGCGTTTGTTTGTGTTTCGTTTAAAAATTGTTGAGGAATGAAATAGAAAAAAGTGTTTCTGTTAAACAATTTTTGAACAAAAAAACGCGTTTGGTAAACTTGTTCCGGGAATAAAAAATAAACGAAACATGTTTGGTAAATTTGGATAATTTTTTTATTTCTTTTATTTTTTCTATTTTTTTCTTATTTTTCCTTTTTTTCTTTTTTTTTCTTTCCTTTTTTTTTTTTTTGGCCGGTCGCCGGCCTCGGCCATGGCCGGCGACCGGCCGGCGAGGGTCGGCCTCGCCTTGATCCGGCGAGGCCGAGCTCGCCCGGCGGCGAGGCGCGGCCTCGCCGGCCACCGCTGTGCGAGGCCGAGGCTCACCGGGCCACCGCTAGGCGAGGCCGAGGCTCGCGCCGGCCGGGCGAGGTCGGCCTCGCCGGATCCGGGCGAGATCGAGCTCGCCTGGGCCGGCGCGAGGTCGACCTCGCCATGGCCGGGCGAGCTCGAGCTCGCCTAGATCCGGCGAGGCCGACCTCGCCCAGGCCGGCGAGCCTCGGCCTCGCCGGATCCGGGCGAGATCGAGCTCGCCCCCGGCGCGAGGTCGGCCTCGCCATGGCCGGGCGAGCTCGAGCTCGCCCGGATCCGGCGAGGCCGACCTCGCCCGGGCCGGCGAGCCTCGGCCTCGCCAAGCCACCGCCGGCGACGCCCGGCCCAGGGCGCGAGGGCGGCCGCGCGCCGTGCCGACGGTGACCCGAGCCACACCGTCGTCTCCCTCCACCGCACGGCGACCGCCTCCGCCTCACGCCCGATCGACGCATCCGCAGTGTCTCGAGCCTTCGTTCGCCACCGCCGCATCGGATCTCACCGCGCCGTGACCCACGACTTCGAGATCCGCTCGATCGTCGACCCGCGCCGCCCACGACTCGACCGGCCGTCCTCGCCGCTCGCTCGTAGACGTCCGCCGCTCGAGACCCCACGGCCGAGCCCCGCACCGCAGCCCGCCGTCGCGCCAGCCGACCCGCGACCCGGCCTACGTCACCCGCTCACAGTGGAGACGCTGCAGCGGGCATGTCGGTGCTTGGAGAGGACGACGGTGGAGACGCGGTCGCAGGAGGAGACGCTCGTCGGCCGTCCCGAAGGGAGGAAGAAACAAAAAAGGAACACAATTTTGTTCCAATTTTGTTCCTAAGAAGTGTTTCAGAAACGAGAAACACAAAATTTGTGTTTCTCGTTTCTGTTTTTTTGTTCCTAGAACAAAGAACAAAAAGGAACAGAAACGCACACAACGCGTTTCTGTTCCTTTTTGTTCCCGTAACAAAAAAACAGAAATTTCTGTTCCTGGGAACAGAAATAGGGTGCAGCCAAACGCACCCTAACTAGAAAAAGTAAAAGAACAGCATCATGAATTAAAAAAGAAAAAAAAAAATGAAAGTCGGGCGGCGGGGGGGGGGGCGGGTGCCGTACCTCTCCTTACGTTTCTCCAGGAGTCTCTCCAGCGACTTCCTCCTCGTGAGCGGCAGATCTGCAAAAACAAAATAAAATATATTTAATTTAATTTAAAACAAACGAAACACCATTATATCGCAAATAAATAGATCTAGAATTTTTTTATTCATTGGAAAAAAATTTGATAGTTAAAGTGATACTGCCACTATGCATAGGACTGATGAACAATGTAATGCATTTACAAGGGCGGACCGAATAGGCGAATACATCCCGGATCGATAAAATCTCTTATAGGTTAATCGATCGATGGACCGACCGGTTAATTCTTACCTCCGATGCCGAGCAGCTGTTCCTGGCCTCTCGCAGCCGCCGCGGCCTTTGGGCTCTCGGGTCCGGTGGCTTTGGAGATTCCTTGGACCGCAAGCTTCAGAATGTCCTCCGCCTAAACGAAACACAAGACCCGCCACCCATCAGAACGACGAAGAAAAGCCAAGTCGCCGACGGGCGGCGAAAGGGAACGGCATTTAGTTTAAGTTGAAAAGCTCGCCGGGGACGGGCCGAGCAAACCTTGTTGGGAGGGGGGTCGAAGACGACGACGGTCCCGCCGTAGAAGGTCGTCAGTGGAGCCACTTCTCCGCCGTGGGTCTCCGAGCTCGGCCTGCAAGCGAATTTTTTTCACGAGATTTCAAGTTCTGGAATCACCACCGAATCCCCAAAAAAATAAATAAATTTGCCAAGATCGCGTTGGACAGATATGATATCTTGTTTTTAAATTTCGAAATTCGAACGATATTTCAACTTTATGTCAAATCACATCATCTTTAAACCCGCAAAAAATTATCTGTGAGATCTCGAGACACTGACCTGACAAGAGGGGCGTACACAGGCAACGCGGGAGCAGCATTCTGGTCCGTCTTCGGCGTCGCGGGCGTCGAGAAGGGCGGCGATCTCGAGTGGGCGGCGCCGGAGGAGGCGATCACCGACTTGAGGAGCTCCGGGTTGATCCGCGAGATGGCGCTCTGGATGCCTGCACGAGAAACGCGGACCGCACGATAAGAAGGAAACCGTGGTCAAAAGACGAAAAGCCAGAGAGGCTGGCGACGGCGGAGACCGACCTCGGAAGCTGGAGAGGCGCTCGAGAGGCCGCCGCTGGGGGCGGGGGCCGGAGGGGGAGGTGACCCCCTTCTCCGCCACGCCAAGGAAGCCGAGCTCGACAGCGCCCCTGGACATCTTTCTCCTCCTCCTTTCTTCTTCAGATGGGTCGCGAGGCGAGGATGCGAGGGGTGGAGTGCTGGTCAAAAGGCGCGAGCTTGAGCGAGAATTATAGAGAGAGAAGTAGAGAGAGAGAGGTGGAGGAGAAGGAATGGAGGGCACGAGTTACATATGAGGAATGCTGCAGAGAGAGGGAGGGTGATGGCAAGATCGTAAACGAATGGGTGCACGTCTTCCACGAGGGTGTCTGGAGGGGCAGGTCCAACGCAATTACGCAAAAGGAGAAGAGTAGGGCATTGGACGAAGGCAAAGGCAAGTGGGGGTTAGGTCTTTGGTCCAACCCCGCGACTCCTCATGCTTACGCTCTCCTTCCTTTCCCTTTCATTTTCTATTATATTTTTGGTTCGAGTGAAATAAAATATTTGTTTGGCTTTACTTAGGTTAATTTTTTTTTTCGAAATCCCCAAGATATACATATGGTAGCCTATGTATTATAAATTTTTTCTTGTTGTTTTAAACATAATAAGCTTATATTTATGTGAGACACTTTAAAGGTGATTTGTTTCCGATTTCCAAAATTCAGAATCGAAGACCGAACCATCGATTTGGTTGAATATAATCGATCACATTTTTTCCCATTGCTAGATGCCTTCCATTATATGTAAATAAACAAATAACCTTATGTTTTATTTTCAGAAATTACAAAAAACATATCGGCCTAAAACTGATAACCGGACCAACAATCTTAGGAGCTAAAAATCGGCCGATTTGTGCAGTCCGTTTTGCACATCTCTAACACATCTATCATCTGTCAAAGTTCCTTTAGATAATTTTTCAGCCAAAACCACGTAATTTTTATTTCACTCAAACCAAGTGAGCATCATATCAACATTATTTGATTTTCGGTATCCATGTAAGTACACTTTTTACAATTAATGAGTCACATGGGTAGAAGTTTAGGAATTTTGTCATTAAAAAAAATTATGGTAAACATTCCATAGTAGACATAATTTAAGATTTTTTTAATGTGATTTTTGCCCTTTAATTTATTGGTTTATGAGTAAGTCTAGCGTTGCTCGTGACATAATGTTGGAATGAGAAATATTTTGTCCGTATGACTTTGTAGGTTTGGCACGAGCCTGGGACGAAATGGTTTGGCCTGCACTGACATCTAAAGTTGCCCATGCCGTCACGTACTTCTCACGAGGATAAAAATAGTAACAAATCACTTGTTAGTCACTAGGATGAAAAAAAAAAGTCAAGACATACAAGGGAAGATTGACCAAGCGTCGACGAGCTTGTGAATGGAAGCATAAGGTTCAACAATAAGAGAATGAACTGCCATGTCTCCAAATATCGGAATGTGTAATAGGTACCAAATTCGAGCAATATTCGCATTGAAATTGAGTGTGAATCATCCGACATGCAAAGGACCATGCAAAGTCAAGGAACAATTATTACTTGGTGACCAGGTCATGCAACCGCTGTCGACTAACCAACGACAGTATGGCATGATCAAGGCTGTTGTGAAAGATAGTAGGAAGAGAAATGAATGTGTGAAGAGATCAGGAACGGTTACCCAGGAGAAAATAATTGTTCGATGGTTACCAAATACCATGAGTCGTCCAACCAAAAGCCCTCTCGAACAACACCTTTTATCTTTACTTTATCGCATTTGAGTTTCCTAGTTGTAGCTTCAAAATTCTCGCCGTTGACTAGATTATGACGAGTGTATACATCTTGGTGTAGTGTTATTGATTAAATTCCAATGTTGTACCATGAGATCAACATCGTTAATTAAATTATAACATCGTTAATTAAATTGCAACATCGTGTTCTATCCAAGTGCATTGTTGTTGATAAAATTCCAGCTTTACACCAAATTATCCCCAAGTCGTGCTATTGATTAAATTCCGGCATAAGTTAGAACTAGAAGTGAAGGTTAGCGAGACGTCGACTGTCAATGTTGTGCTATGAATATTAGAAATAATATTTGCATGTTAATATTCTCTGTCTGGATTCAATATGGAACTCGAGTCTCCTATAATAAAAGCTGAAATATATCGTTCGACGAAAGATATTTCGTTGCGAGAACAAAATTGAAGAAACAACCCAATTAGATACAACAAAAATAGGTTGCTATCGAGATTCCGTGCACCTTGCGACTAGTTACCATCGACGGAATATGAGGCTGTGTATGCCATATAGTCCGTTAAAATGGGAATTCACGCGGTGGTGGAGATGGTCACGAAGAGCTGACCACTGCTATTTAGGCCCCATTTGGTTGGACTTTCTCAAGGGGCTTTGGGCCCCCAAAGTCCCTTGGGAAAAAAATTTTGTGTTTGGCAAAACTTTTGAATGCTCTTTTGCGAAATGTGGGCATTCCGAATGCTGAAAACTGGGGAGGGACTGTTTTGGGCATTCAGCATTTGGGAAATGCAAAATTTCACCGCGTCACTGTTCATTTCTCTTCCCCCTTCGTCTTCTTCTTCCCGGCCATCTTCCCTGTTCATCTTCTTCTTCCCTGCCCATCGGGCTTCTTCGGCAGCCGCCACCACCGCCTGAGGCTCATGCGTGCCCGGTGACCACCGCCTGGGGGTGGCGCGACCCACGACCCAGGCGGCATCGCTTGGCACACACGAACTAGGCGACGCCGCCCGATCTCGCCTCTACGACCTCGGGTGACCGAGGTCACGACTCGCCTGAGGTTGAGGTCGCGACTCGCCTAAGGTCGAGCCTCCAGACGACTCGCCTGAGGTCGCGCCTCTAGGCGGCGACGGCTTCGCCCGAGATCGCAACCTTACGCGGCCAGATCTGGCCGCCCGGCAGCTGACCCGCGGCTCGCTAGCCGCCGGATTTGGATTTTCAGATTTTTTTTTTTTAAAATGAAAGCAAAAGCCCATTTGTAATGTAAGTTTTACCAAATGGTATTTACGTTAAAGTTACCTTTCAAAGTTATTTGAGACTACAATTTACCAAACGGTGTAACATTTTGAAAAACCCCTTTACCTCAAAGATATTTGCATTCTCCCAAGGGTATTTCCTCAAAACCGAACCAAACGAGCCCTTAATGGCGATTACGACCGCCGCGAGGTTTCTGTTTTGAAGGAGAGGAAAGGTGGGGGATGGGGCACTCATATCAAAATTGGCAATCGCGCGCTTGAATGGATGTGAGAGAGACTTTGGCCCTGTTTGGTTCGGTTTTTGGAGAATGCATTTGCAAAAATGCAAATATCTTTAGGTGAAAGGGGCTTTCCGAAATGCAAATAGCGTTTGGTAAATTATAATTCTAAAATGTATTGAGAAATAATCTTGGCCAAAATACTGTTTGAAAAAATTTGCATTTGTAAAGGACTTTTATCAAATTAAAAAAACAAAAAACATTTGTATTTTTTTTTAAGTCTGGCCACCAACCGGCCAGATCTGGCTGCCGGACTGTTGGATCTGGGCGCAAGATGGCCAAATCTAGCCCCAAATGCCGTCGCCTGAGGTTGCCCACCTCAGGCAAGGTCGCCTAGGGTCGTGCAACCGCCAAACCTAGGCGGGCAATGCTTGGGCGATTCAGCCGTCGCCTAGGGTTGCACGACCTCAAGCGATCGTCACCGGGTAGCCCGACCTCGGCAAGAATCGTTGCTTGAGGTTGTGCAACCTTAGGTGGCAGCCTGGGTCACGCGATCCAGGCCATCATTCACCTCGGTCGCACAACCCAGGCGTCGCCTGAGGTCCGACGACAGTAGCCGAGGTCAAGTGACCCTCAAGCGACAGTTGCCGGCACACGCAACCTCTTGGCCGGTGGTCGTTGGCCTCTAAACGACTTTTTTGTGCGGTAGTTTTGGAGAAGATGAACAGTAACCGATTTGCATTTCGAAAATACAAGTTCTCAAAGTATCTTGGGACCTGCTTTGAACTAAGAGCCTTTAGAGTCATTTGGAGATGTAATTGTATTTTTCCAAAGTTGAGCAAAAACACAAACCAAATACGTTTGCATTTGATCAAGGGACTTTCGAGTCCCAAAACTCATTCCAAATGCCGAACCAAATGAGGCCTCTCTCTCTCTCTTCCTTCAATGCTTAGCGGTGTCCTTTCAATTTTCTTTTTTTAGAAATAACAAAAATATTTATTTAAACCTTTTGCCACCTCGACATGGGATATTGTATCTTGATGTGTACGTGGCTAGAGACATCCTTGAGCACCAAACAGGACAACTTGTCATGTATTTAACTTAGGAAAAAAGCCACCAAAAATCTCAAACTTTGTTTAAAGTGATAAATTTATCTCGAACTTTTTTTGGACATAAAAAACCCCAAATTTTGCTAATCGTAACACATTTACCCAAAACTCTATGGCTAAGGGCATTTTTGTCTTATATTTTTTCCTCTTTTTTTTTCCCTTTTTTTTTCTTCTTCTTTCTTCCCTTCGTCAACCATGGCGAAAGGACGTCGGACTCAAGCAAGGGCAGTTGGGCAAGGGCAGTTGGGCAAGGATTGCCCTCACTAAATTTGGCACCCCTCGCTAGATCAGGCAAGGAATGCCCTCGCTTAACATTAGCAAGGGCCTCCCTCACTTGCGTCGGGCAATTGGTGAGGGCTGCCCTCGCCCAACGCCAGTGAGGGCAGCCCTCGCCTGAGTCTGACTTCCCTCTACCATGGCCGGCAGGGGAAGAGAGAATAAGAAAAAAAAAAACAAATTAAATAGTTAAAAAGACAAAAAAAAATGCCCTATAATTTGAGCTAAATATATTACACGGATACAAGTTTAGGGTTTTTTATGTCACGGAAAAAAAGTTTGGGGTAAATGTGTCACAGATTGACAAAGTTTTTGGTATTTTACGTCACAAAAAAAAGTTTGAAGTAAATTTGTCACTTTGACAAAATTTGGAATTTTATAGTTTTTTCACTTTAACTTTCATTCGGTTCATTAAAGGTAGCGTTACAAATTTTGCCGGAGGAACTATTTAGAATGTCTTCATTTTTTGAACAATTCTTTCTAAATCTCGTGCTCTCATAATTTGACTTTTATTAACACGAGAAAACTTTTCGATATTATAAACGTCGACACGAAAATTTGCATTTGATTTTTTTCAACTTTTAGGAAAAGGAACATTTCTAACTGCGAACCAAAATACTCTAGATTTTATGTGTTTTCAAATTGGTTATAGTCTGGACTATCCTTAATTTATCTCTACCTTGCTAGATATACTTTAGAAGGGCTTTGAGTGGATTCTTCCAAAAAGAACTGCATCAAAACGAGGTACGAAGAGGTCGATGCCACATTTCTACAAATCCCCATGAATCCTCCGATCTTGAAATCAGTGGTTGTTGGATTGGTAAGAGATCAAATTTGGCAAATTTCAAGCATACATAGGATTACTCAGAAGATGAGCATAAAGAGGAAATATTGGCGCTTCAACCATGTCTACTATTGATCTCCAATCAAAATTGACTCTTTGTGAACTTGTCTACATGAACCTAAACATAGATCAAATTTCACAATTCGAAATTAAATACAAATGATATGTGAATTCATAAAAATTGCATGGCACGGTGGAATGCCTAGATAATTCAAATCCAAGTACAGAAGACTCGTGTACCATTCTTTTAGATTGGATTGACAATGGAGTATGTCCTTGTCCAATGTTTTAAGTGGGGTGTGGTCGTGGTGCTGGTCAGATCTTTTCTCTCTTTTCTTTCTATATTATATCTCTTTTGAAATAGTCGCCTGCTTGTCTTGGATGAGGAAACAATGTTTAAAAAGTTGTTCTAAAGACGTGACGTACCTAAATGGGACAGTACGCTCTAGAAGGGATTAATCGGTTGGCTCTTTTAGAAAATCGAGCGATATCTTGCGCGGAAATTTCATCAGCTTTCGGTCCACAGAAACCCCAGTGAGTTGAGGATCTGTTAGCGGCCACTGTAGAGCCAGTTAAACGAGATTTGAATGTGGACCCGTGATTTTGAGAAGGGCGATTCTTCTCTTGCGTGTTACTCAAGCTAAAAAAAAAACTAGTTAGGTGATGCCAACGGGTAAGATCCGTCATATGAGTGAGTCTAGGTAGAAATTGTATCAGGTCAAAAACGGTCTATAACCTGTTTTGATCAATTTCCATACAATACAAATTGAGTTATCTATATCCAACTCATATTATTAAAGCATTTTAATATATTAACTCAATTTAAGAAAACTCATATCAAAATTGAGATGGGAATGTGGAGTGATTAAGCTCAAAATTAAGTGAGAGTGAAAGAAATGGAAAGAGAGTATGAGTAGCTAATTTATGACTCATTTATTTTGGGTTTTATCATTTAAACCTATTTATAATCCATTTACTGAAAACAATTCATCACGTAATAATTCAGCCTATCAAATATGGGCTAAAAAATGGGTCTCTAAGTCATTTCGATAGGTCTATCCGACGGAAAATGAAAAGGAAATGGAGAGGAAAACTAGAGCTTTGTATTTATGTATATCTTTCTTGTACACAATCATTACACTAATTGTAATATAAGGGTAAAGTGTAAAACAGGAAAGAAATAATGAAAAATATACATAAATTCTAATTCCTATTTTACAAAGTCAATTACCAATTAAATGAATCAATCATTAATACTCGGGGTCAGTATTTCCTAAGTTATCAAATCATATTTCCAACACTCCCCCTCAAGCCGGTGGCCTATATATATCAAGGACACCAAGTTTGCTCAATAGGTATGCATGTTGTCTTTGGCATAATGGCTTGGTAAAAATGTCCACAAGTTGCTCTACAGTTCCTATTCCTCTCATTGTGATGATCCCTTCTCGAATCTTGTCTCGAGTGAAATGACAATTGACCAGGCTGCGTTTGGCAGTCGGGATAAAATTCGGGATAGGATATAATTTATCCTATCCTACGTTTGGTGCTCACTCAGGATAGGATAAAATCGGATATAAGAGGGATATAGACAGAATAAATTATCACATGCGGGAGGTGGGATAAAAGTGGATAGGATTTCTAATGTCCATAATAGGAAAGTTATTTTTCTTGAATAACACATTTATTAAATTAACAAAATTGAAATTATATTTCAATATAAATAATATTTGAATTCTAATTTAAGAAAATAAAAATAAAAATAAAAATTTATTTTTAATTAATCTTATTTTAATTTATATATTCAATTTTAATTCTATTTTATAATAAAAATTCAATCTATAAATTAAATATTTATATTTATTATATATTTTAGGTGTTTTTGTATTTTAAATATGTTAGTACAATTTACTATTTGATAAATTTTTATTAAAGAATGATGAAAGGGAAAAAAGAAATAATAATGAAAATAATATAAAAAAGAAAAAATATAATAAATAATAAATAAATGAAGGAATAGTGTTACGAGATATTTTCACCATCTTCATTTATGAACATTTAAGTTCATTTATAATGATATGTCGTTTATATAAAAAAAAAAAAAAAAAAGTACATGATGTGAACATATCCGACTTTAATATGCGATTCACCAAACACTCTGGACGAGATATAAAAAAATTCAAGGATTTCATATCCTATCCTATCCAATCTTATCCCGATTAGAAATCCAGACGATCAAACGTAGCCATATATGCTTAGTCCTCTCATGAAACACTGAATCGGCTGCTAGCTTGAGTGCAACATCATTGTCATAGAATAACTTGCTGGTCCATCAACTTGTACTCCAAGATCCGCAAGCAATCATCATATCCAGATTATTTCACAAACAATTTTTGCCATAACTATATATTTTGATTCTGTTGATGATAGAAATACGGTTGACTGCTTCTTTGTTTTCCATGAGATAAGAGATTTTCCAAATTTGATACAAAAACCAGTGATGGACCTTCTCATCATCGGACAAGAGGCATAATCCATATCACAATACGCTATCATTTTCGTGTCGCAATCTCGAGATCGAAAAATGCCAAGTCCTAGGCATCCCTTCAAGTATTTCACCACTTTCAAGGCTGCATTCATGTGAGACTGCTTTGGCTTGTGCATGAAATGACTGAGTATTTGCACAGCATAGCATATATCTGGCCTTGTCATCATTAGATAAATCAGTTTCTCGACAAGTCGTTGATATACTGATGGATCTTCAAGTAGCGAATCCTCAATGGAAGAAGATGAGCTCGAATCATACTCATGTGTCGTTAACTTTGCATTCTACTTAATCTGTATAACTATTGGTTTGCATCCTGACAATCCTACTTCAGAGACTATTTCCAAAATGAACTTTCTTTGACTGAGAGTTATTCCTTTGTCAGACCGAGCTATCTTAATGCCAATAAAATACTTAGGAGATCCCAAGTCTTTGATATGGAAAGTGGAATGCAGATAGCTTTTGAATTTTGCAATGGCCAGTTCATTATTCCCCACGATAAGAATGTCATCAACATATATTAAAAGATAAATTGATGAAGTACCTTTAGTCCATGTAAACAAGGCATAATCGTGTCTGGAATGCTGAAAACCCGTGTTGGTTAAAGTAACAGTGAACTTGGCATACCATTGCCTAGAAGCCTGTTTGAGTCCATACAGGGATTTGCGAAGACGACACACACGAGACTACCCTTGTTTGCGTAATCCTTGTGAAAGCTCCATGTAAATCTCTTCATCCAGATCTCCATGTAAGAAAGCATTATTGACATCCATTTGATGTGGCGGCCAATTGCGAAAAGCAGCAATGGATAAGAAAGAGCGAACGGTGACCTCTTTGGCCATAGGAAAGAATGTTTCATGATAATCAAAGCCTTCCTATTGCGTGAACCCTTTCGCAACTAAATGGGCCTTGTATCGCTCAATGGATCCATTTGCCTTAAATTTGATTTTATAAATCCATTTGCAGCCAATAGGTTTTTGTCCTGCCGATAATGGAACAATGTCCCAAGGCAATTTGGAGATATGGAAGCTTAGACCAAAATAGAGTGCTCTGTACCATGACAGAAAATGAAAAAGAAATGGAGAGGAAAACTGGAGCTTTGTATTTCTGTATATCTTTCTAGTACACAATCATTACACTATTTGTAATACAAGGGTAAAGTGTAAAACATGAAAGAAATAAATGAAAAATATACATCGATTCTAATTCCTATTTTACCAAGTCAATTACCGATTAAATGAATCAATCATTGATACTTAGGGTTGGTATTTCCTAAGTTATCAAATCATATTTCCAACACTATCCATGAGCATCATTTCTCAAAAAACGAATTTTATTGATAGTTAGTCAAAGAAATATTATGTGATATACTAAGGTTGTGTTAATGTCTTGGGGTTTTGGCACTATACAGACATCTAATTAAAAAAATAAGATGGTGCATGTTTTTTGCTTTCAGTAATCAAAACACATCTTTCTTTTTAGCAAAAACTGCCCTTCTTACCCAATAAAATAATCGATACCATTTATTTTTCTAACAAGCTTGGACTAAGAAACCTCAGCTCGACCAATTGTCAAATTAGTATTCTTCAGAGATGTGATGATTACTTCCTTGAGTAAGTTACTGAAACGAAACTGTTACTATCGATGTATTTGGTTGTGTACAATCATATTGAGTGAGTCTTACTCATGTTGTATAACAAGAGTCTGTCGCATTAATTTACAAATTAACTTTTATATCTCAAGCAAACCCATTAGGATTTGCCTTTCAAAATTTTATACTATCAAAATAATTATGTGAATCTTGTTAACTAGTGTTTGGTATAAATAAGGCTTGTCAATTTTCAAGCCACTGTCTTTCTCATATTATGTGCAACCAATGTATTTGTATATTTTCTTATTATGTATGATTAACAAGTGTTTCGAACATTCTCGTTAATAAGAGCCCTATCTATACATTTATTTAAACACTCAAAGCTTAAAAGAATTTATACGAAAATTCCAAGTCAATTTTTGTCCCTTTTGGATGATTTAAGGTAAATCACTATGGGTTGGCCCAATGGCCATTCTTCCAAACTTGGTAAGGGGAAATGAGGGAGTTCGATTCTTCACTTTCGGGGGCTTGGGATGAGGACACATGAGTGAAGGAACAAAGTTTCGCGACCTATGTCAGATAGGACTAGACAAAAAAATAAATGAATTTAGGCAATTTAAGTTAAAAAAAGGGAAAATTAAGATGTGTGCGTTGTATCATGAGATTTTGTGAGGTTACCGTCAATTATTTTAAAAATTTAAACGAAACCCTAACTTGATACTTAGACATTTTAATATTTCATTTCATGCTTAGGCTGGATTTTACAGTTGCGGAAACGAGGGTATGATTATGAACAACGAAACACGATTTTCACAAATCAATCGTGTGTGCACTTCTCAACTCCAAAAGCAATGCCTCCAACTAGACCTATCCTTCGGACTCCCACGGTGTTCTTATTGGCCATCCGGTTAGTCAAAATTTCCCGTGCCCTCAGTTATCGAAAAGAGTCTACTGATGAACAAAGAAAAACCATCAAACGGAAATGAAGAATTCGTCAACATGAGGACCGAAAGCAAATCCCCAAAACGATTCGCGCATAAAGAACGGCGTTTGTTCCGTCGCGTGGGTTGCTGGAAATCCGGGGGAAACCATCATTGTCCGCGACCCGCGAGGCATGCGGGAACATGGAAATCGTTTTCGATTCCTTTCACGTTGCCGTTCGGGCCGCCTCTAAAAGACCGCCAGAAAGTCAGCTAGCAAAGCAAGAGGCGAGAGTGGCGCAGCTGTCGTGTCGTGTCCAGCCGGGGGAGTGGGTCTGTAGCGCGACGTGACGCGCACGTTCAAACCTCGAACCGAACGGAGCACGTCGGCTGAAACGAAGCAAACGCTTCTCAGCCCTCGCTGTGCTCACGTGCTTGAATTCCAGGAAAGTGCGCCCCCCGTCGGTCGGTCGGACCGACCCGGGTTACCTTTTTCTTTATTCTCTCTCTCTTCTGCTCTCTGGCGTGACGGCAGGGCACAGCGTACGAGGAATTCGCGCTGCTACCGACGGCGCGCGCATTTGGATTTGGGGACGATGGATTTGGCTTCTGAATATTGAGTCGGACGAGGATCTTCTGCAGCGTGTCGAGAGGGACAGCACGGCTTAGCCTCAAGCTCTTAGGCTGCATTTGGGAACGGCTTTTCCAAGTGTCTTTAGATACCTAAAGGCCTTTTGGCCAAGTATTAGGTGTTTGGTAAAAATTTTAAAAACCCCATTGAGCCAAAGCCAGCCTTCTGAAGGCTTGGGCTTTCAGCTTTGGCTTTGCATTTGTTTCCCCCTTTTACTGTTCATCTTATTCGTAGACTTTTTACTGCTCATCTTCTTCGTTCAAGCATTCGGATTGTGCAAGGCTGCTGAGGGCGGACGACGAACCAGCGAGAGGCCGGTGACGGTCACAGCGACCGTCGCCGGTAGGTCACACGACCTCCGGCTGGTATTTAGGCCGCGCGATCCAGTCGCGCGACCTCGCAAAGAACCTAGGCGCGACCTCACGGTGGCCCCAAGCGTGACCCAGATCTGGGTCGCCGGAGGTCATGCGACCTCGCGGCGACCAGACTTGGGTCTGCCGGAGGTCGCGCGACCTTCGGTCGAAGCTCCTCCTCCGCTTCTCCATTTCTCTCCCCTCAAAGCTTCGCCGCCGATTCTCGGCCCATTCCGATTCTCCGACCATGCTCCTCCGTGCCGCCCCTACTTTTTCACTCCTCGGCCCCGCCGGAAACGGCCTCTCCTCGCCGTTGTCGTCTTCCCCCGTGGGGGCGAATCCGGCGGCGCTTCGGCTCTCGAGCGGCGGGCACGAAGGCTCCCTGGTGGTCGGCGTGAGCAAGGAGTCGAACAGCCCACCGCTCACCGGTGTCGTGTTCCAGCCCTTCGAGGAGGTGAAAGAAGGAGCTCGATCTGGTGCCCACCGTGCCTCATTTTTTTCTTTTTTAATTAATCACCAAAGTCATTTATAAATTTATCTCTCCAAAAACTATTTTACACAAAGGTATTTTATAATGGATTTTCAAACTACAATTTACCAAACACAATATGCATTTTGGAAAACCCCTTTAACTCAAAGTCCTTTGCATTTTCTCAAAAGCTTTCCCCAAAAGTCCAACCAAATTCACCCTTAGACTTGGAGATCTTGCCACGAGCCTCTCAAGTGCTGCTAAATTTATATCTCATTTTAAGCACGCAAAATTTAGGGAGACGAGAGAGGTGCAGCTTTCGGGAAAGCTGTTTAGCCACTGGCCTCTATGACCCTCTTTCATTTTCTCGCAAGTCCAACTTCTTAAAGAATGTGTTTAGTAACGTTTTTAGTCTTAGAAATAGTTTTAACACTTTTTTAAATTTCTGTTTCTGAGAATAGTTTCTTAGCGGTTTAAGATGTTTGGAGGGTGCATAATAAACTGCAATTTATATTTCAGAAATAATTTATCTACTTCAGACTTATTTCTGGAATAGAAATCTGTTTGATAAACCTATTCCATTTTTCTATTTCTAAAATAGATTCTTGTTCTAGAAATAAGTTTTGAATAGAAATCGAAGTAGAAATTTTCTACTTCTCTATTTCTGAAATAGAAATGAGAAATAAAAATTATTTTCATCGTTCGTCAACCGGTCATTCATCCATCGCCGTTGACCACCGTCCGTCGGTTGTTCGTTGCCGCCACCACCGCCGCCACCGTCGGTCGCCAATCGCTTGCCCGCCGCCGTCGGTCGCTAGTCGCGCCACCGCCGTCGCCAATCCACCGCCCTTCGAAAATAAAAAAAATTTGTGTCGTTATCAAACAAATTTCTATTTTTAGAGTATAAATTTTGTGTCGTTATCAAATGGTTATTTTTTCTGAAAAACTCTTCTAGAAATAGAAATGGAAAAATCTATTTCTCTTCCCGAACTTATTTCTGGAATAGAATGGTTATCATTCACCCCCTTGATAACTGCACAAAATTTATGTTTCCAAAACAGAAATGCAGAAAATAGAAATGCATTTAGTACGGCTTTAGATATTTTTATGACTTAAACTTTATTTAACTTATTAAAAATTTTATTACATTTTTTTCTTTTTCTTCTCTTTTATCTAGTTGGTCGTCGGCCTTTGCCATGGCTGTTCAGCGACTGATCAGATGAGGGCTAGTGAGGTTGTTGGCCTTAAGGGAGCCTCGTTGGCCACCGACGAGGTCCCCTTGAGCCTCAACGTGGCGTTGTGAGGAGACCTCACTCAACCACGGTGAGGCTTGACCTCACTCGACCACCGCGAGGTTGGACTCACCCTGCCAGTGACGCTAGCCCAACCATGCCCATCCAAGTGATGTCAACCTGACCACTCCCAGCCATGGCAAGGCTCGGGGGGCCTCGCCAGTGGCTAGCAAGCTCGAGGTGACCTCTTCGAGGGTTGGCGAGGCTTGGATGAGGTTGCCTAGCCTATTGTCGACCATCGCCGAATGTAGCGACCAGCTAAGGGAAAGAAGAGGGGAAGATAAAAGCAAGAAAAGAAAAAGGAAAAAAAGAAAAAAGAAAAGGCTTGTTTCTTGAGTTGTTCTTTGGAACAAAGAAGTATTTTTTTTTTTTTTTTGTTTCTTATTTCTGTTCTAATTCCGTCCCGAGAATAAAAACTTATCAAATACGTTTCTATTTTATGTTTGCTTCGTAGAACAGAAAAAAATAAAAACAAGTGTTCTCTGAGCATTACCAAACGCACCCTAAGAAACCTAAAATGTTCAAAGTTCAAAGAAGCAAATTAGGGAAGAATAGAAGCCAAATTTAAATCAAGTCCCCCTAGACCTAGGGCGAGCTTTGGGGGCGTTGGGCGAGGGCTGCCCTCTCTCGCTTGTGGCGAGGGCCTTGCCTCCAATCGGTGAGGGTTGCTGACCCTCACCCAAGTGCAGGCAACCCCATCAGCCATTGCCACTACCCCACCGCTGATAGGGCAGCAGCCACAGGCGAGAGGGAGTACCCCCGCCCGTCTTTGTTCTATTCTTTTTAAAAAATTTTAGTTTGTTTTTCTTTGGAAAAAAAAGAAGAAAAACTTTAAAAGAAGAAATTGTCCTTATCAAATAGTGAGTTGAGGGTCTTTTTTGAGATCGACATAGCTATTTCAGGTATTTATTTGAGACAAGGTTAACTTTAAATTATTATTTGAGAAAATAATGACACTTTGGGGCCTTTAATTGAAACAATGTCCATTTTAGGCCATTATTTGAGAAAATAAGGGCACTTCAAACTTTTATTTGGAATTTTCCCAAATTAATCTTGTTAAGTTATCACGGATGACAAAAAAAATTATTGATTATGATCCTTTTCATTATGATGAAATTAAAAAGAGCTAATGACTTTGAATAATTGATTTCTTAATATGAATCTGCAATAGAATCTCAGTAAGAAAAAGAATTAATATTGCATCTTATTTGAAACAAAGTGCATTATTATTTTTTTCCACTTTTTCTTTATAAATGAACCTATTTCAAATATAACTTCCAACTCTTATGCTGAAAATATCACTTCCTTTTTCTATTTACATATTACATGCTTAGGAAGAATAATTTTACAATATCTTTTCTGCCTCGTATTAATCTTAAGTCTCCTTAGATTATGATATTTTCTAATAAGAAATGAATATTCTCTTCTTACATCATAAATCATGATATTGTTGATGTTCACAATTGAAAAATCACCTAAACATCTTTTGAAAAGTACATAATTTGTTAATGACCAAGACACGTTCCAAAACGGACGGAAGCTACGTATTAACCCGAGTGCCAATGTCCAGTCGGTGACTTAGTAAGCGATTTAGGTCAATCGGCCTTAGCCGATGGGGGTGAATTTGACAAAGAATTTAGTTTATGAAGTGAATTGGTCCTCTCTTGTCCACTTTAGGGGCAAATTGATAATTTTCCTATTATTCTAGATGATTTCTCAAATCACGAATTTGAGATAAACATCGATGTGATCCTACGTGGCTGCAAATAATTCGTTGAATAACATTAAGTTTTGTTTTTTTTTTGAGATAAACAAAAAAAAAAAGAATTATTTGACTCACGGCCCATCTTCCAGAACCCTCTGCCCTTCGCGAAACCCAGAATTTCAAATCCCAAAACCCTCTGCCCCATCGATTTCAACCCTCGCGATGGACGCCAACCCCGACGTCCCCGACGTCGCCGCCAACCCCGACGTCGCCGCCGCGAACGCCGACGTCCCCAACGTCGCCGCCAACCCCGACGTCGCCGCCGCGAACGCCGACGTCCCTGCCATCCTCGAGTTCGACAAGTCTCTCGGCGGCATCCTTGCCAACCGAGCATTGGTCGGGGACCTGAACCGCACCATGGAGAAAGAACTCCGAGAAACGCTGGCTGACGTGCACTACGCCATCTTAGTCCTGCGCCAACTCTTTCGTTTCTTCAAGAGAAGAAAAGAGAAGAAATCGCCAACGGGAATCAACGTGGCCGTGGTTCTCAGACAATTTCGGATCAAAAAAGCCAACATCGTGGAGAAAATCCGAATTCTGGTGTCCAACGAGGACGAGCCCGTCAAGGAATTTCGTAGGTCGCTCAAACAATTGCTGCGGCGCGGCGTGACCTATATTGGAGGCTCAACTGATTCCGTAGTGCCTGCCTACGTTGCTGTTCAGTCTCATATCTTATCATTATGGCGGGAGGTTAGAATTGATCCTTATGTTCTCTATGTGTTAATTTTTTATTTTTTATTTTTATTTGTATAGTTAGCATTTTGTCAAGGATTCTGACCAATGGATGTGGAGGAGGATTCGTTAGACTAGTAGCACATATAACAGCAATCAAATTACAGCAAAGAATTTGAATTGCTCTACTGCATAATTCTATTGTTAGCATGGACGGTTGTAATATTCTGAACCATTTACAGCAAATAGAATTAGAACATTCATGTATCACAGCAATCAAATTACAGCAAAGAATTTGAATTGCTCTACTGCATAATTCTATTGTTAGCATGGACGGTTATAATATTCTGAACCATTTACAGCAAATAGAATTAGAACATTCATGTATCACAGCAATCAAATTACAGCAAAGAATTTGAATTGCTCTACTGCATAATTCTATTGTTAGCATGGACGGTTGTAATATTCTGAACCATTTGCAGCAAATAGAATTCGAACATTCATGTATTTGTGTTAATTTTTTTTTATTTGCATTGTCAGCGTTTCACCCGTGACATAAGGGCTGATGATTCTCCTATATACAAGAAATCTTGTGAGATAGATAAGAATATATCAAAGGGATTTGTACTGATGATGAAAGACAAGAAAACAGATTCTTGGTATATGGCTAGGCCCTTGCTCCATGAATGTTATGATAAGATTATGGGCAGAGAAAATGCTGTAATTCATGAATTCAGGCAGCTTGACATTGAGTTAATGTCCGATGAGGAAGTAGTTGCTACAATAGCAAAATATGGCATTACCGCTCCATACACCAAAAATCCTCTCTCGGATCCTTGTACTTTTTCGTATGAGCTCCTAACGAGCCTGTGCCCATCTCGTGATCTCCCTGAGTAAGTACCACCATTAATTTCCTTTCTCAAAAGTGTTTCTTTGAGATTTTTAGTAGTTTTTCCCTCAATCTTTGTAGGTGGTATAGGCGACCTGCAGGTGCAATATTCTGTATGAAATACTATTCTATGAATGACATACCATTCACAATTTGTCACATTGGTGAGGCTTTCACAGAAAAGGTTGTGCATTATCTTCAGGTAAGATTTCATTGTTTTTTTAATCTAAGATTGGTTCTAATGCTTTTCACATGTGTAGATTTTTGCTGGAAGTAAGCGTATGGAACTCAATCAGTTCAAAATCGCCGAGATTCTCCATTTTTTTGATTCAGAACATAAATCCCATAAGCAAGTCGCAGATTTGGAATTGGTTATGATCCCAAGGGGCCAAACTGCTATAAATACTCAGCTTGGTGCAGCAGTTTCTCGGGTTAGCTTGAATAATCTTTTGCACTTGACTTTTCTTCCCCTATCTTTTTTACTCTGAGTTTCACCAATTTCAATGTTTATTTTTTAGGGAATTGTTAGCAATGAGATTCTTGCCTACTACATTGGGAAAACATATCAGTTTCTAAATTCCCTTAACATAGACAAGAATGACTTGCGGATGAGGCAGCGTCTTGCTAATGAATTGGCATCTAATACAGCAAATTGTTGGGTTGCTGAAATTAAGGGTTCCTATGGCTGGTTTGAATGTGCAGAAATTTCAGAATTGCCAGCTAATGATTTAGAAAAACTTGTGGAAAGAGTTAGTTGCCTTCTTCCAAGTACATTTCTTCTTTCTTTTTTTTTTTTTTGGAGAAGTTGGAGTGATGGTTTTTATCATTTGACAGGAGAAAATGAACATCACTTTGATCCCTGATGAGGATTCTGCTGAAGAATCTGATGAGCCCATGGTGGTAATTTTTCAGACTAGTTAATTTTGCTAGCTTCTCTTGGAGTAGATGGAGCAGTTTTCTGCCATTTATTTGTGAATGCTTGAGTTGGTTATCATGATTAACTTGTTGGAGTATTAATGCATTGCTCTTTTGCTAAGTATGTTCGAAATATGTTCCTTTACTTGACGCTTGCATTTGTCTTTTTAGGTGAAAAATATACGGGGCAATCCGAGGAAATCTGTTATTCAATCTTCATTTAGCATAGGACGTATAATGTACGCTGTACTTGAATATTTTTTCAATCGAAGACCTCGCACCGATAATGCTCTGGTCTGCTTCCCATTGAGCATAGTACCTTGTCACTGTTCCGTTTTATGTTGGAGAAAGAAAGAATGTGAGGATGTGGCTGCAGAGATTCGCCGTGAACTGAAGGCTGCTCATGTCTCAGAGGTTCAAAGTATTACAGGTACTTATCCAATATAGGATTTAGATTCTTAATTTCTTGCATAAAATGAGTTTCTTTTGTATATTTTACGTGAAGCTTATCACTGTATTTTTTTTATCCTTACATTGGATTATCATTTGCTACTTTGCCCCAGACTTGAAATTTACAAGGTTTAAGGACTTCAAGAACAATTTTCTTGCAAATGATGCGTGCGGAATTCCCTTCGCCATCACCGTCCGTCAAAATCTTGATATAAACATCCGAGAGCGGGACAGCATGAAGCAAGTTCGTGTACTGAAGAACATGGTGGCCCCAATACTGAAGAACCTGATTAATGGGAAAACAACGTGGTCCAACATATGCATGCAGTTCCCACAATTGAATTATAGAGTTAATCAATAGTTTATATCATTGTTGAGGAGGAAAACTCTCAGAACACAATTGATTGTAAATGCTCAGAACACAATTGATTGTAAATGCATAGAACACAAAATATTTCTATGCTTTGTAGATATGAATTTTGCTTCATAGATCTCAGCCAGAATGAACAGAAGCAGGACAAATTTTTAATGGAATAGCTCTCTTCTCTGGTATTATGCTTGTCTTGCCTCCAACAGGTTATTCAGCGAAAACATCAGGACTTTTTTGCTTTGTAGATATGAATTTTGCTTCATGGATCCCAGCCAGAATGAACAGAAGGAGGACAAATTTTTAATAGAATAGCTCTCTTCTCTTATATTATGCTTGTCTTGCGTCCAAAAGGTTCTTGAGCGAATACATCGGGACTTTTTTGCCCATCAATCATTAGATGATGTGGATGTTAGAAATATATTAGCTGCCTAGAAATAGAAGATTTTGACAGGCTGTCGTATAGTTTTCAGCAGGATATTTCCCGTCGGTGAGGCCAGCCCTCAACTTCATCCACTATGGCAGACATCTCATCCACTATGGCAGACATCTGAGCAGTTTGGTGCCACCTGTACCAACCGGATAGATGATCAGGTTACTCATGTAGTTGCCGATTCTCTCGGAACAGATAAGGTAACGTGCCTGATTACATGACTATATGGAATGTTCTGGCATGATGGATTATAGTATAGGATAGTTGAATTTCCTAGTTTCCACTGCATGAGGAATTTATTATTGCTGTTAATCCAACAATGTCTGTGAATCTACTAAAAATGGGTCAACAGCAGAAATTATCAGCAGAAGCCCAGCAAAACCCCGTTGATCCTTCAAAAAACATGAGCTCTCTGTCCAACTCTGCTTCTATGCTGGGAGCAGCACCCAAGGTCACCCTTGCACCAGCAACAGCAGCAGGGTCTGGGTTCTGCAGAAACCCAGTGCAATGCTTCCGGCTCCTGCTCCAGTGGCACCTGTGGTAAGCATTGTGGATAGCAAACCTGGAAATTTTTTTAGCTGTTGTTCTGTGCCTAGAAGGCAGTTTCATGCATCTTTTCTGCTTATTACTTTATTTTAAAACCTCTTTTAAACTTTAGCTTGTAATTAAGGTTCGAGAGGATGTTTACGCTTGCGTCCTGGGATATTAGCAAATTCGGGATGATATATTGCTTTCTACCGACGTCTCTGAACTATACATTAGAGAGATTTCTGTGGCACATTGCTGGCAATACCGAATCATTTGAGCTGTTCTTCCATCCCTTTTCTCTGAAATTCTATGTTTTTATTTCTTTTGAAATTGGTGTGGTGAAAGTTTTGGACTCTCCATCTCGTGTAGGGGCAGCAGGATGAGTTGGGCAAAATTCGCATGAAGCCCCGTGACCCTCGCCGTGTCCTCCATGGCAACATGCTTCAGAGGACTGGCAGCATGGGTACTGAGCAGTTGAAACATGCTCCTCCAGTGTCAAGGACACAGACGGAGTATCTAGCAGGTAGAAAAACACTGCCTTCCGAATCTTCTGTAGCATCAGATAAGTGAAGATTCTAAAGCACTTGAAGAACGTTCCTGTTATTATGTCTTCTTCACAATCATCAACAAACCCAGTGGCAGGTTCTCAGACTCTTCCATGCCAACCTATACAGTCTACATCAGGAGTGGATGCAAAAAGTGAACTTCCAAACCACAAGGACCAGTGATCTGGGACTGATCCCTTGGTGGAAGCAAGTGCACTGGGCCCATCTTCTTCACAAAGTTCATGGGGAGATCTGGAGCATATGTTCGAAGGATATGATGATCAGCAAAGAGCAGCCATTCAGAGAAAGAGGGCACGGAGGATGGAGGAACGGAGGAAAATGATTGCTGCACGCAAGCTCTGCCTTGTTTTTGATCTTGATCACACACTTCTCAATTCAGCCAAGGTGAATTGCAATTGGCTTGTAGAAGTACCCTCGGTTCTCGGATGTTGCTGATTTTGCTTAAATGATTTAACATGTCTGTTGGATAGTTCGGTGAAGTGGAGCCTGTACATGAAGAGATCTTGAGATAAAAAGAGGAGCAGGACACAGCACAACCTCAGAGACATCTTTTTAGATTTATTCATATGGGAATGTGGACGAAGTTGAGGCCAGGAATCTGGAACTTCTTGGAGAAGGTAACCTTCCACATCCGGTTCTTTTGTCTGCTTCTTGTCATGCTAAATGTTAAGCTTATTGTAGTCATTGTCTTGTAGGCTGGTAAGCTTTATGAGCTGCATCTTTACACCATGGGCAACAAGCTTTACACTACAGAGATGGCAAAAGTGCTCGATTCAAAGGGGTGCTGTTTGCGGGTAGAGTCATAACAAGGGGTGATGATAGCGATCCATTTGATAGTGATGACAGGTGTCCCACGAGTAAGGATTTGGAAGGAGTTTTGGGAATAGAATCATCTGTCGTCATAGTAGATGACTCCGTGAGAGTGTGGCCACATAATGAACTGAATCTGATAGTTGTAGAAAGGCTACTATACTGGAATTTGAAGGGATGTATTAATTTCAAGACAATTCATATCCAATTGCTGTGTTGTATATGTTCACTTTCACAAGTCTTACAATTGACACCTGATTATGGTGTTTTACTTGTTCACAATTCTTATCTAATACAATGTTATGCAGATATACCTATTTTCCCTGTAGCAGATGCCAGTTTGGGCTTTTGGTCCATCTCTTCTTGAGATTGACCATGATGAGAGGCCTGCAGATGGAACATTGGCCTCATCTTTGGCGGTGAGGTTACAGTTAGAATTCGGGATCTTTTGATGGAATAGCTCTCTTCTCTTATATTGTGCGTGTCTTGCCTCCAACAGGTTAGTGAGCGAATACATCGGGACTTTTTTGCCCATCAATCATTAGATGATGTGGATGTTAGAAATATATTAGCTGCCGAGCAATAGAAGATTTTGACAGGCTGTCGTATAGTTTTCAGCAGGATATTTCCCGTCGGTGAGGCCAGCCCTCAACTTCATCCACTATGGCAGACATCTGAGCAGTTTGGTGCCACCTGTACCAACCGGATAGATGATCAGGTTACTCATGTAGTTGCCGATTCTCTCGGAACAGATAAGGTAACGTGCCTGATTCCATGACTATATGGAATAATAGGGTATGTGCCTACTTGGTTCTGGCATGATGGATTATAGTATAGGATAGTTGAATTTCTTAGTTTCCACTGCATGAGGAATTTATTAGGTTGTCAGTATCTGTGAGTCTGGGAAGTTAAACCTCATTAGCCGTAGCAAAAACATGGCTGGTAATACATCCTTGGGTATCAAACAGGACCACAGCTGTTTATCGATAATTGCACTTTAAAGAAAGGGGGTTGTCTACTGGTTGCATTTTTCATCGTGGTCACTTGAAATCTTTTGCCAGTCGATTGAGCGATGCCGGCCAAGGACTATTGAGCTGGAATAAGGATACCATACTGGGTTTTGCTTATTACCAGATGTGATTATTTTCTTTTCCTCAAGGCGAACTTGATTTTGTTCTTAATTCTGCACCAGGTGAATTGGGCTCTTTGAACTGTAAGATTTGTTGTCACCCTGGCTGGTAGGTTTCGGGTTCCAGGTTTTGATTTGGTAATTAGTTTGGGCATTCCATAAGTTTATAAGTTTTGACAGTTTTTGCATGTCTCGATGGCAACAGGGTGGAAGCATCGGCTTTGCTTGATTGGAGAGAAAAAGAACGAGACTTTGCCATCAAATAGTAATCAGTGAAATGACACATTGAAATCTAAGATCCGACCCAACCTAACCCTGGACTACAGTACTGTATCTGCATAATGCTGAGTGGAGTAAGCAAGAAACAGATTCCGCTCGGCATAATTTAACTTGGATAGACCCTTTCATACCTTGTGCCTGCTCGCCTATGGATTATCCAAAATGAAATAGGCATAGGCAAGGCGCTATCATTTTGGCTAGGGTATTGGCTCCCTAGCGTGAATGAGAATGGATGGGCAATATCCTCCTTGATTAAAGTTGGGGGTGACTAACTCTAGGGGACAGTCTTCTTTTGGAAGTCGGGAAGGAAAAGCGGACAAATTCGGAAACCAAACAATCATTGATACCTCATGGATACTCAACAAACTGGGGAAAGAAAGATCTTAAAGCTGTGAAACGTGTTTTAGATTATTGATGTGCGCGGGGTCATGATTCTTGACATAGGGGAAATCGTGCTGAAAGAAACATCTGTTCTGATGGGTTGGATTCGACATTAGCAGCAAGTTCAGGATCTGATTGTGGTGTCTTAATGTATAAGTTGTAGAATTTCCGGAAGAGATTAATCATTTGAATTCCTGGTGTTGGTCCTGCTGGTAAACCGCTGATTCTGTAGAAGCTTTCTCTTAAAAGTGTCTCCTGTCTCAATCCTCAAAATTCCCCCTAAAAATTCCAGTCCTTTTCTGTTTTTGTTTCTTTTACCTTGATTTAAAGACTAGACGAGGAAATTCAGTCAGAATGGTTTTTGTGGGGTCTCTCTTTGTTGTTGAAAGTCCTGCTGCAAACGAGCGGAAACGAACCTGGGTTGATGATGGAATTGGAATTGGATTCAACTTGCTGTGGCTTGGGTTTGGGAGCACGCGATCCTCTAAGAATTGAAGCCGTTCTGGTGGATTCTGGTTGAAGCTTGGAATTAATGTGGCCGCCGTCTAATTCGCATCTCTCGAAATTTATTGTGGGACGCTGGGAATTGTCGAAGCCTTCGTAAATCCTGATGTGGACAGGTTGCTGTGTCTGCGGGAGCACTGCTAAAGCAGATACCTGTTTCGGGAAGTATGCTGGTGGGTAAAGGGAAAATGGTCCGAAGTTTACCCCCTAAAGTCCACCTCTTCACCAAAGAAAATAACAAATAAAGAAAATGGTAAAAAAGAGAACCAAAGCGTCGAACTCTGACACCGAAAACTGCCCGAATTCGATACGGTCCCGACCGAAATGGTCCAAACAAAACTGGTTTCATAGGAACGTTAGCCTAATGGAGATTTTTTTTTTTTTTTTTTGATCAGCAAACATCATCACTTGATTTACTATTTCATATGAGGGAAAATAACACTCAGAACATCAGTGCATAAAAGATCAAATAAAGTAGGGGGGGTTAGAAATCCAGTTCGGGGGTAAGGAGTTGTTTCGGCATGCCTTCGCTATCCAGTCCGTAGGGCGATTTGTGCTCCAGTTGCAGTGGGCCAGAGAGAGGCCTGGCAGATGGCCGAGTATAGCTTGGGCCCGGCTCACGATCGGTTTCAGTTCCCAACTCAGTTCAGTCGAAGTCTTCAATGCGTGCACTAGAGATAAACAGTTAGAGTGTACTTGAGGAGAGAGAAAGTTGCGGCTCTCGATGAAATTTAGGGTTTCTTCCATTGCAATTGCCTTAGCTTGAGAAGCCGAAGCAGCATCGATTGGCTTCGCAAAACCGTCCACCAGGAAGCCTTGGTGATCTCGACAAACACAAGCGATGGCAGCTCTGTGTCGAGGAGGTTCTCTCACATCGGTGGGTGTTGCGTTATTATCCAGATCGGGAGCAAAAGATGCGTCTATATTGATTCGAATCGTTCCTGGAGGAGGTGGAAGCCAGGATTCAGATAAGTTTTCGGTGTTCTTCTTGCTGTTCGGTTTACCGTTTAAAACTCTGTAGCTTTTTGTGAACGCTTCTGCTCTAGCTATTGTTGATTGCGGCCTTGGGTTTTGATGACTAAAAATAAACTGATTTTGTTCCTTCCAAATGCTCCATAATACCACCGCTATGTGATTCAATTTGCCTGAGATAACTGGATTCTGTTGTATGTTGCAGATCCAGTCTTCGAACCGGGTAAGGCCGAATCTGGAGATTTGTAGATGCAGGGGGGCTGAATTCCAGACTTTGGCAGTCCATGGGCAGAGAAGAAATGTGTGCTCAGGCGTTTCTGCTTCCTGCTTACAGAGGGGGCATAAAGAAGAAGGTACGATTTTTCGGTGGTGCAAATTTTCCATTGTAGTTAGGGCATTATTGCATGCGTTCCAAAGGAAAATTTTAATTCTGGGTGGGGTTGTGGACTGCCAAATGTATTTCCAGAGGTTGGGATTGGCTTGATAAGACGAGGTTGCTTGTGTTTCCTGTGATATAGCAGAGACATTCCTGAATATAAAATAGCCGCTCTTTACTGAGTAATCTCCTGATTTTGTGTGCATCCATACTAGTTTATCTTCTTCATCAGGTAAGCCAATGGGTGTGGCTAAAATTTCCTGAACCCTTCTTTTATCAAACATAGAGTGTAGTAGAGGTTCATTCCATGTGCCTGTACCTGGATTTATGAGATCTGAGACTTTTTCTGGTTCTTGGTTTGTTGCTGAGCCTCTTATGGGGCCACTTTTTAGCCATCTATCTATTCTGATTAATGTGTTCTTTCCATTGCCTATCCTGTTCATGACCTAAGGAGCAACCGAGTCCCTTGCCTTGATGATACTCTGCCAACCCCACGAGGATCGTGAACCTCTGCCAGCATTCCAGAAGTCACCATGTGAGTAATACAGCCCTTTCAATAATTTGGTTAACAGAGAGTCTGGATTTTTAATTATGCGCCACATCTGCTTTGCTAGCATTGCTGTGTTGAAAGTCTGTAAATCTTTAAAACCCAAACCCCCTTCACTTTTCCTGGTTTTCAACAAATCCCACTTCTTCCAATGAATTGCAGCCTTTTTCTCATTGCTTTTCCACCAAAAAGATGCGACCTTTCTCTCAATTGCTTTGCAAATCGATATAGAAATTTTGAATATTGACATAGCATATTGAGGGATAGCTTGTATTACTGCTTTCGGAGTATTTCCTTTCCCGCTTTTGATAACAATTTTTCCTTCCAAACATCCGGTTTAGAATTTACCCGAGCTAAGATCCATGCGAACATGTCCTTCTTGGATTGCCCCCAGTCTGAAGGTATGCCCAAATATTTCCCTGTCTTTATGATTTCTGGAACTCTAAGAGCTGATGCCATGTTTCTCTTTAGAGCTGTAGGACATCCTTTGCTAAAGTAGATGCCTGATTTGTTGAGATTGATTGCCTGACCTAAAGCAAAGCAGTATTGATTTAAGATATCAGCCAAGTTTTGACATTCTACAATTGTTCCATGCAGGAAGAAGATCGAATCATCAGCAAAGAGTAGATGGGATAGAGTAGGGCAGTGGTTGTTCAATTCGATTCCTGTAAGCGAACCATCCTAAACAGCTTTCTTCATTAGGATGGACAGCACATTGGCCACAATGATATAGAGATAAGGTGAGAGTGGGTCTCCTTGGCGTAAGCCACGGGTGGGTTTGAAGAAAGGTAAGGGCTCTCCATTGAAATTTATGCTGAAAGATACTGTGCTCACACATTGCATGATCCACTATACCCATAGGTCACAGAAACCTAATTTTGTTAAATAGGCCTTAAGAAAATCCCACTCAATGCGATCGTACGCCTTTTGCATGTCTAGTTTTAAAGCTGCTTGAAATTTCTTTTTCCTGTTGCTGGTTCGTAGTCTATGTAGCACTTCCTGAACTATCAGTATATTATTCTGAATCTGCCTGCCTCCCACAAAAGCACTCTGTTCCTCTGTAATGATGTGTGGTAGAATTGGTTTGAGCCTGTTTGTAAGTACTTTGGAGATTATTTTGTATCGAAAATTGCAGAGATTGATAGGGCGATATTGCTCCAGTTTTTTAGGCTGTGGGATTTTGGGTATCAGTGTGATGAGTGTTCTGTTTAATGCAGGATCTAGATGACCAGAGGTGAAAAAGAGTTGCATTGCTTGATAGATATCCTTAGAGACTGGCGACCGGTGCTCTTTATAGAAGATGCCATGAAACCCATCGGGACCGGTGCCTTGAAAGCTCCTAGCTCGCTGCATAGCCGTGGTGATTTCCTCCTCGGTGAGTGGAGCCATCAAGGTATGATTCATCTGGTCATCCACTAAACTAGGAATGAGTTGTATGATAGGTTGCCAGTTGCGGAAGCCCACAGATGTGTATAGACTTTTGTAATACTGTTCTGTCATCCCCTGTAGCTGCTTATCCCCTCGAACCCATGCACCACTCTCATTTTTCAACATTGTTATATGGTTTCGACATCTCCTCTGAATTGTCGTTGCATGAAAAAATCGAGTGTTTTTATCACCCCACTTTATCCAGCTTATCCTTGATCGCATACCCCAATACATCTCCTCTTGTCGCCATAGTTAGTCAATTTCTTTAGTTATCTCTTTCTCTTGAGCTGATTCTCCATTAATTTGCTTGCTGTTCATGAGGTTCTGGAGTTCACCTTTCAGCCAGGTGATCCTCTTCTTTGCATGGCCGAATTTGCTCTTACTCCACTGTATCAACTTCTGCTGTACTTGCTGCAATTTCTCCATCAGGTTAAGATCATGTGCAGCAGGGTCATTCCAGGTATCTATGACTATGTTTTTACTTTCTGCATCGTCAGTCCAGTAAGCTTCATACTTAAACTGCTTTCGTTTTCTACTCTTTGGTTGAGCCAGGGATATCAGGAGAGGAGTATGATTCGAGCCTATCGCCGGGAGTGCAATGCATTCAGCCTCTGGGTAAGTAATTCTCCATTGAAGTGAGCAGAAAGCCCTGTCAAGTCTCTTTTTCACCAGATTCTCTCCCTCACGTTTATTTGACCAGGTGAAGGAGCACCCCTTACATTCTAGGTCCATCAAGGAGCACTGATTGACAAAGTCTCTGAAAGCTGTTAACCTGTAAGTTTCAGCTTTGTACTTACCCACTTTCTCCCAGTGATTGAGTATTTCATTGAAATCACCCAAGCAAAGCCATGGTAGTCGGTAATGCATACTAACTGAATAGATCTGTTCCCATAACTGGATTCTTTCTCTGAAGACATTTGGAGCATGGAGAAAAATAATTTTCATTTCCTGATCACTGTCTTTCAGATGACATTGGATAAAGATTGCTGTGGCTGAGGAGGAGTCAATGGATAAATGCAGTTGGTCATCCCAGAATAAAGCTAAGCCCCCTGCTGTACCTTCCGGATTAACTATATAACTGTTTTGAAACTTGAGTCTCCTTTTTATTTTGAGCACTTTCTATTCTGGGTTTTTTGTTTCCATAATGAAAACAAGGTTGGGCCGTTCTTGAGTCACAGTGACTCGCAAGGCCTGGATTGTCAGGGGATTGCCCAGCCCCTGTCAATTCCAGCTTAAGAGTTTCATGGGTAATTTGGTGACTTATTAGGGCTAGCCACCAGAGCACTTTTCTGCCACCCTAATAGGTGTTTCCACTAGCTGAGTACTGTTCTCTGAATGTTGAGATGATGGTTGTGCTCCATATGGACAGAATCTTTTTACTTTTTTTTGAATTAGTCGACTTCACACACTTCCCTTTCGGCTTTGCAGGGGGGTCATCTCCAGGCCAACTTTAGCTTCCTTCATCCGTTCCTCGTGGAGTATCAAGATTGATTCCTCATCAATGTAGCAATTTCCCCTCTTCTGGGGGCTTTTCGCTTCAGCCAGAATTAGTTCCCGAGATGAGGAAGGTTTGTAAATTTCCTTTCCTTTTAGCTGAGTGTTACAAACTTGGGTTTGCTGGGATGATGGTGAACTGTTCTGCTCTATTGCAGGTACAGGAGATAATGGGGTTTCAAGCACTACATCCACTTCTTCAGGAGGGAGCTCCTTCTTTCCATAAAATATTTTGCCATAGGGGCTTAGTTCCCTTACCTCAGCTTGCAGCCAATCACCACATCTGGCCGGTAAGTTCTGTTCCAACCCTGACTCCTTGTAAGGTATTTCAGCACACTCCGTTGCATAATGGCCAATTCTGCCACAGGAATAACAGTAGTAGGGCAGTCGTTCGTATTTAAATTCAACCCAAAGCTTTTTATTATCTAGATTCACAATCACACCGTCTTCGAGGGTTTTCTAATGGCGGTGTCACTGCGGCTTTACCCACTTTATAGGTACTGTTTCCCTTTTCCTCCAGTTTCACTTCAACAACTGCTCCTAGTTTGGAAGCAATTTCCTCGATCACATCATAGGTAACTCTCCCATAGGGTAATCCAATGAACTTTACCCAGAAATCACAGTGATTATAATCGTAACAGAACTCAGGTGTATCGGGTTCGCACTGCCTAAGAATGAGAAAATGGCTGGAGAATGACCAAGGCCCCGATTGGAGTACTCTCTGTGCCTCAGCTTCCGAATGGACGGAGAAGGAGAAAAAACCAGGTTCCAGCGTCGCACAGGTAAAGTTTTCCGTCTTCCAAGCTTTCCTCATCAGGTTTAAAAAAGCATTATAGTTCAAAGCTGGGTTTGTGTAGAATCTGCCAAATAGGGTTTTGCGACATTCAAGTAGTTTTTCAGGAGAGATAGCACCTGGGATATCAACGACATCAACTGCATTCTAGAGTTTTCCCATGCTTTTACAGAGAGCCGCAAGTCTTCTATCTTCGTTGTTCTGATCTACCATATTTTGTTTGTAGGGGAATGGGGTTTTGGATAAATCGTGGATTCAAGGGTTGAAGGGAGCTCAGATGAGTGAAGATAGAGCGGTACCTTGCTGTGGAGGAAAGGGGCAGAAATTAGGGTTTCCAAACTTTCACAAGGGGGGTTTAGGGTTAGACGACACAACACAAGAAGAGCAACAAGGAAAAGAGACGAAGAATCGAAGCAAGCAGAGGCTCCAAGATCAGAGAAGAGAAATGCAACAGGAACTACCCAGCTGGTAGAGGGGGACTACACAATCAGTAGAGGGGAAACTCCATGGCGGAGGGTTTTCTTCTGGTTAGCAGCCTAATGGAGACTGAAAGGAAGAATCTTTTATGGTGTTTGTCAATTTGATCTGAATTGAGGGGAATGGCGCGAGTATGATCAATCTGAAGATTTCGATAAACGTCTTGCTTGTTATAAGATAATCTATTGCATTGGGATTAGCCTAAGTTAGATTCTTCTTGGAATTACAATTTGCAACTGGACCACTCTTAAATTATTCTTTTTTCCGGAAATAAACCCTGAATTTTGTTTTTTCGAGAGATGAATTAGCCTTTTTTTTTAAAGTATTAGTGAAAGTCGTGCACTACCTGTGTCGGTACTTGGAAATTTTGGAAAATCTCATGTATTCCGAGTAAAATAAAACTTAAGCCACAAGATATCTGTTTTCGTGGGAGATTGTCATTTACTGAATGACTTCATCCTGTAGCTCTTCGTCTAAAGAGTAGGGTTTCCGACTTAAGTTTAGAAAAATTACGAAAAAATATGGAACTTGATTGTAAGCATAGATGATTGAGTATTTCGGAATGTTTGAACTATCCCGAGTTAAATGGAAGTCAAAATCCGAGTTTTGTGAATTTTTTTGGAAAACTAGAGTTGCCCAAAACAATAAAGAAACGCGATACATATACCCAAATGAAAAGTGAAACTAGTGAAAGGCGAACAATTCTTCCAAAGTGGGGAAACGGGTTACCAAATCAAGAAAACTGTGTTGAGTGTTTGACACAACGCTTTTCATATATGTACTTGATTTAATAGGCACGATCACCTCTAGAGCGGATGAGATTAATGCGGAGATCGTAAAGTGACAAGTAATATTCACGATATGTTTGCTTCGTGGAAAGGAATAAGGTAGAAATGGAATGGTCATTCCATTGGAATAGAATAGAGTAAGAATAAGAATGGAATCATTATTTTTCAAATAGGTTTGTAGAATTTATAAACTTGCCATTTTGCAGGCGCTATGAAATGGGTGGCTAATAAGTCCGAGATCATACTCTTGTTTGATTTGCCATTATACAAGTATAGTAGAGAAATTTCGTACTACCCTTTAATGTTAGATAATTGAAGTGATTAAACATCTAATAATTATCATAATTGGATGATTATGTTATAATTTTTAATTGAAAATGGTATGATTATATTATAATTATTGTTCAGCTATTTAATAAAATCACTTGTGATTGCAGATACGATTATAGTTAATTCGATTACTTTGCATAAAAATAATAGAAATAATTATCGTTTTTTTAAATTTTGTAATAGAACTTGTAGTATAATAATAAATGACCTAACGATCAAGTATAATTTAGTAAAAACATTATGTTGTGATTACTAATCAAATAAGTAGATGGTAGTCATCGTTTATTCACGATAACTTGAACATCCAAGAAATTGTAATATTTGAGTCTTCATACATTCTTGGTACAGTGGCAGCAAATGAGAAAGACAATGGAGCTTGACTATGACAGAGAGGGGGAGTAAGGAGGCGAAGGTGTTGGCGGTATATGACCTGAATTCGGAAAATTGTCAAAAAAAGGTCCTAAAGCTATTTCACTTTTGTTAATTAAGTCCTATACCTTTCAACTTTGCTAATTGAATCATAAACCTTTTCACTTTTTGTCAATTGACTCTATCTAGCCAATTTTGACAGGAATTTGCTGATGTGGATGCTGATGTTGATGTGGACAATTTTTTTAATATTTTTTTCGAATTTTACTCTCTCTCTCTCCCCTTATTTTTTTTTTTCCTGAGGGCCCTTCTTCAAATCCTAATGAGGGTGACCTCACCCGAGCTGAGGAGGCCAACCCTCGCCAGTCGTGGCCTTTGGCTGGTCGCCAGAGACTAGGCGACCGGCAAGAGGAAGAAAAGTAAAAAAAGGAGAAAAAAAAATTAAAATACGAAAAATAATAATAAAAAATTCGAAAATATTAAAAATAATAAATTTTCTCCACGTCAACTCCAAAAGAGTGCCACATAGAATGGTTGGCGTCCGCGTCAGTAAATTTCAACCAAAATTGGCTTGATGGACTCAATTGGTAAAAGTGCAATAGGTTTAAGACTTTTTCGACAATTTTCCTGACTTGAATTGAACCATCAAAATACATAAATTTCTTTACTTGTCACCTAAACCGATTGGTTTGGTTTCGATATTTTTGTTCATAAAGAGGTATAGAGACGCGCAAAATAAAAACTAATAAAGTTAATCTATAAATGTAACGAATAGTTAAATGGCTTTGTTAGTTAAGAGATTTGTAAAATCGTCAACCTAAAGAGAAATCAATTTGGTCGGTGTTATGTTCCCGATAGGTATGATTGACTTTAGACATAACAATTGTTCATCTTGATCTCAAACGTGTAGAAAGTTATTGAGTAACTAATAAACTGTAAACAAACGAGAAAATAATAATTAGGTTAATAACATATAAAAATTCTAATCTGTACACTTATAATAAATTTACCTTAAATTAAAATCTCAATCTAGTATACTTGTGACAAATTTACCCTTCGTTGGTTTCCATTAAATTTTATTTTCAAATTGTTGAATTAGATGGTATGTGATAGTTAATAGGTATAGTGCATGAGGTTAAACTTTCCCAAGGGACTTTCAGCCTCTAAAGCCCTTGGGGAAATGTTAGAGCGTTTGATAAGTATTTTGAAATAACTTTCGGCCGAATTAGTTTTCGGTCAAATACTAGCATTTGGAATGCTGAAAGCCCTATAATACTCCCACTTAGCCCTGTGAAATAGCATTTGTGGAATGCTGAAACTAAGATTAAAATATATATTTTTCATTCCAAAATTACTCTCACTAATTCTTTAGTTTTCGGTTTTGCCCCTTCTTGTAATTGTTCATTTTCTTTACGGGAGGGTGGTCATTGAAGGTCGGCAAGGGGCCAATGAAGGGCTGGCGGGTGGTCAACAAAGGGCTAGCGAGGGTCATTTGACCCAAGTGACCTCTACCAGAGGTTTGCTTGGGTCACACGGCCTCAATTGACGGCCACCGACGCTAAATTTGGCTCGCTTGAGCGGATGAAGGGTTTGGGTCCTTTTCAAGTTAAATATATATAATACACTTTAAAGCCCATTACAAAAGTTTTTTTGCCAAACACTACTTGAACTCAGTCCATTTGTAAAGAATTTTTACCAAACACCATTTGCATTTACCTAAAGAGCTTTGTCTTTCAACATTTGTATTACACCCAAAATCTATTGGCAAAGTTGAATCAAACTCACCCGTACTAGTTTAAAGTTTTACCCTCCATTTGTTATAAGTGTATTGATTTGTATTTTTCGTGATATTAATCCAATTTAACAGAACTAATTGAGGATAAATTTATCAAAAATGTACCAATTTAGAGTTTTTGAATGTCAAAAAATTAATTTGACGTAAATTTATCACATGTTTACTAGTTTAAGGTATTTGGTAGTCAAAAAATTAATATGGAGCACTTCGTCAATTCTGATTTAGAGTTTTTTGTGGTATTGACCAAAAATAGTTAAATTAATATTAAAATGGTGGACTAGCACTTCTTAATGCACATTTTATATAATTAATCATTGACAAAATAAAAAGGTCAAGAAATTGTTGGGATAAATTCCATCGTCAAGCCATCGCAATCTAGGACTACTATGGAGGAAACTTAATTAAAGTGAGTGATGGAATAAGGCTATAATGCAGGAGCTATAATTAGGTTATAATGTACTCAAGGTTAATATCACAAAAAAACCTCAAGTTATGTTTATTGTGACACAAATGCCTTCAAACTTTTTTTTTTTTTTATAAACTTGCCATACCCTAATATTTTGTGTCATAAGAAAAATCAAATCTTATATATGTGTAACAAATATAACTTGGATGAAACTGAAATAGAGGGTATACATATCTTACATGTAAAAGTTTGAATTTTTTCTTGACACAAAAAATTGAGGCTATTCGTGACGCAATAGGTACGTCTAGGATTTTCTATAGCACAAAATAAAATAAAATAAAGGTATTTGTATCACGAAATGTAAATTTAGGATTTTTTGTAACACGAACAAATTTGGAATGGGTATAATTGGAGGTTTTTTTTTTTTGGTGGTATTTGCCCCTCAAGTAATAATTATAACGTAATAAATATTCAGTATTTGGTTTCTTGAATGACATTTGTAATAAGTGAAGATTCCAAGATACCCTCGACATTATAATTTTAGGAAATATATTAATTATCACTTTAATAGTCAATCATAATTTGTGAATTTAATGCTCAATACACACACACACACACACACACACACACACACACACACACACTATATAGATATTACTAGATATGTAATATACCATATCAAACACTCATAATCTATTTGTTAATATTTATTTACGGTTATGAAACATTTTTGAGGTTAATACCACAAAAACTCCCAAATTACTGCATCTTTGTCACATATATCCCAAATTGTGCAGCATGAGTGTATTGGTTCGGGAGTTTTTGTGACACACAAATTAATTTGAAGTAAATAGTATATCAATTTGAGATTTCTAGTGATATTAGTCCAAAATCTAAGCACATCATTAAAATGTATATCGCTTTGATAGCTAACCCCAAATGTAGCTACTTCATATGTTTTATCAAGAAACTTCAAGTTTATAGAGAATTTTTATCTACTATTCTTAATAATTTAAAATATGATTATTGTTAACATTGCAGCTAAAATTAATCATATACCATGTGATCATAATAAAATTAAAATTTATTATTACATATTTAATTTTATGATTGTATGTCATTTGAGCATTAATTAACACTATTGATGATCAAGATAGTCATTGTATTACAATTAATATGGTTTAATCACAAACATTTCTAGTGGTCTAATAACATGAATGATTCTAAATGTAATAAATAATTACATGTTATCTATTATTTAATTTTTTATGAATTATTCTACATATGAGGTTATTCCATAATAGTAGTTGATGTTAACATCATCTATAAAGTTAAATATAAAGTGGAAAATAGAATTGGGGAATTTCGATATATTTCAATATATTATAATAAAGAGTATATCGGCATCTTTATAGGCTTCATGAAATGACCATCAATACACAATCAAAAGATATATATGTGCAATCTTCAGATATACAAAAAACTAACAGAAATATTCTAGTTATCTCTAATATAAAAAGAATAGCCTAAAGAATTATCATAATTATCTTTAACACATAATATAAATAAGTTTCATCAAAACTATCACAAATTTTAATTATAAAAAATAACCTGACACCGATAGCTATCTCGAAATATAAGACTTAGTATCCGCATCGGTATCTGAATTCGAAACTAATACACGATAAAGAAGCTTCTAGTAGAATTTAGGAGTTTTGCTCCTGGTAGGATCCTAGATTAAGCAGGCTGTTTCGTCTAACCCTAATCTAATCATTCTCATCATACATTTATAAATATATAGTGCGTATCCTTTTCTCCTGCTTTGGCTCGTATACTGAGTGAAATCGTCACCCATGGAGATGGAGAACGAAGGAGGTCAGGCTTCTGGGTCTTTTCGTGTTGAATATGGCAGCAGCCTTCTTCCTCTTCTTCATTCTCAGACGTCGCAGTGGTTGGACACTTCTCTTTCAGGTTTCTCTGTCATCTCTCCAACTCTGTTCCTTGCTTTCGGATGTTGCTAACTTTGCACGTGTTTAGCATGTTGAAAAGCATATCACTCTCTTTTCTGCATCTTTTTTCCCTTATATCTTTTGTGTTTACACGGCTATATATATATAGGGTAACGATTGCCAATTAGACTAAATATAGGCCAAATATTAACTTTCTATACATATCACTCTTACAAATCAGCTCATGCCAACACTCCTCCTTAAGTGGATGCATAAATGTCACTGATGTCCAACTTGTCAAGTGAGTTGTAGACGGCCTTGCTCAAGACTGCCTTTGTCAATATATCTGCTAGCTGATCTTTAGACCTCAAAATGGGAATTGAACTATCTTTGCATCCAGATTCTGCTTAATAAAATGACGATCAACCTCAATGTGCTTGGTTCGGTCATGCTACATAGGATTATGTGATATGTCAATAGCCACCTTGTTGTCACAAAAGAGTTTCATCTTGAATCTAGGAGGAAATTCCAATTCAGACATTAGCTTTCTGAGCCGCAAAAGTTCACATAGCCCTTTTGCCATCCCTCTGAACTCTGCCTCCGCACTTGACAAAGCCACCACTTTCCGTTTCTTACTTCTCCAAGTGACTAGATTCCCCCCCCCACAAATGTGAAATACCTTGAAGTTGTCGTACGCACTCCTTGCCTAGTCTGCGTTTGTGTAACCTTCAATTCCCAAATGACCATTCCTTAAGAACTGTAACCCTCTCTTTGGAGATGCTTTCAAATACCTAAATATTCTCACCACGACATTTATATGGCCTTCACTAGGAGCATGCATGAATTGACTTACGATACTTATTGCATATGCAATGTTTGGACACGTATGCGATAAGTAGATCAACTTCACCATCAACCTTTGGTATCTCTCCTTGTTTGTTGGTACTTGATCAGGATACTCTTCGAGTTTATGATTTTGCACGATTGGGGTATTCGCCGGCTTACAATCTAGCATCCCTACTTTTGCCAACAAATCCAGTACTCCTTTGAGACAAGAATATTCCCCCTTTTGGCCTTGTATCTCTATCCCCAAAAAATACCTTAGTTCTCCTAGGTTTTTCATCTCGAACTCTCAAAAAGCCTCTTTTAGAGAGAGGTGATTTCTTCCACGTCATCCCCTATAATGATCATATCATTAACATAGATGATCAATGCAGTTATCTTCCCTTCTTGTTGTTAAAGAAACAAGGTGTAATCCAACTCACTTTGCCTGTACCCACACTTCTTCATTGCCTCACTAAACCAACCGAACCAAGCCCTTAGGGATTGCTTCAAACCATACAAGGACCTCTTCCATTTGCAGACCACACTTGGATGTGAGGGAGACCTGTATCCTAGTGGTACGTCCATATAAATCTCCTCCTCCAAGTCACCATGGCGGAAGGCGTTCTTCACATCAAACTGCTGTAGTGGCCAATCTAAATTAGTTGCAAGAGACACCAAAACTCGAACAGTGTTAAGTTTTGCAACAGGAGAAAAAGTCTCTTGGTAGTCAATTCCACACGTCTGTGTATATCCCTTTGCTACCAGTCTTGCCTAGTATCTTTCGATGGATCCATCCGCCTTATACTTGATAGAAAAAATCCATTTGCACCTCACCGTTTTTTTTTTCTCAGGTAAGTCCACCAATTCCCATGTTCTACTCTTCCGCGATACCTTCATCTCTTCTTCCATAGCTTGAACCCATTGTGGATCTTCCAAAGCTTCTTGCACTCCATTCAGAATGCGAATCGAAGATACAACCAACACAAACTCCTTCAATGGTCCAGATAACCTTCTTGTTGAGACATAATTTGCAATGGAATATTTCGGTCTCCTTTCTTCAGCGTATGGTGAGTATCGATTTGGAGGCTTTCCCCAATTGTGCCTAGTAGGTAATTTATATTCTACATACATATTAGATTCATTAAGCACGTTAGAGGCAGTAGGGGAGATCACCTCAGGAAAATCCTCACAAGCTTGGTTGGGTACTGGAGGAGAAGGGGGTTGTTCAACTTGTTTCTGTGTAGGTATTTTGCCCCATGTCGGATCTTGTAAGGCTTTGGTAGCTACACCAATTGCAAATTTGCCAGCACCATTTGTCACTTGCCCAGTAGCTCCATCATCAGCACCAACCGCGCTAGCACCACCTGTAGTAGATCTAGCACTAGTTGGAGCGTGCCTAGCTCCGCCATCACCAATAGTCGGAGCTTGCCCAGCCCCACCATCATTGATGTCGGGGCTATCATCGACACTACCATCACCCCCAACAACCACGTCTTTTCCTCTGGTATACTTCAACAACAATCTCCCACCAATTCTTCCTTTCTAGCCGATTCTCCCCCTGAAAGGTAGAATTGGTGCCCAGGTAAACAAATTCTCCTTCGACAAATGTGACGTCCATAGTCACATAGATTTTCTTAGTAGATGGGTTGTAGCATCGGTAGCCTTTTTGATGAGTACCATACCCCAAGAACACACACCATAAGGCACATGGATCAAGTTTGATGTGTTGGTGCTTCGGGATGTGAACAAACAGAACACATCCGAACACAAGTGGAGGAATTATTATGATTGATGGCAATGGAACGGATGTAGAGAGGGCCTGTAGAGGTGTATAGAAATCTAGCACTTTCAAAGACATTCAGATGAAGAGATGCATCGCCATAGCAATGACATTATCCCCAAAAAGTGGAGGAACATGTCCCTCCATTAAGAGGGTTTGAGCGGTCTCGAGGATATGTTGATTCTTCCGTTTAGCCACTCTATTCTATTGTTGAGTCTATGTACATGAGGTCTCATGAATGGGTCCATGCTGCTGGAAGTACTCCGTGAGATGTCAATTCACATACTCTCCGCCATTATCACTTTGGAGAACTTGCAACTTAGCATCAAACTGTGTTTGAACCATCTTGTGAAACACTTTAAACACATTAGCCACTTCATCCTTAGTTTTCATTAGGTAAAGCCAAGTCATACGTGTACAATCATCAACAAAGATAACAATTCACCGACAGCCCGAGATAGATATAATAGGAGACTGAACTAACGTAAAAGGCACTTTATTCTTATTCAAACTTATGGGAAAGTAAACACGGTGGCTCTTAGCCAAAATGCAAGTCTGGCAATAGAAATCCAACTCTTTTAGATCCAAAAATAACTCAGGAAACAACTTTTTCATCTGGCCAAATGAAGGATGCCCAGTCGTCGATGCCAAAGCCAAATATGTTTTTCTTTATTACTAGGTGAACCCTGGACCTGATGCACACTTCCAGACTTGAAATCATCTAGATAGTATAGCCCCCCTTTTTAGTACCATGTCCAATGATTTCTTTCGTGAGGATATCATGGAAAAAACAGAATTGAGGATACATTAAAACAATACAATTTATATCTTCGGCAAGTTGTCTAGCAAAAATCAATTTTGTGGTCAATGACGGGACAAATAAGGTGTGAGGCAACGACAACTGAGGGGAAACCACCACCACACCAGCCCCTATCACCGGGTATATATACCAATTTGCATTTGAGATGCTACATAGTCTTGGCTCTGCAATGCTCACAAAAATCATCTGGGTTAAAGGTCATATTTCCGTAGCCCCTGAATCAATAACCCATCCATCACAATTGTTGTGACTAGGGAGAACTGGTATGTAGCGACCCGACCTCGCCACCCTCGAATCCCTCATCATCGCGAGGAGAGAAAAGGGGGAAAGGTCGGATTTAGGGGTACTTGATCACGAAAGTTCCCTCACGGCTTGCATTCCAAAAGACGTCATCACCTCACCTTTTGGATCAAGCCTCTCATGAGTTCCCTCCACGAGATCGCGAGCTCTCCCAAGCTCGTACCCCGCGTGACAGCGGAATATCGCGATCCATACCCACATAACCGACACACCTAAAAAAAAGGAGTCGAATGTGGATATCGAATTTAAGGGTACTTTTACCATGGTAGCCCTCTCGATAGTACGCTTCACCTATTAGGATGGCATCACTTCATCCTTTGGGCTACTCCCACATCAAGTATGCTAAACCATAGTGAGTTTCATCGAAACTCATACCCCGCGTGACAACGGATTTATTTATACGATCTACTTATTTATGACAACCTAAAAATAGACGGGAGTCGCCACTAGCTTTAACTTTGGGGGTCGGCTAGAAACCCAATCGAGGGTCGGGAGTGTTCCCTCGATTCCTACGCAACCAGATATTTAGGTTCGGGGACTTGGGTTACGCTAATATTGCTATTAGCGCCCCTTTCGGTACCTAAACAGTATGTTGTGTTTTTCCTAATATGTCCATGCGTTTCTTTTTACATTTTCGGGATCATCAATTCCTAGGCTAAGTGATCATGCGTGGTTGATCATTTTCATGCTATTCTATTTCTTAAAAAAAATAATGAAAAGAAAACAATCAATGAAATTGAAAGTGCAAGACATGAAGTAAACAATCAAGAGAAAGCAATAAACCTAATCATGCAATTCTAAAAATATAAAAGAGAAAACACAATTAAGAAAAAAAAAAGAGGGAAAAAGGGAAAACCCGCAACTCGTCGGGTTTTATACAACACATGGAACCCGAGACATATGTCGGGAGAAAAATGAATATTACAGAATAGCGGTCGGAGTGGACATCGACCTCCACCATCTTCACTTCTTCTCCACTTTTTGGATCCTATTCTAAACCTAATCTAGAAAATCTGGATGATTAGATACATACAAATGAAAGAGACAATCATCACGTATCGAAACAATCAAAAGCAAGACATTCTTTTATGTTCACAAAGAGTGACTGAAGTCACAAAGTCTCCTAGATCAAATTCTAATTGAAATCTCAAGATTTAGCATCATTATGTATTACACCTAAATCATCTATATAACGATCACACACAAAGCATATAACATGACAAACATTCAAGCCATATGACCTTGGTCCTCAAAACGCAGTAGACAAATAATGCTATTTGCAGGTTGTGAAGACTAACTGAGCGGGATCAAACATTTGGTATGAGTATGATCGAACGATTGCTTGCTATTGAAGAACAGTATGAACAGGTATAAATGGTTTCTTTTAGTCTTTTCAAAAGAGAAGAATAGAATAGTTCTATTCAACAGAAGGTGAACATCAGGCTGAACAAAAGTCAAGTAAACCACACTCGCAAATAACAGTGCCAACTTGCTTTCTCACGTTTTCATCATAATCGATCCGTCAATTGCATAAGGCATCAATTATTTGAGAAGATTTAAACTCTAGAAGAATTTCGCAGCAGGAGAGTCTTGATATATTCAAGCGCAGATATTCATACCTCAACAGCTTTATCAGTCAGCCTCTTCAAGAACTCTGAAAAGATTGTCTCTGTTTCCGAGTAATGACTGATCCAAACTCCTTGTGAGATTTCGATTGAATCGGCGACTTCAATGAATAGCCGGCGATTTCAATGGTTGAATCAGCGAGAGGAAATACATGCTCGGCGCCAGCAAAAGAAAACAGCAAGGAATGGAGGATTGAGATGACTTCTAAAAAAAACTTTACTAGAGAAAACGAATCGGTAATCTGAACGAAACTTGCCGAGATCTAAGAGGAAAAATCCTCGGAAATGACTCGATTCAAAGGGAAATCGTTGCTGAGCTTTCTCCGAACTCGGCGCGAATCCGAGCCTCGCACCTCCAACTCTTCGATCGGCAATCGCTCTGTCTTCTAAGGTTTGATGGAGTCTGAAGAAGGTAGAGATCGAGAGAGAGCCGCCGTCGATCGAGCTTCAGATCTCTATCCTCGGAGCTCGGAGCTCGGAGCACGAAGTCAGAACCGAAGCAAGCCGGCCGTTAATAACGAACGAAAGAGATCGAATCAAGCTCCGCCGTTGCTGCCGTCGCTGCTACCGATGCCGATCAGTTTCGGAAACCGGATCCCCCGAGCAAACTCCTCGCCGAATAGAGGAAACACCTCCAATCGCGCACCGATGGAGGAAAACCCTAACCTCCCGCTCCTCCCCAAGCGAGAATCCTCCCCCAGAGCCTCTGTATGCGAAACCCCCAAGAGAGAGAGAGAGTTTGCGGGCGTCCGAGAGAGAAAGTCCCCGCCTCCGAAAGAATACCGATCACCCGCGAATCCCCCCCAAAGAATGCGAGCGTTTTCTCGGCCAAAAACCCTCTGAGCGAAAGAGAGAGAGAGACCGTGTGAGGAGAGAGAGATTCCGTGCGAAGTGTGGAGAGCCCAGAGCGTCCGTGGAGAGAGAGAGTGATCCTCCCTTTTATATTTTTTTATTTTTTTCTTTTCATTTTCCTTATTTCTTATATTCTTTTTCTTTTTGTTTTCTTTTCATTTTCACTTTCATTTCATTTTTTTTTTATGCTTTCCTTCATCCATTTTTTTTAATCTTTTGGGCTCTTTATTCTTTTTCTCTCTTCTTTTTTTTCTCTCTCTTATTTCTATTTTTTTTGTCTTTTCATTTCAAACAATTTTTTAACTTTTGCGAATTGAATGTTTAAAACATCGACAAAAATTTCGGGTGTCAACATGGTACACAACCACAACTGCCTTGGATATTACCTAAACTGAACGTAGCCGAACGTAGCCGATTGGTCTTGAGTTTCAACCTTGGGCACCAAAGACAGTTGAGGTTCCATGTTGGCAAGGGAAGTCTTCCCTTTTCCATTGTTAGTACCCCCATCGGCTTGTTTTCACGCCTTCAGTTCCTTCCACCACTTTAGATAGCCATGGAGTTTAAAGCATGTCTCTCAAGTATGCTTAGCATTCCTATAGTGTGAGCATCCTCCAAATGGAGTTGTAGTTCATGGACCATTGTTTGTCCGCAATCCCCCTTGAATAGCTCTTGATTTATTCATTTGCAGAGTTGGCACTGCTGGGGATTCTCGGACACTAGTCTTGCTTCCCCGTGCCACCATGGCAGCAGACCCATGCATGGAATCAGTATGCGTGAGCATCATTGACTGTCTCGTATCTTCCCTACGAACCCGAGCATATGCCTACTTGATGGTTGGGAATGGTTGCATCTGGAGAACATCCGTTCTCATTTTGTCTGGACGATCGTCCAACCCATCAAGGAAGACATACACCCGGTGTTCTTGAATGGCAAGATTGTACTGCTCAATATCAGCTAGGCATGTCATTGGGTTTGGACGACGGAAGTTGATCTCCCTCCACAAAATTTGAAGAATATTGTAATAGGCCTCAATTGTCCCTCCTCCTTGTCTCATCCGAGTCACTTGCCTCTTCACGTCATAAACTTGGGAGGCATCACTTCCATCAAAGAATGTTGTTGCGACAGAGTCCCATACCATCTTCACAGTTGGGAAGCGAATAAAATTGCTTATCAATGGAGGATCCATCGAGTTGATTAGCCACCCCTTCACAGTCGCATCCTCAGTCTTCCACTTTTGAAATTGAGGATCGGTAGGTGAGGGCTGAGGAAGATCACCATTAATATAACCCAACTTGTCTTTACTGGAGATGAACATCTCCACCACTTGGGACCATAATCCGTAATTTAATCCATCCAATTTGACTGAGATTGGTGCAGTGGACGGCTCATGGGATTGTGTCGATGCCTGAGTTGAATTCTGGGTCAAAATTTACGTCAATTTCATCGTAAGATTCTCCAGGAGAGAGGTAGCGGTTGAGTTCTCCTCTTGATCTTGATGAAGTACCACATCTTTTAGATCTGTCATGGTTGCCAATCACAATTGTTTCGCAATCGAGAAGGAATTCCTAGTTGGGTCAAAATCAATGTGGCAACAACACAAGTTGGCACGAGTCGGTGTTGTGGCAGCGATCTAGTCTGGTTGGTGCAGCGGCAGCATAAAAAACAATGTTGCAGCGGCGATCTGATCCCGGTTGAAATGTCATGAAGGAAACTAGGGTTCCCGCTTTGATACCATGTTGAAAAGCATATCACTCTATTTTCTATATCTTTTTTCCCTTATATCTTTTGTGTTTACATGGATATATATATATATGCGCTAGGGTAACAATTGCCAATTAGACCATTATATATATATATGCGCTAGGTAACAATCACCAATTAGACTAAATATAGGCTAAAACTTTCTATACACATCACTCCTATGAATCAGCTCATGGCAACATAACAAACACTAGCTTGTCTACGTGTATCGGGTAAGGCTTTACTGACGGAGAAAGGGGTCATGAATTATAATGTTAAATATTCTGCTAAAACGAGGGTTTTGCCCTAATTTCTATATCTCTACGCGACGGCGAAATCTTGGGCTTTTGGCGAAGCTAATCAAATTTCGTGTGCATGTATTCACGTCCTTTTTGGTCATGCATGTGCACATATAGCTTACAGAATCATCCTTTTGTTCACCGGGGATAACTTTTGCAAGCGAACTCAAAGCTTCTTTAATCCAGTCCTACGATTTCAAGTGACGTTAGTCAATATCGGTCTGTGACGTCACGCGCAGATGCCGATGCGGCGATGCTACACATGCTTGAGTCTCATAGAAGACAAGGGGGAGGAGTTCGTCGCGGAGAGAGCCGAGGTTTATTACCATTGCAGTCCGGAGCTCGCAGAGATGCTGAAAGACTGGCACAGATGTTACTGCACTTTGGTACGAAGCTACGCCAAGCTCAGGTCCCATTACGCTGAAGCCATGACCTCATCAGGATCAGCGAGCACCTCCTTGAGTTCCTCCGACTGAGCCGAACATGCTGAAAGTCAACTCGGCCGGCGCCCAGGAAGGGCCAAGGGCCGCTTCGACGCCCGGAAAAGCGAGTTTTTGGTGCTGACGGGCGAGGAACTCTTGAAGATGTGCTCGGTGGTGCAGGAAGCCCTTATAAGGAGGAAAAAGGAGAAGAGAGAAGAAATCGAGGCGCTCGTGAAGATGCAGGAGTCGAGGGACGCGAGCATATGAGGAGGCACGAGGAGGAGGAGAAGAAAAACGAGAAGCTCGCCTCCCGGATCAACCAGGTCAAGAACGAGAACGCCGAGCTGAAGAACCGTTTACCGGCCCACGGTGAGGCCGGCAGGCAGCGAGGGCGAGGGCTGGAGGAGGGGTCTTGGCTTTGGAAATTAAGAGGATTCATTGTCAAAAACATCCTAAGGATGTGCTGGTTCTCTTGGCAACTCAGGCCTCAGAAAATACCAGTTGAGGTTAAGAATATAGTCTAAAGTCAGTTTAAAAATTATGCCATGAATGCTGACGGATTTTTTTGTGGGATTTTGTCCTAAGTTTTCATGCGTGTTAACGTAGTGTTTTGCTTCTTATATATTTATCCGGCTCTCCCCTCTCCCTCTTTTTTGTGATCGATTCTAAAGTAATGATGAAAAATAGTATCGAGTATTTTCACAGGATCGATAGGATACCATGAAGAATAATATAATGCGCTTATTACACAAGTTTTACTCGACGAGCGAGGCGACAACACTTGGCACGGTTGCGATTTTCATGCCGTTTCGTTTATATTCGTTCTTCGTTTTCTTGGGTTGGTAATTTGGTTGTTTATGTTAGTTCTCTTCCTAGGAAAAAAGGGCCATTCATTAAGGAAAATATAAACCGGAAAAGAAAAAGGAAAGAAGAAAGAGGAAATGTAATATCGAAAACATCAAATGCACAAGTGATAAATTTATCATTAATTAATTTTTTATCATAAAAAATAGAATAGTATATTTGTAATAAATTTACCTTTTGTTAGTTTCCGTTAATTTTTATCGTTAAATTATTAAATTAAAAGACACGTGATAATTAACGAGTGTACCGGATGTATCGGTTTGTGAATTTTTGCAGTATTAATCCAATTTATTGAAAAGTAACATGTACCAAAATTTTTCATAGGTGTATTGATTTAGATTTTTTATAGTAAAAAAATTATTTTTGGATATATTTGTCATAAATGAACAAATTTAGAATTTTTGTGGTCAAAAAATTAATTTGAGGATAAATTTGTTGAGTGTGCATTTGGTAACGGGTTAAATAGTAACTAATTCTATTAATTTATTTTCGGGAGTAGATTTGGCATAGAAATCTGTTTAATAATTTTTTTTTTCTGGGAATAGATTTGGAATAGAATTAAGAAATAGAAAAAAAGTTTTATTTCTCGAGAACAATTCTAGAATCAAACCCAAACCTATTTTTTTTCCTCTTTTCATTTCTTCTTTTCTCATTCCCTTCTCCTCTCTTCTTCTTCCCCTCAATTGGTCACCGCCTTGGGCGAGGTCCGACGAGTTGGCCGAAGGCTCAGCCATCGCGAGCCTTAGCCTTGCAAATTTGGGTAAAGCCAAGGCTTGCGGTGGCTAGGCGAGCCTCCCGGCTCGCTCGTCGGACCTCGCCCAATCGGGCCGTTGATCGCCGCCTTGTTGTGGGTGATTGGCCGAAAAGAAGGAGGAAGAAGAAGAGAAAAAAAAAAAAAAAAAAAAAAAAAAAGAAAAAAGAAAAAAAGAAAAAATGCGAAAAAAAATATATTTAAAAATTAAAAGAGATATATTTTTTTTAAAAGTTCTACCAAACGTATTTTTATTTCAGGAATAAAAATTTTGTGTAGTTACCAAATGCCTTCAAATACTCATAAATTATTCTAAAAAATAGAACAAAAAAATCATTTTTAATATAAATTATTACCGAAAATAAAAATAATTACAAGCGTAACCTAAAGATATCAAGATATCAAATTTTCTGTGGCGTTAACCCAAAAGGGTAAAAAGAACCAGAGTGGACTCGGAAATGCCCCGCAAGGCGACTCGGTGAGTGCTCACTGCTCACCTACAGGCTACAGTTGACATAAGCATTAATTCCTCCCCCCACCCTTCTCTCTCTCTCTCTCCCTCTCGATGAAACGAGAAAATATTCAGTGGTATGCGCGCCATGTTAGCGGACATACATGTACATCGCGTGGACGAGTTTTCCAAGAACATTCGAGTAATCTTACTTACTTTTTATCTGATGGCTCCTCCTTTCGAAAATCGCCTTTTCATATAGGTGGCTTGTCCATGGATAAATGGGAATTGACTGGGTATCGACCTTTTCCGCCCGCCTCGGGGTGAATGGTCTAGGCGGGGAGGGTCCAATCGATTGAAGCACTTTCCTTGAGTTTCAAGATATGGAGATAAGCAAAGACACCGATTCAATTGAAAGAATAAGTTCAACTTACTGTTGTTATTCCATCAATCATAATAGACGGGGTCAACAAGAAGATAAGAGCAAGGGATGTTGAAAAAGATATCGATTAGCGAGAATGACCTTCTAGAGATACGAGACTTTAATCAAATTGACCCATTTTACTTACGGGACCATCATGGCTAGTATGCTTGATGAAGAGAAGGGTTGATTGATTCAAGGATGGATAGGTTCCAAAGTGAGAACCCTCTGGAAGCTACCCTATTTGTTTGAACTGAATCTAAAACCTATCCTATTTTTTTGGTCCGATTCTAGGGTCTACCTAACAACTTGTTTTCTCTTTTTGTTCCTTTGATCATTTTTTATAGCAAAATCATATGAGCTTATGAGTAATAAAACAATTCAAAGTAAAAGATTAATAACATAAATCCCTATCTACCAAAAACAACAATTTATAAGATGAATATGTAGTCATGTACAATCATAAATGATAAAAAGTCCAAACACATAATATAAAACATAATTTATAAAACTCCATTCTCCATTCATCCAAAAAAAAATTAGGGAAAGAGGAAAGACTGGTGAGGAGTTTTAAGCATAAATGAAGAACAAATGAGTGCTGAGATTAGAATTAAGGAGAAAAAGAAATTATAATTTTGGTTTTTAGTTTATAAAATTAGTTTCGAAACTGGTTTCAAAATTGAGTGGTCCGATCTAGTTCTTGCGTGGGTATACACTTGAAACCTACACCCGCATTGGTTTCAAAAGGAACTAGTTCCTAGACCTGTTTTTCGGGTGGTCTAGTCTTGTTCTCGGATGTAACCAATTTGGTTACACACTTCTAGTGAAGAGAGAGCTGATTTTGCATACCGTGATTTCCAATAGATAACTCAACGTGCTGAATGTCCAACATCAATTATATATGACTAGTTTCCTCAATCATTTTGGTCCCAGAAGGTACTTCTAATTTTATTTTCCTACTCTCTTTTTCTAGAATCATATGGTCCTCGTGCTGCCTAATTTCCCAAATTTATATAAATATTTTTTTGGTTAGGCAAGATGGTCAAAAAGAGGTACTTCTCTCCCACCGCATTGACCCCTCAAATGCGAGTAATGCCAACGGGTAAGCTCAACAAATTGTGGCCATAGAGACTCGTAAAAAGCAATTGGCCATGTTCAGATAATCATGGCTATATTGGGCCTACATTTCATGCATAAATGTCTTTACCAACGGATGACATAAAGCAAGGTGCGTGATGGATGTTAGGTATGCTTGAAAGGCATGTGACTTGTGGTCCGATTGATAGTTCTTGTGCCTCTTATTAAATGAAGCTAGGTGGATGAATTATGCTTATATACATTTTGTGTGCATGCATAAATTAGATAATCAATAGTCACGGTAAGTTCGGCATCACTATTTTACTATACTCAACTTTATTTGATGCATCTAATATTCCTTTTTGTTATGTGATGTATGGCATTAAAGACATTTGATACGGGCATGGATGTGTATGTATTATTTGCATTGGTTGTAGAAAGTGGGGTAAAAATTGGTGTATCATAATACGATTTATAAATGATGACGTTTGAAGTTATCTTAAATTATTTTTTAACGTAGATAAATTATGAGACTAAGTAATTTATATAAACTTCTAAAAAATGTTGGCATCTTGCAATTGAAATTTCTTGCCGTTTACTTAGATTTGATAAGAGAACGAAGATATTTCAGAAAACATGAATTTGAGGTAATATAATAAGTACTTGAGATATATGTGAAGGATGACTGAATAATAGGACGAGAAATGATTACTAATCAAAGTACTTTTGACTGAGTAAAATAAGGTCGGCAGTTTCTATTTGTTTTTTTTTTTTTTTTTTTTTGGTAACATAGGGAACCCCGTACGCCGACAGCTGGCGAGCAAATCCTGTGAGAGCGACTGCAAGACCCACCACCACAGTATTCTAGGTAACCACCATCACAGTATTCTAGGTAAGAATCCCTAACGACGCCTTTACGATTCGAACTGCTCCCCTTTGTGAGGGGAGAAAGCTCGAGCCAATTGCGCCGCTGAGGGCAGTGGTTTCTATTTGTTTAAATTTGTTTTACTTAAAAAAAAATAGAGCGTGTTTTATAAAAAATGTCGCACATAGAAGTAAAAATAGTTCACTAATAATTGATTGTTATTTCACAACCAGCAAAAATTTAGGTCATAATTTTCTCCTCAAAAGAATATTAATGTTCACATAATAATTCCTAATCAGGGCTGACAATTCGTGTTAATATGTCATAATCATGTCTGTATTTTGTGTCAATTGGCGTTGACCTAAAACATCTTAGTATTGATTGAATTCTACGTGCCAAGTAATTAAATCACAATAAAATATGTCAAATTTATCTCAATTAATAAATTAAATTAGCGCACCATATCACGTCATATTTTGATTTTCTCTTTGTAATTTATGTTTCACGTTACATCATTTTTGTATTGTGTTGCTCCACTTGTAGGTGATAAGGACCATCTTTGAACTTTGTCCCACCTAAGAAGATATAGACAGAAATACTCGTAAGTGCTCAAATAGCAGATCACATGTCGTCTCCTTTCTATTTTTATTTCTTCCAATTTTCTTATTAGGGTCGATTAATTTATGGTTTTCATATTTTACTCTCTGGTTCTTATAATTTATTACGTCACATTATTCTTCCACCCGGTCCGACAAAGCCAAAACATCCGCCCAAGGAAAATGCGCGTGCTTCCTTCCCTAGCCGCTCCTCCTAGTAGTCGTCCTCACACCATCCCCACCGAGACAGCCAATCGGCCGATGCCACGTCAGCCGGGATGGTGTAATTCCAAGTCGGATCGAAGAAAACCCACGTGATTCCATGAAGCTTTAATGATGATAGTTAGCGCGTTAAGCTAAATAAGCACGAGCACACCTTATAACAAAAGCTATACATCGCATAATTCATAACCATATATTATATCATCCGAAACCGAAGTACCCCACACGTAAAGTGTGAGAGAGAGAGAGAGAGAGGGAGAGAGAGAGAGGGTGTTCTTCGTTTTCTTATAAAAATGGCTGCATCTATGTCATCGACATTATACTAACGTTCAAACTTTTCCGAGATACGGCAGGGACCGACTGAGAGAGAGAGTGAGAGAGAGGATGATGACGGTGGTGATTGTGGCGGAGCTGCTGGGGGAGTATGCCTTGGCAGTGGTGAGGCTGGCGGAGCAGCTGTTGCTGCTGGGGAGGGCCATCCATCTTGGCGGCAGCCAGGAGATCCCTTCCAGATGCTTCGGGATCTTCCTTGTTTATTTTTTGAGTGATGTTGTGCTTCTTTTAAGAAGATTTTCTGGGTGAGGGGGCATTCGTTTGTTCTTTCATTGCCGTTGCCGGTGTGCGAGGAAGAAGTGGGCGATGAAGTGAGTACGGGACAATCCAAATGTACAGTGAATCGATCAGTTTGTGACCTTTATGATGCAACTCATTTGCTGGGATTCATGCTTTGTGTTCTGCTCTTTCCATAACAACATAGTTACAGTCATTTTCATTTGTTCTCTTCTGGGTTCATGTCGATGTTTTTGCTCTTTTCTGCTGCACAATTTGCGTGTATACGCAGGAGTGATCTTTAAGGGAAGGATATCAAGAAATGGTCGGTTCAGGAGGCTGCTGTCGTACTCTAATTGAAGCAGCAAAATCCATGGAAAAAATTCGTTTTGCTTTGGTTATTGGATCACGCGATAGTTCTAGTTCAGATTTGATGGATTTATTAGATGGGCTTAAGGCCCATCCGCCCCTGCTGGGCCCAAAAAGCCCGGCCCACGGGAATAGGGCCCGTGGATGGGGGAAGGTATAAAAGGGATGAGAGAGAGAGAGGACGCACCTCTTGGCATAATAAACCAACGTACGTTCATTTTCTTCCCTTTTTCTCTCAAAACGCTTAAGGCGACGCCGTTTCCTTATTCAAGTCGAATTGGCATCATCGGATCAGAATTTCTTCCACGATCTTCGGCATTGGTGTTTAATCTGTGGCTAACAAGGTACGCTCGAATCCGTGGTGTGCTTTACGATCGGTGATACGTGTCGTTTCTCGGGCTTCGTCTTCCGCATTGATTTAGGGGTTCGATTCGGTGTCGAATCTGCGTTTTCGGGGATCCGTTATTCCCAACATTAGTATCAGAGCCCTAGTTCACGTTTTCCCGATCTGGTTTTGATGTTTTTGATTGAATTTTCGCAAAAAGCTTTCGGCCGTACGGATCGGGGCAAAATTCCCGACACCCGAGCACTGTACGTCGTTTTTTCTGTGTTTGCGTATGTCGAAATCAAATTCTGAAGGCACTGGGTGAAAAGCGACGTCGAGACGAGTCCGGGGAGTGGTCGACCGCCGCCAGGAGACGCCGCACGCGCCCACACGCGCGGCCGGAAGCGCTGGCAATGGCCAGCGCGTGCGCCACACGCGCCGGCGACGAACCGGCACGTGCGCGTCGGCGACCGGCGAACGGCACGCGCCGGTCCGCGGACCGACGCGTGCGGCATGACGCCACGCGATGACGTCATCGTGACGTCATCCAACGGTTGGTAACCGCTCGGATGACGTCACCAATGACGTCATCGCCGGCGACGTTTCGCCGGGCGGACACCGGCCGGCGACCTGACCCGTCCGGCGACCCGACCCAACTAGCGAACGCCTGGCACGTGCGGCACGTGCCGGCTGACGTCCCGCCCGACGTCGCCCGCGCACGCGCGCGGCACATGCGGCCCTTGCACGCGCGCACGTGCGGCGCGCACGCGCGCGACACGTGCGGGAGGTTCGCCGAACCGGCCCGACTGCGCGACCGGTCCGACCGGTCCGACCCGCGCACCGTTGACCCGACCCGCTGACCCGTTGACCCGCTGACCGCTGACCGTTGACCGACGAGCGTTGACCGTTGACCGTTGACTTAGACCGTTGACCCGGAAAAAAAAAAAAAAAAAAAAAAAAAAGAATTTGTTTCTTTTTTCATGTATGCCTTTGTGGTTTATATGTAATCCATTTTTTTTTATCATGCATGTGTTGCATGAATTTTGGAAAATTATGTATTTTCCCTAATATACATTATGGATTATAAGTGATCCATTTTTAGTTCTGCATTTGTTGCAGGAACTATGATGCGTTATGCACGGATAACTGCAATCCCGAGAACGGACAAGGGAAATGCAAGACTTAAAAGGCTGATGTCAGATTTAGCCAATTATCGGTGACATAACGATGATTTAGTATCACATGTGGTCAGGGTCAATCAGATGATACAAGAAATCATCTGGAATGGTTATCCGGATTTTGAGAAGGTGCCGACTATGATGAACACTCTTCCACCCGAATGGCAAGCAGTGTTAGATCGGTTATGGGAGGTCAACGTGGTCCCGGGTTATAGGGAGCTAGTGGAAGCTTTTGTAAGAGAGTACTATAGGATTGAGTTGGCCAAAACTTCAACCCTTAGAATGAGCGCCACATGGCGTAGGGTGAATGCGCCTTGGTGGCGACATGAAAGCTCTCCAAAAGTTTTTTCATGGTTGGCGACATTCCCTGATTATTTCTTAGATTAATTATGAGATTTTTTATGGATGTAAATATCTCTGTATATATTGCTTAGTGTGATATATTAGTTGTATTATGTTGCAAGTATGATTATTCTGTTGAATATAAATTATTATTTGCTTTACATTCTTTGCGATTGATTCTTTGTGTAGTTAGTCAGTGGTAGTTATAGAAGTTTTTGTAACTTCATAGGACTTATTTTGCATATGACAATTATATTAATAACAATTTTGAGTTAGGATTTTGGAGGATGATTGGAAACATAGTGACCTTTTGATTCTGAAACCTTACTTGAAATTGTTCATTGATATAATGGGTCTGTGCAAAAGTAGATGCATAAATGATAGGCATTAAATATTCGTGCATGTATGTCTGATGTGTTCAGATTGATAATTTCAGCAACTAAGAATGTGATTGCTGATATGAACGGCAACAATTGAGAAATATTGAAAATGAAGATTCAATATGTGCTGGAAAAGCAAGAAGCACTAGAAGCTCTTGACCATATTATGGAAGATCTTGAGGATGCTGTGCGCCACCTTGAGCTAGTAGAGGACCACCTAACGGCATTTGAGCCAAAAATGGACATTTGCAATGCTGGTTCTAGCTCAAAAAGAGCTTTGAGCTCTAAGCGCAAGCGTATTGATTTGTTCAATATGTGGGATTGCAAATGATCAAGTCCTTATTGCAAGAAATCAAGAGTTAACCAACACAAGAGAGGAAAACGTCCTCAAGTGAAGAAAATGTCAAGGGTGAGGTATTACAATTGTGACAAGAGAGGTCACTATGCTCGCGACTGTCGTGAGCCAAAGAAAGTAATACACCTCTTGTACATTTGAGAACTTTGCTTATGTGTCAAGTTCTGTATGATTGGTTGAATCCAGTCCTTTGTGGACTGTAGATTCAAGGGTGACAGACCATGTAAGGAAGGATAGAGGATCCTTTGTGGAATTTTGACGAGTACCAACTGGAACTAAGTGGACCTATGTGGGAAATATCTCCCGAGCTGAAGTTAAAGAGATTGGCACCTCGCCAACCGAATATGCGTGGTGGACGCACCTTGTTTCTACAAGATGTTCTGAATGCTCCGGAGATTCGTCAAAATTTAAGTGTCTGTTTTGGTGTTGGTTAAACTTGTTTTTAGTGTGAACTTCCGTAATAAAGGTGTAGATTTGTATTTTGATACAAACTACTATAGTTGTGGTCACTTTCCGGATGGTTTTATTGTACTAAATGTTGACTATGGTGATGTCAATATGTTATTCCCTTGTTTCACTTCTTCTACTTTATATGATAATGATGTGAATATGGTGGCATGCTAGACTTGGTCATATGGGCCAACAACATATGTAAAGACTAGCCAAAGAGGGCTTGTTGGGCAACATTGAAAAAGTCGATTTGCCCAGATGTGAGCATTGCCCAGTAGGGAATATGACAAGGAAACCATTTGAAAAGGTAAAAGAGCTGAATTTCCTCTGCATTTAATCTATTATGATGTCTGTAGTTCAATGAATGTGAGAGGAAGGCATTGGGCTGTTTATTTCATCACTTTTATAGATGATTCTATTCGATTCGGATATGTCTATTTGATTTCTCATAAATCTGAAGCATAAGTTGTTTCAAAAGGTTTATGAACCTGATAGAGAATCAATTAGATATGAAAATAAATGTATTTAGATCCGATCGAGGTCAAGAATATTTATCTGATGAGTTCAGAAAATTATGTGATGAAAAAGGAATAGAAAGACAATTGTCTATTCCATATACTCCTCAACAAAATGGTGTTGCGGAGAGAAGAAACAGAACCCTACTGGAAATGGTTAGGTCCATAATGGCACATGTTAACTTACTTATCATTTTTTGGAGTGATGCGTTGTTAACTGCTGCCTATATACTTAACTAGGTGCCTTCCAAATCAGTTACTTCCACTCCATATAAGTTATGGATAGGTAGAAAATCGGACTTAAATTTTCTTAAGTCATAGGGTTGTGCTGCCTATACTAATGAGTCCTCTCACAACTTTGGGAAATTAGGTCCCAAAGGAAATAAGAGTATTTTAATGAGATACTCCGAACACTCGAAAGGGTATGTGTTCATAGGTGAGTAGGAAAGTGGGAGTATAACTGAATTTGAATCACGGGATGTCACATTCTTAGTGGATGAATTTCCTAAGAAGGGCGAAATAGATGAAGATTATTCCCTATTGAAACCTTGGATCAGGATAATGATGTTTAGTAGTTTATCCAAGTGGGAGTAATATGAGAAGTGATGAATTGAATTCAACTCATTCTCAATTGCAACCACATGACGAGACGACATCATCATTATCTAATCCTAGTGGGAGCATAATGGGTAATGATGTGCTAAGTGTACAATCTCCCATACGGCGAACAAGTTGCCAAAGTATTCCCGTCAACGTTTTGACATTGAAGGAGAAACTTTTGTGGTTGCTCCACGAGATGAGGATGGGCCAAGAAATATTAATGAGGCTCTAGATTGCCCTAGTAAGGAAAAATGGATTTATGCAATGAAAGAGGAAATGGAGTCAATGAAGTCAAACCATGTTTAGCAACTGGTTGATCTTCCTAAAGGACGCAAAGCTATTGGGAACAAGTGGGTTCTCAAAATAAAGCGAAAATCTAATGGCTCGATAGAAAGGCATAAGGCTCGCCTTGTGGCGAATGGGTATAATCAACAAGAAGGAATTGATTATGAAAGTACATTTTCTCCTGTAGTGTGATTTACCTTGATTCGCATAGTTTTGGCAATAGTGGTTAGTATGGATCTTGAGTTACATCATATGGATGTAAAGACTGCTTTTCCTCAGTGGTAAATTAGAGGAAGAAATATGTATGGAACAACCTGCTGGTTTCATAGTGAAAGGCCAAGAAGAAAAGGTATGTCGACTTTAGGGGTCGATATATGATCTTAAGCAGTTATCGAGACAATGGTATATACGTTTTCATAATGCCATAATGGCATATGATTTTACAATGATTGACGAGGATCATTGTGTATATATCAAAAGATCCAAGGATCAATTTGTGATCATATCATTATATGTTGATGATATACTAATTGTCGGAAGTAATATGGGGTTATGTTAATGCTTTGTGAAGAATTGGTTATCTTCCAACTTTGATATAAAAGACATGGGTGATGTTGCATACATCCTTGGAATTAAGATTTCAAGATTGTAAACCCATAGACACTCCTATTACAAAAGGTGAAGGATTGAGCCATAAACTGTGTCCAAGGACTCCACAAGAGGAGGAACAAATGAAAGATGTTCCTTATGCTAGTGCTATTGGAAGCTTGATGTACACTATGATATGTACAAGACCTGACATATGTTTTACAGTTGGGATGGTGAATAGATACCAATCCAATCCAGGTCAAGCACATTGAAAAGCCGTTAAAAGAATACTGAGGTATCTAAAGGGAACTGCTGATTATACGATAAGTCATTAAGGAAATGATCTGCAACTCTAAGGCTATTATGATGCTGATTAGGGAGGAGATTTAAATGAAAGGAAATCTACCTCTGGGTTTGTTTTCTTACCGAATAATGGCACCATAGTTGGAGCAGTAAGAAACAAAAGTGTATAGCCTTGTCCACGATATAAGTTGAGTTCGTGGCATTATCGGCAGCGGATAAGAAGGTGTTTGGCTTAAGAGATTTTTGGATCATTTAGGTGTTATTGGAAGTGCTGCAAATTAATTGTTGGTTAATTGTGATAGCCAAGCAGCAAAAGTGTACACCAAATATCCAAAATATCATGGCAAGACCAAACATATAGATACCAAGTATAACCTTGTCAAGGATATGATTGCACGAAAAAAATGTGAACTAGAGTACATACTACGCATGGAATGGTAGCAGATCATATTACAAAGCCAATACCTAGAGATGTGTTTTGTGGCCATATGAAATCTCTAGAGTTGCGTAGAGGGTGATGTACTGAATATTGTGATTTCCCTAAGTGTTCACAATTTGATGAATTTGTGTTTTCATCATTAATGCCTATGAATCTTTGTTTGATCTTTATGCATCTTAATGCTCAATGCATTATTTTAAGTTGAGAAGTATGTCGGACAGATATAAGATTAGCCCACTCACACGGGTAATCGCCTCATTTCTTGTGTGATAAATAGAGATGAGACTGTTTTTAAGCTTATTATCTAGGTGATAATCGAGAGCTAAAGCTTAAAACACGTATGTCGCCTTAACTGAGTGTTAAGATGAGGACAAAATTTTACGATGTCCGAAAGTAAAATACCCCACATATTTTACTTTATCTCGTTTAAGATGCCGATGTGAGTTCGATGAATTTAGTGAATGAGTAGATAGGTGAACTCAAGTTAGATATTGGGTATGTCCGAACTATCATCTGTACGGTATAGAAAGGTGTAGACATACGCTCCATGGGAAAGGAGTTAATACCGTAATACGTATTTCATACTACGTATGCATGAGACGACCAATAAGAGTGGCAAAAAGTTTGATCTCAACTTTTATGTGTGTGAGGCTCTTGAGGGAATGAGTTCCTCAATTTTTTAGTCCCCTCATGACTCTTACTTATTCTCAAGATTTCTATTTAGTGTTTGCTATCTTAGGATGTTGCCAATGGTCATGAGTTTGATTCGATCTAATGGGGCATTTCTAGAAAAGCAAGCTGAACTGGAATTGAGAGTTTGAAGGAAGAGGAAGATCGATATTGGAGAATCACATTGTAGTTTTGTATTCACCGGTTAACCAATTATGACTGTCTTTGTGATAATCATAATTGTGAATACAATATATATATCATTGTTTAAAAGAGATCAAGAGAGATATAAATGTGATCGATCGATCTAGGGTATTGCATACTAAATCTACTCGGAGTGTGATGCCCATTATGAACTGCTATATATTCCTAACAGATGTATAGCAATGAGCTCTCAAAGTATGCTGGTCGCACGGATTATTCACCGGTATGAATGTTGAAGAGAGGAAAAGAGGATTCTGTTCGGCCCATCATGTTAAGTGAGAGTCTATGATGGATTTTTCTCTGATGGGGATGAGTAGGGCATGTCCGCCCATGTTGGTTTTGTACCACCATGTGCGAGTGGGAGATGATGGATTTATTAGATGGGCTTAAGGCCCGTCCGCCCCTGCTGGGCCCAAAAAGCCCGGCCCACGGGAATAGGGCCCGTGGATGGGGGAAGGTATAAAAGGGATGAGAGAGAGAGAGGACGCACCTCTTGGCATAATAAACCAACGTACGTTCATTTTCTTCCCTTTTTCTCTCAAAACGCTTAAGGCGACGCCGTTTCCTTATTCAAGTCGAATTGGCATCATCGGATCAGAATTTCTTCCACGATCTTCGGCATTGGTGTTTAATCTGTGGCTAACAAGGTACGCTCGAATCCGTGGTGTGCTTTACGATCGGTAATACGTGTCGTTTCTCGGGCTTCGTCTTCCGCATTGATTTAGGGGTTCGATTCGGTGTCGAATCCGCGTTTTCGGGGATCCGTTATTCCCAACAAGATTAGCTTTTGCTTTGCCTGATGTGTTGACTTGCTGTCATTGCGTTACGAAACATTCTGCTGGTCAGGTTAAAGGCTGACTCCGTGCATTGGCATTGAGAGATTATTCCAAAAAGCTACTTTAGCGTGTCCTAAATCTAAGTTGCTTCGATAATCTTAATACATTAGGATTAGTAGGTCTACCAAGTGACGCTGCAAATGAAGCAAATGCGATCAATAAAGACAGCCTGCAATGGGTGAATCGAGTAGGGTCGGATTTCATCATTAAATGCCATTGTCTAGGACGATCCGAATTTGGCTTTAAGCCCATTTGGTGGAGGCACGTCTAAGGTTAGACGAACTGTCAAGTGTATAATCAGATTGGAGAGTAGGTTTCTACAAACACTCTCAACAAGAGTGATAATATTAGCTGCGAGTTGATTGTATTCTTGCCAAAGTAGTATCACTTTGCAAAACCAATTGATTGTCAATGCGATATTGAGTTCAACTCGTATAACTTCAAATCAATCTGTCTGATTCATGTCATTGAAGATTTTCAGTACAATTCTATTACAAGACAATCATTGTGTGTTCATATCATAACACTCATATTTCCAAGTTTATATCAAGATGGCATAGGATATTCCCGTAAACAGCAAGTTATTAATTATTATCATAAAAGAATGATATTTTTTTTCCCACTTTTGCATGTTACTATTTTCTATTTTAAGAAAATGATATCCGAAAATCTTACAGAAACAAAGTTATTCCAATATTCATAAAATATTTTTGTAGCAAAAAAGAAATAATACGATTAATTATGGAAAAAAGACCTCGATGATATGATTTTGCCAAATGTAAGAAAGAAGTAACTACTGATAAATTAAATGTATTACTTCATCAAATTATAAGTTGTAAACATGCCGCCTTTGTTGAAGGGAGGAGCTTTTGTGATAATTCTAATCTGGCTCATGAATTGACAGGAACTTGCCTAGGGATATTGTATCCTAAAGAGAAATTAGCAAAGCTGATCTCATGAAGGCATTTGAGTCTATCACTGGAAATCTGTCCTTGCAAAGAAGGGAAATCTAGCAGTTTCCTAATCAATTTGGAAACAAATAAAAGCTTGTATTCCCAGGCCTCATTTCTCCATATCCCTAAATGGACATCTTCAAGGCTTATTTAAAGGCGAAAGGGTTTGGAGACAATGCCTCTTTGTTATTGTCATGGGGGATACTTTCTCGAATGGCAGATGCTGCAGTTGAATAAAGCAAAGTCAAGTTTCATCCTCTTTACTCACACGTCAAACTCTCTCAGTTGGATTTTGCGGATGATTTGGTGATCACTTTTAAGGGCGGCAAGGATTCACTGAATGAGAAGCATTTGTTCTAGAGATTCAAGCAAATGTCTGGCCTCAGGGCTTAATCCACAAAAACATTGAGTGGCATTTGGCAGGTCATGAAGGTCAATATGCAGAAGAGGTGGTGGCTTTGAGTGGATTCCAAAATGGCCACTGATGGTTTTATATGAGATGGGCTTAAGGCCCGTCCGCCCATGTTGGGCCTAAAGGCCCGGCCCACAAGATTAGGGCCCATGGATGAAGGGGTACGATTCCTTTTTTGGAGGAACGTATATAAGGGAGGAGAGAAAGGGAGAACGCACATTTTGGCATAAGGTACGTACGTTTCCTCTCCCTCTCTCCCTCCAAAAAAAAGAAAACGAGCGCTCAAGGCGACGTCGTCTTCCTTTCAAGGCCAATCGACGTCATCGGATCGAACGGGATCAGAATTTCTTCCTCGATCTTCGGCATTGGTGTTTAATCTGTGGCTAACAAGGTACGCTCGAATTCGTGATGTGCTTTAGGATCGATGATGCGTGATTTTTCCGGGCTTGTCTTCCGCATTGCTTTTAGGGGTTTGATTTAGTGTCGAATCCGGTTTTCGGGGATCTGTTATTCCCAACATTGGTATCAGAGCCCTAGTTCACGTTTTCCCGACCCTTTTCATGTTTTTTGATTGATTTTTTGCGAAAGTAATCGGCCATACGGATCGGGCGAGAAATCCCGACACTCGAGCGATGTTCGCCCATTTTTCCGAGTTTTTGTAAGTCAAAATCGAATTCTGATGGCATAGGGAGAAAGGGGACGTCGAGACGAGTCTGGCAATATGTCGAACGCCGCCGGGAGACGCCGCACGCGCCCGGAAGCGCTGGCTCGCCCAGTGCGTGCGCCACATGCGCCAGTGGCGAACCGGCTCGTGCGCGCCGGCGGCCGGCGAACCGGCACGTGTCGGTCTGCGAACCGGCGCGTGTTGACGTCACCATGACGTCACGGTAACTGCCAGGATGACGTCATTGATGACGTCATTGCCGATGATCGTTGGCCGGCTGGTCACCGGCCAGCGAACCGACCCGACCCGACCAGCCTGGCGCATGCTGCGCACGTGCCGGCTGACGTCTGCGTGATGTCATTCCGCGCGCGCGAGCGGTACGTGCCGGTCGGTTCGTCCGCCAGCCGTCCGGTCCGACCTGTCGTCGGACGACCGCCGCCCGTTGACCCGTTGACCGTTGACCGACCGTTGACCGTTGACCGACCATTGATTGTTGACTGACGATCGTTGACTGGCCGTTGACCGTTGACCCGAAAAAAAAAAAGAAAAAAAAAGGGGGATTTGTTTCTTTTTCATTTATGCCTATGTGGGTTATATGTAATCCATTATTTATTCTGCATTTGTTGCATGAATTTTGGAAAATTATGTATTTTCCCTTATGTATATTATGGGTTATGAGTAATCCATTTTTAGTTATGCATTTGTTGCAGGAACTATGATGCGTTATGCACGGATACCTGCAATCCCGAGAACGGACGAGGGAAATGCAAGACTTAAAAGACTGATGTCAGATTTAGCTAATTATCGGTGGCATGACGGTGATTCAATATCACATGTGGTCAGGGTCAATCAGATGATACAGGAAATCATCTGAAATGGTTATCTTATGCCGGATTTTGAGAAGGTGCCGGCTTTGATGAACACTCTTCCAGTTGAATGGCAAGCAGTGTTAGATCGGCTATGGGAGGTCAACGTGGTCCCGGGTTATAGGAGGCTAGTGGAAGCTTTTGTTAGAGAGTACTATAGGATTGAGTTAACCAAAACTTCAACCCTTAGATTGAGCGCCACATGGCGCAGAGTGAATGCGCTTTGGAGGCGACATGAAAGCTCTCCAAAAGTTTATCCATGGTTGTCAAATGTGCTTTCAAATTTCTCAGATATTTTGACTGATAGATTAGAAGGGACATTCCCTACTTATTTCTTAGATTAGTTTGAGATGTTTTTGGGTGTGAATATCTTTTTCTATGTTGATATTTCTTTGTATATATTGCTTAGTGTAATGTATAATTGTATTATGTGAAAGCATTGTTATTCTTTTAGATGTTAGATATTACTTGCTTTCTGTTATTGCTGGTTGCTGTGGGTAGTTAGCTGTGGGTAGTTATAGAAGTTTTTGTAACCTCATAGAATTTATTTTGCATATGACAATTATATTAATAGTAATTTTGAGTTAAGATTTTTGGAGGATGATTGGAAACATAGTGACATTTTGATTCTGAAGCCTTACTTGAAATTATTCATTAATATGATGGGTCTGTGCAAATAGGGATGCATAAATGATATGCATTAATTATTCATGCATGTATGTCTGATGTGTTTAGATCGATGTTTTCAGCAACTAAGAACATAATTGCTTATATGAACGGCAACAATTGTGAAATATTGAATATGAAGATTCAATATGTGCTGGAAAAGCAAGAAGCACTAGAAGCTCTTGACCATGTTATGGAAGATCTTGAGGATGCCATGCACCACCTTGAGCTAGCTGAGGACCGCCTAACGGCATATGAGCCAAAAAAGAAAAGAAAAGAAAAGATTTTTGCTATGCTGGTTCTAGCTCAGATAGGGCTTTGAGCTCTAAGCGCAAGCGTATTGATTCGTTCAATATGTGGGAATGCAAATGATCAAGTCCTTATTGCAATAAATCAAGAGTTGACCAACATAAGAGAGGAAAACGTCCTCAAGTGAAGAAAATGTCTAGGGTGAGGTGTTACAATTGTGACAAGAAGGGTCACTATGTTCGCGACTGTCGTGAGCCAAAAAAAGGTAAACACCTCTTGTACATTTGAGAACTTTGCTTTTGTGTCAAGTTCTGAATTATAGTCTGAATCCAATCCTTTGTGGACTGTAGATTCAAAAGTAACAGACCATGTAGTGAAGGATAGAGGATCCTTTGTAGAATTCCGACAAATACCAATTGGAACTAAGTGGATCCATGTAGGAAATAACTCCAGAGCTAAAGTTAAAAGAGATTGGCACCTGCCAATTGAACATGCGTGGTGGATGCACCTTGTTCCTACATGATGTTCTATATGCTCCAGAGATTTGTTGAAATTTAAGTGTCTGTTTTGGTGTTGGTTAAGCTTGGTTCTGGTATGAACTTCCATAATAAATGTGTAGATTTGTATTTGGATACAAACTACTATGATTGTTGTCACTTTCTGGATGGTTTTATTGTACTAAATGTTGACAGTGGTGATGTCAATGTTTGTTATTCCCTTGTTTCACGTCTTCTATTTCATATGATAATGATGTGAATGTGTGGCATGCTAGACTTGGTCATATTGGCCAATAATGTATGAATAGACTGGCCAAAAAGGGCTTGTTGGGCAACATTGAAAATATCGATTTGCCCATATGTGAGCATTGCCTAGTAGGGAAAACGACAAGGAAACCATTTGGAAAAGATAAAAGAGCTGAATTTCCTCTGCATTTAATCCATTCTGACGTCTGTGGTTCAATGAATGTGAGAGGAAGGCATGGGGCTGTTTATTTCATCACTTTTATAGATGATTATACTCGATTCGGATATGTCTATTTAGTTTCTCATAAATCTGAAGCATTAAGTTGTTTCAAAAGGTTTATAAACTTGGAAGAAAATAAATTAGACAAGAAAATAAAAGTATTGAGATCCGATCGAGGTCGAGAATATTTATCTGATGAGTTCATAAAATAATGTGATGAAAAGGAATAGAAATACAGTTATCTATTCCATATACTCCTCAACAAAATGATGTTGCAGAGAGAAGAAACAGAACCCTATTGAAAATGGTTGGGTCCATGATGGCGCATGCTAACTTACATATCACTTTTTGGAGTGATGCGTTGTTAACTGCTGCCTATATACTTAACCGGGTGCCTTCCAAATAAGTTAGTTCCACTCCATATGAGTTATGGACAGGTAGAAAACCGGACTTAAGTTTTCTTAAGCCATGGGGTTGTGCTGCCTATACTCATAAGTCCTCTCACAAGTTTGGGAAATTGGGTCCTAAAGGAAAGTAGAGTATTTTAATGAGATACTTCGAACACTTGAAATGGTATGTGTTTATAGGTGAGCAGGAAAGTGGGAGTATAACTGAATTTGAATCACGGGATGTCACATCCTTAGTGGATGAATTTCCTAAGATGGGCGAAATAGGGGAAGATTACTTCATATTTGAAACCTTGGATTAAGATAATGATATTAGTGGAGTTCGTCTGAGTGGGAGTAATATGAGAAGTGATGAATTGAATTCAACTCATTCTCAATTACAACCATATGATGAGACGATGTCATCATTATCTAATCCTAGTGGGAGCATTATGGGGAATGATGTGCTAAATGTACAATCTCCCATACGGCGAACAAGTCGCCAGAGTATTCCCCGTCGAAGTTTTGACATTGAAAAGGAAACTTTTATGATTGCTCCGCAAGATGATGATGAGCCAAGAAATATTAATGAGGCTCTAAAATGCCCTAGTAAGGAAAAATGGATTTATGCAATGGAAGAGGAAATGGAGTCAATGAAGTCAAACGATGTTTAGGAACTGGTTGATCTTCCAAAAGGACGCAAAGCTATTGGGAACAAGTGGGTTCTCAAAATAAAGCGAAAGGCTGATGGCTCGATAGAAAGGCATAAGGCTCGCTTTGTGGTGAAGGGGTATAATCAATAGGAAGGAATTGATTATGAAAATACATTTTCTCCTGTAGTGTGATTTACCTCGATTCGCATTGTTCTGGCAATAGTGACAAGTATGGATCTTGAGATACATCAAATGGATGTAAAGACTGCTTTCCTCAATGGAAAATTAGAGGAAGAAATATATGGAACAACCTGCTGGTTTCATAATAAAAGGCCAAGAAGAAAAGGTATGTCGACTTTGGGGGTCGATATATGGCCTTAAACAATCGTTAAAACAATGGTATATACGTTTTCATAATGCCATAATGGCATATGACTTTTACAATGATAGATGATGATCATTGTATATATATCAAAAGATCCAAGGATCAATTTGTGATCATATCATTATGTGTTGATGATATACTAATTGCCGGAAGTAATATGGAGTTTGTCAATAATGTCAAGAGTTGGTTGTCTTCCAACTTTGAGATGAAAGACATGGGTGATGTTGCATACATTCTTGGTGTTAAGATTTCAAGATTGTAAACCCATAGACACTCCTATTGCAAAAGATGAAGGATTGAGCCATAGACTGTGTCTAATGACTCTACAAGAGAAGGAACAAATGAAACATGTTCCTTATGCTAGTGCTGTTGGAAGCTTTATGTACGCTGTGATGTGTACAAGACCTGACATATGTTTTGCAGTTGGAATGGTGAATAGTTACCAATCCAATCCAGGTCAAGCACATTGGAAAGCTGTTAAGAGAATACTGAGGTATCTAAAGAGGACTGCTGATTATACTCTGAGTTATTAAGGAAATGATCTGCAACTCTAAGGCTATTCTGATACTGATTAGGGAGGAGATTTAGATGAAAGAAAATCTACCTCTGGATTTGTTTTCTTACCGAATAATGGCACCATATGTTGGAGCAGTAAGAAACAAACATGTATAGCCTTGTCCACGATAGAAGTTGAGTTCGTGGCGTTATCAGCAACAGTATAAGAAGATGTTTGGCTTAAGAGATTTTTTGGATCATTTATATGTTATTGGAACTGCTGCAGATTAATTGTTGGTTAATTGTCATAGCTAAGCAGCAAAAATGTACACCAAAGATCCAAAATATCATGGCAAGACCAAACCTATAGATACCAAGTATACATTTTGTCAAAGATATGATTGCACGAAAAGATGCGAACTAAGAGTACATACTACGCATAGAATTGTAGCAGATCCTATGACAAAGCCAATACCTAGAGATGTGTTTTGTGGACATATGAAATCTCTAGGATTGCGTAGAGGCTGATGTACTGAATATTGTAATTTCCCTAAGTGTTCACATTTGATGAATTTGTGTTTTTAATCATTAATGTCTATGAATCTTTGTTTGATCTTTATGTATCTTAATGCTCAAGGCATTACATTAAGTTGGGAAAGTATGTCGGACAGATATAAGATTAGCCCACTCACATGGGTAATCGCCTCTATTTACTGTGTGACAAATAGAGATGAGACTGTTTTTAAGCTTATTATCTAGGTGATAATCGAGAGCTCAAGCTTAAAATACGAATGTCGCCTTAACTGAGTGTTAAGATGATGACATAATACTTACTATGTCCGAAAGTAAAATAACCCACATATTTTACTTTATCCGTCTATAATGCCGATGTGAGTTCGATGAATTTTGTTAATGAGTGATACGTGAACTCAAGTTAGACATTGGGTATGTCTGAACTATCATCTGTACGGTATTGAAAGGTGTAGACATACGCTCCATAGGAAAGGAGTTAATACCATAATACGTATTTCATACTACGTATACATGAAACGACCAATAAGAGTGGTAAAAGTTTGATCTCAACTTTTATGTCGTGTGAGACTCCTGAGGAAAAGAGTTCCTCAATTTTTAGTCCCCTCATGACTCTTACTTAGTCTCAAGATTTCTATTTAGTGTTTGCTATCTTAGGATGTTGCCAATGGTCATGAGTTTGATTCGATCTAATGGGACATTTCTAGAAAAGCAAGCTGAATTGAAATTGAGAGTTTGAAGGAAAGAGGAAGATAGATTTTGGAGAATCACATTGTAGTTTTGTATTCACCGATTAACCAATTATGACTGTCTTTGGGATAATCATAATTGTGAATACAATATATATATATATCATTATTTGAAAGAGATCAAGAGATATATAAATGTGATCGATCGATCTAGGGTACTGCATACTAAATCTACTCAGGATGTGATGCCCATTATGAGCTGCTATATATTCCTAACAGATGTATGGCAACGAACTCTCAAAGTATGCTGGTCGCACGGATTATTCACCGGTATGAATGTTGAAGAGAGGTAAAGAGAATTCTGTTTGGCCCACAATGTGCGAGTGGGAGATGATGGTTTTATATGAGATGGGCTTAAGGCCCGTCCGCCCATGTTGGGCCTAAAGGCCCGGCCCACAAGATTAGGGCCCATGGATGAAGGGGTACGATTCCTTTTTTGGAGGAACGTATATAAGGGAGGAGAGAAAGGGAGAACGCACCTTTTGGCATAAGGTACGTACATTTCCTCTCACTCTCTCCCTCCAAAAAAAAGAAAACGAGCGCTCAAGGCGACGTCGTCTTCCCTTCAAGGCCAATCGACGTTATCGGATCGAACGGGATCAGAATTTCTTCCTTGATCTTCGGCATTGGTGTTTAATCTGTGGCTAACAAGGTACGCTCGAATTCGTGGTGTGCTTTAGGATCGGTGATACGTGATTTTCCCAGGCTTGTCTTCCGCATTGCTTTTAGGGGTTCGATTTAGTGTCGAATCCGGTTTTCGGGGATCCGTTAATCCCAACAGCCACTTACTAGTGAAATATCTTGGTCTTCCCTTGATTTCTGGAAAATTTAAGTGATAAAGATTGCAAACCACTTGTGGTTAATGTCACCTCTCGAGTGAATTCGTTGACCATGTGATGTCTATCTTATGCTAGGAGGAAAGCTGCGATACGCAGCTCGATGAAAATTGGTGGCATCGGGTTTCTCCTGATGTAGCAGATCGAACTTTTTCGACAGGATTGGAGCTGGAGTTCTGTTGTGTTTTGATCATGAACATGTGGTTGGACTGGTGTTATGACGTTTTGTGCTGCATTTGCTCCGTGCACATGGAGTTGGATTGGAGATGCGACTTATGGTAGGGCATGTCCACGAGATAAGTCCACCCATCACGATCTTGGTTTTAGGGGTAATGAAGTAACTTACTTACCCAAAAAAAAAATATGAATATGGATACAAAGATGTTGTTTGTTTACTGTTATATTTTTTTATGAATATTATTAATAAGTGATTATTTTCATGCTCGTATAGGTTTAAAATAAGGGTTAATATCATATAATGAACAACTCCAAACCGATACATCTAAAATAGGTTTACCCTAAACTAAATCAAACTAAATCCCAAATTAGCACGTTTGTAATAAATTTACAATCCGTTAATTTTTGTCAAATTTTAGTATCAAACTGTTGAGTTGGATGATACGTGACATTTTTTTTTTGTACTAATTCAATTTAACAGAAATTAATAGATGATAGATTTGTTATAAATGTATCGATTTTGAATTTTTTGTGATGAAAAATTAGTTTGAGAAAAATTTATCACAGGTTATTCATTTGAGGTTTTTCTTTGGTTTTAATCCAAAAAAAAGAAAGAATGGATACAAAGGTGATATATATATATCAAGATTATCATGAATAAAAGGTCATTTCTCAAGGAGGAGGAGGAGGAGGAGGAGGAGGAGGGCGTTTTCTTTTTGCAGTGGAGAGGACGCAAGCTCTTTGCTTCTCCTTCACAGCTTCCGCCCACCATCGGAGCTCTGCACCTCTCCTCTCTCAATATTTTTCATCCCTTCACCTCCATTTCCATGGTCTCTTTTTAGCTAGTAATTCGGCCAAAGAATTGGGACTTACTTCGTGCGCTATGGTGTCGATGTGGTGTCGCATCGCGTTCGTCACTTGAATGAATGGTTGTTTGTTTTGTTTGCTTCGTTGGTTGTGAAAAGATCGTTCCTTTGGCGCAGAATCGCGGAACAAAGGGCTGGAATTTGCAGAGCTTGGATCAAGTACATATGACTAGTGTGCGCGGTGAGATGAGATGACTATGATGCGGATGAGCCAATGGGAGATTACCTTCACAAGAAGGGGAAGTTGCCGACAATCTCTGACATTGTTCAGGACACGGCTCAAAGTAGACATAGAATTGTCGTGTGTCTACCTTGATTTGACGAATGAAACTTTGGAGCAATTACGGTCCAAGTATAATGAGAAAAATTGCTATTTCAAATCATTATAAACTTTGAAAATGATATTAGTGAATTTTTAATTAAACTTTAATCGAGCATAAATTTTACGTATAAAGTCTTATTCACTCGATTTTTGGAGCTATGGAAAGCCCATGTCCCAATTATTCCAAAAATGCGGTTTGAAATTTAAAAAAGAAAAAAGAAAAAAAGAAATAATGTCGGATTGTGAATTTTCAGAAATCCAACTAAATGGATGTGATGATATTTTCATTATTAGAGACCCTTACTAAAACAAAGAAAAGGAAAGGAAAAGAAAAATATAAGGAAAAGAACGAAAGTTTGGGAAAGATCTGATTCAAAATCAATCTAATTTGATATGAACGAACCGAGATTGTCCGCAACTTCCTTTCTTGCAATTCATCATTGCTCTGGCGCTCTTCAATAAAAAGGGTCTTATTTAGATCCTCCAAATTGGTCAACTTGTCCTTCTTCTCTTTCAATTCCTCATTCATCTCCTTCATCTTCTTTTGGACAGCTTCATCATCTTGATCTTCAAGGTGCTTCATAACTTCTACTTTCCCTTTCAACTCTTCGATCTCCATTTCCAATTTCTACTTCGCGTCAAGCTGCCTTTCCAATTCAAGGATCTTAGTCAGGGGCTGTGGCATCCCAAAATTTCATGGCAATTTCTAGAGGCATTATGACCTATGGTAAAGTGAATGGTTGTGTCATGGAAGTATGTTGTGGCCTCTAGACCAAAGAATTGTAATAGATTAAGGCCGAACACTTTAATGGAAAGATATCTTATGTTCTTGGGCTATCAAAGTTGGTGCTATAGGATAATTTGATAATGAGAATTTTGTTCTTGGCTATGAACCTTATGGATTTGATTTTTATAGACTAATGTTGCAAGTTTTATGGCCAAGTAATAAGTGTAATTAGGTAATTATATGATGGGTAATTAGGTGATAATTAAAAGAAAAAAATTAGAGAAGAGTGGGTTAAATTTTTTGGCCCAAGATCAGCCCCACCCTTTGGCCCTTTTGGCTTGGCCCGCGAAGCCCAAAGGAAAGGAGCTGCCGTCCGACCGGCCCAAGGAGCCCAATGGGCCATCGACCAAGGCTGGCCCAAGCCCAGCCGGATGAAGCCATCCTCTTGCATGGCAATTACCAAGAGGCAAGGGGGATAATCCAAGTGTCCCCTTGCATGTTTTGTGATGATTACATGCTAGGAAGAAAAGAAGAAGGGGCGGATTGAGCAAAGGGGGGGGTGTCGCACGAGAGAAAGGGGGAAAGAGAGAGAGAGAGTGACCGTCCAAGAGAAAGAGAGGAAGAGGGAAAGAGAGCGAGCGAGCGAGAGAAGAAGGGGAAGAGGGAGGCCGTTCGCTGCCGTTCGTCACCGCCGTCGAGCCGTCGAGTCCCCCCCTTGCCCCGCCATCTTTGCTTGCTGCGTTGTGCTCGGATTAGAGGCAAGTAGAGTCCGTTAATCTACTTTTCTTGCTGTGTTATGTGTGTGATGCATGGTAAACTTTGATTGTGGTAGAAGTGAAGAAATTAGAAGTTTTGGGGAAGAACACGGTAGCCTTGCATTCTGTTTTCTAGAAAGGCAGACCGACCTTTGATGAATTCGTGAGCTGCATGCGACTTTTTAGTTAAAATATCACTTCAACTTCTTGATGAAAGTTGTAGAGAACTTCTTGGAGAGTAACTTATCAAAATTTCAGAAGAAATAAACAAGTATAGACCGGTGAAAATATTTTTCTTTGAAGAAGTTAGATCTGGAAATCGTAATGCTGACCTAGTATGATTCTGTAAATTTTATAAAATTCTCCGGTTGAAATTCGATCTCATGTTCTAAATGAAAGTTGAAGATGACATGTTAAGGAGTAACATAATAAAAATTTAGAGGAAATGGATGAGTTTAGATTGGTGAAACAATCTTTATTCAAAACGGTTAGAACCGGAATTCGGTGCCGAGCGTTATGGACGGTTATGGTTATTATAGTTTTTAATATATCACAAATATGGTTTTTAGTTATTCATGAAATATTTAATTCTGGATTTCTTCTATAACATATAAAAATTTCGTAATTTTTGGAGCTGATTTAGGATTTTTACCAAATTTGTGAATGAAACTGTGTATGGTAATATTCCTAAATTATAAGGACTGTGATGCGTGGACTGTACTGATTCGTATGATGTTCTTTTGATATGGTGTTCTTCACAGAATATTTTCCTCTAGATCTTGTATATAACATGTAAAAGTTTTAGAATTTATTAAGGCTGTTTACTAATTTTTCAAGAATTATGACCAAAGGAGTACAATCTGTTTTTATCCGAAATTTGCTGTATTTTCAAAAATAAATGAAATTGCTCCATGTGATATAATGTCTTGAATGGTTGATTATGCTGCATATGTGCTGACATATGGCATGTTATATGACATCAAAAGCTGGTTGAGACCCTTGATATTGTTGCATCAAATGCCATGTTGAAATTGAGATACATGTGTGAATATAAATTGAGATAATAACAAGACCGTCGAAGGTGTGAGTCGACGATGCCCTGGGAGTGTTGGGATGCCCGGAGTGTGTGTGCCGGATGCTCGGAGTGTGTGAGCCGGATGTCCTTGGGAGTTTTGAGATGCCCGGACGTGTGTGCCGGAAGCCCTGGAGGTGTCTGCCGGGGGGATACCTCGTGATGCCAGTTGGGGTACAAGATGCCCGGAGTGTGTGTGCCGGATGCCCAGAGGTGTGTGCCGGAGGCTCCTCGCGATGCTAGGTTGGATGCGAGCGATAAATTGTGAGATGCAAACATTGGTCCCTAGGGAGAAAAATGATGTGATCTATTAGAAAGATAAAGATCGAGAATTGAATCATGCGCATGGATGTGTGCATATGGCATGGTGATATATGCATGGCTACTTAATGATGAGTGCATGGTGGTATATGTACGTTGCATGGTGATATATGCATGGCCGCTTAATGATGAGTGCATGGTGGTATATACACGTTGCATGATGATATATGCATGGCTGCTTGATGATATAAGTACAAGTGCATGGTGATTTATGCATGTCGTATGGTGATATATGCATGGCTGTAAGGTGAGGTATGCTTGAATGCATGAATGATATGTGTTTTATTCATGATACCTTGATTGTTCTGTTTGATGCATTGTGTAGTTTGGTAGATCTTTACTGTTGAGTGATTGTACTCACCCCTTTCGGGGATTAACATTTCAGATTAGAAAGATGCCCCTTTCACCGGTTGTGCGTGGTACCTTCTATGGCATACCCACTGATGTTGAGGTGGAGTGCACTGAGCATTACTATATTAGTGTACTTGGTTTGGTGTATGTTTGAGTTCGTGTCTTGGTGATGTACGACGTGGGTTCTGCTGATGGCCCTATTATCCAAGAGTTTTTGTTCGTTCACGTTTGATGCAATGGGGTAATGCTAGGGATGCTACCACCGCCGCCACCCGATGCACCGGGTTGGGTGTGATGGCACTTATGACTGGTGGGAGCTTACACTTTTTGGGGAATAGTCGACGCTTGTTAATGGAGGGGTGTACATGTTTGATATAGGGTCGAGTTCTCTTTTGGGTTATAGTCAAGTATAGTTAAAAATCTTGGCCTTTTTGCTGTACCGACCTGAGATGTCCATCGTGAAAATATAAATAAAAGTGACTCGGCTTTGTATTTTCTTGTGGTGCGTAGTTGGAGTAAAGGATGGTGAGACTCATTTATGCTTCCGTTGATGAGCTGCGCTGGGACCTTTACAAAATAAAACTGGGAGACGAATTTTATTGATCAACCCCCCTATGAATTGTGGTTTCACTTTAATTAAAAAGTTATTAGATTGGTATGTAGTAGGATAAGTGACAAGTATCTGTGCTTCCACAGGGGCTCCTCTTTCTCCCTCTAGAAATCCTAGCAGTGTCAATCATGTAAAAGCAGAATATGCTATGATGATCAAATGTAAGTTTTTGTCACTAGCATTCACCTTTTGTTCTTCCACCAGCCTGAGGACATTTTCATCAACTCTTTTTTTCTTTGTTGATGCCAACTGGAGAGAACTGTTTCTCACATTGTTCTAGAAGGACAAATTAAGAAATCAACATACATCTCGTCATCCCCTCTTGACTAAATACGACATATGCCTATGGTTTTAGTGGACTCTTAGAATCTGCCAACTGCTAAGTTTTCAATGCACTTGTCTCGCCTTAGCAAGTACACAAAAGTAAGCATTCTTATTATTCAAACATTTTTTTTTGTCCTTTTCTATCAAGCTCTCATTGTTCAAACAATAAAGAGCAATCGATAATTTCCTTCTTAAGTACTATTCTCTAATATGCATGCTATAAAGATGTATCAATGTGACATGTCTGATGATGACTTTCCATAAATCAGCGAAAGCACTATATTCACCCGTATCTCTATCAATTGGTGATCGAGGCAGCAATGAATCATAGACCACCCTCAAGAAGAATTGTGATAGGGCTAGTAAGAGCACTTAGAGGGGGGTGAATAGGTGATCAAGGAAATTGTCACGTTGAAGGCATTATATCCTCCTTGTTTTCGGAAGAAAACGATAAAATACAAGAAAATGTTGAAAGTGCTAGTATGAACACCTAGAGGGGGTGAATATGTTTAAAAACAAAGTTTGCAAAATGCAATGAAAACCTTTACTTTTAACTTGAGTCTGAAGAACAACAGACTTTGAATGAGATTAAACTTTAGCAGTTAAATAGAATTACGAACAAAATAAAAGAGTTTAGGGAAGATAATAAGACACAGGGTTTATAGTGGTTCGGCTTAGACCAAGCCTACGTCCACTCTCCCGCAATGACAGCTCATCAACTAGATTTCACTATGAATCAAAAGAGTTGTTATAGTTTCATGTCCTTGATTCCACAGTGTAGAGACTCTGCTACACTTCCATAAGGCCTCACAAATATCTAAACTCTCTTTTGAGTACAAATTTACGCTCAACAATTGAAAACAACAAAGAATAAGGAGCTTCAGACTTTGGAATTTATCTATTGCGCACACACTCGAATAACTAGAGTGTCTTCCTTATATACTCCTCTATGTCTTCATAACCGTTGGCACCTTCTAAAGGAGTTCTTCTAATCTACCCGTTGGATAGAATCAATTAGGGAGATCTTGAATTATTTAAGGAATGTGATGATAACCCACCAATTCTGCTCGCCCATACAATCAAGATCTAGATTTCCATAAGTAGAACCTTCCAAGTATACTTCGCCAATCAACGGATCCAAATTACTCGAATTAATTTCAAAACAAATAATAGATCTTGAGATGTTATCTCTAGCCGTGAGAACTTCTTTAGCCACTCAAATCAAACCTTAAAGAAATACTCGCATTTGGATAAGTTTTCTTCGTCGGTCTAGAAACTGTCAATGAGGGTAAACTTTAAATCTTGAGTATGGCGGTCTTCAGACTTTGACGAAAGAGTCTGCAAGTCTTTAGACTAAACTGATGGAAATGTTTTGTCAATTTCAAAACAAATAAGAAAGTTTTCTCCAACAATCTCCCCATTTTTTATGGTGACAAAACTTTCCTGCAGATTTGGATACTTTTGACCTGCAAGACAATACTCAAGCAAACAATGATATCTCATAAAAGATAAATGGATTAGGATAAGGATAGTATCAAATCTGCATCCACAGGAAATGAGTTAGTCCTGTAAAAATAACTATCTTTGCCATGAATACCAACAATGCTTAAGATATTGCAAGCATTAAACGATCAAAAAAATAGTCCAAACCAGTCACGACCAAACAAAAATAAAGTCAACTCTAAAAGTCAAATCTGCACCAACTTCTCCCCCTTTTTGTCAACATTAAAAAGGTAGAGACGAAAAAGAGAATTGGATAGAATTAAGATTGTTTTGGAGCACGAACAAGTTGGAAATCTCCCATCAACTTGACAGTCTCCTCCAGCTTTCTCAGATCCTCCTTCAGTTGTGCTACTTCCTCACCCTTGGCAGTTGCTTGAACTTGAAGATTAAGGGCCTAAACTTGATTGAGCAATGAAACTGAAGTGGCTTGATTAGCATTCTGCATATTCTGAAATTTACATCCCAAAGCATAAATCTAACCTCTGATCTCCATAAGAACATCAAGCAATCTTCTAAAGTCTGTTGAGTTGTTAGTTTGAGTGCTTGCTTCAGCATGATCAATTTGTGGAGTATTGACAGATGATGGAACTTCAGCATGAGCACCCAGACTTGGAGATGAAACCTCATTACCTTCTTTAGGAAATTGAGAGACATATACATCTTCTGGATCGGCAGGAAAACAACTGACATCATCACTAGTAAAAGCAAGTGAATGAGTACCTCTTTTATCAGCAGCTCCCCTGTTTTAGTGCCTTCAGGTGGAGAGAAGTACTCTTCATGCTCCGTCTCTTCTTCAATGACACGATGACCTTGTTCTCCTCTTTGTTCTTCTTTTGCAGTTCTTCTTTCCTGTGCTTCTTTCCTCATCGTTTCCCTCTCTTCACTCCTCTGCTTTGTTTCCTCTCTGTCTTGGTTCTCTCTATCCTCTGTCTCTGGAACATGATGCTGTAAGTTCCTTAAGGCAAGAGCGGAAATGGTGATGTCTTCCTCATCCTCTTCATCTTGCAAGATGAATGCTCTCTTTTTCTTAGATGGAGCTGTCATGGGTGTTGGAGAAAACTTCATTAAGTGTTTTGAAGTTGGCAAAACGTTTCCATCAGTCTAGTCTGAAGACTTGCAGACTCTTCCATCAAAGTCTGAAGACCTCCGGACTGCCAGACTCAAGACTCAAAGTCTATCCTCATTGACAGTTTCTAGTTTGTCGAAGAAGGCTTATCCAGAACTGAATTTTCGTTAAGGATTTGATTCTATCGACTGGAGAAGATCTCTTGGTTGGATACAGCATGTCGGAATCCATTATTCAAATTGAGATTGATTTTGGATCCGTTGATTGGCAAAGTATACTCGGAAGATTCTACTTATGAAAACTTAGATCCTGATTGTATGGGTGAGCAGGATTGGTGGGCTATCGTCATATTCCTTAAATAACTCGAAATCTTCCTAATTGATTATGTCCAATGGGTAGATTGGAAGAACTCCTTTGGTAAGTGCCAACGGGTGTGATGGCATGAAGGAGTACATAAGGAAGACGTTTCAATTGTTCAAGTGGGTGCGCTATAGAATAATTCCAAAGTCTGAAGCTCCTTGTTCTTAGTCAATTCATTTGTTGAGCGAAATCTTGTACTCAAAAGAGAGTTAATATCTTTGTGAGACCTTGAGGAAGTGTAGCAGAGTCTCTACACTGTGGAATCAAGGAAGAGCTTACTGTAACAACTCTTTTGATTCATAGTGAAATCTAGCCGGTGGACCGTCAGTGCGGAAGAGTGGACGTAGGCTTGGATTAAGCCGAACCACTATAAAACTTGTGTTCTTATTCTCTTCCCTAAGCTCTTTTACTTTGATCGTAACTTAACTTGTTTACAAAAGTCTTATTTCCTTTTCATAATCTATTGTTAATTAGAATTGCATACTTCTCTCTGGAAAATTTGTTTTTGCACCTATTTCACCCCCCTTTAGGTGCTCGTACTAGCTTTCACAATTGGTATCAGAGCTTGTATACTCACTTAAGTTGAAGTGTTTTACTTCAGAGTTAAAGATCCATGGCTAATATGTTGGCTCTAGGACTGATTGAAGGGCAAAGTAATACCAGGCTGCCTTATTTTGATGAAAATGAATACAACATATAGAAAAACAAGATGAAGGCATTCCTTAGATCAAAGGATCCTCTGGAATGGGACGTGGTACACAAAGGAATCATTCCTAAAGCTGCACCTGTCTCAGAGAGAGGAAAAGAAGTTGTTGAGTCTAGTGAAATGACTCAAGAAGAGATAACCAAGAGACAAGCTCTTGATGCAAAAGAAATTTATTCTTTATATTGTGCATTATCTCCCACTGAATATAACAGAATATCTTCTTGTGAAACAGCTAAAGAAGTCTGAGATAGATTACACATCACCTATGAAGGAATTGATCGAGTGAAAGAAACCAGAATCAACATTATACTCAGTCAATATGAAGCATTCAAAATGAAATCAGGAGAATCTATCACTGACATGTTTAGTCGTTTTGCAGAAATCGTGAATGGTCTTGAATATTAAGGTCAACCAATTTCTAAACCCATGAAGGTAAAAAAGCTACTGCATGGACTGTCCAAGGATTGGAATCATATAAAGACCTCAATAAGGGAGACACAAACAATCATGCCACTCTCGGTTGATGAATTGGTTGTGACTCTTTAGTCTTATGAAGTGGAGCAAATCAACGAAGATGAAGATCCTAAAGGTAAGAAATCCATTGCATTAAAATCTAATGATGATTATGATGTCACAGATTCTGAAGACGATATGGATGATGAAGAGCTTGCTCTCATGATAAGAATATTCAGAAAACTGAATAGAAATGGGAGAATATTCAATCCAAAGAAACAAAGCTCTCAAAAGCAACAAAAATAAATCGGTTGAGGATGATGAATCCAATAAAGATGTAGTCTGCTTTGAATGCAAGAAAAAGGGACACATCAGACCAAATTGTCCCCTTCTAAAGAGAAAGAAAGGAAAAGCTGAGAAATATCGAAAGGCACTTAAAGCAGAAACTTGGAGTGATACCGAATGTGAGGAAAGTGATGATGATTATGCCAATATTTGTCTCATGGCACAATCAGACTCAGATTTAGACTCTGAGACAGACTCAGACTCATACAGTGAAATCGAGGTGAGTAATTTAAAAATTCTTGCCAAGGTTTCTAAATATATTGATGAATTATGTCTTAGTCTCAAAACTTCTCTCAAAAGGATTTCCGAACTCAAAAGGGAAAATTCTGCACTACAGCAATAGGAAATTGTTTGGAAAGAAAAAATTGAAAGTTTAGACAAAAGTGTTATTACTTTAAAAGAAAATGCAGATAGTCTTTCAAAAGAAAATGCATTCCTGAAAAATGATATCTCAAGCATTTCTAAAAGATTTTCTATAAGATCTGAGAAACTGGAAAAAATTTTTCTGCACAAAAATCTTATTTCAATAAATATGGTTTGGGAATGACTGCGGAAACCATTTCTCTAATCGACTTTCCTAAGGTAAAGGAAAGAATTAAACAAAGACCTATAAAAGATTTTTACAAAAGACATTTCCAAAAAGTTTTTGTGAAACCTGTAGGCCGCAGTGCTCTTAAATGTTCTAAGTGTAACAGCTCAGAACACTTTGAATGTCCTATGGTCTGAAAACCTGTGAAGAAGGTCTAGGCAAAGACTGTATATCACACTAACTTCTCTGGACCCAAGAAAATATGGGTACCAAAGAAAGCATGAGTTTCTTTTTTAAATGCAGGTTACTATCAAGAAAAAGGTTAAATGATACTTGGATAGTGGATGCTCAAGACAAATGACAGGATACTCAAACTGCTTTATAAAGCTTGTGCAAGTTAATGGTGGAAAAGTTTCTTTTGGAGGAAATAGCAAAGGAAGAATTGTGGGATACGGACCGTAAGGATTGGAAGCCTCACGATCAATAATGTTTCCTTAGTAGAAGGTCTCAACTACAACTTGCTGAGTATCAGTCAGCTGTGCGATACTGGTTTCAAAATCAACTTTCAAGAAGGAATATGCTCAGGAACCAGTAAAGATTCCTCTCAGTCTTTCACAGGGCGAAAACATGGGAATATCTACCTCTTGGATATCAAACTAGATGAAACACAATGTCTAATCTCAATTCAAGAGGAAGCAAACTTATGGCACAGAAAACTTGGGCACATTAACATGAAGCAAATAGCCAAAGTCTCAGCAAAGAAGCTTGTTCGTGGACTACCCAAACTGTCATACCAAAAGTGTGATTTATGCACACCATGTGTGTTGAGAAAACAGAACTCAGAGCATTGGAGGTAAGAAATATTGCCTAGTAATTGTGGATGACTACTCACGATTCACTTGGGTATATTTCCTGGTAAGTAAGTCTGAAACCTTTTCTTATTCTATAAAGTTTGCTAAAAAGGTTCAAAATGAGAAAGGATATGTTATTTCAAGTATATGGATAGACCATGGAGGCAAATTTGAAAATCAAGACTTTACAAAATTCTGTGATGAATCTGGTTTTCAGCTTGTGTTCTCTTCACCATATACTCCAGAGCAAAATGGAGTTGTGGAAAGAAAGAATAGATCGCTTCAGGAAATGGCTAGAATTCTTTTAATTGAAAGTAACATCTCCTCTCGTTTTTTAGCTGAAGCAGTTTCTATAGTGTGCTATATTATTAATAGAGTCTTTCTAAGGTCTATTCTGGAGAAAACTCCCTATGAGTTATTCAAAGGAAATAAGCCAATTGTTTTGTATTTTCATATGTTTGGATGCAAATGTTTTGTATTGAAAAATGCAAATGATTGAGTTGGTAAGTTTGAAGAAAAATCAGACGAAGGCATCTTCCTTGGATATTCAACCACCAGCAAAACTTATAGAGTATATAACAAAAAGACTCAATCTGTGGATGAATCGATGAATGTCAAATTTCAAGACATTATGCAAAATCAATCGATTCAGACTCAACCTGAAGAATCTGAACCTGCTCCAAACTCTACAAAGTCTCAATCTTCAAAAGCAGCCCAGGTCTCAGAAGATCAGCAACAAATGATCATCGAAGAATCAAATGAAGGAAATGTTCAACAGTTTGATAGATCAACCAGCAACTGGAAGCATAAGTCTAGTCATCCCAAAGATCTCATTATTGGCGATATTAATGAAGGCTTTCGCACAAGATCCAAAAGGCGTGAGGAGTCTAGTGTTGCGGTTCTTATTTCTGAAATAAAACCCAAAAGCATAGAAGAAGTTCTAACTGATGAAAGCTGAATTGAAGTTATGCAAGAAGAACTCAGGCAATTCAGTATCAATGATATTTGAGAATTAACTCCTAAACCAAAAGGTAAATCCATCATTGGAGCAAAATAGGTTTTCAGGAACAAGATGAACGAGAAAAGAAAAGTCGTAAGAAACAAAGCCAGACTTGTGGCCAAGGGATATACGCAAGAAGAAGTGATAGACTATGATGAGACTTACGCGCTAGTAGCAAGGTTAGAAGCAATTAGATTGTTACTTGCTTTCGCTTGTCATAAGAATTTCAGGTTATTTCAAATGGATGTCAAAAGTGCTTTCCTAAATGGATTTATCCAAGAGGAAGTCTATGTGGAACAACCACCCGGTTTTGAAGACGCAAGGAAACCAGACTCTGTATTCAGACTGAAAAATGCTCTATATGGTTTAAAGCAAGCACCTCGAGCTTGGTACGACAGACTAAGTAAGTTTTTAATTCAAAATGGCTTTATCAAAGGTAAAGTAGATACTACATTGTTTATCAAAAAACAAAGCAAAAGTTTTTTACTTGTCCAAATTTATGTTGATAATATTATTTTTTGATCTTCTAATGAAAATTTGTGCAAGAAATACTCTAAGTCTATGTAGGATGAGTTTGAAATGAGCATGATGGGTGAACCAACCTTCTTTCTCGGGCTTCAAGTGAAACAACTGAAGGAGGGAACCTTTATTCATCAAGAAAAATATGCTAAAGAACTTGTCAAAAAGTTTGGACTGGAGAATTGCAAAAAGACTGATATATCAATGTCAAGTTCTTCGAAGCTGGACAAAGATGAAGGAGGAAAGAAAGTTAACCAGAAGCTATACAGGAGTATTATTGGATCATTTTTTATCTTACTGCTTCTAGACCTGACATTTTGTTTAGTGTTTGTATTTGTGCCAGATTTTAATCAGACCCTAAAGAATCTCATTTAAGTGCTGCAAAGCGTATTATCAAATACATTGCCTCAACTTCAAATTTAGGTCTTTGGTATCCTAAAGAAGGAGACTTTACTCTTCTTGGATACTCAGACTCAGATCTAGCAGGATGTAGAGTTGATAGAAAAAGCACCTCAGGCACCTGTCAACTACTTGGAAACATGATGGTGTCTTGGTTTTCAAGGAAGTAAAGTACCGTAGCTCTTTCTGCGGCAGAAGCAAAATATGTAGCTCTTGGAAGTTGTTGTTTACAAATTCTGTGGATAAAACAACAGTTAAGAGACTTTGGAATTAAAGATTCATGCACTGAGATCAAATGTGACAACACCAGCGCAATCAATCTCACCAAGAATCCGATTCTTCACTCAAGAGCAAAACATATAGAGATTCGACATCATTTCATCAGAGATCATATTCAAAATGGAGAAGTTTCAATTCAGTTCATTGATTCAAAGAATCAACTGGCGGATATATTTACAAAGCCTTTGGAGAAAAATCAACTTGAAGTTATTCGTTCCAAACTCAACATCTTAAAGTCTGAGGAAGTTCAGACCCAGGAATGAAAGTCTAAAGACACTCAGACTCAGACGATCAAGATTCTCGACTGTAAGTTATTTTTATTTTAGAAAATTATCTCTCGGATCAAATCTCGAAAAGGTACGATCATCTATCCGTAATTGATTGATGCTATTTTCCAATTTCCATGATTATTGCAATCTTTCCTTTTCGAAAAAGAAGTCATTTTTAAAATGGCAGTTATCTAATTTTTTGAAAAGGCAGTTATTTTTTAAAAGGCATCGTTATATTTCTTTTTTTATGACGTTCTGTATGCCTCGCTTCGATTGTCTTATATACTGTTGGTTCTTCTTCGTTTTACTCACAAAAACCTTAAGAGAGCACAGATCTTCCACTTCTATCTTCTTCTCTTGTTTAATCCTCAAAAAGATTTCATCTTTCTTGTGAAACAAGCTTGAAATCTCTCAAAGACTGTGAAAAATGTCATCTCAAAGAAAGTCTTCAAGGATTGCGAACAGGAGACCACAGGAAATGCGTGAGGGACCTATGCATTTTGATCTCACCGAGGAAGAAGAATCTCCTCAACAGCGGCAGAGCCCACAACATTCTCAGTAGTGTCCATCTTCTCCTTCTAGACCTCAGAATATTGAACATTGGGAAGAGGAGGAAATCATCGAAGATGCAGAACCTGTAAGAACTCAAAAGCCCGCTTTTATGTATAAGCTTTACCGTGCTTTGAAGAGGGGTGGTACTCCTTTGAACTACATTGATGAATTTTTGAAAGACAAATGGTATCGAAATGAAACCTATTTTTTACGCACAATGGAACGATTGGGAATTGCCCCTGTGGGGTCAGCAGAAGAAGCATTTGCAAACATCCCAAGCGATCCAAGTGTTGGAGGGCTGAGTCAACCTGATGGGAACGATGATGATAGGATGTACACTCAATTTAAACCTAGAATGGGTGTTGCAGCAAAAATTTGAAGCAAAAGGACAGATCTGTTTCGTTCGGAGGAACACAAGCAACTGTACTCAAAGTTGTTAAAGCGTGGAGTGATTAACCCTAGAAGTGTGGACTTTGATTTTCTTGACTCTCTAAATGTTAATCTGCGAGAGAAATTCAATCTTCTTCAATTGGAAAGATTTTGTTCTGAATCTATAGAGGCTTATGCTAAACTTACTGCTTACTTCTATTCGAATCTTAGTTTCTTGGATGCAAATAGATTCTCTTTCAGTGTTTGAGATCAGGACTATGTGGTTGACATTGATACATTGGTTGATGTGATTGGAGTTGAAAGAGGGAAATATCAACCAATCAGTGTGTCTATTGGCCATGCGACGATAGAGCTTGTTCGGGATAGAACGACGGAAGGAAATATTTCATATTTGAGGATGAATGCCTCAAATATCTTGCTTCATAAGATAGTAATCAACTGCCTCAGACCAAAATCAACTTCGAAGACCGATGTTTCAAACTCGGAGGCAAAGCTGATGTATGCCATTAACGATGGCAAGAAGTTCTCTCTTCCTCACACTATTATGTTTCATATGTACAGATCGATAGTGAAGGACAAAGGTCAACTTCCTTACTCAGCACTTGTCACCAAGTTATTCAGACACATTCAACCTCCCCGTATTCTCTGTGTTCAAACTTACGATTAAATGGTGGTGGGACTGAAGATGGTCTCTAAAATGTGTCTGAAGGAACTTAACAAGGCTTTGGAGAAATTCAAGGTTAAAACCCCTGTCAAGACTCACCCAGTCTCTTCGGCTGCAAAGCGGAAAGGGAAGGAGCCAATGACTGCTCCATCGAAGAAAAGAAGAGCACTCATCTCGGAAGATGAAGAGGATGAGGATGATATCACAATTTCTGTGCTTGCATTGAAGAACTTAAGTCGTTATGTTCCAGAGATTGAGGAGAGACAGGAACAAGACAAGGATGAGATCGAACAGAGGACTAGAGAGAGAGAGAGAGAAGAATTGGAGAAAGAAGCAGAGGAGGAAAGGATTGAGGAAGAGGAAGAAGAGGTCAGAGAAGAACAAGAAGAAGCAGAGTATGAAGAGTACTTCTCACTGCCTGAAGGCATTGAAACATGGGGAGATGTTGAGAAAAGAGGTACATCTTCAATTGCTGCCACCAGTGAAGGAGTAAGTCGTTCTCCAGCAGATCTAGAGGACATCTATGCCTCTCAATTTCCTAAGGAAGGACATGAGGTTTCATCGCCAAATTTGAGTGATCATGCTGATTTGCTATCATTTGCCAATACAACTACTGATCATGCAGAAGTCAGTACTCAGACTGACAATTCAGCAGACTTTCGCAGAGTGCTTGATGTTCTCTTAGAGATGCGAGGCCAAATTTATGTTCTGGGATGCGAAGTTCAGAATTTGCAGAATGTAGGTCAAGCCTCTTCAATTTCTTTGCATGATCAATTCATGCCCTTACGCTTCAAGTGCAAGCAAATGCCAAGGGTGAAGATGTTGCTCAACTGAAGGAGGATTTGAAAAAGCTGAAAGGGATTGTTTAGTCAATGGGAGATTTCCAGCTTGTTCGTGTTCCCAAGCAATCATAATTCCATTCTCTTTTCATCTTTACCTTTTTAATGCTGACAAAAAGGGGGAGAGATGTGTGCAGATTTGAGATTTAAACTCTTGAACTCTTGACTTTCGTACTTGTGTGGTTGATTGACTTTTGTTTTGTGTTTGGCTGTTTGGATTTGGATTGGATTTGGATTTGATTGTTTAAACGTTTGTTTATCTTAAGCACTACTGATATTTCATGGCAAAGATAGTTGCTCATTTACAAGACTAACCTACTTGTTGTGGATGCAGATTTTAATGTTATCTTTGCTATGCCAATTATCTTTTGTGAGATATCCATGTTTGCTTGAAGTATTGTTTTGCATGTCAAAGTTATCCAAATCTGCAGGAAAGTTTTGTCACCATAAAAAATGGGGAGATTGTTGGAGAAAACTTCCTTGAGTGTTTTGAAGTTGACAAAACATTTCCATCAATCTAGTCTGAAGACTTGCAGATTCTTCCATCAAAGTCTGAAGATCTCCGGACTGCTAGACTCAAGACTCAAAGTCTATCCTCATTGACAGTTTCTAGACCATCAAAGAAGGCTTATCCAGAATTGAATGTTTTGTTAAGGATTTGATTCTATCGACTGGAGAAGATCTCTTGACTGGATACAGCATGTCGGAATCCATTATTCAAATTGAGATTGATTCTGGATCCATTGATTGGCAAAGTATACTTGGAAGGTTCTACTTATGGAAACCTAGATCCTGATTGTATGGGCAAGCAGGATTGGTGGGCTATCGTCATATTCCTTAAATAACTTGAAATCTTCCTAATTGATTCTGTCCAATAGGTAGATTGGAAGAACTCATTTGGTAAGTGCCAACGGGGGTGATGGCATGACGGAGTATATAAGGAAGAAGTTTCAGTTGTTCGAGTGGGTGCGCGATAGAAGAATTCCAAAGTCTGAAGCTCCTTGTTATTAGTCAATTCATTTGTCGAGCGAAATCTTGTACTCAAAAGAGAGTTAATATCTTTGTGAGACATTGAGGAAGTGTAGCAGAGTCTCTACACTGTGGAATCAAGGAAGAGCTTACTGTAACAACTCTTTTGATTCATAGTGAAATCTAGCCGGTGGACCGTCAGTGCGGAAGAGTGGACGTAGGCTTGGATTAAGCCGAACCACTATAAACCTCGTGTTCTTATTCTCTTCCTTAAGCTCTTTTACTTTGATCGTAACTTAACTTGTTTACAAAAGTCTTATTTCCTTTTCATAATCTATTGTTAATTAGAATTGCATACTTCTCTCTGGAAAATTTATTTTTGCACCTATTTACCCCATTCTAGGTGCTCTTACTAGCTTTTACAATGGGCTCCTTGCTTTTTGTTTTGCAGCCACATAGTCTTGACGAGTCTTGACATGAGTCTTTTTCTTAAATCTCTCTAAAGCCTTGTTTAGCTCCTTCAGACGCATCTTTGAAACCATCTTCAGTCCCACCACCATTTGATCACAGGTTCAAGCACACAGAATTTTAGGAGGCTAAATTTTAAAATGTCTAAATAGTTGAGTAACAAGTGCTGAATAAGGAAGTTGGCCCTTGTCCCTTATCATTGATCTATACATATGAAACATGATAGTGTGCGGTAGAGAGCACTTTTGACCAGCGTTGATAGCATAGATCAGCTTCGCTTCTGAATTGGAGACGTCAGTCTTTGATGTGGATTTGGGTCTAAGACAATTAATTACAATCTTAAGAAGCAATACATTTGAGGCACTCATCCTCATGTACGAAATTCGGCCTTCTGCCATTCTATTTCGAACAAGCTCCACAGTTACACGACCAATGGACACACTAATTGATTGGAACATCCCTCTCTCTACTCCACTCACATCAGCCAGAGTGTCCATATCAACCACATAATCCTGGTCTCTAACACTGAAAGAAAATCTATTCGCATCCAAGAAGCTTAGATTGGAATAGAAATACGCAGTAAGTTCTGGATGAGCTACTGTTGTCTTAGAGCAAAATCATTCAAGTTGAAGTAAAGTAAATTTCTCTCATAACTTCACGTTCAGAGAGTCGAGAAAATCAAAATCAACACTCCTTGGGTTCATCACCCCTCGCTTCAGCAACTTAGAGTAAACTCGCTTATGTTCTTTAGAATGAAACAAATCTGCTCTTTTTCCTCGAATGTTTGCAGCAACACCCATTCTAGACTTAAAATGAGTGAACATCTTTTCATCATCATCTTTTCCATTAGGTTGACTAAATCCTTCAACTCGTGGATCACTTGGGAAATTCGCAAAAGCCCTTTCTACTAAACTAGCAAGAGCAATTCCCAAACATTTCATCATTTGTAAAAAATAGGTTTCATTTCGGTACCACATTTCTTTAAAAAATTCATCAATAAAGGTCATTGGAGAACCTCCGTCCTTTAAGGCAGAGTAGATTTTGAAAGTAAAAGTAGGCTTAAGAGTCCTTATAGGTTCGACATCCTCAATAATTTCTTCCTCCGCTTGTTGTTGCTGAACATTCCGTGGTCTAGCCTGAGGAGAATGGCACGGTTGAGAATGTTGTGGACTTTGGTGTTGCCTTGGAGACTCTTCTTCCTCGGTCGAGTCAAAATGCGTAGGACTTGCGCGCATATGCTGTGGTCCCCCGCTTGTAATTCTTGAGGACTTTCTTTGAGAAGACATTATCACAGTTTTTGAGAGAATTTCCGAACTTGATTCGCGAGAAAGATGAAAACTTTAAGGATTAAACTAGAGAGAAAAAGTAAGAAAGTGAAGTTTTGTGCTTCTAGGGTTTGTGAGTAAAAATGAAGAAGAAAGACAGTATATAAAGCAATCGAAACGAGGTATACGGATCATCATAAAAGGAAAAATAAAAGGTGCCTTTTAAAAAAGTTACTGCCTTTTTGAAAATAGATAACTGTCATTTCAAAAAGATAATTTCCTTTTTGAAAAAGAATAATTGCTACAATTTCAAAATCTTGGGAAGATAACATCAATCAATTGCGGATAATAAGCAATCGTACCTTTTCGAGTTATTATCCGAAAGATAAATTTCTAGAACTGAAATGAATTATAGTTGTGATTCTTGATCTTCTGAGTCTGAGCATCTTTAGACTTTTATCCCTGAGTCTGAGCTTCTTCAGACTTTAAGATATTAAGTTTGGATTGAATAGACTTAAATTAGACTTTTCTCCAGTGGCTTTGTAAAAATGTTTGCCAGCTGATTCTTTGAGTCAGTGAATTGAATCAAGACTTCTCCATTTTGAACATGGTCTCTAATAAAATGATGTTGAATCTCTATATGCTTTGCTCTTGAATGAAAAATTGGATTCTTGGTGAGATTAATCGAGCTGGTGTTGTCACATTTGATCTCAGTGCATGAGTCTTCAATTCCGAAGTCTCTTAGTTGTTTTTTTCATAAGATTTGAGAACAACAACTTCCAAGAGCCACATATTCTGCTTCTGCTATTGAAAGAGTAACAATACTTTGCTTCCTTGAAAACCAAGATACTGTCCTATTACTAAGCAATTGAAAGAACCACATATTCTAATTCTGCTGTTGAAAGAGTAGCAATACTTTGCTTCCTTGAAAACCAAGATACTGTCATGTTACTAAGCAATTGACAAGTGCTCGGGGTGCTCTTTCTATCAACTCTGCATCCTGCTAAATCTGCGTCTAAGTATTGAAGAAGAGTAAAGTCTCATTCTTTAGGAGACCATAGACCTAACTTAGAGGTTGTTGCAACGTATTTGATGTTGCGTTTCGCAGCACTTAGATGAGATTCTTTGGGATCGGATTGAAATCTAGCACAAATGCGAACACTAAACAAAATATTAGGTCTAGAGGCAGTAAGATAAAGAAGTGAACCAATGATACTCTTGTACAGCTTCTGGTCAACTTTCTTTCATCCTTCATCTTTGTCCAGCTTCGAAGAATTTGATATTGGTATATTAGTCTTTTTGTAATTCTCCAAACCGAACTTTTTAACAAGTTCTTTCACATGTTTTTCTTGTTGAATGAAAATTCATTCCTTCAATTGTTTCACTTGTAGTCCAAGAAAGAAGGATAGTTCACCCATCATGCTCATCTCGAATTCATCCTGCATAGACTTAGAGAATTTCTTGCACATATTTTTGTTAGGTGATCCAAAAATAATATCATCAACATAGATTTGAACAAGTAAAAAGTTTTTACTTTCTCTTTTAATAAACAGAGTAGTGTCCACTTTACTTTTAGCAAAGCTATTTTGGATTAAAAACTTACTTAACCTGTCGTACCAAGCTCGAGATGCTTGTTTTAAACCATATAACACATTTTTTAGTTTGAATATAGAGTCTGGTTTTCTTAGGTCTTCAAAACCGGGAGGTTGTTCCACATAAACTTTCTCTTGGATAAATCCATTCAGGAATGCACTTTTGACGTCCATTTGGAATAACCTGAAATTATTATAACAAGCAAAAGCAAGTAATAATCTAATTGCTTCTAATCTTGCTACTGGTGCGTAAGTCTCATCATAGTCTATCCATTTTTCTTGCGTATACCCTTTGGCCACGAGTCTTGCTTTATTCCTGATAACTTTTCCTTTTTCGTCCATCTTGTTCCTGAAAACCCATTTAACTCCAATAACAGATTTACCTTTTGGTTTAGGAGTTAATTCCCAAACATTGTTAACACTGAACTGCTTGAGTTCTTCTTGCATAGCTTCAATCCAGCTTTCATCAGTTAAAGCTTCTTCTATGCTTTTGGGTTTTATTTTAAAAATAAGAGCCACAACGTTAGACTCTTCATGCCTTTTAGATCTTGTACGAATCCCTTTATCAATGTCACCAATAATAAATTCTTTGGGATAATTGAACTTGTGCTTCCAGTTGCTGCTTGGTCTGACAGACTACTGATCTTTTTCTTCATTTGATTCTTCAACATTCGTTCATTGTTGACCTTCTGAATTCTAAGCTGCTTATGGGAAATTAGACTTTGTAGAGTCTAGAGCAGGTTTAGATTCTTCAGGTTGAGTCTGAATCGATTGATTTTGTATAAGGTCTTGAAATTTCACGTTCATTGATTATTCCATAGATTAAGTCTTCTTGTTATATACTCTGTAAGCTTCGCTGGTGGTTGAATATCCAAGGAAGATTCATTCTCTGATTTTTCTTCAAACTTACCAATTCGATCATTTGCATTTTTCAATACAAAACATTTGTAACCAAACACATAAAAATAGGAAACAATTGGCTTCTTTCCTTTGAACAACTCATAGGGAGTTTTCTCCAGAATAGGCCTTAAGAAAACTCTGTTAATGATATAACATACTGTAGAAACTGCTTCGGCCCAAAAACGAGAAGAAATGTTGCTTTCAATTAAAAGTGTTCTAGCCATTTTTTGCAACGATCTATTATTCCTTTTCACAACTTTATTTTGTTCAGGAGTGTATGGAGAGGAGAACATATGCTGAAAACCAGATTCATTACAAAATTTAGCAAAATCTTGATTTTCAAACTTACCTCCATGGTCTGTCCGTATGCTTGAAATAACATATCCTTTCTCATTCTGTACTTTCTTAGCAAACTTTAAAAAATAAGAGAATGTTTCAGACTTACTTGCCAGAAAGTATACCCAAGTAAATCGTGAATAATCATCCACTATTACTAGGCAATATCTATTTCCACCATTGCTTTGAGTTCTAGTTGGTCCAAAGAGATCCATATGTAGGAGTTGTAGCACACGATTAGTGGAAACTTGATTTATTGGTTTGAAAGAACTTTTAACCTGTTTTCCCAACACACATGGTGTGCATAGTTCAGATTTTTGGTATGTCAGGTTGGGTAGTCCAAGAACAAGCTTCTTTGAAGAAATTTTGGCAATTTGCTTCATGTTGATATGGCCAAGTTTTCAATACTAGAGATTAGCTTCATCTAGAATGGAAATTAGACATTGAGATTTTTCTGGTTTGATATCCAAAAGATAGATGTTCCCATGTCTTCACCCCGTGAAAGTCTGAAAGAAGTCTTTACTGGTTCCCGAACATATTCCTTCTTGAAAATTGATTTTGAAACTGATATATAGCTAGTAAGTACCTAGAGGGGGTGAATAGGTGTTTAAATTATTTTTCTCGTTAATTATGCAATACAAGACAATTTATAGAATTGAGATAAACAACGATCAAACGTAAGACTGAGAGAAGAGAGTAGAGAATTGAACACAAGGATTATAGTGGTTCGGCTTGTTCCAAGCCTACGTCCACTCTTCTGCACTAATAGCCAATTGGCTGGATTCCACTATGAACAAGAGAAGTTACAGCGATGCTCTTCCTTGATTCTTCGGTGTAGATGATCTACCACACTCGCTCAAGGTATCACTAAGTATATGTTAACTCTTGCGTATACAATTTTGCTCGAAATGAATCAACGAAAGTCAAGGTGCTTCGACTGGAATTTGTCTATCGAGCATATCCTAAATTAACTAGAACGATTTCCTTTTATACTCCTTTATGCCATTATATCCGTTGGCACTTACCAAAGGAATTCCTCCAATCTACCCGTTGGACGGAATCAATTAAGGAGATCTTTCGAGCTATTAAAGGAACTTGACGATAGCCCATCAATCCTGTTCGCCCATACAAGCAAGATCTTGGTTTCCAAGAATAGAACTTCCCAAGAATACTTCATTGACCATCGGATCTTCAAACGATCTTGTTTACGATTAAAGAATCCTTCGTATTTTATCCAGCCAAGAGATCTTCTCCAAATGATAGGACTAAATCCTTAACCAGATACTACGGCTCTGGATTACCTTCTTCATTGGATTAGAACAACTGTCAATGAGAAAAGATTTGAGTCTTGAGTCTGGAGTCTTGAGTCTGGTGATATGACAGTCTTCAGACTCTAAACACAAAGTCTGTAAACATCCAGACTAGACTGTTTAGAACTGTTTTGTCAGCTTCAAAATATTCTAGAAAGATTTCTCCAACAATCTCCCCCTATTTGATGGTGACAAAACTTTCATGTAGATTTGAACAACTATGACCTGCAAAACATTTATCAAGCAATATGGCTATCTCATCAAGATTAATAAATCAACCAGACTCTGCATCCACAGTAAACCGGTTAGTCAATCATGAGTAAGACCATATAATAATACTTGATATAGATGCAAACAGTCAAGTTCTATAATCCACTCTCAAGACAGTCAAGTTCAAGTTCACACTCAAAACATTTAAACACATAAAAAGATTTAACAGATAAAGTTCAAGTTCAGTTCAGTTCAAATTGCAATTCTCCCCCTTTTTGTCATCATTAAAAAGGTGAGAAAATTGTCAAGCCCTCCTGGGAATGCGAACAATCTGGATATCTTCCATCGATTAGACAATGCTCTCCAGCCTCCTCACGTCATCCCGTAAACGAGCCACCTCTTCTCCTTTTGCATTGGCTTGAGTTTGAAGAGAGAGATCTTTCATTTGATCCGCCAGGGTTACATGAGATGCTTGTTCGGCATTCTTTAGGACTTGAAGCTCACATTCCAGAGCATAAATCTGGCCACGCATTTCTAGAAGAATTTCAAGGATACGACTGAAGTCTGCTGTATTATCCGTCTGCGTGCTTGCATTTGCTTTCTCGGGTTGAGTAGAAGCAGACAATGGAGTTGCGTAATATTCAAGCAGCTTTGGCGTTGATGTGTCATGTCCTACCTCAGGCATTTGGAAAGCCTAAAAATCTTCTGATCTTGATGGTGAGCGACTCACACCTTCAGCATGTGGTGTAGTCCTCCCTTGCTCATCATCTCCCCCTGTCTCTAAGACCTCCATTGGGGAAGAGTCATGGTCATGCTCTACAGGGTCTTGATTCCCTGTCTCTTCATCTGCATCTGCAGACTTCTTCTCGTTCTCCTTCATTCTTGTCTTCTTCTTTCTCCTTCTCTTGAAGCTCCCCTGCTTCTCTGTTCTTGTCTTGCCTCTGTTCTTTGCTCGCTGCTTCTGTTGCTCTCGACTGATGTTCTGTTGAGTCAGATACAGAACGTCTAGTTCTTTTCAAGGCAGTGATAGTGAGATCTTCCTCTTCTTCATCATCCTCCAAGATAAGAACTCTCTTCTTCTTCTTGGATGGTGCACGATGGGCTTCTTCCTTTTTTCTTTGATGCGAAGATTTTGGAGTCTTCACCTTGAACCTCTCCATTGCCTTGTCAAGTTCTTTCGGACGCATTCTTGTTACCATGGTCAGACCCACCACCATTTTGTCGCATGGTCGAACACAAAGAGATTGTGGGGGCTCAATATTTAAATGTCTGAAGATCTTGGTCACAAGACCTGGGTAAGGCAATTGACCTTTGTCCTTCACCATTGCTCGATACATGTGAAAGAGAATGGTGTGAGGGAGAGAGAACTTCTTTCCAAAATTGATTGCATACATCAATTTTGCCTCTGAATTAGACACATCTGTCTTTGATGTAGACTTTGGCCTAATGCAGTTGATCACAATCTTGTGAAGCAAAATATTGATGGCATGCATTCGTGAATATGTAATTCTTTTATCAGCATCTCTATCCTTGACAAGCTCCAGAGTGGCTCTAGCAGTCGAAACCTTGATCGGTTGATAACGTCCTCTTTCAACTCCAAGTATGTCAGCCAGCATGTTCACATCTACCACATAATCATGGTCTCTTACGCTGAAAGATATTCTATTCGCATCTAGAAAGCTAAGATTTGAATAGAAGTAGGCCGTCAACTGCGCATAACCATCCGTGGTATCCGAGCAAAATTGCTCTAGTTGAAGCAGAGTGAACTTCTCTCTTAAGTTCACGTTAATGGCATCAAGAAAATCAAAATCAACACTTCTGGGGTTGATCACCCCTCTCTTCACCAGTCTAAAGAACAGAACCTCCTGTTCCTTTGATTTAAACAAATCTACCCTGTTCCCCTTCTCTTTCGCAGCAATACCCATTATGGGTTGAAACTCAAAGAACAACTTATCATCATCATTCCCGTCAGTCTGATTCGGTCCAGATACACGAGGATCACTTGGAATATTCGCAAGTGCATCCTCAGCCTTCCCTCTGGGAGCAATTCCCAAATTCTCCATCTTTTTCAAGAATATATACTCGTTCCCATAATGTTTTTCTTTAAGAAAGTCATCAACATAATTCAGCGGGGTCCCAATGCTTTTCATCGCACGATAGAGCTTGTAAATAAAAGCAGGTTTTTGGATTCTTACCGAGTCTGCTTCTTCGACTACAACTTCTTCTTACTGTTGACCCGCACCTTGTGGGGTAGATGGTGGAGAGCGACGTGGTGGAGAGTGAATCGGACTCTGCGTTTGACTCGGTAGGTCCTCTTCTTCGGTAAGATCGAAGTGGGTAGGACCCTCTTTCATCCTCTGTGGTCCCCTGTTGGCAATCCTTGAAGACTTTCTTGAGGAAGACATCTTCTCTTGGTCTTTGGAAGATTCCTTTGCTTGATTTCCCAAGAAGGATGACAACTTTCTCGATGAAGGATACAAAACAGAGACAGGTTTTGGAGGAGAATGCCTTTTTATGGTTTAGAAAATTTAGGCGAGAAAAACTGTATATATATAGCTCGGTTTCGAAAAAGAAAAACCAAACGTCACTTGAGAAAAGACGTTTCTTTTGAAAATTAATAACTGTCAAAAAGAAGTTAATCTTTTTGAAAAGACACGATTTCGTTTTTCACAGACATTATCAATCAATCGAATTAAAGATCTTACCTTTCGAGAAAGAATATAACAACTTACAGTCTATGGCCATGAAAGGCTAAGTCTGACGGTTGGAAAGTCTCCAGACTTTTAGTTTCCTCAAACTTCAAAGCAGTTGAGTCTTTGGATTGATGAGTCTTCAGACTTTGACTTCTTTAAGCTTCAAAGGTTGTGTCTGAGGGTTGATGAGTCTTCAGACTTTGAACTTCCTCAAGCTTCAAAATGTTGAGTCTAAGACGGATAATATCGAATTGATTCTTCTCCAAAGGCTTTGTGAATATATCCGCTAGTTGATTTTTTGAATCGACAAATTGGATCGAGATTTCTCCATTTTGAACATGATCTCTAATAAAATGATGTCGAATCTCTATATGCTTTGCTCTTGAGTGAAGGATTGGATTTTTAGTGAGATTGATTGCGCTGGTGTTGTCACATCTAATCTCTGTGCATGAATCTTCAATTCCAAAGTCTTGTAGCTGTTGTTTTATCCATAGAATTTGCGAACAGCAACTTCCAAGAGCTACATACTCTGCTTCTGTTGTTGAGAGAGCCACGGTGCTTTGTTTCCTTGAAAACCAAGACACTGTCCTACTTCCAAGTAGCTGGCAAGTTCCTGAGGTGCTTTTTCTGTCAACTGTGCAACCGGCCAGATCTGCGTCTGAATATCCTAGAAGATTAAAGTCTCCCTTCTTAGGATACCAAAGACCGATACTTGAAGATGAAGCAACGTATTTAATAATACGTTTCGCTGCACTGAGATGAGATTCTCTAGGGTCTGATTGAAACCTAGCACAGATGCAAACACTCAACAATATGTCAGGTCTAGAAGCAGTAAGATAAAGAAGTGAACCAATGATGCTCCTGTACAGCTTTTGATCGACTTTCTTCCCTTCTTCATCTTTGTCTATCTTCAAAGAGCTTGACATTGGTATGTCAGTCTTTTTGCATTTTTCCAGTCCAAACTTCTTGACAAGATCGTTAGCATATTTTTCTTGACAAACAAAGGTTCCTTCCTTCAATTGTTTTACTTGAAGTCCAAGAAAGAATGTTAATTCTCCTATCATACTCATTTCAAACTCATCCTTTGACAAAATCATTTTGTATTAAGAACTTACTCAGTCTGTCGTACCAAGCTCGAGGTTCTTGCTTTAAACCATACAATGTCTTTTTCAGTCTGAAGACTGAGTCTGGCTTTTTTGGGTCTTCAAACCCTGGTGGTTGTTCCACATAGACCTCCTCTTGGATAAATCCATTTAGGAAGGCACTTTTGACGTCCATTTGGAATAACCTGAAATTTTTATAACAAGCATACGCAAGTAATAGACGAATAGCTTCTAACCTTGCTACTGGTGCGTAAGTCTCATCATAGTCTATTTCTTCTTCTTGCGTATATCCCTTTGCCACGAGTCTTGCTTTATTTCGTACGACTTTTCCTTTCTCGTTCATCTTGTTCCCGAATACCCATTTAGCTCCAATAACAGTTTTACCTTTAGGTTTAGATGTCAATTCCCAGACATCATTAATGTTGAACTGTCTGAGCTCTTCTTGCATAGCTTCAATCCAGCTTTCATCAGATAAAGCTTCCTCTATGTTTTTTGGTTCAATTTCAGAAATGAGAGCCACGGCACTAGACTCTTCACGCCTTTTGGATCTTGTGCGAATTCCTTCGTTAATTTCGCCAATGATGAGATCTTTAGGGTGACTGGACTTATGTTTCCAGTTACTGGAAGATTTATCTAGTTGATGATCTTTTTCTTTGATTGAATCTTCTCGATCAGATTGATGCTTGTCCTCCAGAGTCTGAGATGCTTCTTGAGCCGTAGACTTTGGTGAGTCTCGAAAGTTTCGACTCTTCATGATGAGTCTGGCTGGATTCATTTTGCATAGAATCTTGAAACTTGACATTCATTGATTCCACCACAAACCGCTCTTCTTGTTGTAGACTCTGTAAGCTTTGCTTGATGTAGAATACCCAAGAAAGATGCCTTCATCTGATCTTTCTTCAAACTTACCAACTCGATCTTTTACATTTTTCAATATAAAGCATTTGTAACCAAACACATGGAAGAATGAAAGAATAGGCTTCTTGCCTTTGAATAACTCATAAGTGGTTTTATCTAGAATAGGTCTTAAGAAGATTCTATTGATAATATAGCATGCTGTTGAAACAGCTTCAGCCCAAAATCGTGATGAAATCTTACTTTCAATTAAAAGAGTTCTAGCCATTTCTTGAAGAGATCTATTCTTCCTTTCCACAACCCCATTTTGTTGAGGAGTGTATGGAGAGGAGAACTCATGCTTAAAACCAGATTCATCACACAATTTTGTAAAATCTTGATTTTCAAATTCACTTCTGTGATCTGTTCTTATGCGAGAGATAATACATCCTATTTCATTTTGAACCTTTTTAGCAAACTTTTCAAAATAAGAGAAAGTTTCGGACTTACTTGCAAGGAAATACACCCAAGTAAAGCGAGAATAGTCATCCACAATTACTAGACAATACTTTTTACCTCCAATGCTCTGGGTTCTGGTTGGTCCAAAGAGATCCATATGCAGCAACTGCAGTACATGATTAGTGGAAACAAGATTTATTGGCTTAAATGAACTTTTTACCTGTTTTCCCAGAATGCATGGAGTACATGGATCAGACTTTTGGTATGGTAATTTGGGTAGTCCTCGAACCAGTTGCTTTGATGAGATTATAGCTAATTGTTTCATGTTGACGTGAACAAGCTTTCTGTGCCACAAACTTGCCTCGTCTTGCATTGAGATTAAGCACTGTGATTCATTTGGTTTCACATCCAGTAGATAGATATTTCCATGTCTTCGACCCTTGAAGGACTGAGTAGAGTCTTTACTTGTTCCAGAACAAGTCCCTTCTTGAAAGAAGATCTTAAAACTAGTATCACATAATTGGCTGATACTGAGAAGATTGTAGTTGAGTCATTCTACTAGGGAAACATTACTTATTGTAAGATTTCCAATTTTCACAGTTCCAAAACCCACAATACTTCCTTTGCTGTTTCCACCAAATGAAACTTTTCCACCATTTACTTGAACAAGCTTTATGAAGCAGTTTGAGTCTCCTGTCATTTGTCTTGAACATCCACTGTCAAGATACCACTTTTTCTTGATGGAGACCTGCAATTAAAAAGGAGTCTCAAGCTTTCTTTGGTACCCAAATTTTCTTGGGTCCATTTGCGTTAGTAAGATAAACAGAACTGGCCCATGCTTTCTTAACAGGTTTCCATACCATGGGACATTCTTTTTCAAAGTGATCTGGACTTTTGCACTTAGAACACTTGAGGGCATTTCGACCTATAGACTTTACAAAAACTTTCTTGAAATGATTTTTGTAACTTTCTTTCGAGGGTCTTTGCTTAATCCTTTCTTTTACCTTTGGAAAGTCTATCAAAGAAATTGTTTCTGTTGTCATTCCTAGACCGGACTTATTGAAGTAAGGTCTTTGTACTGAAAGAATTTTTTCAAGTTTCTCCGATCCTATTGAAAATTTCTTTGAGATATTTGATAGGTCAGTTTTTAAAAGAGCATTTTCTTTCAAAAGACTATCTTCTTTTTCTTTAAGAATAGAAACATTCAAGTCTAAACTCTTAACTCTTTCTTCTAAAATGTTTTCCTTTTGTTTTAGAGCTAAGTTTTCCTTTTTAAGTTCAGAAATTCTTTTAAGAGAAGTCTTAAGACTGAAACACGAGATCATTGATGTATTTAGAAACTTTGACAGGAATTTTAAAATTACTTGCCTCAAATTCATTGTTTGAGTCTGATCCAGAGTCTGAGTCTGAGTCTGATTGCGCCATCAGACAAATATTGGCATATTCATCATCACTTTCTTCACACTCTGTATCACTCCATGTTTCGGCCTTGAGAGCTTTTCGAGACTTTTCAGCCTTTCCTCTCTTTTTCTTCAGAAGAGGACAGTTGGGTCTGATGTGTCCCTTTTTCTTACATTCAAAGCAAACTACGTCTTTGTTTGGTTCTTCATCATCAACAGACTTGGTTTGCTGTCTTTGAAAACCTTGTTTCTTTGAATTGAATCTCCTTCCTTTTCTATTCAATTTTCTGAATCTTCTTATCATGAGAGCAAGTTCCTCATCGTCCATGTCGTCTTCAGAATCTGTAACATCAGAATCATCATTTGATTTTAATGCAATAGATTTCTTACCTTTTGGATCTTCGTCTTCATTAATTCGTTCCACTTCATAAGACTGAAGAGTTCCAATCAGCTCGTCGACAGATAGTGGCATAATTCTTTGTGTCTCTCTTATTGAAGTCTTTATGTGATTCCAATCCTTGGAGAGTCCACGCAGTAGCTTGTTTACTTTCATGGAGTCAGAAATCGGTTGTCCTTGATTTCCAAGACCATTGACAATATCTGTAAATCGGCTAAACATGTCAGTTATTGATTCTCCAGATCTCATTTTGAAAGCTTCGTCTTGACCAAGAAGAATGTTGATCCTTGTTTCTTTCACTCGATCAGTTCCTTCATAGGTGATGTGTAACCTATCCCAGACTTCTTTGGCTGTAGCACAAGAAGATATTCTGTTATATTCAGTAGGTGACAAAGCACAATATAAGGAATAAATCGCTTTTGCGTCGAGTGCTTGTCTCTTGAGTATCTCTTCTTGAGTCATTCCACTAGTCTCAACAATTTCTTTTCCTCTTTCAGAGATAGATGTAGCTATAGGAGTAATTCCTTTTTCTACAACTTCTCATTCCAGAGGATCCTTTGATCATAGGAAAGCTTTCATCTTGTTCTTCCAGATGTTGTAATCCTTTCCATCAAAGTAGGGTGGTCTGGTATTGCTTTGACCTTCCACCAGCCCTGTAGCTAGCATACTAGCCATGGATCTTTTACTCTGAAGTAAAACACTTCAAATAAAGTGAGTACACGAGCTCTGATACCAATTGATATATAGCTAGTAAGTACCTAGAGGGGGTGAATAGGTGTTTAAATTATTTTTCTCGTTAATTATGCAATACAAGACAATTTATAGAATTGAGATAAACAACGATCAAACGTAAGACTAAGAGAAGAGAGTAGAGAATTGAACACAAGGATTATAGTGGTTCGGCTTATTCCAAGCCTACGTCCACTCTTCTGCACTGACAGCCAATTGGCTGGATTCCACTATGAACAAGAGAAGTTACAGCGATGCTCTTCCTTGATTCTTCGGTGTAGATGATCTACCACACTCGCTCAAGGTATCACTAAGTATATGCTAACTCTTGCGTATACAATTTTGCTCAGAATGAATCAACGAAAGTCAAGGTGCTTTAGACTCTGGAATTTGTCTATCGAGCATATCCTAAATTAACTAGAACGATTTCCTTTTATACTCCTTTATGCCATTATATCCGTTGGCACTTACCAAAGGAATTCCTCCAATCTACCTGTTGGACGGAATCAATTAAGGAAATCTTTCGAGCTATTAAAGGAACTTGACGATAGCCCATCAATCCTGTTCGCCCATACAAGCAGGATCTTGGTTTCCAAGAATAGAACTTCCCAAGAATACTTCGTTGACTATCGGATCTTCAAACGATCTTGTTTACGATTAAAGAATCCTTCGTATTTTATCCAGCCAAGAGATCTTCTCCAGATGATAGGACTAAATCCTTAACCAGATACTACGGCTCTAGATTACCTTCTTCATTGGATTAGAACAACTGTCAATGAGAAAAGATTTGAGTCTTGAGTCTTGAGTCTTGAGTCTGGAGTCTTGAGTCTGGTGATATGACAGTCTTCAGACTCTAAACACAAAGTCTGTAAACATCCAGACTAAGACTGTTTGGAACTGTTTTGTCAGCTTCAAAATATTCTAGAAAGATTTCTCCAACAGAAACCCGTGTTGCACAATTGACTTATGCTGAGTAGATTGTAATTTAGTCCATCTACTAAGGATACGTTGTTGATTGTCAGGCTTCCAATCTTTACTGTTCCGCATCCGACAATTCTTCCTTTGCTATTTCCACTAAAAGAAACTTTTCCTCCATTTGTTTGGATGAGCTTTATAAAACAACTTGAATTTCTTGTTATATGTCTTGAGCATCCACTATCCAAGTACCATTTGACATTTTTCTTGATAGTGACCTGCATTTAAAAAAGAAACTCCCCACACTTTCTTGGGTCCAATGAAGTTAGTGTAATATATGGTCTTTGCCCAATCCTTCTTAACAGGTCTCCAAACTATAGGACATTCTTTCTGAAAGTGTTCTGAGCTGTTGCACTTAGAATAATTAAGAGCACTACGACCAACAGGTTTTACAAAGACTTTTTAAAAATGATTTCTATAAAAGGCTTTTGTAGGTCTTTATTTGATTCTTTCCTTTACTTTTGGAAAATCAATTAGAGGAATGTTTTCAGAAGTCATTCCCAAGCCTGATTTGTTAAAGTAAGATCTTTGTGTTGAAAAAACTTTTCCAATTTCTCAAATCCTATAGAAAACCTTTTTGAAATACTTGAAATATCATTTTTCAAAAGTGTATTTTCTTTTGAAAGAGAGTTTGCATTTTCTTTTAAAGTAATAAAACTTTTATCTAAATTTTTGAACTTTTCTTTCCAAATAATCTCTTGTTGCTTCAAAGTGTAGAATTTTCCATTTTTAGCTCGAAAATCCTCTTAATAGAAGTTTTGAGATTAGGACAGAGTTCATTAATATATTTCGAGACTTTAGTAGGAATTTTTAAATTACTTACCTCGATTTTACTGTCTGAGTCTGAGTCTGTATCTGTTTCAGAGTCTGAATCTGATTCTGATTTTACCATTAAACAAATATTAGCATAATCATCATCACTCTCTTCGCATTCAGCATCACTCCAAGTTTATGCTTTGAGTGTCTTTCTGTATTTCTCAGCTTTTCCTTTCTTTTTCTTCAGCAATGGATAGTTGGGTCTGATGTGTCCATTTTTCTTGCATTCAAAACAAATCACATCTTTATTGGATTCATCATCCTTAGTTGATTTATTTTGAAACTTTTGAGAGCTTTGTTTCTTCCAATTGAATCTTCTTCCCTTTTTGTTCAGTTTTTTGAACCTTCTTATCATGAGAGCAAGCTCTTCATCGTCTATATCGTCTTCAGAATCTATAACATCATAGTCATCATTAGATTTTAAAGCAATAGACTTTTTACCTTTGGATTTTTTCTTTATTGATTTGCTCCACTTCATAGAACTGAAAAGTGCCAACTAATTCGTCAATGGAGAGTGGCATGATCCTTTGTGTCTCCCTTATTGAGGTCTTTACGTGATTCCAATCTTTGGAAAGTCCACGCAACAGTTTGTTAACCTTCATAGGTCTTGAGATTGGTTGACCTTGATACTCAAGACCATTCACGATTTCTGTAAAATGACTAAACATCTCAGTGATAGATTCTCATGGCTTCATCTTGAAGGCTTCATATTGACCGAGCAGAATATTGATCCTGGTTTCTTTCACTCGATCAGTTCCTTCATAGGTAATGTGCAGACTATCCTAGACTTCTTTAACTGTTTCACAAGAAGATATTCTGTTATATTCAGTAGGAGATAATGCACAATATAAGGAGTAAATTGCTTTTGCATCAAGAACTTGTCTCTTGGTTAACTCTTCTCGAGTCATCTCGCTAGCCTCTGCAGCTTCTTTCCCTATTTTTGAGACTGTTGTAACTTTAGAAATGATTTCTTTGTCTATCACATCCCATTCCAGAGAATCTTTTGATCTTAGGAATGCTTTCATATTGTTTTTTCATATATTGTATTTCTTTACATCAAAATAAGGCAGTCTGGTGTTGCTTTGCCCTTCAACCAAACTTGGAGCCAACATACTAGCCATAGATCTTTAACTCTGAAGTAAAAACACCTCAATTTAAATGAGTACATAAGCTCTGATACCAATTGAAAGTGCTAGTATGAACACCTAGAGGGGGTGAATAGGTGTAAAAACAAATTATGCAAAATGCAATGAAAACTTTTACTTTTAACCTGAGTCTGAAGAACAACAGACTTTGAGTGAGATTAAACTTTAGCAATTAAATAGAACTACAAACATAATAAAAGAGTTCAGGGAAGATAATAAGAACACAAGGTTTATAGTGGTTCGGCTTAGACCAAGCCTACGTCTACTTTCCCACACTAACAACTTACCGGCTGAATTTCACTATGAATCAAAAGAGTTGTTACAGTCTCACGTCCTTGATTCCATAGTGTAGAGACTTTACTACACTTCCACAAGGCCTCACAAATATCTAAACTCTCTTTTAAGTACAAATTTACGCTCAACAATTGAAAACAGCAAAGAATAAGGAGCTTCAAACTTTGGAATTTATCTATCACGCACACACTCGAATAACTAGAGCATCTTCCTTATATACTCCTCCATGCCTTTATAATTGTTGGCACTTTCCAAAGGATTTCTTCCAATCTACCCGTTGGACAGAATCAATTAGGGAGATCTCGAGTTACTTAAGGAATGTGATGATATTCTGCTTGCCCATATAATCAGGATCTAAGTTTCCATAAGTAGAACATTCCAAGTATACTTTGCCAATCAACGGATCCAAATTACTCAAATTAATTTCAAAACGAATAATAGATCTTGAGATGCTATCTCCAGCTGTGAGAACTTCTTTAGCTGCTCGAATCAAACCTTAAAGAAATACTCGCATCTGGATAAGTCTTCTTCGTCGGTCTAGAAATTGTCAATGAGGGCAAACTTTAAATCTTGAGTCTGGCCATCTTCAGACTTTGATGAAAGAGTCTGCAAGTCTTTAGACTAGACTGATGGAAACGTTTTGTCAGCTTCAAAACAAATAAGGAAGTTTTCTCCAACAAATGTAAGTCATGCATGCGCGCGTGCGAGGGAGAGAACCTTCTACAAAAGCAGAGTGAAGCTTTTCTTTTTCTTCAAGCATCTTACTCAGTGACAAAGTCTTCTCATCATACATGGACTGTAATTGTCCTTTCCGTAGCTGCAAAAATTGAGTAAATAGTACGTAAAATTTATGCTCGATTAAAGTTTCAAACTTAAGAGCAATTATAATCCATGTATGATGAGAAGACTTTGTCACTGAGTAGGATGCTTGAAGAAAAAGAAAAGCTTCACTCTGCTTTTGTTGAAGGTTCTTTCTCGCACGCGCACATGACTTACATTTTCTTGTATTTTATCGTTTTCTTCCGGAAACAAGGAGGATGCAACGCCTTCAACGTGACAAAATACTTTCGAAGAAGAGAAACTGAGCAATGAGTTGGAAAAGAAGGAAAGAAAGATTGATTCTTGGAGCAAAGAATTGAAAAAACACAAAACCTTAACTGAGCGTGAGAGACAAAAGCTAGATGAGGACAACAAAAAGGTTGCATAAGCTGCACATATTTTTTGCCAAGACTATTTACTTCTTACTTTCACCTTTTAGCTACCTTACTAAATCAATACATTTTTGGAGCCTTCGTAACTATGCTTCATGATGTGCAATTCTTCTTAAGGGTGGTCTATGATTCATTGCTGCCTCGATCACCAATTGATAGAGATTCGGGTGAATATAGTGCTTTCGCTAATTTATGCAAAGTTGTCATCAGACAGGTCACATGGATACATCTTTACAGCATACATATTAAAGAATAGTACTTAAGAAGGAAATTATCGATTGCTCTTTATTGTTTGAACAATGAGAGCTTGATAGAAAAGGACAAAAAAATGTTTGAATAATAAGAATGCTTACTTTTGTGCACTTGCTAAGGCAAGATAAGTGCATTGAAAACTTAGCATAGGTTCTAAGAGTCCACTGAAACCATAGGCATATGTCGTATTTAGTCAAGAAGGAATGACGAGATGTATGTTGATTTCTTAATTTGTCCTTCTAGAACAATGTGAGAAACAGTTCTCTCCAGTTGGCATCAACGGAGCAGAAAAGAGCTGATGAAAATGTCCTCAGGCTGGTGGAAGAACAAAAGGCGAATGCTAGTGACAAAAACTTACATTTGATCATCATAGCATATTTTGCTTTTACATGACTAACACTGCTAGAATTTCTAGAGGGAGAAAGAGGAGGCCCTGACTAAGATCCTTGAATTGGAAAGGCAGCTTGACGCGAAGTAGAAATTGGAAATGGAGATTGAAAAGTCGAAAGGGAAAGTAGAAGTTATGAAGTGCCTTGAAGATCAAGATGATGAAGCTGTCCAAAAGAAGATGAAGGAGATGAATGAGGAATTGAAAGGGAAGAAGGACAAGTTGACCAATTTGGAGGATCTAAATAACACCATTTTTATTAAAGAGCGCCAGAGCAATGATGAATTGCAAGGGAAAGTTGCGGACAATCTCGGTTTGTTCATATCAAATGAGATTGATTTTGAATCGGATCTTTCCCAATCCGACACTATTTCTTTTTTTCTTTTTTCCTTTTTAAATTTCAAACCGCATTTTCAAAATAATTGGGACATGGGCTTTCCATAGCTCCAAAAATCGAGTGAATAAGACTTTATACGTAAAGTTTATGCTCGATTAAAGTTTAATTAAAAATTCACTAATATCACTTTTCAAAGTATATAATGATTTGAAATAGTAATTTTTTACATTATACGTGGACCGTAATTGCTCCAAAGTTTCATTCGTCAAATCAAGGTAGACACGCAAAAGTTTCATTCGTCAAATCAAGGTAGACACGCGACAATTCTATGTCTACTTTAAGCCTGTTGCGACCTACCTCTCGGGGGGAGGGAGTAGGTTTAGGAGTATTGCCTAAAGGACGGGCCTATGGCCCATCATTAGGCACGGACTCTCCCAAGCCCATACCCCGCGTGACATTGGGATATTCTTAAGAATTTCGCAAAAAGGAGTCACCACTAGCCTATAGCCTATTGAGGTCGGCTAGAAACCAAGTGAGGCATGGGAGTGTACCACGCTTCCTACGCAACCAAAGAATCTAGGATCAATGACTTAATTACACTAATTAATCAATCAGTGTCATTTCGGTACCTAATCTTGTTCATTTTAACAGAAAATATTTTTATTAGGCAGTTTAGACTAATTTTATACTTATCCACCAATATGTGAGGTGATCATGCGAGTGCGCAATCATTAAAGTAGCAATTAGCAGCCGATGAAAACATTTAAATAAATTGCATGGGAAAGCACACATTTAACATTAAGGAACAGATAAATGCTAATACTAACTAAGACTACATGGAACCAAAATCAACATACCAAAATTGCATAATCAAAGGTATTTGTCTTTAAGGACAACTATAGCCTTTAGGTGAAACCTTAAAGGCTTACTCAGTTTTTTTATAGCATGACTCTAGAGTTAAGAAACTTCCATTTTTTTTAGAAAATAGCTCATAAAATCCTTTTGTAAAATTTTTCAAAAGGAAATTTGAATTTCCCGACATTTTTCATTTTTTTCATTTTTTCTATTTTTTTAAATTTTTATAATTTTTTTATTTTAAAAAGTCAAATTTTTAATATTTTCTGAATTTTCTTGAATTTTTTAATGTTCTCCTAAAGTTGTTTGAATTTTCAGAAATTTTTTTGAATTTTTATTATTTTCGAAATTTTTTATTTTTGATTTTTTATTTGATTTTTTTTCGAAATTTTTTGATATATTTAATATTTAGGAAAACAAGTTCAAATTGATAAACCCAATCCAGCCAGTGGACCCAACCCAAACTCGGATCCAACACTTTTGGATTTTTTATTTTTAAAAAAACATTTTCATTTTTTTTAAAATTAATTAATTAGTTACTTTTCTTTTGTCTTTTCTCCCTACACCCCTTTTCCCTGCACCATCTGCTTCTGCGACTCCTCTTTCCCGAAGCCACTTTTATCTTCTTTTCCATATTTTGTTTTACTTTTCACTTTTCTATTATTTTATTTTTCTTTTGTTTTTTTTCTTCTTTTTTTTTTTTTCCCTTTTGGTCTTCTTCTCCTTCGTGCTTGCCCCCCTGCATGCCTTCAACCTTCCCAAAGGCTGTCTTCTCCTTCCTCGCAACACTCCTCACCGAAGTCCCTTTTATCTTCTTTTCTCTATTTTTTTTTTTTTTTTTTTTTAGCTTTCTGCATTTGTTCTTTTCATCATTTTTTTTTTTTTTTTTTTTTTTTTTTTTAAAACTACCTTCTTCCCTAATGCACTCTCACGCCCGACTCTTCACCGAAGCCATACTTCAACCTGGACCTCGCCCACACGACTGATTGGCATAACCATCGTCCCTTCCATTGCCAAACCAACACCGTCCACCAAACGTCCATCACCACCGATGCCAACCACCTACTCCGGCCACCATCTCCAACGCCCAAAATAACTTTGTTGATTCGAAACACACGAATATTTCATGCAAACTATGCAGAAATGCAGCGTAAGCAATGAAAGCTAACACGATTTAAGAAAGATAGCAACAGGCACTAGTCGATGTTGGAAGATTTTAGTGTAGATGCTGATTATAATTGATTCTAGTATATCTTTGATTAATTCAGTAAATAGGAAATTCTGATTATTGTATATTGTCTTTCCTAGTTTATTTTTCCTCCTTACATTATAAGTGTACATTGTACTGACATACAGAAATCAATACAGAGAAAACACTTTTCCATATTTTCTTCTCTCTTCCTCTTTTCTGTCATGGTATCAGAGCGGCTCGTTTCCTGACCTAGCTTCCGCAATTTCCCGAATTGCCTTCTTCTTTTCTGATCTCGTTTACTGCACTTCCTCTGCAAAGCAAATTAGCAAGACGATTAGGAATTCAATCTTGATATCATGGCAAAGGATAAGGATGTTATGAATCCTGCAGTAAAGGATTTATCCTCCCAGGATCGGACGACTTCACCCTCTGATCACACTACTTCACCCTCTGATCACACTGGATCGACTAAAGAAGGGCAGGTGACCAGCAATGTTTTAGCTCCTGCTCCTACTTCAGTGCAGATGCTTGGTCCGATCTACTAGCCCTCAGTCCAGTGGTACCCTGCACATTGGGCTGCTGGACCTGGACAGACCTAGTCCGACCTCGGTCCCATACCCATATGGGACCGACCTGACTAGTGAGTCGGGTTTGATGGCTATGGGTCATAGACCTGGACTCATGCCAGGGTAGGGAATGGAGCCCTACATGTCTCCACACGGGTCGCACCAATCGGGTCCGACAGAGTCGGGTCACAGACCCGGTTTCACGCCCGGATTCACGGTGGAACCCTACCCATTTCCACACGGCTCGCACGGACCACCCTACCTGTTTCCATTCAATGGCAGACGGCCAGAGCTTGGAGACTCGCTTTATACGTTGCCGGCGGACGGGCCGAAGCTGCGGCTGATCAGTCAATAGCTCACCGGACCGGCAATTGGCTTGTATTTGCCTAAATCATTTTCATGAAGTATGCCATCTAGAGACAGCAGGCATAGGAGAGCAAGGAAAAACCGAGCCTGACATCATCACATGAATAAGCCGAGTCCCAATAAGGACACATTCCACAATAAAATTCAGTCTCCAAGCAAGTGACTAATGCTGGAAAAAGAAGCCAACGACAAAGTTACACAAACATATACAAAGTGGGAACATTGGTAGTTTCTTTCCAGTAAATCAAGTCTCACGTAGGTTATACAGTCTAGTACATTTTCAAGAAATAATAACTAAAAATAAATATGATAAGAGAATGTGTGTTGATGAGAATAGAATGCAATACATGCATTCTAGTCTTTGACTTTCATACCTTAGACTTCATGATAAAAGAAAAATCATAGAAAGCACCATAAACATCAGCCATAGTTCTTGTGCGATCAAAAACTTTAGCAACAAGACCTGAAATGTATAGGTAGACAAATGGAATCATAGAGCGACCATTATGGGAGTACCAGATCTATTTAGTGTTTGCACTCGCATCAACAACACCAACAGACTTCACAAGAGCACCTTTTCTCATCTGCAAATCATAACAAGCATTGTAACTGTTTGGTACCAATTTGGCAGCAAATTTTACATCTTCGGCTTGGATTTATCAAGCAAGTTTGATTACTCTTACGAAAACATTCAGTCTATTAAGAGAAGCAATTTATATAATGCGACAACATAAACACGGGCAAGTACGCTGACTATGCTTTCTACCGGAAGAGGCATCTTTTAATTCTGATCAAGTAAAAAACCCTTCAAGTACTACAGAAACATAAGAGATACGTGAGAACAACGAAAGAAGAAAGCAGAAGGCTTGCACATACCTTGGACTCAGCAACATCCTCAAACATTTTAATACCTGAAATCACAAAGAAATCAACATTATAGAGACTTGACACTACTTACAAAATAGCATGCTTATTTGACAATACTTAAAAATTAGCAAGCGGCGTTGGGGGCGACGGGTGAGTGGCAAGCGGTGTCAAGGGCGACTAGGCTAGCGGCGAGTGGCGTCAGGGGCGGTTGGGCAAGTGGCGAGCGGCTAGCAGGCGTCGAGGGTGGCTGGGCGAGCAGCAAGAGGCGTCGGGGGCAACTGGGCAAGCGGCGAGTGGCGTCCACCGAGGGGTCGAGCAGCGTCTAGCGGCGGCGTCAAGGGCAAGCGACGTCTAGCGGCTAAGCGGCGAGGCGAGCAGGGGGTGACGGTGTCAAGGGAGCAAGAGCGGGGGGTGAGGGGCGTCCAACGGCAAGATGAGCGATGTTCGGCGGCTGCATCGAGGGCAAGCGGCGTCTGGCATTGGCGTCGAGGGCAAGCGATGTTGGGGACGGGACAGAGGCAAAGAACGAGTCATAAGAGAGAGGAGAACTAAATTGAGGGTAAAAAAAATTGATTTAGGGTTTTTAGGAACCCCAACTGGTTTCGGTTCCTATGGTTCCGGTTCCTATGGGAACCGGAACCGGAACTGGAACCACCGGTTCCCCGAAAAAGGGAATTGGGAACTGGAACCAGCTTCTCCAGAACCGGGAACCAAACTGAACCCTCCAGTTCGGTTCCCGGGTCGCAGTTCGGTTCTCCAGTTCCCGGTTTGACTTGGGAACCGCGCTCACCCCTAATTGTCGGCAACTTCCCCTTCTTGTGAAGGTAATCTCCCACTGGCTCATCCGCATCATAGTCATCTCATCTCACCGCGCACACTAGTCATATGTACTTGATCCAGGCTCTGCTTTCCGCAAATTCCAGCCTTTTGTTTCGCGATTCTGAGTTTCGAATTCTTTCTCGAATTCTCTGGTATGCACACTTAGGATTATAATAATACAGAAAAATCTTCTCAGGTTCAGAAAATCTCTACATTTCCGTGTAAGAGATTTCACATGAAATTTCACACAATTAGCGTGCTGCCACTCTTATTCGATGAAAATCGGCCACCTTCCTTTGATTGGTCATCATAGTAAAACTCAATTTCACCAGATATGCTTCTGTGCCTGAAGAGATAAAACTCTACACTCTGCAGTCTCATAGTCTCGATTTCGATTAATATGAATTTATAAGTACCGGACTACTGCTGCAATCACGAGAATTTTGGTTTGCATCATATGCTTGCGGCATGTTTCAAAAGACCAGTGCTGGTAAAACACACTAAAAGTTCCAGTTTCTATATCATGCTAAGAAAAACTTTAAATATGTTGTTAGATGAGCAGAAGTTGGCTTATCTAAATATCCTAAGGATTCACATCACCCAATATAAATATCTGTTAATGACTTTTCATATTTCGAACGATAAAAAATGGGAGTAACTAGAAATCAATCCAAAAATTGAGTGGTTTTTATATGGCAATATAGTCTATGTCCATCGAGTATGTAGCTTACTCTTTGTTCAATCTTTGGTAAATAGAATAAAAAGAGCCCGTAACTCTTCACTCCCTTTCTCGAGGGGAAGTCACCATCCTGACTTCCTACTGTGGAACAAAATGCTAAAACTGGAGGCAGCATCCTCGTGGATTCATATCAGTAAACAAGATAAAAGTCAGTAAAGACATAGATTCCCAAAGAGCTTCCCCAGAACAAATAATTTGGGACGCCCCTCATGACAAAATTACGGTCCAGTACAGAGGAAAATTCTAATGGCATAATTTTCATCCTCTAGCCCAAAGTCACGCATACATGACTGTCTCGACCTGCTGATTTACACCACCAGATGAACACAAAATACACAAAGTAGTTTATGTAAATTCTCAACTTCACTGGTCAGCGATGCTTCTAAATCAATTGCATTTCAAGAGCTCTTTCAAGCTGCTAGATGCCAATTGTTTTCTGTCACTTCCATACTGTGGAATATTTTTGTGATGCAAAACAAGCTTTGAAGAATAAGTTCAGCAACCATGGTCGCAGTAGATGCATATTTGGATGAGTGTGGCACTAATGATGATGCCTCAACTGTGCATACACCTGCCATATATCAACGACTAGTTTGTTAAGAACAACTTGAAGCATTTCTGAGGAGAAGTCTAAAACAGGACAAACCAAGCAATCAGAACGGTTTGTAAGGAAATAATGAGAGCAGTACACAAGGGACACATATGACATACTGTCAAGCAAGAGATGACCCCTCTTTCATCTAATCTGCACTCTGCTTGGATTTGTGCTTCGATTTCTTGTCTCGTTTCTTACTACTGCAAAGCATCAATCTCATAGGTTTCACATGCCAATTGTTATCAAGAATAAAAGAAATCAGAGGATAGGGGTTTGAAGGAATTGCTCATCATGTGAACTAAGGCCCCAACAAGATCTCAGCTTCCTGTTGATGTGTTTCATATCCTTCTCAGAAGGGAATTTATATGTCCTAATCTGTATTCAGTCGGCAGCATGAAGAACAAATTAGAAACTTTTTATCAATACCTAGAACTTGGTTCACATGACTTGCATTTTCAAGTAGAATTGAGATCGCAAGACCAGTTACGCTTTTACTGGAGATAAGGCTGGATCAAATTTTGAGATGAATGTGAGAAAACTTGAGGATTTACCGAGGAATCTATCGCATTCGATGCTGAATGAGCTCGTGCTCTTTGCTTGTGAATGGAATTTTGGCGTATGAGCATGTTCTCTAGGTATCTGAAAAGAAGCATAAATTTCAATTGACCCAATCATCATTACAACTAAGGTACCAAGAGAATCAGAACAACTGGCTGCCCAATGTAGAGATGTCTATGGCAAGTAATTCTTATTGTTGGTTTCATAAAAAAAAATTGAGTTGCTTTTAACCTTTCATAGTCTAGAACTCTATGCTCCTCATTAGCATGACGCAAAGCCGCCAATGCCAGCTGCACCAGAAAACATTAAAAAGCCTTTAAGAATATAATATGGGAGTTCAGCTACACCGTCAAACTAAGGAGAAATTCTAAAGGATTTATTCAGTGAGGTAGAGACCATGATCTTGGAAGCACTCAAGAGTTATAATTTCCAAACACATCCACTATTACTGGTATTGCAGCCAACATTTCTAAAGGATACAAAATTGCTCCTGCACCATATTTCTCTGTTGCCCAGATACCCATTTAACACGTTGAAGCATCTTACGTGAGTTCCACTCCTTTTTATTCGAACAAATCTATACTCCTCATATTCGAACAAGTTGCCGGGCCTAAAAATTTGCTCATGAACCAAGTAAAAGTAGAACTGTAAGAAAAGGAAAATGCAAGAAGTACCTGTCCAGGAGGAAAGAGGAGTGGTGCATCAGTAAGCATAATTTTGTCTACTTCCTCTTTTGCAGTTTCCTGGAAATGATCAAGAACCATAATGCAGAAAATGTGTGACATAAGGATATGAGCAGTCTATTTCCAAAAGTTCACATTTGTAGCAGTAATATAAATAAGAAGAAGAATATAAACAGGAACATATAAAAAGAAACAATTGACTTAATATACTGTTGAATGAAGATTCTATAGTCAGAGGCTCTCACATACATAACGCAGAAGCCATGTAATAACACTATTTGAAGTTCATCAAAAGCATGCAAATTTCTGAGCACAAACATCCCCCAGCAGTATGGCGAAATGCCAGATGTCAGCTCAACCCACCTGCTTATTGTAGCCTTTAAGCTTAATTTCCTTCCATGGGTCATGCTTCTCTAATGTCAAGCAACTAAGTTGATGCACATGGGGTGGTTTTGTGTTTACTTCTCACATGTTATACTTACAACTAAGGTTCTCGCTCAGTTAGATCTGTTAAGAAGCGAAGAAGTTTATTGAGGTAGATATACAGTTCCAGAAAGTACTAAAGACTGGCCTTGCGCATACACAAATATAACAGGGCAACGATTTGGCATTTCTCAATTGCATGTTCATCTACAAACAGATACGCTCAGTTTAACAACGGTTTAAGGCGATGACCCACTAAGCATATGACGTGGTCGTTGTCATACCTTTTGAAGTAAGGAACTGGCATTGAAAGCTTTCTTCCTTGATAAAACTCCGCTACAATTGAGAGGAGATCCTTCATCTCAACCCCACTAGCTGCGATCAAGACTCTACCATCGGAGTTAATGGTTATTTTTGAATTTCGGACCAAATCTCCCATGAAATCGAGAGAGCGCTCCGAGTGGAAAATTGAAAGTTAGGGTAGACGAGAGAAGGAATGATGGGCGGGCGTGCATGTCAGTTTCCACTGAGTGAAGATCAGTTAAATCAGATACTAGAGACATATCTAGTCCAGCTTTTTCAGCACAACTCAATCCAAACATGCTAAACTCAAAGACTTCTCTCTGCATGGTGGATTGTTCAGCAATTCCGGTGCCTAGGGGCCAGTAGTTGAGTGGACATCTGCAATCATAATAAATAAACCATTACTTGACCATCCCCTCTCACGACAAGTAACCTATTTAACTGCAAAGAGCACTGCAATACATGTCCTACAAAAGCTATATTGTTTTCTTTAGAAGCAGATCTTGGTTTCAGTGATCTCCTAAACTTATATAGATGGTTCAGCACTTTAGCCAGTTCTACCAACCCCAACAATAATCCCCCATTTGTTGTTGAAATTCAGTTTCCATGAATTTTCTAACCATACAAATGCAAGTGCCATGACTAAATTGCTAGTTTTCAATTTCCATTAAGCTTATGATTCTACAAATTTGTGTGGCCTAATATAATTGCTTATACCATCAAGCACTTGCAAATGGATACAAATTCAGATTCTTAAGTAGTTTTGTGGTATGATGATTTAAAACTGTAAGGGTGATAAATAATAGTGGCCACAAAAAATTTCATTATCTCTATGGCATGAAGGGTGAGATTTTCATCAAATGAAATCAATGACTTGAAGCTTGTAATTAACAAATTTACATGAGAAATAAATTATACCCAAAAGGAGCGCGAGCACTTTATTGCAAGGTCTCTCCTTTTAGACAAGCTGACATATAAGGTGAATTGATTTAAAAAAATAAAAAATAAAAGAGAGAGAGAGAGAGAGAGAGATCTTCAATTGAGTATTACGTGCATACCTTGCAAATCTAGAATCACGGGATCTTTCTCCACAGAATCAATCTGCACACAGCGCTTTGCTGCTAATAGTACATACAGGGGGTCCACTGCCTCCTTGAATTGATTAGGACTGAGGGTCATGGATCCCAATCTTATAATGTCTTGTCTTGTCCTAGCAGCAAGCAAAATTGGCTGAAGATCCTGCACTTTCCATAATTAGATTTCCCGAATGCAGGGTGCAAAATAACAAGGAACCGACACCTGACCAACATTAGCCATTTCTATAATCTAACATAGAACAAAAGAAAATCCCTAGCAAACATCACTGCACATAGATCTAAACCACCCTAAACAATTGAGGAGGTCAGAATCAACAAAGCCAAAGCTTCGCAACGCGCAAGCACCAATGAAAAGCAAAATTTAATTACAACTTCGCAACACTCTTTAAACCCGAAATCACCAAGCTTGGAGCATCAAGCCACGGAGGTCAAGATGGAGTTGTAAAATTTCAATCTTTTAGACAAAGAGTGGTGAACAAACAAAAAACTCGTGATCAAGAGATCTTACATAGATGAATCTCCTAGAGAACCAGAGTTCTGCAACACATCAGAGGCCCAGTCAACAACGTGCACAGTGTAGCATCGAAACTCACAAAAGCTGCAGCTAACGACGAGCTACAGAGCTAAAACACCACACAACCCAATCAAAGACCGAACGCCAAGCAGCAAGCACGGAGCTGCCACGACAACAGAACAAAATTGACAACACCGCACAAGAATCAACCGACGGAAGCTATCCAAAGTGCTTCAGCAATCCTTAGGCACGAAACCCAGTTCATCCCGATTCAAATCCACGACGAACGGAATCGAGAGGAACCAAGAGAAGTCGAGACTCACCCTGATGACTCTGCTCACGCCTTGCTCCTGACCAAGAATGAGGCTCGGCGGATAACCATGCGAAGCCATCAAGCAGAGCTCCGCCATCATCAACCAAGAACGAGGCAAGAAGGAAGTGCTTAGGGTGAGTGAGAGGGCTCGAGACAGAGAGAAGGGGGGTGCTTGGGGTGAGTGAGAGGCCTCGGGACAGAGAGGAGAGGAGTGCTTGAGGAAGAGAGAGGCAGAAGTGGGAAGAAATAGCGCGCGCTCTGTTGAAAAAAAGAGAGAGAAAATGCAGCAGGCCTCTCCTTCTTTGCCGTGCCGTCGACCCCGCCTAAGTCCATTGAGATCTCCCTCACGACCAAGCGGGCCAGCGTCACGGACGGTGCCCGATCAGCGGCGAGGAGCTGGTGCCGCTCGGGAACGAGACCGAGATACCAGAGGCAAATGACCAGCGAGGCTTTCAGGTAGGTGGAGGCGGAGGCAGAGGCAGAGGCCGAGGTGGAGCCGGAGACGGAGGTAGAGGAGGTGGGATCTATGTAGCACGGACACGCGACACGACACGACACGACATGTCGACACGTCATTTCTCAAAAATAGAGAATTCCGACACGTTGGGACATATTGTATATTAAATGGATATTTTTAATTAATTTGATTCAAATTCATAAATAATTAATTAATTAAAAAAATAATTTACAATGAATTTACACTAATAATATTAATGAGTCAATTCATTGAAAATTCGATAAACATATTCATAGTTAATGTGTATCCATATTTGGAAATGTGTTTATAATTTTAACAAAAATTATTGATGAAACTAATGATTAATAAAAAATTAGAATCAATTTATTTAAATAAATCCATGATCTTCTACAAGTGATCAAAATTTATCATTATTCAAAATTTAGTACTTTTATTTTTCAAAATTATTTTTTAATGTCATTTATTTATTTTTCTGTTAAAAAAAAAAAAGTCCTCACACTCCCACTCTCTACTTTCCCTCGTCCACCCCCAAATTTATTAAACTTTTATTTCCCTCCCCCTCTTTCCCTCCCCCACCCCTAATAGTGACAGATAACTTGTCACTTCACTACCCCACCCCCAAAATTAAAACTTATGACCATCAGATTTCCCATTTTTTTTTATATTTTTGAGTTTTTTTTATTATCAAAAACCCTAGCCAACCCTCCTTTTCTTCCTCCTCCTCGCCACACGACTCCCTTCCCTCTCCTCTTCCTCTCAATCCTTCTCCTCCTCACTGCACGACTACCTTCCTCTCCTCTTCCGTCTCTTGCCGTCGCTCATAGCTCATCTCTGCTCCCTCGCCCTTGCTTCTCGCCTCTCACCGTCGCTCGTAGCCTCGTTGCAGGCTCGCCGTCGCTCGCAACTCATTTTTGCTCCCTCACCCTCACCTCTCGCCATCGCTCACAGCCTCGTCGCGGGCTTGCCATCGCTCACAGCTCATCTCTGCTCCCTCCCCCTCACCTCCACCCTCCATCTTCCGAACACGCGTGTCAAAACGTGTTTGACCATGTGTCGGAAAATCTGACACGCGTTGACTGCGTGTCTGGCCGTGTCCAAGTAGGTCGACGTGTCCAACACGCTCTGACACGTGTCGGACACGACATGGAAGCACGGGCAACGTGTCCGTGCTTCATAGGGTGGGATGCGCGGAGAAGGAAACAGAGGAAGGCTCTGAGCGTTCTTGGTTCTTTTATGAGGAGAGAGAGAACCCGCCCATTCAAGTGACGAGTGAGAAAAATTTTGAGCGGGAGGAATACGTTGACCATCCTTTCTTTTTTGCAGTGGAGCATAGCCAAGCCAGCCGAATACCAGCCCTTTTCTCATTTTCCAGGGGGTCCCGCTCAGGACAGGTGTCGGTATCTGAGTGGTATGTGCACGCCATGTTAGCAGTTAACGTGGCACTCACATACCACTAAATATTTTCTACTCTAAATGGTTATAATACTCCCTAATTTATTGAGTTGACAAGGGCAACCTCAAGAGAACTAATTAGCCAAAATAACAAATGGGAAGGATGAAAGTTGCTATTTATTGAAAATACAAAAGCCACACATAATCACGAAAATATAATATTTTTTCTTATTGATAAAAAAAAGATTTTTTAATCTACCACCTTATATTACTTTCCTTTCATTTTTATACGGACTTCATTTTCCCCTCTTCTACTTACTAATGTGCTCAAGCTAATTTCTATAAAGGATTTTTTTTTTGTAATGGGTATGAACTTTATCAGGTAATCTTCGCTAATTAACATATCATAACCAAAGAATTCCCCTTAAACTATTAGAACTAAAGAACTGCATATTACAATGAGTTATTAGAATTTGAATTATAGAGCAGTGCACATTAATATACTTTACTAATATTTTCTAAATAAGCATCCCCTCGTAGAATTTATGAAAATATTTGAATCTTTAATTGATTCTCGTAAAAATGTAACAAATATGCAAACTTCTCCGATTTGAATACAACAGGAAAAAAAAAAGTGAAGAAAACAGTAGTTTAGGAAAGATCGATAAAATTCATCAATTGATTTATCAACATCTCTCGACGAACTTCTAAAAAGATAAACTATAAAATATAAAATAATATTTGGATTATGATATAAGAAAAAAATGTCTAAATTTATTCACATAAATATCTAGTCAATCAAGAAGAAACGGATCCATATATGATTGTCAAACACCGAGAACAATAAACACAGTAGAATTAAAGCGTACATGTTTGAGCAATTGCTTCACTTGATGAAAAGTAGATCAATCTAATAATCAGTGATCTATCGGAATGCCAAATCTTCCGCTCTATAACCTATTTCAGTATAGCAGCTTTCAATGGGATTCAAGCAAGTGATAGGTATAACCTACCTTTTATAGGCTAGAGAGGGAACCTAGCAAACCATAATAAACAGCGTGTCAACTGGGCCCTTCCTATTACAAGCTTCAGTTAAACACAATTGCATACACTTTGCTATTCAACTAGGCTTGTTATCAATAGATGACAATACCCAATTTAATCAGATCACTATAGGGTTCAACAAATATTGGAATATCCATTAACTTGATAATTTAAAATAGAAAATCAATTAATTAATGTAAGCCCATATTATAGAAAATTTTCAACATTCTCCCACTTGGGCTACATTAATTAACTTATTTTATTGTGAAAAAGATTTTATATTGAAAATGACACTGTCGGGTTAATAATTGAAAATTTTGTTTTATGTGACCATAACTTTAAAAAATAATATTCCAATAACGGCATCTCAAAACCAATCCAATCCTATATAACCTCACTATAGGACTATGGACATCAATGTGTTAAGAAAATGCCACAACACAAGACTTTCCATAATCACATATAATAAGCATTATATTTTTATGGATCATGGGCCTAGTAGTGTTGTAAGAAATAGTGTCAACATGTGATCAAAATATGCACTATTTTTTATCGGTCCTCAATGCAATTTGTCAACGACATGAAACTGCATTAACGCAATTTCTAAACAACAAAAAATTGTACGATTATGTCACAGTCCAACATGAGATCTCATAATCAATGACATCCAGTCATATTTAAACTAAAATTTGTTTAAAGATATTGTTTTATACTTTCATTTCTCAGTCAACAGGAGAAAAGATAATAATAGAATCAATAATAACAATCATTGAAAATAAATGCTTTAATAGATATCATAAAAACATTATCAGTCTGCATATAACTATAATATCCATAAATACAAATGATATGACTTCCACTGACAAAAGAAATCAAAAGAATCTAAAACACTCATATTCTTTACATGTTCTTTAAACAAAATGAGTCGTAAGCCTTTTGTTAGAGGATCAATCAAACATGGATTCAGTTATGACATTCTCGATCACAATATGTCCATTTTTGATCAAGTCCTTAACAGTATAATATTTGATCTAGTTAACATTTCAACTGTGGCATTATTGTTATTTACAGCAAATGTAACTGTTAGTCACACATAATGTAATAAAATCAATTATGAGCAATAAGTAATTCAACAAAAATAATTAGTACATTATAAACTCCTCTTTGGGCAAAGTGTATAGTGCACAATTATTTTTCACAGCATAAAGTTTATAAAGCAACAACAAGGAGAATTACATATAATTGTTAATGATCCATCCCCTTTGAGCAGACAAATCATTTAAATTATACATCTCCATGATATCAATATATAGAGACGATAAATGAGAATTACATATAATCTTCAAGGATCAATCCCCTTTGTGCAGACAAATCCTTTAAATTATATATCTCCATTATCTCAACATAGAGGGGAATTACACATAACTCTAAAAAAATTATCCCCTTTGGGCGGATAAACTTTTTGAGTCACACATCCGCATCATTCATCTTTAATATATCAATACAGATGGGAATTACATATAACTTTCAAAAATTTATCCCCTTTGGGCAGATAAATCTTTTTGAGTCATACATCCACATATTTTAATTTTGGAATTTATCTTCATGCAATTTTCAAATTAATATACACAATAACCCCATTTGGGCAAGTAATTGTATATACTAATTTTTATCAATAAGGAATTTCAACAATTTACAAACTTTAACAATTTGTAAATAATGTTCCGTTTAATCAATGCCCAAAAATTCATCAAACAATATGAAGCACTTTACGACATGTACTTCCCAAGATCATATTGCATTTATCAAGCAACAATTTTTGCCACTTTTTTTTTTTAAATGGGGGGTCAGAAGAACGGTTTTAGTTCAAATCACTTAATTAACCCAACAAAAGAAAGGATAGGTGCATCTAGCACTTCAGTTAGCATGTTTCGTATTTAAGTTTAAATTACTCATGCACTAAATACCAAACAAAGACACCCAGGCATGAACTACAATCTTTACAAGAAAAAGAATGGCACCCAAGCTGCGTACTCAACCTCAACTAAAACAGAATGAAGAACACTCTAAGCAAGCACTGTAACCAATTACTTCAGACAGGGAAAACAACCCACCATTATGTCACCTTTAGTCAATAGGTTCTCATGTTTAAATTAATAAATAAAAGTCCCACTAGCAATCTTAAGCACTCATGTCAAATCTCAAGTACATATAGGCAAGAGACCAAGACAAAACAACAAATAGAAAAGTGAATGATGATTCTACAGCAAGAATTGCAATATGTTATGAAAGAAAGCATCACTTCCGCAATTTTTTTTTTTTTTAAATGTTTCTGAGTTCAATCTATGATAATGAGGTTGTCACAATGTCAATTTATGCGAGAGAGTGTGAATAAAGTAAGATCCTGCGCATGGCACAAGCAATACTATTTGTTACTAGAAAAAATCGAGATTGATATAGAAGAAGATCTCTAATCCAATTGCCCTCTTAAGCTTACTTTCCCTTTTCTTCTACGCAGTGGTCGTTCACATAAAACACTATCACAGACCATTGCTTATAGAGACATAATCGGATGAGAAGTTCACCATCCATCAAAGAAAGCCAAGTTTATCAATCCATAAGCAATACCCACGATTACCATCAATGGAATTCGTCTAAATTCCATTAAAAAAAAAAACTGATCTTGAATCCACCACAAACAATGATATGAAAGCACACATCAATCAGTACACTAGCCAGCAGATTCCAACATATGTGAATCATTAAACGCGAACCTACACGAGAAACCGAAGACGTTCAAGCCGCTCAGCCCTCGAACCTGAATTGTTCACGTGCCCTCCAGTCAAAACAAAAGCTACTGCACAATGAGGCTCAATCCCATGAATCTAGCCCAAATCACACCAACACCATCTATGTTTCGTAGATCTAGTCCAGCAGAAGCAAAATAAAGGGCCATGATTCGCCAACAGAAACCCATGACAGGTCCCTCATCAAGCACTCTTTTGTTCGTCAGATCCAAATGTAAACTTTCCAAAAATATTTAAGGTCCAGATGATTGTTTCCTCAAGCTGGACCACTTTTGCTAGGTCAATAGCACCAGCCCCATGATGGGAGAAAGCTTCTCCCACAAGCTAAAACATGTTGAAGGAGAGAGTATTCTATGTATTGTATTCACTTAATCAAAAAAATAATTACAAGAATATATATATATATATATATATATATATATATATATATGACTATTTTACCCTTATTATTGTTTCCTAACTCCCCCTCAAGTTGGGATGTAAATATCAAACAATCCCAACTTGTTACATAAAAAATTCACTCTCTTTCCTCGTAAAGACTTGGTAAAAATATCTACAAGCTGATCCTCCGTTCTTGTATGTTGAAGAGTGATATCTCCTTTCTGAACTTTTTCTCGTATAAAGTGATAATCAACCTCAATGTGCTTGGTTCACTCATGGAAGACGGGATTGTTTGCAATATGAATAGCTGATTGATTGTCACAATATAATATCGATGGTTCTGATGTTGACATCCTAATTTCTGACAATAACATCCTCAACCAGAGCAATTCACTAGTCACATGTGCCATTGCTCTATATTCAGCTTCTGCACTTGATTGAGAAACCACATGTTGTTTCTTACTCTTCCAGGCAACTAAATTACCTCCAAGAAATACACAATAACCCGATGTAGATCTTCTACTAGTAGAACATCCAGCCCAATCCACATAAGAAAAACCTGTGGTATTCAGGTGGCCACAATTCTTGAAAATTAGTCATTTACCTGGTGCTCCTTTCAAGTATTTGATAATTCGAAGCACAACATCCCAGTGGGTAGTCCGAGGAGAACCCATGAATTGGCTTACAACACTATATATCAAGTCTTGTGACGGTAAGATAATTCAACTTACCAACTACTTTCCGATATTTCAATGAGTCGTGTAATAATTCTCCATCTTCTGCATCAAGTTTCACATTGGGTTCCATAGGAGATCAACCGGTTTTGCTCCAACAAGTCCAACCTCATCAAGAATGTCAAGAACATATTTTCTCTGAGTTAAATTTATACTTGTATGCGAGTAGGCAACCTCAATACCTAGGAAATACCGCAAACGTCCCATATCCTTAGTACTAAACTGTGTATGCAGAAATTGTTTGAGTCGTTGAATACCATCTGAATCACTGCCAATAATGATAATATCATCCATATATACCACCAGAAGAATACAACCAGCTGAGGAGACAAAACTGAAGACTGAATGGTCTACTTGACAACGTTTTAATCCAAACTTGATAACAGCATCACTAAACTTACCAAACCAAGCACGAGGAGATTGCTTGAGTCCATACAATGCCTTTTGTAAATGACATACCATACTCTCCCCCTGAGCAACAAATCCAGGTGGTTGCCCCATATACACCTCTTCAGCTAAATCACCATCTAGGAATGCATTTTTTTATGTCTAATTGATGAAGAAACCATCAAAAATGTGTTGCTAGAGAAATAAAGACATGACTAGATGGAATTTTGGCTACAAGAGAAAAAGTTTCATCATAATCAACACCATATGTTTGAGTATATCCTTTAGCGACTAACCGTGCCTTCAATCGATCTATAGTGCCATCAGGGTGGACCTTAACCGTGAAAACCCAACGACAACCAACAAGTTGCTTTCCCACCAAAAGGTAGTAAGCTTCCAAGTGCGATTCTCAATGAGTGCTTTCATTTCATCCTCCATGGCTTGTCTACAACCAGGATGAGCAAGAGCTTCAGTAACATTGCTAGGCACGGAAATAGATGACAAGGACGAGATAAAAGTAGAGAAGGTAGGAGATAAACGATCATAAGACAAAAAGTTGCTAATAGGATGATGAGTACGAAGACAATCAGACAAATCAGAAAAAAGTGTATAACGATCCACAGGACGCCCAACACAAGATCGTGTACTTTTTCGAGTAGCAATGGGTTGATCAGGATCAGGATCAAGGGATGGCACAGCAATTGATGAGGGATCAGATGAATCAAGTGATGGCCGTACCTCTGTAGTAGGAGTTGTTCCTCGTCTATGGTAAGTTTAATTAGCAAATTGAAATCCTATTGACGTTACTGGAGGAAGTGAGATTGGTGGAGGAATTGGTAAGACACACTTGTCAGTGTCAAGAGACACTAGAGAGACTATTTAAGTACTATAGTATGGATGGTCCTAAAAAGATGTCACATCTATTGATACAAACACTCGACAACTAATAGGATTGTAACATTTATAGCCCTTCTGAGTTAGAGAGTACCCAACAAAGACACATTTATCAGCACAAGGAGCCAACTTATCAAGACCTAGAGTCAGAGAATGGATGAAACAAACACGGCCAAAGACACGTAGAGGTAATGCAAAGGGAGGACGATTTGGATGTAAAATAGAGAAGGGTGTCTCCCCCTGAAGAACATAAGTTGGAAGCCGATTAATTAAGAAGCAGGTTGTAAGAACAGCATGACCCCAAAATGTTTTCGGAAGATGCATGTTAAACATAAGACAACGAGCAACATCAAGAAGATGACGATTTTTAAGTTCAGCTACACCATTTTGTTGTGGTGTATATGAACAAGAAGTTTGATGAATAATGCCATGGGAATCAAGAAAAGGTTGAAAACCAGAGGCAACGACAAGATACTCTTTAGCATTATCGGATTGGAGATTTTTCACAAAAGTATTATATTGATTCAGCACTTCAAAATAGAATTGACGAAAGCAATGAAAAATCTCAATACGATCTTTTATTAGGAACAACCAAGTCATTCGGGAAAAATCATCCACAAATGTAACAAAGTATCGAAAACCAAATGTATCATAAACACGGCACGAACCCCATATATCCGAATGAACTAACTCAAAGGGACTAGACACACGACTCTGAAAGCGAGAAGGAAAAGAGACTCTATGGTGTTTTCCAAACTGACAAGCTTCACACTCAAAAGTATTCACAGACTCAGACTCTGGAAACAATCGTCAAAGAATGTTTGGCAGGGGATAACCAGCACGACAATGCATCTGATAGACATCATCGGATGTGTGCTTTAGAGCTGCTGTAGCTATCACCTTCTTGTCTAGATAGTATAGGCCATTTGATTCATGTCCCCCACCAATCATCTATCCAGTCCTCAGATCCTGAAAAACACAATGAGAAGCAAAAAAGGTTACAGAACAATTTAGCTCTTTAGTTAATGAACTAACATAAATCAAATTATATGGAGATTTGAGATGAAGGACGGATGATAAAGAAAGGGGAGAACTCAAATGGGCATCTCCAGTGCCAGTAACTTGGGAAATTGAACCATCAGCTAATGTAACAGAATTGGACACCCCAAGAGGTGTGGAATTTAACGAAGATAACAATTTAGAGTTACCAACTATATGATGAGTAGCTCCAGAATCTATAACCCAAGAGTCTGACACTGTAGAAAGTAAACATGATGAACTACCTTTTGAGCTATGTACTAGAGTGGCAGTGGGAGCTGAAGTTCCCGTCACCTGTTTGGAGCAAATCCAAGCCTTATATTCTGCATGTGTCAATGTAACTGAATCTTTTGTATCCTGCACATTAGTAGGATCGGATTGAACTGGTGAGGAATCTTCGACTTCAGCAAATGCAACAATTGTGGGTCAAAGCTCTGGATGAAGCGTGTAGCAATAAGCTTCAGTGTGTCCAGCCCTCCGACAATGGTTATAATATCGAGTGCCACGGCTACCAAGAATTCTATCACAACCACCACGACTTCCACTCTGAATAAGCCCACGTCTATGACCCCGATAACCACGACCACGAGCTCCACGTCCACTAGAGCCATGAGAAATCATGGCACTTGTCTCTAAAGTTGTAGTGGAGATCTTGTCAGTAGGTGTTGAGCGTAAGGCTCGGGAGAAAACCTCATCAACTGTAGGAAGGGAGCTTTCAGATGTAATCTGCTGACGAAGGGAGGAATATTTAGGCCTTAGTGCTTTAAGAAATAGTATCACTCAAAGATCCTCCTGACGTTTGACTAATACATTCGGATCATTGGAAGTTAGAAGATAAGTATCTAGTTGTCTACAAAGTGTAGTGAAACGAGCATAATATTCAGATAGAGACTGATCTCCACACTGAAGATCAAACAGGGCCTCCCATGTGTCACACACTTGTGTCATATTATTTTGGCCAGAATAAAGTAGAGCACATTTATCCCAAACTTCCTTAGCAGAATTACATTGAATGAAGTGAAGGCTAATCTTCGGATCCATACTATTCCATAACAATGTACGGATCATTGCATCTCTAGCAATCCAATCATCTACTTTACTCTTATCCGAGGGAAGTGTGGATGTAAGATAATCATGCTGTCTAGTTGCAGTAAGATAAACTTGTATAGCTTTAGACCATGATGAATAGTTAGTGCCATCCAACTTGATAGATGTCAATTGGAAATGCGTCAAACCAGTAGATGATGTAGAAGCCATCAGTATTAACTCTACTAAACTCCAATAATGCAATTAGCCAGATAGGTTGAACACAAGAATCGACCGAACCCAATAAGAATGACACAATAATCAAGCACTTCACTCTAGTTGTGCGATCAACCACAAAACAACAAACAGAAATAAGGGTTCAATCGATTCACCACTGAGTCAATATACTTCACTGAGAGGCCATTAAATCATACCAACCAGCACTTCAAGAAGCAATATACTTCAATGAGAATCTATATAAGTATACTGGAAAACAACTTCTGATGCCCTCAGTTCGGGTCGAAATTTTTTTTTTCGATTTTTTTTTCGGGGTGAAACCCTTGCAGAACCAAACGAAACCCTTGCAGAACCGAAGGCTTCTGAAATCCTCAGGATATATGAAAAACACAGAATCTAGATCGCAAGACAAACAAAGACCAAATTGTGCAATCGGTTTTCAATCCTGTCATCAAGAAAGAAGGCTGATCACAAACCGATTTTGCTAGATGGGCTTTGGCGATTGACGCTGGGCAGTAGTTCTGTCCAGATCTTAGAAAAACAGTAGACAGATTTGGATCTAGGGACGATGACCGAACGACAATGTAGGCGTTCTTTCTCCTCCGCTGTCTAAAAGAGAAGCACGCTGCGGCGGAGGTTTTGGATCTAGCGACGACCTCCGCCGCCGGGCTGTGGTGGTGGTGGGATCACTCTCTTGAAGTTTAAACCACGCTCTGATACCATGTTGAAGGAGAGAGTATTCTACGTATTGTATTCACTTAATCAAAAAAAGGATTACAAGAATAAATATAGTAACCCTAGTAACCCTCTTATGACTATTTTACCCTTATTACTATTTCCTAACCAAACATAAGCACTTAACTAAGTACCTCCACAGGTTAATTGGAACGGCAGCACTCTTTGTTTTATTGTATTTCATCAATCAGTCCTCCACCAGTCAGTCTAGTCCATCAACCCTTTCTCGAATTTGTACAGGAAAGATGAAGCATCCATGTGCGCAAAAACATTATCTGTCCCAACAAACAAACTCAGCTAATTTAACTAGGGGTAGACGTCCTAGACTAGCCATGGTGGAGCACTCATGTCTGCTAGGACATTTGCATGCTCGAGTTCACAATTTTCCATGCTAATTAGTGGAATAACAAACCTTTCATGTACAAGGATTCCTAGAAAACAATGGGAACTCTCTTCCTTGCACTTGCTTTTCTAATTACGAAAGCTATCAACACTCTATCTTTACCAGTTAGTTTACAAGTACTTACCACACTTTGGAGCCGAACATAACCAACGAATCATTTGTCTCTTTCTTGTGAGAACTAACAACAATTTTATACTCGACCAGCAAACAGATTAATCACAACTCTCTCAAGCAAGCATGTTGCAAAACCCCAATCATTATTCCAATTAAAACACTCAAAGCTTGATCAGCTGGATAACTATACATAAAGATTAGCATCGACCCAGTAACATTGAATGTGAGCCCCACATGTTCAACATGGAATACATGATAAACTTCCAAAAAAGGAGGCCCACTAAATCTACATTGAAACAGAGCGTGCGCACTTTCACGCCATAGTTTCTTCACGGGAGAGCTACGCAGATTAGTATCTTAGATTAGCCGAAAAGAAGCATTCAGAAACGAGGATTGCGAAAGAAACACAAGAGCACAGGCACAGAATGAATTCGAGCAACCCAATGATGGGTGTGTAGAATATTATTCACATAAACTAAATAATTAATTGTTCGGCTTAAAAGGGAGAAGCTTGAGGATGAGTGGGTTAAAATAGTGAGGGAGAATGGACCAAACTCGTCGGTTGAGCTTCACTTTGGGGACCAAATCAACAACGCACAAAGGGAGCGACAGATGCGAATGCGTGTGTTTTTCCTCTTTTTCATGAATAAACCCTAGAATTTCAAATTTAAAATTCTCACTCAATTCTCATCGAAATTATGCAAATTATATATGGTTGGAAAGATCTCGACATGTAGAACAAAAGCCCTATGGTTTCAGGATCAATCGAGCAAAAAATTCACACGAAAAAATAATGTCCATATTCGGCTCAAAGAGGAAAATTTTGAATTTTTACATGAAAAAAAAAATTGGGTTCTACAATCATATATGACCATGCTCTGATACCACATGTATAAATTTATTCACATAAGTATCTAATCAATCAAAAAGAAATGGATCCATATATGATTGTAAAACACCGAGAACAATAAACACAGTAGAATTAAAGCGTATCTATTTAAACCATTGCTTCGCTTGATAAAAAGTAGATCAATCTGATAATCAGTGATCTATCAAAATGCCAGATCTTCCTCTCTATGACATATTTCAGTATAACAACTTTCAATGGGATTCAAGCAACCGATAGGTATAACCTATATTTTATAGGCTAGAGAGGCGACCTAGTAAACCCTAATCAACAGCGTGTCAACTGGGCTATTCCCATTACGGGCTTCAGTTAAACACAGTTGCCTACACTTTGCTACTCAACTAAGTCTGTTATCAATAGATGCCAATACTCAATTTAATCAAATCACTGTAGGCTTCAACAAATATTGGAATATCCATTAACCCGATAATTTAAAATAGAAAATCAATTAATTAATGTAAGCCCATATTATAGAAAATTTCCAACAAAAAATTCAAAGTAACAAAAAAATAATGCACAAATTTCATTTTTATTTATACGTTTGAATTTCTTTCTATTCTATAATATATATTATGTGTATATATATATATTCATTTATCTATATTTATCAAATATTTTAAGTATATTAGTACAATTTATCTTTAATAAATTTTATATTAAGGAATGATGGTGAGATTAAAAAGAGAGAGGAAAAATAACAAAAAAAAAAGTAAATAAAAATGAAGTAGAAGAATCTCGATTTTTAATGAACAAACTCCAACTATAAATGGATCTTTCTAATTTACTCTATCTCTTTCTTCTCCGTATTTTTTGTTCATGTTAAAGCTTCACAACTCCTCCATGATTCTTCGTTCATGTTAAACCTGCACATAAACAACTAGAGAGTCAAAATTTCTTCTCCTTCGTAATTCTCTAGTTCACGTCAAAAGTCAGAGTTGAAACTCATCTTTCCCTAACTCAATTTGATTCTTGTTTAAATTTCACAAAATTGGCAGAGAGTCAAAGCAGTATATTTTTCAAAATCACAACTATGAATAATCATGTTTTCTTTTTTTTACTAGATTTGACGTTCGCTGGTTGATTTACATTGTAAATGTTACTGTAGCCCCTTTACAATTCTTGTCATTGTTGAACATGTGGCTCTAGAATGTTATTATAAGTTCTTTTTCTACTTAAGATGTAAATCATACAATAATTATGAATTCATTAATGGAGTTTATATATGCTTGAGGATTTGTGGTTTCTTTAGCAATGAATCATGAGACATTCTTATTATCTCTATTTGTTTATATACATTGATATGTCTTTGATACCAAATAAGGGATATCATATGATATGAAAGTATTCAATTATATTATTGTGATAACCAAATAATGGATAAGATATAGTAAGATCCATAAATTTCCTATCATATCCAATCATATCCTAGCTAAGAATCCAATCGGCCAAACACAGTCTAAAAGTATAATTTTCCTCCTTCGTCAATGTTACCATTAATGAGTTCAAAGTGAGGGTTACTTTGAACCATCTAAATTTTAAAGTATGTAGGAAGTTATTTGAGGGGTGGAAATAGCATGGACAAAAAACAAACACTAGTTAAATCATACTTGTGGAAGCCTCCACATCTAAGGAGAGTAGCACAATAGAGCATTAGTTCCACTATTATTCAACAAAGCATTTGAGAAAAGATATATCTGAGCAGGTTCGTGCAAGGGTCGTGTAATGTCTTATTTTCTCTTGTACTTAGATGGTTTTTGTTTGGATCTCATTATAAAAATCCCTTGTGAAGAGCACAAGCTACACGCTGTACCGCTTAGTGCTGTTGGCGAGTGGCGTGAAGAAGTTGTCCTTCACACTCCATGCGGGAGGCAATCGAGGGAAGGCTATTGAGGCACGTCATCTGATTGATAAAAAATAAAAGAGATTCAATTTAATCTTCATTTTGGAGCTGCATGGTTATATCAGCCTCGAGACCTTAATGAGTTATCGCTAAGACTGTTACCAAAATCAACATGTGAATGCCGAAGAAGAGAGGAGCCTGCCAATGCATTTTCTTTTGTGATTGAAAAACAATCGACTGTTTCAAATTATTGATGAACTAATTGCACATAGAAAAACACGAGATGGCTAGGGAAGCTGTCAATGTTGCAAAGAGATGCAAACAATAAAAGGATAGGAGAGGCCGACCATAAAAGAAGGGGTAATTGAATTGGAGGGACTAAAAACAAAATCTAACCATCCATGTACGAGTAGTGTTGATTTGATTTGAGAAGAGGCGATTTATTTGCTAGGAGAGATGGCCAACCCCACCATGTACATGGTCTATACCGGGCCCATGAACATTAGGCCCTTACATAGCATAAAAAACCATGTCATGCCACCAGTTAATAGTGGTAGATGGGAACAATAATTGGTTGTTTCTTCTTCATCAAGAGATTATTAGGCTTGTAAGTAAAGTCTTGATTACCAATTACCATAACATTATGTTGCCTCAAACTATAGGCCAATCATTGGTGATGGCAAACTAGTGGAGTTCCATTTTAGTTGTTGCGGCCAAGTATTTTTGTTATCTTTTTTTTTTTTTAAATAAGGGTTAATACCCTAAAAAATCCTAAACCAGTACACCTGTGACAAATTTACCCCAAACTATTTTTTTGACCACCAAAAACCCCAAATTGGTATACCTTTGACAAATTTAGTCAAAACTGGTACATTTGTGACAAATTTACCCTTTGTTAGTTTTCGTTAAATTTGATTATCAAATTATTAAGTTAAATGACACGTGACAATTAACTAGTATACTAATTTGGGAGTTTACGATTCATTTGTCACAGTTTACAATTTTTGTGATTTTTTTATGGTATTAATCCAATTTAACAAATGGTATATTTGTTATAAATTTATCAGTTTGGGGTTTTTTGGGGTCAAATAAATTAGTTTGGGATAAATTTATCATAAATGTACTAGTTTATGGTTTTTTATGGTCAGCTAAGGTAAATTTGTCACAAATGTACCAATTTGAGGGTTTTCATGGTCAAAAGATAGTTTGGAGTAAATTTGTCACAAGTGTACCGATTTGGGGTTTTTCAAGGTATTAATCCTTTAAATAATGAGACAAACCCGGAAAATTATATCATTACTCTCCTAATAAAACATAATCCAATTTGATTCTTTAACAGTAAAGGAAGTAAACCTATTAGTGACGTATCTAATACATGATAATCCCCACATTGTTGGGTTAGAAAACCTAATTTGCTAGTTAATTTGCACATGTCTTCCCTAAAATTATGGAGAATGTTAGCCTGTTGATGTTAGGCATACGAGGACGCTCTGCATGAACTTTTTTAAGCAATTCTATTAGGAGTACAATGTCTACAAGAAGCTAGACTGAACTTCTTGCTAGAAGGTGACAGGTTGCCTAGAAGCGTGCAAGCCTCATAAGAGTAGATTGACATAACCTTATGACTCCAAAATGGAGATTGAAATGAGTCTATTTTCTATTGACCAATTAGATGACCTGCCTCGACGGTCTCCCATCGATTGTGTGAAGAATGGCCTCTCCATGCCACTCGCCAACAACACAAAGCTGTATAACATATTGCTTGCAATCTTCACAAGATATTTTTAAATGAGATCCTAACAAAATCCATTCAAGTACATGAGAATATTACACGCTTCACGACCCTTACGCGAACTTTGCATGAATCTGCTCAAATCTATCTTTTCTCAAATGCCCAACTAGTAAAGTTGGAACAAATCCTCCATCATGCTACTCTCCTTGTGTAGACATGAGATCGTTTTTTACCAGTATTATTTAACAAGGGTTTGTTTTTTTGTTTACAGTATTTCCACCCCATAAATAACTTCCCGCACACTCTAAAATTTAATTGGTCTTGATCAGTTGGAATTCATTAATGGTAAGATTGATGAAGGAGAAAATATATAACTTAAATGTAGATCAATCAATCTAGTGATTTTTATCAATCTAAAGTTTTTTTTTTTTTTTTTTATCAATCGGAATTTTATCAATCTGAAATTTAATTGGTCCAAAGTAATCTGAAGTTTTTTTTAAAAAAAATCTTTTATACTCAACTCGGAGAAGTTTACATATGCGTTGCTTTTTTACAAGAATCATCTAAGATTCTAGTAATTTAATGAACGTGATGATTGGATTCTTATTTTTAAAAAATATTAAGAAAGTTCATTTATTTAAAAGGCCTCTAGAATTCAATTTCTAATAAATCATTCTAATATTCAACTCTTTAGTTGTTGTTTTTTTAAGGGGAATTCTTTGGTTAAGATATGTTGATAAACAAAGACTACGGACAAGGTTTATAATCATTACAAAAGAAAATCCTTCGCAGAAATCAGCCCGAGCACATTATAAGTAGAAAAGATGAGAAGAAGTTTGTGCAAAAATGAATGGAAAGTAACGTGAGGTGCTAGAGTAAAATATCATTGCTCTTATTAATACAAACAATCTTGTATTTTCACAACGATGTACGGCTTTTGCATTTTTAATAATAACAACCTTCATCCTTTCCATTTGTTATTTGGACTATTCAATCCTCTTGAGATTGTCTAAAGCCATTTAGAGGGTGGAAACAGCACGAGTTCAACTCATAACCTTTTTCCCATTGTGCTCATAACACGGCTTTACACAAACCCGATCATGAGCTTGGTAGCTCTTTAGCCCCGCTCGCGCCCGCAAGGCTCAAAGCGCAAATTGGGTTCATCTTGGATTGGAACTTCCTTTGTGGGCTCGGGCTCGGACTTCCCTACATTAGGTCCCCTTGGGGCCTGTTTAGGCCGTAGCTGCAACGACGCAGTTTGGAACTTGAAATCAGAGACCCGAAGTATGCGACGGCGTTTCCGGGTGGGAGCAATTAGGGTTTCTGAGGCAGACCATCTTCTTGAAGACTTTATATAAACGTGCCCACCATCGCGGTTCCTCCATGCCTCATCTCAATCTACATTCCATCCGCCGACGCTCCCTTCAGCTTCTTTTCCTTCTTCTTCTTCTCGCTGGCTTCTGCTCTGCCGTTTCGTTCGCGCCTGTCGCTGCATCGCCTTCGATTTCGATTGTTTTTTCGGGCGTTTTCTCTCCTTCGAATCGCGGGTCTGGCTGGGGGGCCGAGCAGATGATGAGAAACGATGTGATTGAATACTAATTGGATCTCTCCATGAAGTTTCACCAAAATCGAGCTTTTTAAAACTGATGCTCTGGCTCCCCGACTCTCTCCCGTCTTCCAAAATCGGTTTTCGCTCCGGTACTCTCTGGGAAAAAGAAAAGTAGGAGAGCGATTTTACAAAAAAAAAAAAATGATAATGCATAATTTCTTCTCTACATTCTCATGAAAAATTTATTTATTTTTTGTTTTCGTTTTATACCTCATTTGATTTACGGGGGCAAATTTGATAATGTCGAAAAGAATTGTGAAGGTCCCTAGGGAAAGGGAGCTCTTCGCCTTGCTCTCTCATTCAATGTCGGGGAATTAAACCACGTAAGTTCTGTGCAGAAATATTAGAAGTTAAACTGGAAACAATTGAAATACCGAATCGTTTTGTTTGTTGGTTAATTCTAAAGGAACTGGACTTGCAAACTGAGGGGGTTTCAGGACACATTCAAGGACTTGACTGTACTTTCCTTTTAGACTTAATTTTCCACTGGATAAAAGGTTCGGAACTATTGCTGCAGAATTTCTAAATTTTAAAATACCATACTAGAGTCTTCTCCTTTGGAATGGCATAGCCTATGTAGTTCAGGATGAGGAGGGAAAATGGTTTTGAGGTGGGTAAGTATTTTGATTTTCTCATAGGTTTTTGTTCGATTTGGGCTTTTGCAATATAATCTGCGATTGTGTTGGACTCGTTAAACCAATGGGCCAATTTTAAATCTAAAAAGCACGAGCGACCCTCTTCATTAAAACCTTCACATGCATACCAAGAGAGCTGTCATATGCGCTGATTATTTGGCAAAGCTAAAGACACGGGATGTCGAACAGACGTAATGTTCACGAGGTGCCCCCTTGAGGTCTTCTCTTGCGTTTGCAAGCCGATGTAACCGTCCAAAGTCCAAGCACTTAATTTAGTCACCATTAGATTGAGTTTGAATCCACCTAAACCTACGACGATGGCACTGCACTCTACAATCGAGTCGAGTAAAGTCGAAAATGTTAATCGCCTCACGGAGTGAGCTCAAGTTCAATTGAGTTCGGATCTGAATATTCGTTCAAATAGCACGCTCAAAATACACGCGGAATAATGCCATTGGCAAATCGTGTGAATTGGGAAAAACGGGTCTTTCACTTTTAGTCGTTTTAGTCCTTTCCTTTCCTCGTCCTTCCTCGATCAGATCAAGAAACACGTGGTTTGCCAACCGCAATTAGCCAGCAAAATCAAACGTTTTGTAGGCAGGCCCAACCAAGCTTTTGGACCTATTCGTAGGCTCTGGCCCTACCTCGTCTCCTGATTCATGCTTCCATCTCTGATGGCGTCAACGTCGGCAACATCGAAAGAACCTTCATAGAAACTAGAAAGTGGGTCTTGCAGATGCATGCGGGAATTGAAAAATTTATTTCACTAGGACTAGACAGAAGGCACTTGGACCATCTTGGCGTAAAAAGTAGTGACCTCAGCCAGGGCTTAGGTTCGATCTGCCTTGTATAGATTCTCATGTTCAATTAGAGTTCCATTTTGTACTTACGATGACCGAATTGTTCTTATTTCCTATCACGATCAGCCAAAGTTTCGAATATTCCCCACCCTTTCCTACTTATAGGTAGAGAATTTATCTCATACCAATGACTTCCTCTGCGACAGCCCTGTCGACCATTCCCCCACCATCGCCAGCCCTTTCTGATGATGGTCAGGTGGCGGCCACCTAGTCCTAACTTCTTCTTCTTTTTCTAATTTTACTTTATTTTTTAATTTAATTTAAATATAATTCGTATTAAAAATCAATTTTTATTGAAATAACGTCGTTTTAATCACATCATCGTCACATAGGATAAAAAAAATAATAGGAAAGTCAAGTCAGCATTTTATAATAGCCAAGTTCAACGAAAGTAATGAATGGCTCGATTACATTAATAAAATTTGATTGTATTTTTATTAATTTTAGAATTCAATTATATTTTCATGATAATTTTAAAATTTTGAGTAACTAAGGCTCCGTTCGTTTACTGGAAAATAATTTCCGGAAACGTTTTCCGGATTTTCCTAGCGTTCGTTTCACGGAAAATGAATTTCTTGAGGAAAATATTTTCCATAAAAGGAAAAAAGTGTTCTACATTAGGGAAAATGTTTTCTACTTTTGAAAAGTGGAAAACATTTTCCTCACTTAATCCCTTTTATCTCACATCTCTACAAATTTTCACTTTCTCCTCCCATTTCTTCTTCTTCTTTTCTTTTTTTATTCGAATTACTTTTTAATTTTAATTTTCTTTTTAAATTCAAATTATTTTTAATTTCCTTTTTCTTTTCTATTTATTTTCTTTATTTTCTTTTTCTTTTTCCTTTTATTTTCTTTTTCTTTTCTTTGTTTCCCATCTTCTTCTTCCTTGGCTAGTCGTTGGCCATTCTAGGCGAACCTCGAGGTCGTCGATCTCAAGCTCGCGCTCTGTACTCTTGCTTATCCTTTTATTTTTTTACTCTACCCTACAGTTATATATTGCAAAGTGCTCTACATACTTTGCTTCTTTTTTGCTTTTGTTTATTAGAACACAAAAGACGCAGAAGAGAATAGGCCACTCAACTGGAAGATTCTCATTATGATGTACATGCTTTGCTTCTTTTTCTCTTTTGCTTCTTTTTAAAATTCATACAAACATTTTTTAGAGTAGATGAGCGTTTGGCGTCAATGAGGAAACAAAGATATGAACCAAGTTTGCCCGGATTTAAAAGCAAGTTCATATTTGATGAATTTATAGGTCGGTAAATGATGCATGCCTAAGTGGTGAAGTCTTAGAAAATATTTTTCTTCCAACACCAGGAAAATATTTTCCGAAACATTTTCAGGTTTTAGCCGAACACTAAAAAATATTGTCATTTTTCTGAAAAATAACTTCTAAAAAAATATTTTCCGAAAATGACTCATTTTTTTCACGAAACCAACGGACCCTAAATACCTTTGAAACATTACTGTGGCAGAGCGGATGTTGAGCCGAAAGCATCCACCGTAGGAAGCCACGTTTCAATCTTTGATTGGCTGGCCGAAAAGAAAGTGGTACTAATGTTATCTTTTGAACTGCCAGGATAAGGGTTCAACTCATAGCTCTAGCGCTTCGACTATTCTTTTCCTTTTTTCATGTTTTTTTTTTTTTCACTTTTTCCAAAGATATTCCCTTTCCTTTTTTTCCGAAACAAACATAGGACTTTAGACATGTCATTTTCTTTTGTAACAATCTAATTAATCATGGAGTTCTTTTCTTATGTTATTTTATTATTTTATTATTTTTTATTCATTTTTGTAATTATATTTTTGTTCTTCAACTTTTAAGTGTGGAATTGATACTTTGATTGTTTATACTTCCAAATAAATCCATTAATGCATCTTTTATGATCTCATTCTTTTCTTTAGTTTTAAACTTCATTTGATTAGCCTTGGAAATTAGTACATGATTAACTGCAAATTTAAGTGATTCATTCCATTTTTTTTTTTCCAAATCTAGTTGTCATATGAATATCAAATTTAGGGTGAGAAATTGGAATTCTATGACACTATTGCCAAATGGTATTCTACATTCCATTAGTGTGGTGTATCTAGAAGAGGTTCCTCATATACTTTGGGAGAATTACCAAAAAAAGTTATAAATTTATTGTAATTGTATCGATTCAGCCCTTAACTTTTTTTTTAGCCAATTTAATCTCAAACATTTTGTATTTATGCAAATTCAGTTCATTCAACTAATTTTGCTAGACAGTGTTGACATGACGCTACCGACATTGACGCAACATTTTTAAAACAATATTTTAATTATTTATAATTTTTCTTTTTTCTCTTTTCTTCTTTAATTTTTTTTCTCTTCCCGAGGGCCAAAAATTCCTCACTAGCCAAGTCATGGGCACGTGGCCCCTCACCCATACCAAGTGAGCGAGGCAGTCGTGATCCTCGCCTGTGGCCACTGACCCTCACCAACGCTAAAGGAAGAGAGAAAAAAAATCAAATAAAGATAAGAAAGACGCCACATCGGCGTCGATTGGCAAAAATTGGCAAAAATTGATTGAACTAGCATAAATGTAAAATGTTTATTATTGAATTGACACAATTGCAATAAATTTAAGAATTTTTGGTAATTCTCCCCATATGTTTTGTTTGTCATGACCCCCACTAGTAATATTATTCATGTATATACAAATTATTTTTTTCAATTAGGCTCCTAATTGGTTTTTCATTATAAATTGTTTTTTGTTGTAATAAATTAGTTCACTTTAGCAAACTAACGTATAAAGAAAGTCCGACGAAGAAATTACTCTCTTGATAGAATTAGTTTATCGTAATCGACTCATATAAGATTCTTTTACATGTGATTGTCTTTTTATTTAATATTGTCTATAGTCAAACATCTTTCTTCGTAATAAAAAACAGTGTACACATGAATCATCCTACTTTAACATTGTCCGATACAGTATGGAAAATATCCTATAAATGGGAAAGATT